>JAOXJM010000023.1:41773857-41842825 GCA_026413425.1 Tringa solitaria | reverse complement strand
TTTTTGGAATGAAAATATAAGACCTGAGTACACCATTTGGTTTCTTTTCAAACAGAGAACAGAAATACCTGTGAGCACTATCATACATTCTCTTCCTGACATATTTAGCACCATTGTCTAATAATGCAAATAATTATTTGGCTTTGACCTTTTTTACCTTCTTGCTCTATAGGTAAAAACGTTGAGTGTCTTCACTGATATTGTATGAAATCTGCAAGTTTGTTTTTGAAAAACAGAAAGCAGCTAATTGGGATTTTGCCGCCTTTCATATTTGCTTGGAGTTTTCAGTTCTGAATTTTCAGTTTACTTGAAACTAAACACCCTGTGATACACCTATTCTGTATGGGGAAAAGCCACAGACCAGCTCCCTGTAGATGACTGCCCTGATCCCGAGACTGTCTAGAACAACTGCCTCATCTCCAGTCTCATTATTTTTTGTTAATAATGCAGAGGAAGGAGACCTACATTTTATTCAAAAGGGAAATAAACTAATCTAAAATGCTTCATAAACTGTTGCTTCTTTCTATTGTGAAGAACTCAAGGTTATTACGATTGTTTCACGTACTCTGATAGAACTGCTTATGTTGGTACTATGATTCTGTTACAAACTCAGCAGATTTTAGGGTTTGCTTTACAAACATATTTGTTTCCAATTGCCAACCTGGTTCATGAAATAGGATATTCTGCAAGTGCAACTTCAAAAAAGAAAAAAAAAAAAGAAAGAAGGAAGCAAGGAAAGATAGCATTTTGCAGTCAAGAAAAAAAACGCCAGTATGCATTAACTGGTGTGAAATTTTTGTCTTCACTGACCCAATCAGGCAGTGGTGCCATGGTACTACTCCATCACCAGAAGATCCAGCTGAAGAGGTTCCTACACCCACACAGTCATGCCTTCCTCTCCTCTAGAAGGTGAAGCTGTGTCTCCAGTACAGGTTCTCTTAGAAACAGTCCAGAGTCCAATCACACAAACAGTTGAATCAGCTGCAGCAGGGAGAGAGAGAGAGGAATATTTTCAGGCAGATTTGTCATCAGATGCTTGTAACATAAGGGTACAGTCTTAGCTACTCTTCAGTGTAACTGTGCAGCTCTAGAATCTTATTGTGTTGACACTCACATTTGATGAGCTAATTCCAGATGAGTTTGCTTATATAGCATTTTGTTTGGATTAGTGCTGCAATGAAAGCAAGCTCTCCAGTGCTACCAATAAGCTTTCATTCTTGAGCATGGAGTACGCGCTGAGGAGTACACATATTTTATTAAAGTTTAAGACTCCTTCTTTCTCTTCCTATATTCCATGGAAAGTATTTGCTTTATCCACAGGCTTTGGACTCTATTTTTATTTACTGTGGGCTACTAACTCTTCAGGTTTTACTCATTGCTCAACAGATGATACTATTAAATGTGTTGTGCCCAACAGCCTGACCACTGTTAAATCAAATCATAAAGATTTCAGAATAAAACAACTGATTAAATACTCATGGTAGCTGATGCTATTAAACTATTGGACAGCAGTGAATGCTACAAATGGAGTTACATGGTTACAACAATTAAGGAAGTAGAATAACAACCCCATACTGCTAATCACACCATTTCCTTTATGTATGAGGTGGCTGCAGTTTTGTACTCCTGAGTTCCCTTCTGTCTCTTTTCAATCAGACAAATAACAGGCCACTAGAAATCAATGTTTCTCTATTCTGGTGAAAGCACACACAGGCCATGGCTCAAGTGAAGAACAAGAGAAAGCCTGTTCAAGCTTCTCTACCATACATTACAATGTAGACAGAAAAAAATCAAAAATGCTGAAAAAATATGAATGAAGCCTTGAAATACTCAAAAGGCACTGCTCCTGTGTGTGACATGTTACACCTGTAAACATAACCCCAGAGCACTGCTTAGTTGGTCTTGTGCAGGAGGATGCAGTGAAGCTGGAGAGGAAGTCTGAAAGGTCTGAACGGGTCTGAAGGGCTAAAGAGGCCATTATTTGTTTGGTCTTAGAAAGGGGCACCCAAATTGAGAAGTACAGCCAGAGGCCAGTGTTCTATCCCCGCCTGGACTCAGTAGGTCTTTTAACTCACACAACAGAGAGTGAATCTGTGAGCATGGCACGCAAGGCCACCTTCCAGGGCACTTCAGGTTTCTGCATGCCACAAGGCTTGCTGTGCTGCTCAGCAGTTCTGCCAGCTGACAGTCAGACTCCTTCCAGTTACCTCTGAGCCAGACATGTGTGCAGAAACAGGTAACGATGTAATGATTTGGCAGGTGGAGCTTCACATGCCTTAATTACTGCTCAGATGTTGACTAAAATAAATACTTTTCAGCAAGGAAAAAAATGCCATTTCTGTGTTTGTTCATACAGAACTTGGCCCAACAATTCTTGCTGAAGTTGGACTCTGAAGTCCTTCTACAAATGCAGAGTCAAAAGACAGCAAGAGAAAGGATGAGCAGTGTAGTGTCTCCTGCAGAGAGGAATGCCACAGCAGAGCTCCCCTCAAGGGTTGCCAAGGGTCTCCTCTGCTGGCAAGCAACAAGCTTCCAGCAGCTCAGTGGAGTTTATTGTGTAGTTTTCTTCTGGCGATAATGTTTCTGTGATAGGCACATCTGCACATTAACCACGAACTTGTTTTGTGTCGTTGAACAGCAAGAAGTAGATAACAAGCCTCTTTTTCATTCTTTATCTCTACTAATGGGAAGGCAGAGTTGGAATATCCGTGAGCCAGCTTGTTTTCAGCTGCAAGAGGAAGCAGAAGAAACGTTCTTATACTCTAAAGCAGGAACAGGCAACATATATATAGCCAACCTCTACCACTCGCTATAAGTCAACTGTGCCTTGAGATAACAGTCTGTTTCTGAAGAAATCCCACAAGCCCATTCTTGAAATGAAGAGGTGTGAGTTCACAAAGCGTAACTTTTTTCTTCTCCTCTCTGTTTGACCCATAACTGTTTACACCACCACTGACATTTCCTGACTATCTGCAAGTAGATTTGCATGTGAAGCACTTTCTAAATTGAGGTCTTAGATGAATATCATAGGAAATGTAGTTTTTTAGATGAGAAGCAATAAACCAGATTCGAAGCAATACATGAGAAATCCTAAAACTTCGGTAATTGGCAAAACACAATACTTTTCAAGAAGGAAGTTTTCCCGTAAGGTACCAAGCCAAATTTGTAATAACATACACAGACGAAGGGAAGAACCTGGTACAATTCAGTACATCATTATCACATATATAATTTATCTGACAGCACATATGCAGACAGACATGTTATATGTATTGTTCAAAATCAATGTTTTCTGTTCAATTTCCTTGCTTTCCCCAAGAAAAATAAATTTTAAAAAATGTGATACTTGTTGCAAACTCCAATTCTAAATAGTTCTAGTTAGTTTAAATCACCCAAAGCTAATAAAAACCATTTACTGTTTTCCTTCCTAAAAATAATAAGCAATCTATTAATATTTGGGGAACTACAGGGTAAAAGTTATCTGATTTCTTTTAAATATTACAAGTACATCAGAAACTCTGAAGACTTCTCTTTCTAAAGCTGGTGGTGACTTCAATCCTGAATTCTTTCATTATATCTCACAGTTCATTAGAGACATACAAATAGTTTTCCCTTTTCTTTCATCATCAGCATGAAGCATGTCATCAGCATGAGCACGGGCTGCAACATGAACAGCCCACGCTCCTAGCTGCAGTCAAGCAGGATGTAAACAAAGAAGAGGAAGCTGTTGGCAGCAGCTGACCTGACCAGAGGAGAAAGCTGATGTGTCATGGAATCTCTGTTGATTTGAGGATTAAGTTTGTTCTCTTGACAAGAAGGATTTTCCGCCATTCTTCATCCCAGGAGGAAAACTAAAACACGAGCCTGATGGAATTCCTCATGTAAGTGGTTTTTTTAAGAAGAAAAGAAACCATATGAATGTGATTGATCACAATGAACATTTCTTAAACTAGACCTTTCTTTTTGGTGCTTAGTACCATAGCCATTTTTAGTTTGATACCTCCATTCACTTTTAGAAACTTAAATATAGAAATCTACATTTTCACTCTTGCATTCCACATCTTGACCAACAGCTGCTTGTATTTTTGGACTGAAAGTTCACCAATTTCATTCTCAGCAAGAAGTACATGCTCAATAAAGTATCTACAGCACCACAGTTTAGAAGGCAGAATAGAAGAGATGTCTGATCCTTGCCAGGTGGTGGGAATAAAAATGTTCTGGGTTTTTCTTCCTGAGAATTTGCTGTCATGTTGGCCTGGGGGTCAGTAGCTTCAGCAGACAAAGCCAACAAAGCCAGAATAAGGGGAATCCTCAACTATCCAGACTAAGAAGTGCTGAAATTTATCACCATTTTCAGAATCTTACTGGAAAAGAAGGAATTAGAATAAGACAGCAAAAAGAGAGTGATCATGGCAAGTCTCTTCAAAGACAATCAGCAACCGTATCTTGTAGACCACCTAGAGATAGAGGTCTTTACAGGACATACCCTTCCTTCATGCTTCAGAGGTACAAAAGAGATTGCTGTGTGACCTACCTTCCATCAGCTCTTAGGATGAGACCTTAATAACAGGTGTCATTTTATATCTACATAGACAGGAAATATCTGGTGATACTTCCACAACTGTTCAAGGTTTTCCAGTACCCCAAAGTATACATTTTAGGCTGCTGCCCTCTACCACAGGGTGACTTTTGACTGGTTGTATTGTGGGTCAACAGATTTTACTAACACTAACTTCAAAGGTAGTACAGTATTTCTGTTTGTCTTTGTACAAATGACAGATAGACAATTTCTAGCAAAGCGCTTCACCTCCTCTAAGTTGAATCTTTTAAAAATAAATGCTAAAATGTGAAAAGGTCAAAAAGCCCCCATGCATTAGGCACTACACCAGTCCCAGTTCCCAACTCTTAAGAGAGATTGTAATAGAAATGGGTTGTGCCACAACTGTCTACTGCTGCTTCGTGACTTACAGCCCCCACTGTCAGGGGTGGAACGGTGGAAGAAGTGGGCAACAGGACTGGACTTGGTATGGCAAATCTCAGGAAAGGCTTTGCACACATGTGAAGTATTATTTCAGTAACAACTGGTATAAATCGGTGTTGATGACATCATACAGCCATAAATGATGTCCATCAGGCTGCCTGCTTTCCTGCAGATATGCCATCTGTTTCAGTCAAGGGTGCTGGAGGCTTGAAGTTACTGGAAAGATTCCCATGAAGCTTTGACTCTGTGACTCATCCGTAGCTTATACAACGCACAAAATGTCAGGTTCACAAGCTGCACTGTGCAGGCATGACAGCTAAGGCTTAAACAAAACACGAAGCAGCAGTCAGCTCTCTTACACCAACATATGCCAGGATTTGATCTGAAACTATTGCACCTGCAATAATGTATAGCAGGAGTAGGCAAGAGGGGGAGAAAAATCTGAACTGATGTCTTTTACTGTTGTGACTTTAGAAAACGAGGACTCTCTCAGAGCCAGAGGAACCAGTTTTGTTGTCCTATCTCTGGGGTGATACTACCATCAACAGGGATGACGCGCCTAAAAGGAAAAACACGGGCCATGATGCCTGAGGAAATCAAACACCATGGGAAAGGTGGGAGAAAAGAATCCCTAATAGAATATTAGGAGTAGGCAGAATTCAATGGCAGTGAGTAAAATGGGAGGATGACATAAAAATAGCCTTTCTACAGATTCAAGTTGCCTTCCTTAAGCAAAGATGACAGAGCTTTTCTTTCCCATGATTATATAAAGGGACCCAGCTCCCTGCATGGAGCTCCCACTGAAGTCAGTGTGAGTCACTTATGCAGTCTGCTGGGAAGTACATCCCCAGGAGAGCTAATTATTGCATATATCATAACGAGCTTGCAGAAGAGGTTTTATAAACACCTGACACTGTTTCATTATCTCCAGTTCAGGAAACAGAACAACTGTCAGCCTAAATGACATAGTTAGGTATTTTCCACTAATTCTGAAAATAAAGAAGTGAAGAGCAAGAGAGCAAGTCCTTAGAGTACCTTCAGTTTCAACATTATTTTTAGGTAAAATGTGTATTTTTAAAACTATGCTAATTTTATCTCCAGTGCCCCATAGGAACACACAGTAGTTAGGATCTCTTCTCTCACTTAACGGACAAGAGAAAGAAGAGAGAACCGAAAGGCCCCCAAGTGACTGATTTCACTCTTGGACTTGCATAAAGCAAAACACTCCACCAGTACTAATTGCTCAGCAGAATTCAGTCGGGTGAGAAATATAAAACTTGATTGTATAAAGCCAGCAAAACAGAAAGGAGGTTTTGTTAAGGATAATGCTTACGTGTTGTGTTCCACAGATCAAAAAGTCTATTGGCCTAAAATTGAACATGGCTGGAAAACAAGTTTATGACTACAACCTGTCCTGTCAGCAAAGACTTGTTTATATTTTTATTCATATTTTGGACCTTTAAAGCATGAGTCTGCTCACGAGTATTGAACATGAGCCTCATATGCAGCAACAGAGATCTCTGTCCCAGCGTTAGCAATGGTAGAGGCTTCATGACAATTGACAGCATTAAGCTCTTTCCTCAAGGAACCGCAGTGAAGGGCACCAACTCTTCTCTTGTTTTGCACTTTCTCCTCCTGTGAAGTAGAGACATAAAATAGATACAAAAAGGTTGTTCTTACTTTCTTCTTCCAGGAGAAAGATTGAGAGGTTAGAGGCAGGCAAAAGGAAAAGGACTTCAGAAATCAGGGAGTCAGAAAATGAGGGGGGAAATCTCAAGCAGAACATGTAATCCCAAAGCAAAACTGTGGGATTGGCAGGATTTTTCTGGATTAATGTTTATTTATGTGCCTCATAGTCAAAAAAATCCCTCCTCCTGAAGTACTTGCTTTGGGTGAGTGAGGAGGTGTCATGACTCAGAATCCAGCAAATACAGAAAAGTATTTTTCCAGTTCCAGGAAACTCAGTAGCTAGAACAAGTTTGGGTACAATTCATATCTGACTTTCTCCTTTAAATAACATTAACAGGCCTAAAATGTCCTAATTTAAAAAGACTCCAGAATGACAGTTTCATTCTGCTCTCACTAGCAGGAATCTGAGACCTTTTGTTATATTTGTTACTGCTTACCCAATCCACATGCCTCAAAATTACCTGAAAAAGCATTGTCATCAGACATTATCCGGCCAAAGTGGAAGAAGTCCAAGTCCTATCAAACATATAGCAATGGCCGCACCTAGTATTTTGTGACTGTATTTATAGAACAGAGATATGGAAGCATTTAATAAAGGAAAAAACACCCTCCTATTATGGCTCGACCAATTCAGAAATTACAGAGTCTATACTCACACTGCTCAAAGGACTGTCTGACGTGGCTTGTCTAAGGGAAGATGCCTGGAGCTGAATTTCCCCTTTAGTCCTAGTTCTTTTAATTTTAATTTATTTTATTTTTTTTTGCCTCCAGCTTGCTTCCTCAGTGGGAGGGATGTAATGACATAGGACACTCAGCTGAGCTGGGCTGGGCTTGTCTGGGATGATGGATGATGGGACTAGTTGCCAAAAGCTTGCATGCACTGCAGCAATCTTGCAGAAAAGCCCTGTGCATGAGTGTCAGGGTGTGAGGCATTGCCTGGATGAGGCTTTTCCAGAACAAAGCACAGCATCGTGGCCCCACACATTCAAGAAAAAAATCAATTCATGTTGGAAGGGATGCTGAGAAAGATGTTGGGAACCTAAAACTATAAGAGGAGACTAAAACAGCTAAGCTCGTTTCATTTAACAAAGTCTGGGTGGGTGTATGATCATTTTTTTGTAAGAACACTAGAAATGGAGACAAAGAAAGGGAAAGAGTAGTTTAAGCAATGGGATAACGTTGGCGCATGAACACATGGCTGTGAACCAGCCCATAAAAGTCTAGACTTGATTTAGACGATTATTTCTACCCATCAATAAAGCAATGCTCTGGAAAAGACTTCCAGGCAGGCTGCAAGAGGCCTAATCGGTTTTAAGGTGAAGCTCGATAAATCTGACAAAGAGATAATAGGACAAGGCTGCCTGCAAGAGCAGACAACTGAACTCCCTGTTTTAGAAGACCCTCCAAGCATTAAGCTCCCAGACAATATGGCAGTAGCTTATCATGCTATGAATGCTTGCTAAACAGTGTGTTGAATCCACTAAACACTGTGTAGTATTTAGTGCAGAAATGGATACTTAATTCACATCATGGCTTAAAAATATTGCTATTTTGAAGTGCCATATATGAAAGGCCTCTATTATTGAGATAGAATTCTCTCAGATTTTCCCGATTTGTATCATCCCTTATTTTCAGATACTGAGATGACCCCATTATTGTAGTTTATCGTTCCATTATTATTTTGCAAGGTGCTAGTAACTAGCCTGACTATTTTGTGACTTAAATACAAAACATTTTAAAACTTTTCTACAAAGGGGTAATTTATTCTTTAATTAATAAAGCACACTGCAGAGCCCAGAATTACTCCATATGAAAGATCTTTTAAATCAGGGGCAGAGTACTACACTCAGAATTTGGAACCTTTCCCTGAAATGCTGGAATGAAAAAAGAGCTAGGTCAGCTATCTCAGTGTTGTTCAACCCCTGGCTCAAGGACCAGAGATGATCCTCCAGAAGAAAGAGACATTTTCAAATTTTGAGGTTTTTTAACTACATTCCCATTCAGTTGGCTTAGCTACTTCAATAGCTTTACTATCCCTGCCTGATAGAGGAGGTCGGCTGAAAATCTTGGGAGACTTGAAAAGCCAAGGCCATCTAAGGTGGGACAGTATTCATTACAATGGCTTCCTGATAAGCATGCTGGTGAGTCCTGAACAGGCACGACAATTCCTTTCCTAAGGAAGATTTTGGATTTTAATTTTTTTTTTTTCAGAACTGGAACAAAGAAAATTGGAGATGGGAGGTTTAGCATGTGAAAAATACCTTTTGCAAAGATTCAATGTCAGATGAATCACAGATCTGGACCTTCTCCCACAGTCCGTTCCAGTGGCTCCACTGTGCTCTGGGGTGGCCGGAACTCCCTGCTTGACCAAGACTGTAGGGTATGTTGATAACCCAGGACACCGACGGCCTGGCGTGGCAGCTGGTCCCAGTCAGCTTGCAGGCAGATGGTTTGACTGACAGGCCTGAGAGTGTGCTAGAAGAAGAATCAACCTGTTGGGGTTTGTTGCATGTTTTACTGGAACTAATATTGTCACAACAGGTTGCTTTGTTAGAACTTTGATTCCCCGGGGAACTTTTTGATGAGAAGATGACTGGCCAGCTCCAATATTACTGCTGGCTGTTACCAGTACAGAGCAGAACTAAGGTTTTTTCACAGGTCTCTGCCTGCACTGTTTGAGTCTCTCAAATTGAACCTTACCATTGGCAGCCATAATGCCATTGTTCAAGAAAAACGACAGCAATTACTGAGATACATATTACTGATAGAAATGAACTCTATTTCGGTGCAGATTTTGGGGAGATTTGCTGTGTAGTACTGCCCAGGGACCCATAAACTGAAGACTGCATAGGGCGTAGATGCCTTACTGCAAAGTCATCTCAGCAGCATGATAACAGATAAGAGCCCTAAGACAATTTAATAAAATGATAGCAGTTTCCTTTGAATAGCCATTTTCTAGTAACCCAGAAAGTCTGTTTGGCACAGTGCCATCCCAAGGGGTACGTCTTACAGTGTTTGGCCAGACTGCAGCTCGTCTGTCTGTTCTGCTCTTTTCTTTTTAATGGGAGGAAAAGGGTTCCATTCCCAAAGCTGGTCACTAATCTTTTCTGTTCCATTTTCTACTAACATTTTACTTTCTGAACCTTCTGCACTTCCTGGTGCTACCGTTCAGATCCCCAATCACCACAGGCTTTGCAGGCAACTTCCAAAGTTATATATCTTTGTAGTCTAGGCATCACAGCAGAAGTTCTGCAGGTCCAAACCTGCCCAGCTTCTCCCTGCCCCAGGCCCACCCTGAGTGCCCCCCTTCACGTTATACAAGCTCACAGCTGGGGGAAAAGCCATGCTGTGTTGGTACACTACCACCTAGTGGTAAGTCCTGCTCCCACCCAGACTTCCACGCGATAAATTCCCTACAACATGCTCTGTTCTCAGGCTCCTGAACTTTGTTTTAAGGTTTCAGGGTGAAGTCCTGAGAAATCCCTTTGCTCATGCTGTCCCTAAGCATTTCTCATGCAGCACCTTCGGGCTGCTGCTTTCTTGCTGATACTGCTCGTTCGCTTGGCCACCGTGAACAACAGCATCAATTCTCACCATCACTTCTTTGCAAATTGGCTGTCTGCCCCGCAGAAGGCCCTGCCCAAATCACCAGTCCTTCCATCACAGACCTGCAGCAGACAGGGCTAAATCTGTGTTTGAGCAGAGGTGTTTAAGTACTTCTTCAGTAGGAAATGTTGCTAGCCAGGGCTCAGGTCTCTCTTCCCAGGATTAGGTAGGCAGCTGGGCTGTTGATCTGACCAGTGACTCTGGCTCTTTTGGGCAAACTCCACCTTCAGCCACCAGCTTCCCAGGCAAACCCCTGTGCCTGCCCTCAGGAACAGGACCGTTCAGCCACTGTCAGCAAAACCAACACACCCACCCTCAGAAGGCAAAAGCAGGCACTAAGAAACACCTTCAGGTGAAGAAGGGCTCCTTAAGCCAACATAGTACTCTCACAAGCAGTTCTACCTCTTCTTTTCAGTCCCTGCTCCAGAAGGTGTGGGAAACATATTAAGCTAAAGACACTGTAACATTTTAACCAATACAAACCATTACTCTGATGCTATGCAGGCCCTGAGAAACCAGAGAATAGGGGGCGTATGAAAATGCCCCCTCCCCCCCCAAATACAAAAATAAAGAACTTCCCACAAAAAAACCAAGTGTCATAGTAGGACAAAATACTAGATCAGATTCTGTTCCCCTGGTTTATCAGAGTGAATACACAGTTGCAGAGCACCAACATTTGCTACTGAGAGGAGGCATGCGAGTACCGGCCTTAAATATTTCCTCTCTGACTAAAATCCATCCTCTTTGCTTTTTGTTTGCTAGATAGCAGATTTTACAACTGAAAGTGCAAAAGAAGTGTTAACTCTCCCACCAGCTAAAATATGTGGTGAAAACACGCAATAGTGCAGAGCCCTAACCTCAACATTCCTTGGAAGGAAAGTAGAGAATTCTTTGCAAAAGTGCTTGACATTTTGTTTCAGCTGATTTTGCAACTTGGCAATTTTTTTTCATCCTCCATCCAAGGATCACAGCCCACTACTTGGGGATTGTAGTGAAGTGTGTAACAATTATTGTTTAGCAGTTCTTTGTGCAAAGTATTTCTAAAGCTGACAGACTGCCTTTTGCATGCACTGTGTAGGAAGGTTTCTACTTGTGGAACCCTTTACAAAGGTGAATTCTTTTCAAATTCCCAGAGTGGTTGTACAGGAGTGGAGGAGAAGAGAAACAGAACTTCACATTTGAAATTCTGTACTGACATCAATTACAATGCATTCTAAACGCATTAACAGATAGCTTTCTTTGTCACTGGATTATATCAAACAAATTACTTAAAATTCTAGACTGACCTATTATTTATGTCGCTGTCCCATGGTCACTATGTATGTTATCTTTTAACCCTTTTGCTCCTCCTCCTCTTGTACAATTCTTCCATTAACTTCGTTTAGTGGTGTTTCTGTGATTTTTACTGTTGAATTGAGGTAATCTCACAATGGTTAGCCTTGCTTGTTACAAAAACCATGTCTGCAGATCTTCTCACTAAAAGTAAAATGTCAGTTATGGGGTGTTGTTAAGTCCCTTCATGGGGTCCTACAGGGTGGAACACAACCTCCCTTCTGAAACCTCCCCTTTTTCCTGTCCAGTCAAACTCCTTCCAGCCAGCCATGTCACCTTTCAAGTTCACAATTAGTGCTGCTAAACTTGTCATCTAAACCTGTTAAAGCTCTGCTTTGGCTACTCACCTCCTTGCTGATCCAGATGACTCTTCCTCTGGGTTGTCCAAACAGTCACCTGTAGTCTCCTTGATTCTTTCTCTTATCATCCTCAACTTTAACCCTTTCCTGTTTTCTCTGCTACTGATTTTTTGTCCTTTCCCTTCAAAAACATTCACAGTGTAGTTCTACCCTAGCACAAGGCTGATTTTTTACTTCTCTTCCCTCACTTTCACACTACCTTGCATGTTACTCCAGAAAAACCTTCCTCTTGCAAGTCACTAAACCCACAACTACTGAGTTCCTCTTCAAATGCATGCCCTTTACTAACACACCCTGGTTACTCCAACCCAATAACAGAGGTAAGCAGTGAGGCCCATGGACAGAATGTTTACCTGGCTGTTTCTGTTCATTCGCCCCAGATCCAGCCTGCTCTTTGGGCTCACCTACCTATCACACATCCTGTTTTAGCCTGTAAACCTCCATGCATGGGCCCGCCGTTTTTCTGATGTATTTGTTTTCTCTCACATGCATATACACATGGGGTGTGTATAAATTCCACACGGTGGAATTTAAATCAAACCAAATCAGAAGCAGCTCCTCATTGCCTTAAGTTTGATAACCTTTTTCATAGGTAGCAAAGAATTTGACAAAGCATTTTTTCAAACTTTGTTTTAAAGAAGGGTTGTGAAGATTTCTTGCTTAAAAATGCAAAAGGGCCCAAAATTTCCATCATCTGCCCTTCCTTCATCTGGCCTTACCCTGCACCTAAGTTATCTTAGTGAACAGCTCACACACACGAGAAAAGGCCTTGCACTGTGGTGTAAGCGAGGAACAGACAGAATTAGTGAGCAGGCAACAGAGCCCACTACTGTCCCTGTCAGTGGAGCAGCAAACATGGCCAGAGCTATTTAGCCTTCCTCCTCATCCACCTCCACGCATTAGACCAAGTCTACGCCTGCCCTGGTTCTCTTGAACAGCAATTCTCTAAACCTTCTCATACTCATGGTCTAAAGTGGATCCTGGCAGCAAAACCACAACATGAGAAGCTATTATCATCCCAATTTTAAAGCAAAACAACTGAGCAAGTCATATCATCTTTCTGTCACAAAACTGCCAACAGAAAAAGTTTGAACACAAACTGTTGTGGTCAAGCTATGAATATGGGATGCTCAGTGCTCTCTTCCACACTTGACTTACACCAGAACTAAAACATGCAATATTTCTGAAATGGGCAATTATTTCTTCTCAGGCCTGTAAGAGTTCTACCTCACACAGGTTGCAGTTCTGCACACTATTCCAGCAGAACCTGCACCTACAGGAGACCTCACAGCAAAGCGGAGAAATCGGATGGGCCCCTATGCCAACTGCCAGCAAATGCTACAAAACTTCAACCAATGACATGACCCCCTCACATCTCACTCTAACAGGCACTAACCTGCCAAACCTCTCACATTTCTCCTCCCTGACAACCTCTGCTCAGTAGGTGCCAAATATTTTTTTGAATTCCGAGTGGCTGCTTCTAATCCCTAGTTGAAATATGTTACTTCTATTTCACACCCGTGCCTTAAAACGATTTCCCCCCAGCTGTTTGCTCTAATAAATCACAGCTTCCCACTAATCTGACTCCTTTCAAATAACAGGGACACCAGTGATTTCATTTTTGTATCAGATCAGTCTGTTCATCAAGTTCCTCAGCTGAAGGCAGCATCAAAGACAACTTGCTGGAGCTGCTCAAAACCAGGCAAGCTGCCAGTGAGATTATGAAGAAAGGAGGGGGGCTGGGGCAAGCTTCCAAATGTCAGACTGGGGAGAGAAAGTTGATGGTTGCTGGGTGGATGAAAACCTGCAGCTGTTGTGGCTGCATATTGATGCTCATTTCCAAATAGGGTAGAAAAGATAATTCAAAGTGCGGGCAGCAAGTCTGGGTGCAGTGTTGAAGTGGCTGTTTGCTGGTCCTGCAAGGACAGGCTGAGGACGGGCTTTCGTGGCTGTCTATTAGGAAAAAGTAAGGGAGCATGATATTAGCATTGGGTTTTTTGCTACTTGATGCTTCTGATTTTTTTTTTTTCTGGTGGTAATGGGGCTGATTAATAGCAGGATTTAAGGTAACCTATTTGTGTTTCCCATATCAAGGAATGTAGAGTCTATATTTCAACAGTTCTTTAGTAAAGATGTACTTGAACTATAAGGTTTTAAATTCACTCCAGTGGTTATGTGAATCTCAACTCTTCATGTGGTTCATTAGATATGCTGGATAAAGCAGGAGTATATCTACTGAGTTTTCTTGTATATGACTGTTGGTGCAAGATCTTTCATTTCTTCTGCTTTTATGTGTACAATCTGCCTGTTTAAACACATTTACTTCAAGACAGAGGTTCATGTTTCAAGTTTTCTATGCATAGCCTAAAGCTCTGGTAAAGTATATAAGGGTCTTTTCATAAAAGAGAACAAGATCCAGCTGTGAAGTTTTGAATTTCAGTCCCTCTCCAAATTTGGAGTTTGGACTGGAGTTCACAGTTCCTAAACTCTGCTTTCCTATTTGGATGCTATAAATTAAGAGCTGGTCTGTTCTTTGGGACAGACCTTTTTTGTTCTGAGCAGCTCTGATATTAGATACCAATTTAAGACCTCTGGGCTTCAAAAGTGACCTTGTCTTTCACTTAGCTATTGAAGAGTCAATGACTGTCATAAAACGAAGTGGAGGAATTGAAATGTGTTGCTAACAGGTGACATCTATTTGTCCTGGGAGGTAGCCCCAGTGAGCAAGATGTAAACTCTGTATCAGCTTCCGGTGCTTGAAAGAAATATGCATTTTAGAGAAGAAGGGGAAAAATTTCAAATTTATGTTCTTCTGGTTTACCTTCTTTTGGCAAATATTCATTCCTGACTGACAGGCCTTGCAGACTTTAGGAAAAGAAGTACCTAGTACTGTTCTCAGTTTTAGTACCTACTAACAATATAACATCTCTGTATAATTAAGGCTGAGATTTTTTCTTTATTTTTAAATTTGGCTTTATTCTGCTAAAAAGAAAGCAGCACAAGGAATTCATATCCATACTATCAGCTGAGAGCATCCACAACTCCTCCATCATGCTGTGCTGGAAAGCACAAGTTACTCAACATCCTGTTTGCAGAGCACAAGCAAGTAAAAAAGGAAAAAAAAAACCAACGACAAAAAAACCACCTTAATTACAAAAAATGGGTAAAGGGCATTAAAGCCTTAACAAACGTTTGTTTCTATAAACAACATCCAAACCAAACACTGAATTGCCTTTTGTGTTTTTTTGACACTGTACTCTTCAATAACCTCAGAACAGCTGAATACATGAAGTTTGAAGCAAACATTAGGCAAAACATGTGTTGCAAACACTAAGCAGTACTTTCCTTGCAAAGTTGTTTTAAAGTACTGCACTCAAATAGCTCATGCTTTTAAATGGGAGCAGAAAAAACCCAAACCCCAACTCACATCTCAAACAAAAAACCCATGCACACCTAGGAAAAAGCTGGTTTCAGACACATTACTTAATTCTACACATCAGACTATTCCTAAATAAGGTACTGATTGATCATACTTGTTAGAAAATAATTTCAAGATATAAATACACCGGTGATGGTTGCAAACAATTAATAGATGATTTCTTGATTTCCAGAGTTTGTGAATCACTACAAATAGATTTTCAGTCTGTGATCACAGAAAGATCTTCAGCAAGAAGATTCAATATACTGCCCACCATAAGCATTTGAATAAACCCCAGAGGATGGACCAACACATGATTGTAATCTGATTATTTTTGACCTTCTGCCACTAGATGGTGTCCAGTTACAGGAGCTGTAACCACACCTGCATTAATCAAAAAACAACATTCAGAATTGCTGAATGCTTACTCTTACAGCTTTTGCAGATATTTTGGGTAAGCTATTTTCCAGGGAGATTTGGCTTTTCAAGTCTTGCTTTTGATCTCTGTATGATCTTTTAAACAGGGAACGATGAAGTCTTTGATGTGGATTCTTGCATAAATAGAAGAAACGAACTACAGAGCACCTAACTGCAACCAAGGGAATGTGAGCCAGGGTTGAAATAATGCAAAATATCCTTTCTAAAACTAAGGAGAAAATGGAAAGGAGAAATGGAAAGGGAGATCCAGAGAGCAAATACCACCACCACTGTCCAACCAAGCAAGCAACAAAGATTACAAAAAACAGCCTGAAAAAAATGAAACTCTTCCTGTGTGTTGTGGAGTTCGGTATGTGGTTTTTCACCTCTCCTTTGAGAGCTACTGTAGAGCTCTAGTGAGTGAAACCGCAAGAGAAAGAAAGGGTGGGAAAGCACTGCAGAAATGTGGGATCCAGACACGAATGTGTACTGGAAAAGAGCATTGTCTCCTTTGCTTTTACTCCTCTTTTACCCGTACAATTAAACACAAGGACAAACGGAAAACTCAGTTACTGCAGTGCTTCACTCTGTTCCCAGCTCTGCTAATAAATAAGGCACCAGGGGGCCTCAGTCATGCACTAGCAAGAAAACCAAGGCACATTAACTCTTTACTTTCTGAATTAATACAGTTCAAAGTCTTCATTTAGGAAAAGTAAAAACAATGCCTGAAAGGCAAAAGAGGAAGAAGCAATAGAAAAGGAGCATTAAAACTCTTCTATGCAGAAATTAGCAGTAAAATGACTAGAAAGTGCGACTCTAACTCAGTTTTACTGTTTATAGGACAAGTCTCTGAAAGCATGGTTTCCTGGTGGAAAAACAACAAAACCCCCTTAGTTACCAGTGTCACAGTGGGGGATGGAGTGATTTAAAACTGAAATAAAAAAAAAGAATTTGTTTGAGACCTTTTGATTCGCTCTAGTGATAGGTAATGAGAGGTGTTTAAAGCTACCCATGCTGTTTATGAAAGAAGCCAAGTCAGTGATGAAGCTCATGTCTTCAGGGCTGTTTAGCCATAATTTAAGAGTACTCTCAGTTTTTCCTCAGAGTGATACCTGCATGTATAAGCACAAATTAGACTCTTATTCTGGAAGTGTATTACAAATTGGTGCACCCACCACAAGTAGACTTCACTGATGCCAGTCAAGTTACATGCGGTCTTCTTCCTACAGACCTGGGGCCTGTGACTGGTAGCGTACTCTAAACCATTCAACAGCTGCCTGACAATCAGACTAATTCAAAGTAACTCACATTTTCTACAGAATTATCTTAATTTTACTTTTTTACCTTTTTTTTTTAAATCTTTTTTTTTTCTTTTTCTATTAAACACTGGAATTGCAGCCATTTGAGCTGCAGTAAGGCAACTGCACAGCAAAGTAACAGGGCTATGGATTCCAGACAATTACAAGCAGCTTGAAAAAAAACAACTGAAAACCAGACTTCTCTGATGCCCAATCTATTTTCCATTTGAAGCAGCTGCAGCTGGATGCATCTTGGAGCTCCAGGCAGCACACCAATCCAAGATACAAAGAACAAAAGATTGTTTTCTTGCACAACTCTGGGAAGCCTCTCAAACCATGAAAAGGGACAAGCTCCTAAGGAAACTGTATTTGGAGCCTCTGTGTTTGAAATTAGTAATTCACCTACTCACCTGAAGCACTGCATCAGAAATCACTACAACTTAAGTGATATTGGGCAATTTGGCATAAGAAAATGATACCCAATCCATATTCAACACTATGGCTAACTTGAGGATGATAAAATGTGTAGTTAGGTGGCTATTTAACTAATGACCCTAATACAGTACTTAAATTTTAAAACATTGAGTTAATGCAACTTGGTGATACAACTTGACATCAGGAATTAAATTCTGACTTGCCTGAAGGTGTATTGAACTCAGCTGTATTTTGCTGCTGAAAGTTTTGGTGTCTTGTGACTGGACTGACTGTCTTTTAAACTCATGAGACCAATGGCAACTCAGAGTGGAACAAATGCAGAATCTGAAATACAGACAGATAGAGAAAATAAGAGCTCTCATCTCCCACATAGCCTTCTGTGACACATGACTCGTTCCACACTCTCCAAACCCATTATTATGTTTCAGATTGCTCTATTAGAAAAGTTATTTAGTCTGCATTCTGCCTTGTTAGTAACTGAAGTGACAGAATCTTTAATTTAAATGTGTTTCATAAGGCTCCCTTTCCTGTGACAGCATGAATCCTGGCTTCACTTCAATATAATATAAATCAGTTTGATACAGGTCCCTCTTGCCTATTGATCTTTTGAGAAAACACTTGGTTTAAGACCACAGCCTGACAGGAGGCAGAGCTGCTGACTTGATTCCTATGTTAATAATCTTACTTTTAACCATCTAAAGTTTGGAAATTTTCACCAGAAATTGGCACCAGAAGGTATCATTGCTGGGTGAATCACGTGAAAGGAATGAGGAGCAGACCCAGGAGGGGTCTTACTCATCACAGATGGGATTGAAACCCTCATACCCCCTTCTGCACACTCAGTCACTGCAAGGTCCAAATTTCAGCTGGTGCATACATAGCTCTATCACTTGACCCTGCCCAATGCCTTGGCCCCAGCAGAAGTTTAGATGAGCCATTTCTTTTCCTTTCTCACACCACCCTTCCCAATGAAGCTCCCTCCAAGCACTCCTGACCTTCTGTATCCAAAATCCTTTCAGCTGCATCATGACAGGGCCCCAAAACGTATTCTGGGCAAAAAAGATACTCGGGTAGGAGAAGGTCCACTGAAGATGACTAATGTGTTTAGAGGTCTGGAGTACATGGCATTTGAGGAAAGGATGAAGCAACTGCTGTCTTCCGCTAAATGGAGAAAGGACCTAGAGCCAAACCCTCTGCATAGGTGCACAGGGAAAGTTCAAGAAGCAATAGTCATTAGTTGCATCCAAGGAAATTCCCATTGGATTTGAGGAGTTCAACACCAAAGTGGTTCAGTACTGAGATATTGTCCATGGACACTGTAGCGTCTCCATCTTTGGAGATTTCAGAAGTTGATTGGACAAGGTCCTGAGCAATCCGCTTTTACATGGAAGTTGTCCCAGCTTTGGGCAGGCCATTGGCCTTGATACACTCCAGAGGTTCCTTCCAATCTAAATTTCTGTATGAATTTTCTAAGAAGGCATGTAGTTAACATAAATTTGGAAAAAAATAGTATTGTGTGTGTTGGTCTTTCTATTTGCCTTTTAGAGTCAACATTATTGGGGGTCATGTATAAGAGCTCAGGCTTTAGGAGAAAACATTATTCTTGATAAAAATCTGTGAACAAACTCTTATTGTGTGTTGCTTAGCTGCTTTACATTTGTTGCTCATTAAAACAATGTCTTAAGAAGTTTTTTGTATAAGAACATGCTCATCCTCCCTTTGTGATTCTTCATTCAAGTAAAAATCAAACTGAAAATGAAAAAAAATTAAAATTTCTGAATTGCAGGAACATAAGTTTGTCACAGCACTGGAAAACAAAAATGAAGATAAATGTTCTTGCTCTACTAGTAACAAAATTCTGTATCAGAACAAATGTATAATTTACAGAGCTTTTCAGACCCTAATGTCATTTCCCACAGGCAGCCAGTCTAAGAAACTAAGAAACATTCAGACAAATATGAATACTGCCAACTTGTACTTGAAAAGTTTGGATTCCAGGGAACACCCAGTGAGGACTGAGCTTTCACAGGAGAACATAAATCTGTGGCAGCACTTCCCCTGAGAGAAACAATTTCCTCCTATCTGTCTTAGTTAATGGCTAACATTAAAAACATCTTTACTGGTGAAGTCCAGATTCTCAAGTTCATAAAATTAGTCAGTAATATCTACCAGGCAGAAGAGTGTAAGTCACAGACAGCCAGGGTAAAGTATGTGAAGACCACAACCATTTGTCAGTGCTGGAAGTTGCTCCTGCCATGACAGAGCATGGACATGTCTATCTGGAGAAGACAGATCATGCCAAATTTTTTCTGGCCCAGGACCAAATACATTTTATTTAATTGATACAGAGGCCATATCAGACTTCATGCTCTGCCTTAATTACTTGAGTGTAACACAGTATGAGATCTAGCAGACATGCCAGGGTTTAGGCTGAAATAGCTGTAAAACAAAACCCACTGGTTCTGTGGGTTAAGGTCAGCTAAAAATGTCAGCGTGGCATGTCAGCATGACAGTTGAATTACAAGGCACATAAGCACAGAAGCTGGTTACAGCACATCAGTCTTTTACTGCTTTGAAGAAATCAGTGCCATGGTTGCACTGTCACTTGGAAGCCAAGAGCCTAGAAGGATATTCTGTCTGGAAGAGAATGAAATAAGCTATGTGGTTTGCGATTTCCCCATATGTATATGTTTGAAAGGACAACAGGCCGCTGAGATAAATGATTACAGTGCAATCACTTAAAAATGCACAAGATGCATTTGCTCAAAAGTTAATAACCAGTAACACAGCCTGTAATACAATGCAAGAGAAAGAAAAGATCTCATGCTTGCAAATGTGTCATTAGGGACCTTTGGATTGAAGCTTCTGGATAGGTTTAGCAGCTTGTTAGCAGACTAGTGCTTTGTCACTGCTTATTATTACAGAGCCCTGTGACACACCTGGAGCACAGTTAATGTACACAGCAAATCCTAGCAAGAGCATCTAATCCTGGAAAAGGTGGTGCAGGTGGGGATTAGAAGTTGTTTGGGGAGTACCAACTTGGGAGAGCATCTGTGCCATGAAATGCCAGCAGTGGCTCTCCAGGGTATCTGATGCCATCTCAGGAATGAGGGAATTTAGGCTCAGCCTAACTCTCTCTAAATCAGACAGATGTCCAAAATCTACTATAACTCAGCAACTCTGCATCTCAGTCTCCCTCACCCTATCCCCAGCAGCATACTGCTGAACTAATCAAAGACCACAAAAGCACAGCACAGCAACCATCATGCCAATTGCTCCCACCACCTCCCAAATTTCACACACGGCTGCATACACTGCCATCTTCTTCCTCTTCAGTTTCCTTCCACCACAATTCCTCTTTCTCCATAACCCTACACTAAGCTCCTGGGAAGATTTCCACTCCCATCCACAATGCTGCTGTGCAAGTTACTGGGTCCGATCCACAGCTGCCACTTGGCATGGCCCACCAACATCTGTACAGCAGGCCGTTTTCCTCATGGTGAAGGCCCTGCACTATGCAGCTCCTCTGTGTGTGTTCTGTGTGTTCTGGACACCCCATCAAGTAGGAAACACTGCCTGCCCAGAGTGAGCAACACCACCACAAACTGAATAGACTCTGGGGAATAATTAAAAGAAAAAAGCCAAAGGCTGAAATACACCATCCTATTTCCTTGTGGGAATAGCAGTTTGTCCCCATTCATCAGCTCCAGAATCCTTCTGGAAAAAGACCATTAAGTTACTGCAGTCCTCTCTGCCTTGCCACAGAGCAGCAGGGAAGCCCACTCACTGCATTCCACTGGCCACTGAGCCTTTTGTTAATCAAGTAAAGCTACAGAGTCATCAATATGTACATTTGTAGGATGCAAGGTACTGCTCTTTCACCTATTTTATTGACATGCTGTCCTAAACTTATTTATAAGATAAAGGACAGATTTAAAGTGGAGTAGCATTTAAACAAAAGAAGTGACTCAATCACTTAATGAACCAACTGCTGCCAGATCCACAGCTGGGGACTCTGGTTCTGGAAGTAATATTTAGCTCTTACAGACAGGCCAAGCAGGGGGCTTCTCACAACTGTATTCTCTACAGCCACACGTTTCACATTCCGCTTTTTTTCTTTTATTTTTTAGCAAGATCTCAGAGCAATACACTATGAAATACTACACAAAAAATAGTTTGCATTTAACTATAGGTTAAACTGATGCATTGTGACACTGCTATTGGGGGGCCATTATCCTATAGTAATCATCTGTCATTCTTAATTATATGCCTGCAAGTTAAAAACCTAATACGTCGTGACAAAACTGCAGAGTAAGCAGTTTGCCAGCTTGGAACAACACTGGACAGGACTCTGGGTTTCAGAAAGCCACACTGGATTTCCACTATGAGAAGAGAGGTCTTTACAGGTTTAAAAGTGAGTAAAGTTGGGGGTTTCCAATGCCCTTCAGACTGAAATGTAGCTGAACCACTCCATTAAGTCATCAGGAAGCTAGTACTACTTTCAGTATATTTCAATTTTTTGCACCTTTTTACATCATTGATAAAAATCACTAAAGGTCTTACCTTTAAATACTTTTGTGTGTGCTGGAAGATCTGAATGCAAGCATTTAAGAAAATGTTTAAATTACCTCTGGAATAATCTAAGAAGTATTTTGTCTTTTGTTTAAGCCATAGAAGCAACAGTTCTTCCCTGGAAAACCTGGGAATCTACTATTTCTTGTAGCAAAAAAAGGTGAATCTTTTCTTCACCAGAGACTGACATGATTACCAGTCTTAGCCTATTATAATAACAAAAAGTTAATGTTAATAATGAAATAAAACACATCCCATTTTCCATTAACGTTTTTACATTGTGTTTCAGTTTCAACAGTATCTGAAATTTACTTGCACAGTCAGGTACCAATAAGCAACAGTGAGGAAAAGGATTGGGTAGATGAATTAGACCCAGAACAGCATGAGAAAACTCTGTTACAAAAAGATGCCATTGGCATGAAACAGAAAATTTACACTTTATCATTCAAAATATTTTTGAACTTTTAACTGAAAAAACATGATAGGCACAGGACAGTTATCCTGAAATGGCTGATGCGAAATCAATAAAAGGATGAGATTCCTGCCCAGACTGTGAACACAGCACCACAGATCATTTTAGAAGCCAAAGATTCAACGAGAAAGCAAACATGTATAGGAATAAAGAACTCTCCAGAGTGTCAGGACCTGAAGCATACTCCAACCACTAGCAGCTTTGCTGGCTGGCTGACTGTTCAAGGTCCTTGTCTGAGCAGTGCCATGACACCTACCCTGTCACTATTGGCACCGTCTGCCTCACTTGAGGGACTGGTCCCTTGCTGGTAAAGCCATAGCTTCTGCTGGCCTCCTTTCCCTGAGGGAACAGCTTTGCCCTTGCTGCACTCTGACATAGAGCTACAAGAGCTGAAGCTAGCAACAATTTGCTGAGAAACCTGATGTTTGAGCTCCTTCTCCTCATTTTTAGGGACTGGAATGCTGAAGGTTGCTTCAAAGTTGTGCAGACTGCCACATCTACACTGTTGGCACAGAACTGCTGAAGCTTCCCCTAATCTAGTGCTAGCTACTGTCAGATGTGATACCAAAGTTAACAGAGAGTCACTCAGTCTGAAAACTCAGTCCATAGTAATATTGTTTCTCTCTTCGCTCTACAGACTAGACAGGAGCTCACACATTAATGCTAGAAGTTCTGCTGACGTGTATTTTCCTTGGCATTGCTTAGCACAGAATTAGCTGACTGGGGTCTGGTAAATTAGCAATGCACAAACAGGAATATTGTGTTGGTCCAAATACAAAGCAGGCCACCAATATTAAAGGATCAGAATAAAAAAATCAAAGCATACAGTAAAGAACAAAGTAGAGGCCAAATTCCTTCCAATTCCATGTGTAGTCCCCAGCATGAATCGACACCAATCTCCTCCTGTAACTTCACACACCACCCTTTAGATCCCAGTAGCTCTCCTTGCTGTCTCACTGTCTGTCTTTCCAATGGCTCACTTGACAGGCATGCTGTTCTCCAGCACTACAGAGCCTTGTGCCATCGCCCCTGAGGCACTGACATGCTGTAGCCATAAAAGTTGAGTTTAAATCTCAGCATCACCACCTTCAACAGGCCACACTTCACTAACTTGCAACTTGTCCTGCAGCCACACAAAGCCTGCGTGCTGTGGCACCAGGCAGCAAAGAACCCTGTCACCAAGAAATTCAAAAGGCATCTTCAAGCAGAGGAATAAATTCTGTCCCCCACGTAATATAGTCCTTGCCCTAAGTTTCCACTAATGTAGAAGTCTGAAGTATAATTGAATAATGCTAACTTGATAAAGTTAAACAAGAGTTAACAAACAGTAAAAAGACTATGTCAAAACAGAGGAAGCTGTATGTTCTTTAAGCACTCTCATGTATTTGTTTTGAATAAGTGTCCTACTGGTTTCAAAACACAAGAGCCCCAACAGCAGTTCTTCTCCTATAGTGTTGCGTCTTAGAAGAGAAATATCATCACTAGATAAGACAGTTAGCAAAAATCCAGAACTCAACAGGAAGAGAGATTTGAGACACCATATATCACTTCATTCTGCAGGCACAAATATTTTTTTATAGAAAATAAAACCCAGAAAATTTTATTGACTGCACTGTAGATACCTGTACAGAGTGTAAACTTTAATATTTCACCAGATACATGAATAATTCTGGAGAAAGAGTTATCAAGCACCTTCATTTCAACACATTTTTTATATTTACAGTAAGACATACCTGATAAAGTGTATTAATAAAATGAATTAAAAGTTATAAAAAGTTATTAAAAAAATCTTTAAAATGTTTATATGGTTTGTTATTTTATGATAAATATACAGTTAAAGAGGAAGATGTCATACAGTTAAGACTCAGAATTGGCTCTGTTTGAAGCTGTTACTGTAGTGTCTGAAGAGTGAGGAAACGGGGATGTCAGCTTACTGCGCTGATCACAACATTGTGAAATGTGTGCTGGCAGAAGGCTCACAAGCCCCTGTTTTGTTCTGCTTCTGCAGGTTGGCTTGTGGGTAAGCTTCCTTCCCAACACACAGTGAGGAAGCCAAACTTCACTCCTAAATTTGTACTGCTAATTTGACAAAAATCATATGCATTTTGATTTTTCCTCTCCAAACTTACTGCTTTGACTTTCAGCACACCTTTTTGCTCTTACTGAACACTGGCACACAAATGGGGCACCACCATCTTTTTTCGTTTGAGTACCAAGACACAGGTGACCTTTCTGGAAATCAGACTTTCAACTGCCATGATTTCTCATAGTCTAAGAAAAGGCATGGCATGGTTTACTAAAGAAGAAAGATGGCTAAGATAGGATTCAAAGACCACTTTCAGGCTTATGGAATCAAACATAGAAATATTTTAAAAGCTCTCAGGAAACAGATGGGACTGTGTGTCTCTTTAAAAACAAACACCTTCAAATGAATCAACTCCATTCTTTGATGAACTATCAGCAATTGAGATCTATATCTAAAGTTTGTTTAATGGATTTTAGGAAACTACTCAGGAAATCACCTCAGACAGAAGAAAAGTAAATCTCTTAAAATCCCACAAAAACTTCAAATACATCCACTAAGTGGTGCTGATTATCTGTAAAGAATCACATGCTGTGGGAAAGGAGCCAGGGTGAGAACTACCCTCACAGCACATGGATAAAGTATTTCCATAATACAAGAGTCAAAAGTTGAGATTCAAGTTTTGGAAGGGGAAGGACTGGTAGTGGAAAGGAATACACTTAGGCATTAAATCCATGATACTACTGTTTGTTCCCACCCACATCTACTCATCCTTGGGACCTCCTAGTTGCTCCTCAGTTAGAGGTATGGCCTAGCTGCAGATATGATGGGCTAAGCGCGCCACTACGCAGATAACTGCTGCATGCTCCAAGGTACAACCCAGTCTCCGGATCTGAGTCATGCCATCCTCTTGACTCTGTTCACTGTTTGTTATTTTAATTTTGCTAAGAGACACTTCCTCCTAGCCCAGCACAGGTGCAGCTAAAGCCTCCACATTTACCATTAAAAGCATGGAGATAATATTAGAGGGAACAAGATACAGTTGGACCCAACACGGGCAGCTCTGTCTCACCTAAATGCTACAAAACAGTCACTGCCTCTGTGTGTGTGCATCTGCATATGCGCATGGTGGCTTGCTATCAGCAGCATAGAGCACTTATCTTTAGGGCCTGATTGTGTTGATAGGAGTGAATTGTTTACAGCACATTTTTCAAAAGGTGCCTGCTGCTCTAAAGCTTATTTTAATGCTCAGTTTCTTTCTATACAATCCACTCCAACTGTGTTGTCAGGGCAGCGGCAAGAACGGCCTCCTGGGGTAGCCAAGCAGAGGTGAGTACAACCACCATTATTCACCGTACAGTAGTTATGCCCTGGGAAAGAACAGAGATGGGAAATGTTAAACAAAAGCAAAGCCACAATAAAACCACAAATACATGCATACAAAAGAAGTGCAGATTTCATGACTGCACTAGAGAAACAAGCCATAATGAGATCGAGAGTGAAACAAAACTATGCTCTGGGGGTATGAGAGTCATCATATCACTTGTTTCAGCTTCTGATACCTCAAAGAAAGATCAAGATATCAAGACTGAGAGAGGCAACACGAAAAAAAATGGGCAGTTCCTGAAATGCCCTTCTTTAATTGGCTGAGTGGTCACAGAGATTAGAATGAAGACACAGTGAGGAAATACAGAAAGTGCAACATGTGGGTAACAAAGTCCAAAATGCTACAGAACAGCCTCCCTGGATTCCACCCACTATGAAGACATGGAGGAATGATGCATGAAAACAAAAAGGTCAGGTGAGCGGGGAGGAGCGTGTTAATGTTGAAGGGTAAAATGAAAGTGAATACAGTGTCAGAAGTAGTGGATCTGAGGGGAAAGGCATTGGTTCCAGAACATGAAAAACACTTCACATAGACATAAGACGAGAAAGAAATGATACCAGCGTTCTGAATATTATAAACATAAGCATTTACTCAGAGCACACAAAGTTGTTTTACACTGCCTACCAAAATGGAACTGTGAATTATGCAGTAATAACAACATAACCTATTTTTAATTACAACATTTATATGCATTTTTAAGCTTTAAACCAAGCATTCAATTAATTAAATTATGCGTTTTTCTACGTATATTGAATACCTTGAAGAGAAACTATCTTAGGGTATTTTTAGGCCTGAAGTAAAAACACCACAACTCCTATAATTCCAGCCACATTATAGTAAGAGAGCTCTTCTAACTGTGATTTGCTAAGATCAACATAACTGAACAGTGATACTGCTTCCCAAAGAACAAATTGTTATTTTAAGGGTATCAACTTCCTCTCATCTAAGCATCACAAGGGGCTTTCAATAACGTGTCTGCAAAACTTAACATCCAACAGAGCAGAAAGACCAGCCCAACCTCCTGCTGTCTTCTGAACATTCCATTTTTAAAAAACACTGGATCTCATTAAACACACCTGGAAGACCATGACATTTCTGTAGTTTAAATTTAAAAATAAGGAAATAAGGCCCTAGCCATGAATATAGCATTCCTTTTGGAAGATGACAACATAGCAGCTTTTGCCACATCAGATCCTTGTCTTGATCATACTCTTGTCCTTTCATAAAGGATTGAACAGGCCCCTTCTTCCCACCCTATTCTGGTTTCATATGGTAACCACAACAACTGCTTTTATGAAAAAAACTTTAGACGGCTTTTAATTTCTTAGTAAACAGAAATCTAAACACTAACCAGTTCTTCACTAACTACCTAGGTCAGTTGGCAGCTTGTCAATGGGAGCTGCTACCAAGTTTATTTATACACTAAGGTGTTGCACAGCTGTAAAAACTTGAGAATCATCTGGATTACCTCCTGGGCACTGAGCAAAGGCTGTAGTGATTCCATAGAGACGGGAGCGCTTGTGAGGCTGGAAATTATCATTTTCTATTGAAATTGTGCGATCCACTGCTACAACAGCATCCCTGCCGTATGCAGAAGAGAATATACAGAAGTGAGATGAAGGTGGAAGTTCAAGGGAAAACAAATCAAAACAAACAAAAAAGGGAAGAAATCTGAAGTTGCCTCTTTTTTACAATTTGGAAGCAATTGCAGAAACAAAATCCTCCAGGATCTCATCTTTCCCCGAAAACTTAAAGATGTCATAAACTTCATTCTAGGTAGCTAAGAAATTTAGCAGGGAGCCACCTTATTAATTTTGAAGGTACTTCCAATACAGGGCAATGTCCCTCTACAGAATGCATCTGTTAGTAGTTTTGACACATTCTCCATATTCTGGCCCTCTGACGTTTTCTGTGTTATAGCTGACATTGCATCTATTATGCATAATGATTATAGACAATGTTGTATTTCAGGTGGAGCCTGAAGGAACACAGCAAGTCATAAGCAATCTTTTGTTCCTAAAGATAAAAGGGCAGTCAAATGACAGACCTGTAGAACACCGTTTCCCATTCATACAAGCCTATTCTAGAATAGCATTTACCAGCTGCTAGGTTCTACCTTGGAAATCTTTACACACATTAATAGGTCTTCCTGCTGCAACTGATGGACTCAATGTGAGTAAGAGTTTGCAGAGAGAGCTCACATAACCATTTACATAAAAGAAAAATAAATATTTAAAAATGCACAGACTGGAATTTTTTCTGGAAAATATAGTAAATCCTAAAGGCTAGGTCATATATCACTGTTTTAGATCTTTTACAACAAAGAAAGCATCATCAAGACAGTAAAATTTTATTTTTCTTATTTCTGGTTGAACATTCAGATAATAAAGGGCATAGAAAGCCACAAGTGACTCATTTCTGCCCTCTACAATGCAGCAAGTAGAGCCATAAGGGAAACATGTTAGCTCCCACTCCTTTCCCAAAAATGTTCAGTGTTAAAAGCATTTTCTTAGAGGACAAACCACTATGCTGAAAGTGAAAACTCAGTTAACTGGCAACATCAATAGGTCAGCTCTACAGACCCACTCCACCCTGCATCAGCTATTGCCAGGAAAGTAAAAAAACCAGGAATGTGTAAAAGGTCAGATATGAGAAATGCAGTATATACTTCAGTTTCTACCAGGGAGAAGAACAGAGTAAAGCACTCTATAATGTCTTTAGCAGATAACCTACCTTCTCCAATCTGTGTAGTATAAATTCTTCCCATAACTTGTAACACTAAAAGGATACTGAATTCCTTCAACAATCTTTCGTCGACCAAGCTGATTAGGGTTCATGCATTCCAGTCTCTTCGTACCTGGGTGTAGCGAAACAATTAAGTCTTTGAACCAGAGCAAGAGATTTGTCATGAGGGATGAAGGACAAGTGTAAGCATGCAAACTTGAACAGAATAAAACTTCCTGGAAGTCTTTCAGTACGCTGCTTAGCCAAAGCCCTCCCCATGCCACATCTCTGTGTGTGCCAAAGATTGGATGGAAAAGGACTTTGGTACTGATGCTAATCACATGCTGCCTAACTTAGAGGAGCACAGATGTCTAGTGCAGCCATGGCCATCGCTCACAAGCTGAAATTCCTGCTACAGATACAAACATCCTCAGGTTGGTGTGGAAGCTGACAGAAGGTCTCCTCCATTCTGGAGGAATATTCAACCACCAACCAGTTCCACATCCTCTGGAAGGCGTTTTTGCAAAGTTAAGTCAACAAGCATGTTCCCAAAATGCTTGCTGGGTTGGCCCTTGAAAGCAAGGCTACAGGAAGAACATCACCTAACTTGCAGCTGCAAATAGGATGTAAAAAAGTTCAAGCTGTAAAGTTACATTGTGAACACTCCTAGTGAATGTAAACTCCTGTAGGTTTCTCTTAAGTAGTGGGTTTCAAAATTAGGGAAAACGGAAGAGACAAATGTGAGAACAAGAAAGGGAGACAGAAAAAGAAAAGAAAGATAGAACAAAGAGATATATCTTAAGGTTGTGGAAAACATCTTACAGTGAAAAAGAGAGCTCGATGTTTTTAGTTTATCAAGAACTTGAAAGGTGACTTGAAGTGTAAAAGCACCTCCACAGGAAGAGATCTCTGGCAGAGTCTACAGCAAGAAAGACAGCAAGATGAAAAAAAAAATAATCAAATGAGAATTAAAAGCGCACTTTTAAGACACCGGCACAAAACTAACAATGGGCTGATGACAGAACCTTCATCTCTTGATCTTTAAATCTAGCGTGAATTGCTTTTTCAAGACTTGCTTCAGTGAAATATAAGCCAGTCTTTGCCTAAAGGTTACAGGTCTTTGAACAATAGTGCCAGGATGACATTCTTTAGAGCCAGATTAGAAAGATCAGTGTTTTTTCCTGTTCTTAAACTCACAACTCCTTCCACAAAGGCCTAAGCACCACCTAAAGAGATAGCCACATACAAGACACAGATATAAACCTGTTGGACTCCTAGTTTTGTGATCAGAATTGAAATCATTCAGCTTGCACACAGTCTCATGTCAGCAGTACAGTGGTAGTAACAACAAATAAATTAAGAGATTATTAAAGCCAAACAGAAAGGCATGAAGTCTCAAATGCAGTCCTAAGAGTTATAAACATTAACTGGCTATGCATAATTTCAGGATTGGACATACCTATTCTACTACTATTATCAAGGAAGATTTTAGCACCTCCTTACCTGCATCTACCCAGCACAGCATTGAGGAATAAGGATCAAATGTCAGCCCATTTGGTAACCCAAGATCGTCTTTAACAAGAATTCTTCTGTTTGTGCCATCCATGTACGAGGTTTCAATTTTAGGAGCTTCTCTATTCCAGTCAGTCCAGTACAAGTTCCTTAAGAGGAAGAAAAAGGCAAGAATTAAGACAGTGACTGATCTTAAGAGACTGTTGTAAGTAAGGAAAATGCTAAGGACACAAAAGTAATATGCACACACCCTAAACCCTTTAAATAAGAAAGAATGACCAAGTCACAGTTTGATATAGAAGTAACAAAGGCATAGTAAAGATGTAGCAAATGTTGCACTTCCATTAAAAACAAAAAGAGCAACCACACACAAGAAATGTTTCCTCTACCTTGTTTAGGTTATGTGCAAGATACCAGGCAAAAAGAACTCTATTTCAACAGTTCTGAGGACCATTCAAAATGTACCTCTACAGTTCTCCTCTTCACTGTCCATCATGTCTGCTCAGGCTAAGCAGCAGGAGATTTGGCATACATTTGTGAGATTCATTCAAAACTATATTTTTCTTTTCGGTGCACCAAGTAAGCAACTTACAATGAATCAGAGTATTTTATGGTCAGGGGAGAACCCTGGGAGGGCCATTAATTCCCTGATGCTTTATTATTAATGGTCATTTGTTAGTGGTGGTTTTTTATCTTGGATGCACTTTCTGTGGCTGAGAATTTACATGGCTTGTCAACACAAGCACCTTTGTTGCTTACTCCTTAACACACATACACAAAATCTACCAAGAAGTCTGTGCTTCTTGACCTAAACCCAGAGCCCTTCTCTGTCAAGTGGGGTGCTGCACGGTCTCTCCTCAGTCTGATTACACTTGTGCCTCTCCCCTTCTCTCATACCACAAAGTGTGTATGTTTTTCCTTGTGATGCTGCAACTTGATGTACATCCACAGAGGTTTTCACCCCATTATTATATCACTAATATGTAAAAGTTTATTTTATGTTAAAGGAATTAGAGAAATCAATACCATTACTCTTTCATTTAATATTGTATCACTCAAATTTTCATGGATCACATGCATTCTTTTCTCACTACAAACCTTGTTTGCAAGCATCTGGAATGAGAATGTGTCTTCCAAATCACTCTACCTGAGTAATAAAGTACTTTTGTTCATAAATGAACTCTGACCTAAGAGCATTCAAAATACCTGTTATATCAATTAAGCAATCATTTAGTAGAGCTTCCCAGCAATTCAAGACTGAAAAGAAAGCCTCTGATTCTTTGCTTCTGAGTATTTTGACTGAAATGTTTCTTCTCAGCAGTGGCCATGCTGCAGAAAGTTGCACCAGGACAATAGTAAGCAAGTTGAGACATTAATGAACAGACATGCAGTACTACCATGGACTCTGTAGGAGATTTAATTTTCCCTGTATTTTTTCCAATACTCAGAGAGGAAAAAAAAGTCAACACATCAGAGACTACATTAAAAAATATATGCAGTTTCATTTTTGCAGGCTGAAATCTTAACTTGAAAACATTTATACTTTTCTGCTGACACTCTGCTTGGCTAATTCAGTGACTGCAGCTTAAAGGCTCCATTTTTAAAGTATGTAGCTATCTGGCTCTTCAAATAGAAGCCTAATAGGACCTACTCAGGCAACTGAATGACAGAAGTGAAAATGATGACAGGAGAGACATCATGGGAGTTTTCAAAGAAGAAACACCTTCTTCCTGTAGGAAGAAGGACTGTCATGATAGAAATGAAAATACAAGATTGCTTACTGTAGTATTTCAGGCCAGTAACCTTGAAAAAAAAACAAAACAACAACAACAAAACAAACAAAAAAAAAAACCAAAGCAAACCAAAAATGCAAGGGCAATGCTTTTCATTCTGCAAACAACGTACTGAAAGCAAGGTACAAGTTAAGTATTTGGCAAACCTCTCAACAAAATATCTCAGTATCACCAAGCAGGCATTTTGGAAGTTTTATTTCTCATGCATCACTGAGACACTGGGCACAAGTAGATTGTTCCCTTTCTGGTTTTTAGTTTTAGGAAAAGATCGCCCTGTTAATATTTACAGACAGCCTAAAAACATGACTATACTTTTATGTTAAATAATTAAACAAATAAAATCATCTTTGCACATATCTCTTGACAAGCTATCCATACCCTCTCATAGGATCCGCAACAATTGCTCTGGGGTTCACCAGGCCAGTGTCAAAAAGGATGCGACGCTGGCGCCCATCCAGCCTGGCCACTTCTATTCTATCCAGTTGAGAGTCAGTCCAGAAGATGTTGCGACCTAGATGATCTACAGCTATCCCTTCAGGGCTTCCCAAGTCTGCAGGAGAAGAGAGAAAAACATGCCTAGGCATTATATTAATTCCCAATACATAATGTCAGCCTCAAGCATAGCTCTTAACTGAGATAAGTTTTTCTCAGTTTTCTGGCTGGGGTCCAACAAAAGCTACTTCATGTCAGTAGGAAAAGGAATATTCATTTTGCTTTATGAAATTTAAATGCATAGAACTCATAAATAAGTAGAATGACAAATTCTGTGAGGAAACAACTCATCATGCATGTAAGCTTTCCTTGGGCAGCAGACACAGAAAAAGAGCTGATAGCAGAGAAATAAACAGTACAGATTATCAGAATCTTATTCAACCCTGTTTAGCAGACCAAGATCTAGAATGGATTTTATAATCCTTAATATTTCCCCTTTATTGGTACTGGCATACATGGCACCCCTCTGAAAACTGGATTTATGCTGTGTTTAGCCACTGTAATATTTACAGATAATCAAGCTCCAAAGCACTAGAGATAATGATATTAGCTAACTGATGGAATTTAAATCCAGTTCTTTGTTTTTACAGAGTAATCTTTTTGGAACACGTTTTTGTACTGTATGTGCACAGTTTTTCTTGGACAGTTGGTTGTTCCAAAAGCAACAGGAAATAGCAGATAATGACCTTACTGCTTTAGCATTAGTAATTTCTAAGTCAGATGAAGGATGAAGAATAAATATATAGCACTCCAAGGTTTAATTCAGCCACTATGAAAAAAACTGTTCTATACTCCTCAAAGGTCATATATCCATTGAAAAAGAACAGGAAGGCTGTGTGGGTTTAAAGAAGCCAAAGACAGGTACAAATCCATTTTAGTCCAATTTAAGTTCCAAAAGAAAAAGAAATAATTGTTTGTGGTCACTCCCAAAAAGAGGTGAAGTGACCCTTCGTACTAGCCAGCTATTGAAAAAAGTACCTTTCAAATGTAGATCCACACATTACATAAACATCCAAGAATGACAGAATGTGGCCCATTACCTTCTATTAATTCTCAAGTTTATTTACTGACAGGCATTAAACAAACAGTATGTAACACAAACAATCTGGAGAAAAGACATTTGGTCCAGAACACTGGGTAGAGCCATCTAAAATTTGCTACTGTGACTTTTCTAAGAGTAATAGTTACACAATAGCCTAAACAGCCTCTGCTCTCTCACACAGGTGGATTACGCTTACCACACTTATTCTGGACACATGACATTTTAGGTGTACATTCATTAATGAAGAGGCATGAAAGAACAAATAAGATGTACCTCACTGCACCTGACTCGCATTTCATACACTGGGGGGGTGGGGGGCGCTGCCAAGAAAGCAAATGTGAATCAGTTCTCTCCTTACTCCTCCCAAGGGCACGTGGGCATACTTTAGTTACACTGCCTTCACATTACTAGTTCTCCAAGTGCCTCTGTGAAGCTAAACCTGTCATCTGCAGGAAATCACCCCACATTTACCACAGACCCTCAAATGTTCCTACTTCTTTTCTTGCTAATGGCAGAGGCTGCTGAGACTGGCCTCATTTTAGAGTGATGGTAGTGACAAATGCCAACCTCTGGGATCAGAAAAAATCACCACTAAATGGGGGTGGAGGAGCTCACAGCCTCTTTTAGGGAACAGAAGAAGGTAGCAGACAAAAGATATGCTGCTGATGATTCCCAGGAGCCCTTCCCTGACTAGTTTCCTTGCTTCAGTTTCCTTACTTCAGCTGCATGCCAGGAGATTTAAAGAAATCTAAAATAAGTGTCTTTCCTGTCTGGTTGACAATGAGCCAGAAAAAACTAACCCCCATGGAGGGGTAAGGGAATATGTAGGGTTTATGTATTACCAGTCTTTCCAAAGGCACAAACGTGTCCCTGCTATATTGTCATCAGGACTGATAAAGTGATAGGCTCTGTCCCCAGGGACAGGCTCGTACAGACCTGAATGGCTGATATGACTTAAGTAACTACAGCAAAGAGGAAAGCTATCCTTCCCAATCTGCCTCCACAGCTGCAGAGCTCAGAAGCCTCCACAGGCTATACAGCTGCAGGGATAGATGAGAACTATATTGACTCACAACGTAACATGTTTCTGCAAAGCAGTGCAACTTGGATCACAAGAGCTTTGACAAACAAAAAAGTAGTGCATTCCACAAAAAAATACATGGGAACTGAAGAAAGCAGCTGCAGCTCACAGGAGGAAAAAGGCAAAGATCAAAACAGAACAAAGAATTCTCATGAGTCTTCTGAGAGGGAGGCATATTTCTATTTCCTAAAATCTTAAAGTCTCAGTTTCGGACAGCATAGAAGACATCATTTAAACACTGAATATTCAACCTTATTTTGTTCTGACTCCTTACTGAAGAGCCAATTAATATACAGAAAGTACGGTGCAACATGGCTCAACATCTCTTTAGGAATGGCATTCACTTCCTATGCAAAAAATGGGACAACAGAAATCATGAGATGCCTCTACACATACAATGTTTTTTGTAGCAGATAAAAACCATGAGGTTTCTATGTGGTATTGAAGTATCTTGAGTTACCCAAAATAATCAAATTTAGTTGAAAGCCTTCACAAATACTTCTAAAATATTTTATACACTGTGGGACTCAATGCGTGCACACACACTCACATTAGACACATTAATTCATATCCATATAAGCAGAGTCTTGCGGGAAAGAGTAGAAGAACAGGACATAAACTGTAAAAGCTCTAACCGCACAGCACCCTCTCGTCCAATTCTTGAATCCTTGAGCAACTCCAAGGGCAAAAATTGAACAAGATAGCATTACTCACTTTTATTTTTCAACTTGAGTAGGAGGCATGGAAAGTCACAGGTGGAAGAGTTTCTAACCACCTTTCAGCTGTTTGATCCCCAAGCCCAGGAACAGAGACCAGGGGTTCTCCTCTTCAACCTCCCTGCTCAACAGTCCTTTCTCAGTAAAGTGGGCAGCTGACAGGCAGAGAATAGGAGCGAAAAGGACTACACATGACCAAATCTCAGCTAACCAGTGGCTTACTACCTTGCTTAGCAGAACAAAAATTAAAGAGTGACACCCACAGACAATATTCCACCTGAACATACAAATCCAACTCTTTTGTCTGCTTTAGTTGTGACTGTGTTCCATGTCCATTCAACAGCAAACTGACAATCCATCATCCCCTTTTCAAATCATAAATACATTGAACAACGGTGGGTCAATCCCAGCATATGACCTAGGTTTTAATGACAACCTTCCTACTTCACATGTTTACATCTTGTAGCCCTTGCACCATTGTAAGCATGTATAACATCTATCTACGGTAGTCTGATCTTAGCCTACTTACATGTTCCACTCCTCGTGGCCAGGGACATGAGACCTTTTCAGAAAGGGTGCTGAACCACCCTTTCTGATCAGTGTGGTTGACAAGACATGGCTCTAAAAGAGGTGGGCTACACAAAGGGGTGCCAAGCTGGGCAAAACGTAGCACAGCCAATCCTCAACATAGGAAAGTGAGGTTTTGAGTACGGTTTAAAAATCTGGGATGTCATGACTTAGGAATTTAGTTTAGAATTAGTTGTGCTGCCCCACTATAGTAACAGCCCTAAGGATGCCACCACAAGTAAAGAGGAGTAGAGCAGTAAAGGCCTCAAGCCTACCTCAAGATTCCTCCCCAGAAGTGACAAAGCATCCAAAGGGAGGGTGGTGAGGCCTCTCAGGCCTTGAGATATGCTTTAAAAGAACCACAGAAGATTGATTCACCTTTCAAATCCCTCAGCCTTCAATTAAAATATCCCCAGCAATGTTCACAAGACATTCAATGGTTAGACAGGTAAAGTATCCTGCAATTTCAAGTAAAGAAAGAAATATCTCACTGACATGCTGCTCCCACTTCTGGCCTTAAACTCAGTTTATCTAAAGAGAACTGACTTTTTGTCTGTCTTAGCAGTGGAAAGGCAGTGAAGAGCTATTACATAAGGAACAGATCTTTTTTCGGTTACTGTTTATCCAAATAACACCAACTCATAACACTAAAGCTCAGACAACACCTGGAAAGTATATATTACTAAATTCAAGTCTCTAATGCCATTCTTAGGGAGTAGCAAGAGGAAGAATTTTTTGCTGTTACCTGTTTTGATGATGGTTGTTGGCTCCCCGCCATGCAGGCTAGCCCTGCTGATCGAAGGGCCGCTGATGTCTGTCCAATAAACCATCTTGTCTGTGCAATCGTAAGCAACTCCAATAACAACTTTGTCCTGTTGGTCAACAAGCAAGTTAAATCAGCTTATGCTAAACAACAATTATTTGCCAGCAGCACTAGCTTACGGATCTACATCTCAAGCCTGAAAAAAAACAAAATTCTTGAAGAAAGGTGGGAGATGGGCAATATAGGCAGAGAAAATGATTGGGTGGCAGTCACTGTAGAAAAGCTTCAAAAAATACTTCCAATCAGAAGTCTCCCTTTTAACTAGCAGACACCATTTGCAATTATCTTATTTCAAAGAAGTACTGTAGATATTACTACCGAACACAATGTCTCACTTTTGCAACTTCACCTGCATATTCCTTTAAGGAAAGCTCATGTTGTTATTTTACTGTGTTATTCCTCTTGTGCTTTTTTCTCTCATTCTTTCCCTTCAAGCAATAATGACTTCTACGAAATCTGATTTGTGTTCTGCATATTCATAAACCCATGCATGATGGCTGCATTTCAGCAGTGATACCTACACAGCATCATTTGACTCAAAGTTCTAGCAAAGTAAGTTTTTAAAATAAAAAAATAGCTTAAACAAATACTCCACAAATCATTCTGCTGGAAAAAATATGCTCAGGGACAAGGAACATATATACGCAATTATCCAGGCAGAAAAAGACAAGACTAGAGTTTGAACTTAGCGTTGAAACTCTTTCTTTTGGGCAAATGCAGACTTTCTGCATTAAATGATAATTTAATGTGGATTCCCAGATCTATTGCCTTTCTGCTTTTGTAACTTGCAACGTCTTAGAAAGGTGGTCCAAAGTCATGCATTAAACCAGATGACTTATTCATCAGCATACATTAATGCTGTAGGTTACAAAACAATCTGAACATCTCTATGCTGCTAAACATTGTCACTTTACAAATACACAACATGAAGACAACACTTAGCAGAGACTGAAAGTTTCATTGTAATGTAGAGCTTTAAATATGAGTTGCATCTTACCTCTTGGAAGCTCTTTCCCTCTTTCCTGAACAGACCTCTAATTTAAGCTAGATCAAGTAAATAATGAGACTAGCTGACAAGGATTCAGAGTCATGTCTCTATATCAGACTAGATATAGACTACCCCATTTTGTGCCCAGTATTTTACTGTATATTTACATTATTGCAGCAGCACTTTAGACAAGAGACAAAAGCTTGATTTTGTCCTTGCATCACAGCACAGATTGTGGTACTATTTACTCAACTGAATCTGAGTAATTTAGTCTGGTATTAATTTAGTATCTGGTCTACTAAATATTCACAGTAATGTAAAAAGGAGGCCAGCATGCTGCCTGGTATTGTTATCTATTACAAATACAGTAACACTGGAATGAAAACAGAAATCCCAGATTTAGGGCAAAACAAATGAATGTGATGAAATTGAAATTAAGAAGAGTTGGCATGTGTCACAGGTGATGTAAAAGATAAGTTCTCAGCATGAGGGATTCGTTTTCAAGGACAAAAATTCTCAAGACATTAGTAAGAAGTGTGGGAAAAAGATTTACCACCCACTGGGCCTACACATGGAGAAGGAAGAAAAAAAGAAGAAAAAAATAATCTATATATATCTGTAGCCAAGAAGTGCAGAAAATTGACTGAAAAAACAGGAAGAGATCAAGACTTCAGAAACAAGCTTTGAGGGAGTAAGAGGGGAAAAAAAAGGCTCTTCATATAGCTCTTCTAGGTTTCCTAGACTTCTATATCAGAGTCAGAAAGCCAATGGAAGTGTGAGTACAGGAAAGTTTATATGATGAACTGTTGGTGGCATGTGAGATAACAAATATTAGGTTTTTGTCTTATAAGCTAGCCTTTAAAGGCAAATAATTTTTTCTATAGGTCAGTTTTAGGCTTTTTGACTAGTCAGATCAGGAACTTTCAGTGACAAAGTGATGGGATACTGAAATTAATTCAGGAGTAAGAATTGAGTTTGGAACCTAAATTACCAAATTACAAACACTCTCACTTTCAGCTTTGTCACAAGGACTTAGTATCGTAGGTTACTTACTGGAATATGCAATAGTGCCTTTGCACCATTTTTCTTCATATTGTTTCCGTCTAGTGGAACATGTTCAATTTTACCACTTTGGGCAAAGAGCAAGTGCGTTCCTGGCGGCAGAGGTACTGTATCTGGTCGAACAGAGGGCCCAATAACAACAGGAGGAGCAGCTGTGCTCAGACCTTGTTAAGGAAGAAGGAAACAGATGGGGAAAAAATTAGCTTGTACTGCATAACAAGGTTCCTTGTTATTCGCAGAGACACAATTACAGTCAGACTTCTCAGAAGGAAACAGCCCTATAAGCTGACAATAATAACTATAATCCGATGCAGAAAGCTCCTGAATTTTTCCCTTGGCTGACAGAGAAGGAGCAATTGACATAATAGGTCTTTTCATGTTCAGCTCTGTAATTACCCTTCCCTTCAGATGTTTAGAAAAAATCTATCTTATTTTGCAGCTGAAGTGAGGAAGATGTAGGAAGGAACATCCTTCATTTCCTGAGGCAAGTCAGTTACCACACATTCAGATTCACCACAGCTCCCAGTGGGCAGAAACTATAGGGGCCCCTCATAGTTTCAAGGCAGGGAAGAAGTTAGGAAAACATCTTCCTACTCAGAGACTCACCACAGCTGTCCAGGTGCCCTGGCTGAACAAAAAGCGTGTGCTGGAGTTACCGAAGGGCTGCAGCATGAGGCATATCGTCACTGGGACAGCAAAGATCTGCATTGCTCTAAGTCAGTGCTGTGGCTCAGGGGCATGACTAAGCCTCGCTTTGGGAAACAGTGCAGTTGGGTGGAGGGACACACAGAAGAAATAAGAGCTTCAGTCACTTACATGGTGGTCGAACTCCTGGGCCGCTTCTGGTGCCGTCAATCTCATTTCCATCTCTATCCACACACCAACAATATCCACTGCCAGAATGGCACTGAGTGGGTAGGTAATTCCCATGCTCATCACACCGGGGAATGAAGTGACCAACTCTTATCTCCCTTGGGAAAAAAGTGCCTCCACTTCCAAGAGCTACTTCTCGTTCACGTTGGCATTTGGTCTTTTCTGCTTCTGGGAAAAAAAAAACCATACAGACCAGTGAATATTTCTGTTTTAACTAATTACTATGTTCCATTACAGTCTGTGTATGCTGACCACGTATACTATGCAAGAATTCTTACCATTGGAGAAATATGGCACTGTTACATACCTTGAAGGCATATGTCTTCAGTGCACCTTCAGGAACAGTCTCCCCAATGTGTAAATATGACACATTTGCCTCAAACTAATGTCATTTTATCTTTCACCGTCTAGTTTAAATCAGAACAAACAGCCCCTCCGCAGCTTCCTACATTGAAGCATCCTAAACAGAAACTGGAAAACACTGTTTTTCCTTCAGGCACATTAGCAAGAACATTCTGTCCCACCCCAATTCATCTACTCTCTACTAATTTGGCAATTAACCATGGACCTTAAAATGTGATTAATTATCCAGGCCATACAGTGGAAAAAGGCTTTTTTGTAATGTTAATAGTTGAGATTCCCTTCAGAGCCACCCTTTAGAGGGTTTCCCTTCAGAGAAAACCACAACATGAGGCAGATGCTGAGTTCTCTATAGAACCTAGGAATTGAAACAACTAATTGCTTTGATGTATATTAGGTTTTTAGAGTTCAGTTATCTAGTTGGAGCACTCCTTTGATACTTTCAGACCTAAGAAAGGAATTGCAGAGATGGATTGTCCAGTCCCTGGTAAAGCACATAAGTAAGGCTAAACAACAAACAGGAATACTACTACGTATGCAGGGAAACATATAATGTACAATGGCTACACCACACGCATGTTTATTACTGTAGAGATTACAGAGGAAAGACTGACTTTCCAGATTATCAAGAGATTCAAGAATTTGGTTCTTTTGGTTTCAATTTTACAAAATAGTCTAGACTAAAATAAACATCACCTTATGGTATTATCTGTCATGCAACACGGAATGTCATCTGGATCAATATGTCCTTCTAGATGCCAAACAACATAACTAAATTAAAAGAATGCAATAAAAATAATCTTTTTCCTTCTCTAGACAAAGAAATCTGGCTTAGTTTTACCTTACGCTTGAGATTCCTGAAGGATTCTGTGCATTGAAAGAGAAAGAGCTCCAATTATGGGGGAGTATCTTTTTCCTGTCAATGATTTCTACAGACAGTTAGAAACATTATCACAAGATGCCTGCTAAATAGGCTTTAACATTACACTGCCTTTTATTTCTTTCTTGTTTTTTGCATTGCATGGTAGACAGCATTAACTTTGTGTGGCTCAGAGTAGACTCAGCCCAGCTGAGCAAAAAGCTAATCCCACGCGCTCACAGACTACTGTGGTGTAAATCACACAAATACAAAAAAGAAGGGTAGTTTTTTATTATTACTTAAACTAGTTATGCAAGAAAAAGCTCTGGACAAGTTTCATGCACCTGGACACAATTAGAGAAATATAAATGTCTGGAGAACAGTTCGCTCTAAACAACTGAAATATTTGGCATTAGCTTTACTGTGGGTGGTGGAAAGCCTTGAATCAACCTACAAAACCAGATAATGGAGGCTTTCCTTCAGGGTTTATCTCAAATCTTGTTTGCATGTATTCAATGCAGTATGCAGGTAAAAGAAATGTTGATTCCAGTAACGGTACAGTTTTGCCACACTTTATTTTCTTTTATTTTAAGCTCTAATTATATGCACTGCTCATGAAAGAAAGTAGGGGAATACAGAGTATTGGTAAACTGACCCACCCTGCTTTTGTCCATTGCAGAACAAAATCTTCATTGCATTCATGTCAGCTTTGAGACACTATTACCTCCTCCTCAGTGGGAGATAAAAACAAGTGTATAAACTGGTTGCTTTTTCCTGCCCATCTATAACTCTCAGAATTAGAGAATATCCAACATCTTACAAATTTTAAAATCAACAGACCAGATCAACTTTATGAAAATAAGTTAGCAAATATGAATTATACAAAGGAGTGTGTATACACTCCCAGATAGGACCCAGCTGTTATATATAAAATACATTAGTATTATTGGTAACTTGAAATACTTCTTTCTAGTCCTAATTTCCAAACAATGTTATAGCTGCAGATTTTATACAGGAGTACTGACAGAATTTTTGAAGAGTACTTATATTGCAATGAGAGACCAATCTCACAAATGGCCTGCTTATGCAATTAGCCCCGCTAATTTCAAATTTATTTTCAAAATTAGTTCTCAGTTTCTAGAAGGCAGAGAATACGATTTGTTCTTTCTAAAAAATCCTATCAACACTGATATTTCAGTTGTATAAAAAGATGTCAAATACCCTATTGCCACTCACTTTTGGGAATAACTATGTATTTCACTGCTTCTGTGCTCCTGAAAGTCTCTTATATTTGTGATAAAATTTTTTAACAGTCTGAAGTGTGATAAGTAATCTATGTTAAAGAAATACTCTGAAAAGAAATAAAACCAGTTACCATTTTCATCTGTGCTGACTCAACCATTTTAACCTGTCTTTCAATGGTAAACTCATTTAAACTCAGTAACATGAATTTAGCCTATATTAAAATTTATAAACCTAAACAAGCCCCTAAAGTAGTTATGAGAGTCCAAACCAGGCACTTTGAATCCATACTGCATTTTTTCTCTCCTTATCTCTGAATCACGAGCAGGATTACTATATTTACACTTTAGAGACACCTAAAGAAAAGTGAGCTGAATCCCAGTCCAGTGCTGCAGCCTATGCAGCAATGAAACCCCAATAATCTTAAATAGAGATGACATCTGGTCAGGATAAACAACCTGCTTATACAGTCATACATTTTACTCATTGTGCTTAAGAGAAGATACCCTGATTTTGCAAGTTTTAAATTGCATTACTTAATTGTCTGAAATGAAAGTAGGTATGACAAAGTGTGAAAGATGAGACTTGACACTATAAATAAAGCACATTCCCTGCCTTGATGAGCTAACAGCATTAAGCTATACAAAACATATAACAAAATTAGCACAGTCAGGTGCTACAGGGGCTACTTTGTAAGCCAGCTTCCAAGATACAAACTTTATGGCTTGTAACTTTCCTCCAGTACAGCAGCCTAAATGAGGTTTCTCAGGGCTCTTCATTTAATATAAATACAGTAATATTTCATTCAGTCAAGACTCCTTTGAAGATACAGAACAATTAACATTAGAATAGTTCTCTGATCTCTTGATTGCTCCACAACAGGTGGAGCTAAAAGCAAATAATGCTTACCTCATGTAACAATGCTGTTACAACTACTACTATATATTTGATCTTAGCAAATGGAAAATAAGTCTTGCCTATTTCAAGGCTCCATATTGAGGGGTTACCAGGCCCGATTTTCAGAGATTCTTACCACTTCTGAAACTCACATTTGAAATTCAAGCCAAACAATCATGTCAATGATGAGAAAAATGGCATACACTAGGGTTAGTTCATACTGTCAGAGATGAAACAAACAGCGAGAACAAGACCTGGGTAATCTTCAGTGAGATTTTCAAGTGGGGGTGGCAACAGCCTTTTATTAACAGCAGGATCAAGTTTCAGTGTTTCTCAGTATCTATGTTAAATATTACTGATTAGCATTTATTATGAAACTGGGTAAAAATCCATTTTCAGTGTGTTTTGATGCAGTTGACATTTGACTGATGAAGGTAAAACATTGACCTAATAACTTTGTGTTTCCCTGTGACACTCCACTTGTGCCCATAAGACAGTATTATTTTCAAAACAAAGCACCATACCTTAATTAGATAAATGATTAAAACCTGAAAAATTACATGAGTCAGTGGGCAAAGATCATGAAAGTAATACTATTTCTATTATGTTCCCATATTATTTTATTTTAAATTTCCTTATTAAGAAATTTAATTCCTTCATTAGGATTCTGGAGAAAAACATATAACCATAGGTTGTATCATTTGTGGAAGAGAAACAGACTACAAAATATGAGAAAGACAAGACCTCATCACTAGGTAAACCGAACTCATTAAAGTCAACAAGTAGATTCACACAGTCAAATGGAAAGCTACACTTCTTGGAATACACTGTGTAGACCAGCCTCTAAAGATAGACCACAGCTATGAGCAGATAACTGTGAGCAGATAAACAGCCAGCACCCAGCCCAGTGCTGCAGGGATTGTGAGGGGGTATAAATAAGAGTTCAGCGTATACACAAGGAACGCTTCACAGGTATAGAGAAGCAACATGGGATTGGGGAGATTATTCAAGGAATACTGGGTCCAGCTCTGGTAACCACAGTTCAAAAGGATAGTGAAAAACTGAACCAGTGTACAGAAAAGACCTCCTAAGAAAGAAAGCGCAGTGCAGAGCAGAGATCAAAGGCCTGATGAAGAAGTTATGTTCCATGGATCACAATACACACAAGTCAGACTAGATACATAGAATGGTGCATCCTGAACTCAAGATAAATGTATAACCTTTCTCAGGAAAATAAATTTGTATTTAATGTTTTAAACATCTTTTTTCCAGTTGTTTCATGAACTACCCGGAATTTAAAAGTCATTGAAATATATCATGGAACTTAAAAAAAGTGAAATGGAAATAGGATGGATGTGGAAAGTGGTCCAGATGAGAAACATACACATACACATTCCCACATAAACAACGAAACAAACAGAATGGGGGAAAAACCAATCTAAAGCCATATACAAACATTCAAAGTCTTTTTGGTCATAAAGGAAAGTTCTTGCAGCAGCACTGCAGAAAATTTATGGACTTTAAAACAAAAAAAAAAAAAAGATGGAGGCTGAGAAACACGGATGAGAAACATGGACTTCTTCCCTCCCATTTTGCAGGGGGGGATTCCAGTCTGATACACTAAACCAAATTCAAGTAGTTCCACAACAGCATTCACAAATATTTAAAGATCTACTCAAACATGTTTTCATTCACAGGCTGAAGTCAGAAGTGATTAAAACTGTGTCCAGAATCAGTATGTAATCACAGAGTACTTTTTAATTCCCTGTGAAGATCACTTTATTCCCCACTTATCACAAGGGGTTATACTGACATTTTTAATTGCTGTTCTCAGACTTTGCCAAAAAAGAAGGGGAAAAAAACCCAAACAAAATAACACTTCCCTTTGTCCACTCATTTTCCTTTGTAATCCCTCACTTACAGTCTTGCCCTGTTAAGTGTATTTCTCATGTGAAACAGATTGTATACAGAGGACCAGAGAAGAGTTCTTAACAGTCAGACCCCTAGTTCCAAGAATCTAGATTTGTTTCTGTTTAGTAAACAGTGTCTGGGGTCTGCAGGGGTAGAAACACTCAGACATCTGGTTTTTTGAAATGGAAAAATGAAGCGTGAGGAAATAATGAAGTACAGACTTTCTTAATAGCTGTGAGCAGTGGGACATTCCAGCATCATTAACTCTTTCATTAGCCTGCTGGTTCACTCCTGCAGACGTTCTCTTTTAAGCGACTCAAATCTATCGTACTTGTTAGTCTACTTGTTTCAAGAGTTGCTATTCAGCAGTGGTAAGATTCAACAGTAGATTTCATATAATAATAAAGACATGAAACAAGCAATTGTACACATGGATTGGAAAAGGGTACAACAGAAGGAACTGAGTTTTCGGATGAATGAAACTTTCTGTGCTATTAACAACCAGGAAAGACTTCAGTTACATGACTGAGGCTAATTAGATCAAAACCTCAGAGGGTAAAAAGGGGAAGAAAGGTTCTCTAATTACAGCTGAATACAATACAGCCTCATCTGGAATCTCCATTCTGAAGCAACTTGCTTTACAAATTGGGTGCTAAAGTAAACTAAGCTGCTTTTTGCTAGGCTTCAGAAAGTGCATTTTGATTCTATCTCCTGGAAATGATTAACTGTTGGATATATCCATTTTAAAAGCACTAAAGCTTTAGCAACAGATGACAACCCAAGGGCAGCTATTGTTCTATTAACAGTCTAAGAAGGGAGGAGTAGCTAAGTTTGTTGTAAATGCTGACATTGCTGCAGCCAAGCAGAGCATTACAGATACTCTGTACTTCAGTCAGGATTCAGGAAACATGAGATCTATCTACACAGATTTTTTTTCTGCCCAGAGCACTTCATGAGCACAGCCAATTGATACAAGTGTTTCTAAGGCATGTCTTTCTGCTGGTAGTACAAAACAGCGTTAAAAAAATAAAAGTCAGAAGCATATAGGAAGATTAACAAAACCTGGCAGATCCCCACCCACTAAAACAGCAGATACTACAAAACTCTCCTGAGTATTTTGTTACTACCATTAAACTATGACATGAAAAAATCCCCATTCAAGATACAATTGTGTTGAGTATGGAAAGTCAAGAAGTGTCTAGGATAAACTGCAAAAAATAACAAAGCAACAACAAAATAGTACACTGTGCTTAGTTTAGTAGACACACTAACCACTGCATCTGTGTACTGGTTGTAGCTGGGATAGAGTTAATTTTTTCACAGTAGCTTGTATGAGGCTATGTTTTGGATTTGTGCTGAAAACTGTTGATAACACAGGGGTGTTCTCATTATTGCTGAGCACTGCTTAGACAGAGTCAAGGCCTTTTCTGCTTCTCACCCCACTGAGGGTGCAGTAGGCTGAGCGTGCACAAGATGCTGGGAGAGGGCATAGCTGGGACAGCTGACCCCAACTGTCTGAAAGATGTTACATACCAGACGATGTCATGCTCAGGGAAGAAGGAAGATGGGAGAGGATGTTCAGAGTTATGGCATTTGTCTTCTCAAGTAACCATTCCCAAGTGGCCAAGCTATGACGGAGCCCTGCTTTCCCGGAGATGGCTAAACACCTGCCTGCCCATGGGAAGTGATGAACAAATTCCTTGTTTTGCTTGTGTGCACAGCTTTTGCTTTACCCAGTAAACAGTCTTATCTCAATACATGAGTTTTCTCACTTTTACACTTTTGATCCTCTTTCTTATCCCACCTAGGGGGCAGTGAGTGAGCAGCTGTGTGTACTTAGTTGCCAGATGGGGTTAAGCCATGACAATGTGAAAAGGTTTTGTCCTCAGCAAAAGCCTGATTATGCTATCACATTACACTAAAAAATTAATTGTGTCCTGGTAATAAAGTCAGTGTATCAGTCTACCAAATCACCTGTTTCAGCTACAAAGGGAATGTGCCAGACATGAAAGCAATATTTCTGCCTCTACATTTACTCCTAAAGAGCTGGAAAGTTTAAGGATCGATTTTGTTTCAATTTATTTACATCAGGTTTCTCCTCTTGGAATAATCTTAGTTTTATCAGCTGGTTCGTTAGCTAAATATTTTGACACAGGTCAGAAACCTAGGTAATTCTTCATCCATCTGGCATTGAAATGAAAATATACATGGGCATTCATGCATGGAAAATCAGTTAAAATAGTACTGAAAGACTGACAAAATGGCAAAAGTTAGAGCTTCAGAATTAAGCACTGCAAAACCTCATGTGATTTACCTATGATAGAAAAGTCTACAAACACTGGGTGATCTGACATAACGCATGTTGTTGAGCACAGTCTGTTACGAAGAGGAATCAAATTAAGATATATTCTCCAATTCCCAAATTATATTTCTGGTCCAACTTTCAAGAACTATAAAATTTTACCTCCTAACACACACCGGAAACCATCCCCACGATAACCTGCCTTACACTGGCAGCTGAAGGACCCAGGAGTGTTGTAGCAGAAAGCATCTGGATGACAGTGGCCCTGCTGACATTCATCTACATCTGTAAAAGAAAAGATCAATCTTAGATAATTGTTCCACCTAATACACAAATGGCAGTGGTGAATTAAAGTGTGAACCTGCCATATTACTTTCAGGCACCTATTTTAGGATGTCTGATTAGAATTACAGACTTTGGGAAGAACATCTATACAGAAATACAAAGCAGAAAAAAACCCCCATGCGTGTATTTCAGGTTCCGGCTCTCAGCAAATCCCTGCACTCTGCTATTCCAATGGGTTACTAGCATTATTAACTCGCACAATATTTTAGAAATATATGCCTATGTTTCTCAAGCAAAAGACTTAACACAGCAAGAAAAGTAGGATTTGGTCAGCAAGGTTTCTAACACGTAGTTAGGTAAAGCTGCTCTCCCACTGCACTCCAATTGACATGAAACAGAATATAACTTTTTTACTTAGTCTGAGCATCACTTGCCACCACCTTAGTAATATAAACCAATACAATGCAAACCAATGCAAACAGTTCCAGCAGATAAAGATCTGGTCTGCTGACTTCAATTACTGCAATTTTTGCATTTACCTCATCTTAGATCTTCTGTAGCTTAAATATTGAAGAGTTAACTCAAAATGAGGGGAGGAATGGACAAAAACTTCATGAATACCTGCCTGAGGGACTTAAACAATGACATTTCCTAATTCAAATCACAAGTAACTATAGCACATTGCAATAACCAGCCAAGTTGTACAATAGAGAGTATAAAAACCCCAAAACAAGTGGTGTTACCCACCCTCACAGGCACGCCCATCTCCGGAGAAGCCAGGGAGGCATGTACAGATGTAGGCAGACCCTCCAGTGTACACACACTGAGCGCGCTGAGGAATGTCACAGTTGTGTGTGCCTGTCTGGCAATGGTTTATGACGTAATCAACAGCTGCAGGTTAGATGCAAAAGAGAGGTGATGAAAATTTGAATTTTCCTTCACAAATTCTGAAGCTCACAATAAGTTTACAGGAAGAGAAGGACAGCCATGAAAGCATACAGAAGAGAAAGGAAACAAGGAAAATGATTTTTTTGCTTTGGGGGCTGGGGTTTTGTTTGCCAAGATCTCCCCTTTCACTGGTGTTACATCTTCTTATTGACATTTTACACTCTCCTCAGCACCTCATAAATGTTTGTTAATACAGAACAAGGCAGAAAGGCCTTGTGATAGATCCGAATAGCCACCACTGTTTTATTTATAAAAAGGAGTCCTGGATGAGGAAATGTAAGGCATCTCACAGAGATATCTCATATGTTAGCTAAGTGGCCAGTTCACTGCACTGGGAATTACTAGATATCCCACTACACTAACCTAGCACTGACCCAGGGCTGTCATCACTTGGCAACAGAGAGAAGCTGTGACTCACTCGATAGAAGATAAACATATTTGTCAACTATTGCAGAGATTTTTGACCAACTGTGCAAGCTGAGACCATTGCTGCACCTTTTCATAACTTTCTCATTGTTGACAGCAGTGGCTCTGAAGGCATTGCACTGTTTTACACACAAATTATTTCAGGCAGTCACTGGGTCCCTGCCTATGCTTACCTGTTATGTCAGAAAAGAAGAAAGGTATTTAAAATTTTGGGCCTGGAAATAGATGAGTTTGCAGTATGTACAACTAGGAACAGACTTCCAGCTGCTGTAACAGAGAGTCCACTGAGGCTTTCATTATGCAATTCTTACGAGGAGTTGACAGGGGACCAAGACAAGACTCTACAATGCTCCTTTCAGCACAGTACACAGATGGAAACTACCACAGTATCAGCATAGAAATAACAAAAATCTGCCATCAGAATCAGATCTGAAAACGGTCATTTTTTCCTTTTCTCTGGAGAGGATGACATCATTGTTAGAATAATTTATATCTGTTCTGTTTGATGAAGTGACCTTTAGATTACAAAAGTACATATTCAGAACTGCTTTATAAATGCATAAGATTTGTAGTTGGAGCTCAAGGGGAGTCCCCAAGTCCTCCTATTCCTCAGCCTACCAATTGGAGAACAGGATTTATTTACAACTCTTCTAAAGCTATCCAGTGAGTCACAGAGCTGGTATGAAAAAGCTCCAGTTCCAGAAAAGCCAAGTCAGAGCTGGTATCCCAGAGCAAGCTGTAAAAGCACAAAAAGGGTAGCTGTTGCCCTTTCTGGGGTCCAAGTGGTCTGTGGGTAATAAAACCCTCCCCTCTGGAAAGGGGAACAAGATTAGCATGACATTTATTTTCAACCTGTTGGGAAACTAGAGTTCATCTTCCCTCTCTTTGGTCTTACGGATGCAAAGTTTGTTTTTGATTGAAGTAAGAGGTCAAACTGAAGTCTTTCAAGCTGGGCAAGTAATTACTTAGCACTTGATAGAAGTGTGATACTTCAGCTTCATGGGAAAGTGGTAGAATGAAGCCAGCGAGGTCATGGCTGAAGGAAAGAACATTCCCTTTCAGGTCTAAGTGACATACTTAAGGATAAGCCTGCAATAGTTAGGACACACTGTTTTAGACCTGTGCACTGCCTTATCCAAGTGATGAATCTGTAACTTCTAATTCTGGATGAGATATAATAAAGAAACAAAACCCAAGACCCCAAAAAGCCAAATTGCAAGACTACAGAAAATGCAGAAAAAGTCCTACTTCATCTTGAAAGTGAGATGTTGTGAAATAACAACAAATGAAAAACTGCTCACTTTAATTTTTCTTCTTTTACAAATTTGAATTTTACTTCCATGTGAAATCTACAGCTAAATAATAGTACAGAAAGGACAGAAGCATTCAATGATCATTTCCACTTTCTATTTGGAAACATTCTGAATGGGGAGTTTTTATGAGATGAAAAGAAAGTACTTCAGGCACCTTCTTCAGTTACTTAGTGGACTGTAATCAATAACTGCAGCATAAACTCCTAAATTCACCTCACATTAGAAGTCAGTGCAGATCCTAGAAGTTCTGTTTTCTGTCTCTGAAATGAGTCACAGCCTGAAAGCTGGTGGGCAGTGTTTTTAAGAAATGGGAAACTCACCAACACAAGTCCGCCCATCTGCTGCAAACTGGTATCCTTCAACACACTCACAGCGGTAGGTTCCCGGCTGGTTATTGCAGACTGCATTGCTGCCACATAGAGCTGGCTGCTCTGAGCATTCATCAATATCTAGAATATTATAAGCATTTCAGTTATTAGAAAGATGCTTTTAATACTGACGTCAGAAAAACCAGAAACTGTGCAGCTGTTGAATAATAGCAGGCTTGCCTATTAAAACCATATCTTTGATAGACCATATCTCTGAAGAGACTATAGTACCCTGAAAATAAGTTTTCAGGCGACTGTGTCCTTGGCTGATCTACACCAAAATAAACCCCAGAAGCATTTCTATAACGGACTAATAAGGCAAAGGGACAGGAAATCAGCGAGGAAGGAGGAACCGCTGAGAAAAAGAAAACACAACCTGTAAGGCGATGAGAAGCAGTGATGACTACTGGGGGAGCATGAACTTTAGGAAAGACTTCCCCTTTCATTATCTGTATGCATCTCCAATCCACTGCTGCTCAACTCACAGCACCAGAGGACTGAGAGTGATATTATGATGCTGTTTTCATTTGCAAGTTGATTTAATGGTTGGAGGTGGGGGAGGTTTGTGTTTTGTTTCTTCCTTATTAAAAAAAAAAACTCAGTTAACTAATAGGGATGATGCCTATTTCATTAATACACATCTTCACCTCTTGAAAACAAATATTTGTGCCCAAATACATTAAGAATACAGAGCTGGGAAATAAAAGTTTCCTTGATCAGAAGGGATTTTCAAAGCAGATCTTGAAAAAACAGATGAACAGTGGGTTCCACATATCTGTGCTCTGTATGCATATGCTTATGCCATTCCTCATCTCCCTGAAGAACTTTTAACCTAGTTGACTCATGTTAACCAGAAGTTGCATTACAGTAAATTTCAGCTAAGTTCCCGTAGGTTTCATGAAAAGACTAACTAGATAGGAAAGATGTTTTGTAAGCAAGTAAAGCATACCCAAGTTTGACCCTTCAAAACAGTCAAACTTGCTTATTTTGACTATTGGGATATGTCAGGTACCCCAACATCCCTCTAACCTATCTTTCCCAAAACCAGCCCCTGCGGACAGTTCATTTTGCTGGAATGGATATTCCTGAGGGTCAATACATTCCAAGCAAAACAAATTCTACATTAGCTGTCATTTTGTAATGAAAGTTTTCTGATACCATAACAAACGTTTCCATCTCCACGGAAGCCAATCGAACATTCACACAAGAAGCGATTTCCAGTTCCTGGACGACATATTGCATTGGTGTCACAGTTATGGGTACCAGTGTAGCAAGGATTCCGGTTAATATCAGCAGAACCATCTGACAAGAGAGACCATATTTAGCCATGGTGACTCTACCCAAGTAATGGCACTCAGATAAGGCCCAGAAGGAGAATTCTTGTAGTGAACATGAAACAAAGAAAGGCAATACTTTTTGCACCAGGAAGAAAGGGACTTGCAGACGACATGGAGGACGTGAATGTCAGACATGGCAATAACACCTGTATTCCTTGTTACTTGTGCAAAGGACTGCTGGGTTAAAAAATAGAGAAGCCACAAAATACTCTCTAAAGAGCAAGACTGACAAAGATAATGGAACTTCAAGCCACTGTCACTAGACTTAAAAAGTGACTCTTAACAGCTTGGTTTGTTAATTTTAATTAGTAGAACTTTATCTCTGTAACAAATAAAGGAGAGCACGGCGTTTTCTTGTACTTATCTGGTGTGAATTTTCAAATTGCTCCTTTGCTTTTTTTTTTTTAGTTTTAGTGCAAACTTGGACAGCTCATCCAAAATATATACTTCATAGGCTGCCTACCTTCCAAAGATACAGTGCCACGTTTCAAGATAAATTACAGAAACTTGCTTTCAATGGCAAATCTCATTTGGCTCTTTTGCCCTTTGCTCTGACAATAAAAAAAATCATTAATAGAGGAACTATAAAGTAGGTAAAGATAAATGATACACTCCATATATCTGAGCAGCAATAGATTCAATGTGGTATGGAGATTATTTCAAGGAATTAGGCACAAACTCCACTAAGTTTCAAGAGGAGATAATCACTTAAATACTCTTATCCAAGTGAAAAAACAAACTTTCAACAGTCCCATTTCTCATCTTAATGGATGGACCTGGACTTCTACTGACTAATGCAGTGAACTAATGTAACTTATTTATTAAACCCAGCTAAGGCAGGATAAAGAATATAGAAGCCTGCTCTAAATTACTCACAAAAGAGAAAAAGAAAGATTTCCAATTCATACATACCACTGATGGGGCCGATGGAATTACTCATAGCGTATCGCAGAATCTGCTCCTCTCGGTTATACAGGACAAACACACTGTCCACTGAGAGCTGCTGAGTAGCAGAAGCAGCATGGTGAGAGTCTTCGTGAATGCATTCATCAAATGAGATGGTCTGGCGCCACTGATAGGCGCCCGTGTACGTGGAAGCAACCCCATCCCTTTCTGGCTCTGTCACTGTGTACTCCCTGGTGGACGATGAAGTGATCACTGCAACATGGCAACAAACACGCTGATCAGAAAGGAGAGCAAAAATACTCTGCCCAGTGCTATCTGTAGACTTGGGATACAGCCTAAGTAGCGTATACAGCTTCTTGCCTTCGGAATTTCTATGAAAGGGGATGTATTTCCAGGCACTTGACTAGGCTTACTCTGTTCTCAGATATCATGCCCTTGAGGAATGAGTCATATAATTTATCTTGACATATTTTAAAAAATTAACATTACTTTGTGGGTTACCAGGTAAAGAAAGGAAAATTTAACCCGGGCAAGTCAGAGGTTTCTTTAGATGAATTTACATAATGGGTCTTTAAGCTAAAAAGGACAAGAGCCATCTCACCAGCAACAAACTACACCTGCTTTTAGATCATTGCAGTCTATTGGCCTTGGATTTTGACAGGGTCCTGAAGAAGATGCATGTCTGAGAGCTCTTGTATGCTTCATAACAGTTTTCTATATTGTGAAAAATTGTGACCAAAACTCTTCAGAGCAGATATAGGCTTGCAGATCATCCCATCAACAAAAAACTCCTCAGAGTTCTGCTATTCTTCATATGGACACCAGAACACACCTGTATCAAACCACTTGCAACAGCTGGCAAAATCTGGATTTCTGCTAAGTAATGGTGTATTATGTACGCCGTAGAAGAATAACTACTTGAGTACTGGTAAACCAAAGGATGAAGCCTGAAGGATGTCTCCTTCCAGCCCCTGACTTCCTCCATGGAAGCATTTCTGCTGAGAAGGCAGGTGTTCCACAGAGCGAAAACTGCCCAAACAACTCATCCAAAACCCTGAAGCTGTTCAGCACAAAGTGGAAGTTTCCTACTGCCTCTAGCTCCTCCTCCTCACAGTCCATAACAACAGGCAAAGTAGCGAGAGGGGTCCATCATTGGCTACCAAAGCCTGACCTTAATGGATATAAGTTAGTGATGATGCAACTACACTATTTTCAGCTATTTTAAACAATCAAAGTGCGCCCTTGAGGTAAAGCATAGTCTCTCCAATATTCATGTGCACCTGGGTGCATCACAGGCTGCTTCCTCTTTATTGCTCTTTGACAGCTGGTCTGGCTGGCCAGCAGCAACACTCCAACCTCACTTTGTTTTGCTGTGTTGAAGCACCCAGAAGCAAAAGAAGGGAGATTCCCCTGTAAATAGTGAAATGAAGAATGACCCTCTACCAAATCTCAGTCTGAGATAAGAAAGAGAGAGAGAGAAGTACTGAAGAGACAATGGAGAAACTGGTAAGTGAATTAACAGGCTCCTAATTTTCTGGTCAGTTGTTCAAATTCAGCTCAAAGTAACAAGCATTTGTCAGTATTATAACACAAGGCACAGTCATTACAGTGTAGTTTACGTGACACATACTGGTAAATAACTGGTTTGCACAGTCTCATCGGACAAGACTAAAGCCCACTTAATGACATCACAAAAGAAGGTATACATCAGTACAGCTCCTACTGAGGAGACTTGTCCGACTGCCACCAACAGCATAAAAAAGGCCAATGGAAAGGCAAATCAAGAGTCTTTTGCAAATATCCATTCAGAGAAAGTCAAACTCACACTTTTGTCAATAAAAAGATTAGAAATATTTGCATTGTCCCACTCAAAATCCACCTTCTCTCAGGATCTATTCTTTAGAGCATAAAACAACTTTCTGTAAATCAAAGGGTCCTAAGTACACTCACTAAGAAGGGAATAAAATGACATTCTTCAGATTGTCTTACGCTCTGCTCTGAGAAATGCATATTTTCTTATGATTTCATTCTCAGTGAACCTTACCAGAACTAGAAGTGTGATAGAGTTCAGTGTATGGTTCTATGTGGACCGATGCACCAGATGGAATCTCAGGTATTCTGCCTTCCATTTCTGTGCTGATGGTAAGGTGACCATGTTCATCAATTCCACTGAATTTCTGCTTTATAACCAGCTTCTCGTTGTTGCCAAGAAAAGTTACTTCAGTTTGCCGTGTAAACTCACCACCTAAAGAAACAGTATTAGTTAAACCACTTCACAGTGGTTTCTGAATCCTCTTATTCAAAGTATTGCTTCTAGTAGATAAAATATAAATTATTATTCTGTGCAGGCTTTGATGCAGCATAATTGCTACTGTTTCAGATTTCTAGAGAAATACTTTCAAGGGTATGCTGATAATATCTTTGGATACTGCAAGAAAAGACTTTTATTAAGTACTGAATACACTAAACTGCAAGTAAGTCTGAAGAAGCAGGGTTTTTTTAATTAAAAAAAAAAAGTCCCAACAAAGCTAACAGTAGTAGGGCTTATCCTACCTATTAAAATGGCAAAGGAGATGTACATTTTAGAGAAAACATCCATTAGGAAAACAGCAAGTTAAAAAAAAAAGAAAAAAAAATGAAGTACATGTGTTTCCTAATCAAAACCAAGTGAAGCACGTTGCAAATTCCAGAACAAACTTCAAACACATGAAATCCAAGAAAACCCCAAAACAAATAGTTATGTTCAACTCAATTCATAGTACAGGGCTGTAAAGGATAAAATTTTAAACAGAAACATATGTTCTCCTAAAAGAGATTGGCTCTACAGCTTGAATTAATGTGCACAACCAGATTTGGCCTTGGACTCTCATGAAAAGCTTTATTTGTGAACTAGGGTTTCCCTCAAATAAGTTAACAGAATCATTTACATCTCATGCAGGAATTGCTTCTGTTAAGAATTTCAGACCTTCATGAGATCAAATTTTCATTTCTCTTTTGCACTGTTGGTACAATCAGGCAATTAACATGTTAGACCTCTTGTAGATGAAGGGGCTGCTTTTTTTCAGTAGCTCTGTACATTCTAGTACCAAAAAAACAGATCCTTTTTTAAAAATCTCTTTCTTGCACAGGAACTGGCCGAGCCACTCTTCTTTCTAACAGACTTAGGTACTTGTGCAACAACAGTAAATTAAAAAGCCCAATCTCTCTATATTGTAAACAAGAAAAATGGTGAGAAGTTTGATTACAAAGAAGCTATTTGAAGCTCAGAATAAGCATGACACAGCAAAGCAGAGCACAGTTTTTCAACATTATTTTAATTTAAAAGTTACCAGTAATGCTGAATCCATTTTTATATCCTTGCTGCTCAACAGCAAACATCCATCCTATGATACCTCCAATAGAGGCAAGAGGCAGTAAGGAATACCCCAGAGTCTCTGGGATTGTGCTGATAGCAGTGTAGGCACGTCCCTGGTTCATCACAACATAGGAGTGGAGATCAGTGTTCTCGAATGTAACTGGAACAGGGTTATTTCCCACAAAGATTCTTCCTTTGACCTTCCCATTGACCCTCTGAGGAGAACCTGGTAAATCAGTACAATGCATCAGAACAAAATAATGGTTCTCACATACTTTCCAAGGAATGTGTTCAGAGCATTCACTATGTTCAAAGATGTTAGTGTTGAAATAAATGGCAAACAAATACCTACAGAATTCAACAGACAGGAAACTGCCTACAAACTGTGTTAATTTGCTTACGTACGTACACACAGGCGTGCATGTGTGTGTGTGTGTTGCCATTATACAAATGACTAAGTGGCCAAAATTGCCTGAAGAGATGCCCTTTGTCCTAATTAACAATTTTGTCTGCAAGGATAACTCCATAAACAGACTAAGCTGCTACAGTCTCTCTGGCAGGAAGTAGCACACAGAAACTCCTTTCAAAGGTCACATGTCATATCAAAACCTACTGAATGTAAATTTGTTCATTCCCAACCATTAGGTGTTAGAATAATTGACCTATTATTCTAACCTGTTCTATTTCTTGATTCAAAACAGTTGACCATTTTAAGACTGTCCATGTTTTACAGAAGTAGCTATTTTGGATTGCTAGTCTTCTGTATATGATTTTGTATGTGCAAATTCAAATTCCATTGTCATCAGATCCTTCTTTTGTTTCTCTGGAAAATTCAATTTTACAAACTGAAAGCTAGTAAATTTTGCTTTCCGGTCTCATAAAGTGCAAAGTCTGCAGTCAGCTATTTTAGTTGTTGAAATGCATCTATACTCTTGAGTCAAGTCACTGTGAGGATTACAAGTGTATACATAAGAAATTCCTTTATGGATTTTACACAGGAACAAAGTTTAAATGGGTATCTAACAAAAACCTGGCAGATTAGCCCTATAGTAAAGAAGCTTAAGAGTCAGACAAAGAGGAGCCACACTCTTTAGTTTGATGATCAGAGTTAATTTGTTCACCCTCTGTGAACTGTCCTTTTCTAGAGTGGGGACCAAGTCAGATTATAGCATGTTGCAACTTCACAACTAATTCTAGCAATAAACACAGGATGTTACACTATCTATTAAATTATGTCAGTTATGTAAGAGCTTATTTTTTCTAAAAAGTCACATTAAAATGCATAATGCATATAATTGGACACCTGAAATTATTTAATTCTTTCAAAAAACCCACACCAATTTAGAAATTATAGCTCACTATTTAAAATATCACTGAGACATATTGAAAGGTGTGTGTGCAAAAAGTATTTAACCACATTGCCTCATTCAAAAATGAGTAATTGCTGCATATGTACCTAATTTTCAAAAAAGTTACCTTCTGCAACACATTGTCTGCCATTTCCTTTGTAACCAGCGATACAACTGCAACAAAATCCATTGGGATAATCTTTGCAAATAGCATGAACAGAGCACTGGTGGCGGTTGTTAGCACAGGTCTCTTGAACATCTGTGTGGTAACGAAACACTGTAGAAAATAAGATCAGACACTTACACTTCATGTAATCACTATCATAGTCACATATCCCTGATTTGGTTTAAAAATATCTCTAGACTAACTTGATTACCTGTTTTCATTTTCTCTTTAAGGAAAACAAACAATTGCAATTGATTTTTGCTAACTCTGTAATATGCAATATGCAACTATTTTGCAGAAAACATCAGAGCTTCAGATGTCAGAAAACTGTTCAATTCTATTGATTTCAGCAGATCTGTATTAATACAAATCAGTTAAACTGCCTTGGTGAAACTAAATAGAATGATTGTAACCTGTCCTTGTTTCCAAACCAAAGCAAAAAGGAACCTTCCCAATCTCAGAACAAAACTCATCAGTACAGTACCCAGGACCATGCACTAATTGATGCACCCTGTAATCCTAATTGATTTACCCTGTATGCCATGGAGATAGCAGTTTTCACATCAGCCTCAAGAAACAATTACCATCTGGGCAGTCAGTCCCACTGTTTTGAATTTTCTATAAACACCTTCTCAGAAGTTAGAATCACTAATCCGACCCTCGTAAAATTTAAGGTCATGACACTCTATCCAACAATTTTTACAACAGTTACAATTCCCAACCTTTCTTAAATCACCTGTATTCAGTAACATATCTATGAAAGGAAACAAGATAGGTTTCAGTAGAACTGATCATAAAATCTTTACCAGGAATAGCTACTTAATGCAGCTATTAAACTTAAGATCATACCTTTACCAATAGTCCTGGGCAAAAGAGAAGGAGAAATCACTTGCCGCTAAGAATGTGCCACCTCTTAGGAACACAATTATCCCTATAGGAAGCTCTCCCTAGGAGAGATTCAGTTTCCACAGAGGCAATGTAAATGTGCTCTTCTGAGAACTTGACTGAAGCACCAGTTTATTGGTGAGATCTGAATCTGAGATGATATCCAAGTTAACTACCTCGATGAATAACACAAATTTATTAAATATGTCCCGATTTTCAGATATGAAGGTAGTGAGAGGGAAACAGATTATTTTTTCAGTAGTTCAATTTCTTGTATGCCTCTGTTTTTTGCAGCCTATCCACCTTAGAAGCATCTAAGCTGTACAAAAGACCTTACCTATACCAGTTTCATCAAATTCTTCCACATCTATGACTTGGGGTTGCTGTGGCGGGAACTGCTGGACGTGGAACTGGCGAGGTGGAGCTTTTGCTGTCGGGAAATCTTGGTGACTGTAAAAAGACTCAGTTGAAGGTGTTCCTGTTACATCTTGGTATGAAGTCAGAAAGTCTTCTTCAGCTAGCTGAGGAACACTATATGTAACGTGGTGCTGATCCTCTTCTGTGCTGTCTGTACTACTGGTGACATACTGCTGTCTTATTTCAGTGGAGCCATAGTCTGACATAAAAGGTTTTGAAGTCATCTCCTGGTCTTGTTCATTGGACTCCAGGCTCTCCAAAATATTGCTGATCTTGGCAGGCACAATACTGTTGGATGAGCTACCAATCTCGAACACCCAGACACCTTGTTTCCCAGCATTGCTGCTTCTATCAAAGGGAAGCATATGCCAAGTCAAAATGATCAAGCACAAGTTGTATGTTATTTCTACCCTTTACAAAATGTTGTCCTTCACTGAGAAATATCAGGACAAAACTATCAAATTATCTTATCTACATACTTATCTACAGGTACAGTTTATTCAGGTATAAAACACTCCTGACAGTTTGGGTAGCATTTTTCTTCACTCCCAGAGCATTTTTCTTGAGAATTTCTAGCCTTCTTGTCTCCAAACTTATGGGAACAGAAGAAAATATTCAAACCACAAAGATCTTGTTAACACTTACTAGAGCCTTCTAACTCCTTCCCTTTCCTTCTTGTTCACTTCTTCTTTCAAAATAAAAAGAGTTAAAGTATTAAGTGGTCCTATTTTTAGAAGGACTAAGTATAGAGAAGCTCATACCAGTGACAATGGAACTACAGACTTTTGACAAATTAGACCTAAGTCCTTATATTCCTCAAGAAGGCGAATATTTATCAGTGGCAGACTTTGCGATTTCTCATGCAATGCCCAAGAGGATCTTATTTTTTCTCATTGACTCATGTTACAATTAAGAAAAACATGGAACTCCTTGATGTTTTTTGAGGAGTTTATACAAACTAAAAAGCATACCTGTACAGGTTTCTAATGCTGTCTTCATCATTAGCAATGACATTGTAGGATCCTGGCTTTTCCCAAAAGTAGTAGTTTGTAGAGGCTTGACTAAAGCCAACCATAGCAGGAATCCTTCCATCATCATTCTTGGAATATGTACTATAGAACTGCAAACTATCTTCTGGATAGAGGAAAATAGCATAGGAACTGGAGTCAGAAGAAGCTAAAACAGCCTGGAATGTGTTCCTCTGTGGAAAAAATTTAACATCCATTTACTCATGGAAAAATAATCAAGATAGACAACTCAGTAATATTTTTTAAAACACAAAGTCAAAATCAGCATTTCCATCACACATAATCGCTCATGTACTTCCTAGGAGAAATCAATATTATGCAAACTTATGTTTTGCTAAGGCAATTTTAGCTTTAGCATGCATAAACACCAAAAAGAAAGCATTATCAATGGTAAATTAATCTGTTAGGAAATATCCAGAGAGGCTGCCTAAAAACATAAGAATTCTGAGTTCTGTAACATGCATAGGATAATATAGCGTCTCCTTAAAATAAAAAGTGATGTGCTAGGCTACATAGAAAAATTCTGTAAACAGAATACTTAAAGAATAGTTCAAATTTTATGTTGCTGCAAGTGTCTTTTCCTGTAAAAATGCTCCTACATACTGTAGGAACCATCAAGACATCAGTTATTCATTGCTACCAGAGTGCAGAATCATTACTATGAACAAAATGGTCATGTCAGGTTAGGCATAAGAAATTAATCTTTGACAAAATAAGATTTGCTAAGTTGTGATAATGTTCTTAACTTTATATATTGTGAGCAGGCTCATCAACTGGGATAATTATGGTACATAAAATTCCATATCTTTGTAGGATAGTAGCTAACGTGGTTTGAAAAGGGAAACAGTTTGCAAGTAATAAAAAAAAAAATGACCTCTAACTGCTTCTTTATTCAATACTAGCTACAAAGCATGACCTTTTTGTGAATGCAAAGTCATCTGTCCAAAAGGGATTCACAGTCTGAAGTTCCTATTAGTCCGTAAACCTATCAGATTTTGGATAGTTTGATGTCAAAATAACTTAAGAGTCTGCTGAAAAATGCAATCCAACTGAATTATATTGCAACACAGGGCAAGATATCCTACTATTTCGGTTCTTACCACATCACACAACATTCAGGGAATACAAAGATATCAGCTATGTAGATTAAAGCATTTTCTTTTGAATAAATAAAATACTGTAAAATAAAAATCAAGTAAAAATCCTGAAAACTCTTAATTTTGTTACAGCCTTTTCAGCAACAGAATACGTTCTTAACTGTACAGGACTCCTTTAAATACAAAGGAATTCAAGCCTTCAAAACAACAGGTTCTGGTGTTACACTTCAGTTGAACATGTGTCCAATACATCTTAAAGATCTGATCAACATTCACCTTCTCTTCCAAAGCATGATCTTCTCCCGGTGCCTGATAAGGAGCCACAAGCTTCCAGGTAACAATGACAACACTGCTAGGATCAAAAGTAGTCTCAGGAAACCCTCTTTTTATATAGTCTGATGCAAGTTGCAAAACATCTGAGGATGAATCTTCTCTGTAATACACATTTCCACGTCCACCAGTTGTGTCCAGGTCAGCCATAAAAGGAGCAATAGCTCCAAAACTGACTGGGAATTGACCGAGATATTTTTCTTCACTTGAAGGTTCATTCACTGCAATAATCCCATTAGTGACAACCTAATAGAAAGGTAGAAATTGTAAGATAGATACTGTTCATATGGCTGTTTCCCACACCCATGTGCTCTAGATCACAATATTTTCATTGCACTTCTGAAAGAAATTGATCAAAAGTTGGCCTTGTATTTGTAAAGTAACAGAATTTTTTCAAGTTTTTGGTTTGTATCCAACATCAAGTGTCATGGAATTTCAGTTGCCCAAAACTGGAAGTGTGCTTTACACAACAGACCAACCTTTTTTCCCTAGATAAAGATTTTAGCTATTTAATTTTAAGATACTTGGTGCCCCTTCTAACAAAGGGATACATGACCACCACATGTCACAGGTTTCCAAGTCTTTCTTGGATCAAGACCCAGCACAACCCCTCCACGAGTCTGTCAAGAATTGCGTATGGATCCTCCCAGATGACCAAAAAAGCTCTTCCCTCTTTCACCTGTTACTCTCCTGAAGACCAGTTTCACAACATCATGACTGGGGATAGTAAGGATGAAGAAACTATCTGCAACAGTTACTTTTTCAGTCAAGCAGCAAGCTAGACTCTTACCTGATATAAAGCAGAGTGGACTACAGAGAAGCTGTATCAAAGTCACAGCACAACCCCCTGGGAATGTGCTATGAAGGCAGAGGAGGATGCTTAATCTGGACAGTCTAGAAAGCTGCCCATTCCTAAGAAAGTCTGCTGCCAATGGAAAACAAAAAAAAAGGGAGTGGGGGGAACTGAACAGCTCTGTCTTGTGTCACAGACACATGCAAGTCATGACACAACAGGCCATCTCATTTCCATGAAAACCTGGTTATGGAATCAGGATGCAAGTGGGTCAGTTGAGCTTTCCTTGCTATTACAGCGCTGCCTTAGAAGTTGATAGAACTTCTGAGCACAGAACTGATCTATACATTGACACCCACCTAGAAAACTACTCCATGCTTAAGTATTGTAGGTATAGATTTCTCTCTGCCTGGCCAGGACTGCTCCAATTTTCACTTCACTACAACCATCCTCCTAGGAACTTCTTTGCTGCTGTGCAAGGTTGATTTCAGAGGCTATAGAGGCTAGGAGTCAGAATTTTACAGCAGATACAGGCCACCCTGTAAATTCCTTTACAGCTGAATACCCTGACAGAATCCTGTGGAAAACTGTCTCTATTACTTTAAAAAAAAAAACCAAAACCACATCACGTTAACATATATAAGGGAAACTCTTGGTCTGAAAATGCATATGTATTGGCTCAGTGAGATTTAACTGGTCAGTGAGATGATGACCCACAACCAACCACCTCTGACTAAAAATGACATAAATATATACATATAGGTAGATGTCCATGCGTGAGAGCCAAACTCCCTTAGCAAACCAGAGATTACTCACGCACCCAGAAGCAGCAGGCAAGACTTACAGGTGTCAGGCCTTGAGGCAGCACGTAAACTGCTCGCACACAGCTTTTTGTCCCAAGCCCTTCTTCCAGACGTGTGTGTGTCACAGTCTGATTAAGACACATACAAGTGTACTTCCAAGTGTTGACTATCTGATAACAGGACACATCTGATTACCTGCAGGCAGCCAGGCACTCACCACTCTAGAGCTCCTGCCACACGGGCAGATGACTCAGAAAGGGACAGATGTCCCAAAACTGGCACCACAAGCTACAAAACTAAAATTACAGTTTCTCACAGAACTTCTCTCACTCACTGGGATTCTTGCAAGTCCAAGAAGAACAAATTGGTGCTGGATCTCTTCACATGGTCAAGATGTTCACAATGTTACACAATCTTTATCAATGTTTGGAAGAAGGTCAGAATGGCCCCCGTGGCTCAGACCACAAGGCCATCTAGCCCAGTTGCCGGTCCCCAACCACACCTGGTAGTTTACAGATTCAGCAGAACAAGAGAGGGACATGCATGTACTCCTCCAACCAGCCTCCAATCACCTTCAGCTCAAGGGATTCCCTGTGCTTTGACTGTTTATTCATCCTCAGTGGATCTCCTTCACGTATTTGTTAAGTCTTCCCTTCAATACATATAAACTTTATGCACCAACAAAGTCCCTTAAAAAGGAAATCCACAGATCTGTGACTCATACCATGAGGTCTCTCCTACTTTTATTTGTTTTTATTCAGGCTCCCAGCTTCCTTTGATGGCCCCTAGTTTTTGTATTGAGACGTACAGTCAAATCCTACCCAGTTTCTCCCCCTACATATTTTCTTCTTCAGAATGAAGACCACCAGCCCGTTCATGCACTTCCTGTATAAGAGCTGTTCTCTGTCTCTGATCATTTTCATTGTCTCCAAATTTTCCTTCCCCTTTTCTGCTACATACATTTGGAAAAAAAGGAGGCCAGTACTAAATATATTCTTCAAGACACAGAGAAATTGTGGGCTGTGCAAGCCCGTCAATGGTGTTGGTTATCTTGTCTTGGCGACATCTTTTAAAATCTGGACCACCATTACTAGCACTATATATAGCAAATCAGAAAAAGTGTAGTATGGGAACTCATGCTGCAAATCACTCCTTCATATACAGCACACACCTATACCTTGAACCCTTCTGTTGCTACCAAGGGGTCAGAGCATGGCCCCTGCCACAGGCCAGTGGGCAATCAGCTTGGTATATAACGGAGAATGGTTAGCAAAAACCATTAGCTAAATTTAGCAAATATTTCACAAAGTGTATCAGATAATTTAAATTGACATATGCTGACTGTGTTGTTTGCAAATGTATAATTTCATTAGCTGCTACAGTGAAAAATACTAAAAAAGTTAAGATCATGTGAAAAAATGGGAATTGGCTTCATGCATGAATGTATATCTAGGATATATAAGCAGTATATAATCTGCATAAACATGATGGGAATTCAGGTCATGTTAGAAAGGGGGATGAGAGATGGAACACTGTGATTGTTTTTCCTCTCATCATTTGTGACTTAACAGTGGCTACAGATCTTAAGATTAACTATGAATTTTAGGAATACAGAACTAACAAGATAGCATGGGTTATCCCAGTGTAACAATTGCAGGCAGACATGCAAGAGAGATCTCATCCAGAAAGGTCCCCAGAACTTCTCTAACATCTGTACACTAGAAAATGCTTCATATCCTCATAAAGCAAAGCCAAAACTAAAAATTAAAAGCCACCAATAATACTATACCAGATTACAGTAGGGAAAATGGTGGGCATTAAGACATTTTGGCAATGAGACATACTCCACCTTTAAAGTAATAAATTCAGAGCAAATTAAAAGTTTTTCCCTCCCTTCTCCTTGCTTATACTTTTTGTACACAAGCACCCCTACTACCACTCTAAATCCTCTTGTGAGAGATGACTGGTGTTTGAAGTATTTTAAACAAATTCCATGCTCTTCATCAGATTTGGTGTGTGCAGACTTTGCGGCTGCATGGTCCACCATTTATGGCAGAGATTAAAATAACATTAAGAGAAAATACAGTCAGGACTAGTTAATGCTACAGAACAAAGTAGACCCTAGGAGAAATTACCTAACATTTGTCCTTCCTCTTTTCACCTATTTGGGCCATGCTTCTGAGTATTCATTTCCTATCATGCTAAAAACTTAAATTCAACAAGTAATTTTATTAAGGAGATGCAAAAAGTCAAGCCCATTTTCATTTGTTTGTATTTCATAAGTGAGACAGTTCAGTTTTAAATGTCGAGGGAAAGTTTGATTGCAAGTACTCTATCATGCAGAAAACATTTGCAAGCCATTAAAATGAAAATAAATACACAAACTGCTCACTTTGCAAAGAGATTTTTAGTGTAGAGAAAGAACATCTATCATTATGGAAAAAGTGTTTTTAGCTTTCCGATTTAAGTATACATTTGTATTGACAAAGATGGTGAATAGTATGATTTAACTTTACCATGTTCCTTTTAAAGTCACACACATAGGTTAAAGTGTGAACCCCAAAATAAAGAGAAGTAATTCAGGGTAAATAGTGAGTTTCATTGAAGTATCATTCTTGTTAAAAGGGAAAGGGGCGAAAAAAGAAAAAAGGCCTCAGGTGGGCGTTGTCTAAAGACCAGCTGTACTGTACATCTTTCCTTTTAGGGTATAACAGTATTTAACTTGACAGGGAACTAACACAGATGTATTTTTAGCATGTTAAACTTCTGGATTACACACATAGTTAACATACATTCCTGGTTTCAAGCAGAACAAATCACACATCTGCTATTACAGGTCTGTCCTGAAAAACCAAGTGAGGAGAAAGAAGTACAAAGTAACAAAGTACTTCTGTTGAAAGAAAAAGTGTATCCACATGTGTATAACAAAAATTAAAGTGTCTAACAAATGAGGTATTTTCCCCTGTTCAGTTAGTAGGCATTTTTGAGGACATGAATATTTCTGAGTAAGAGAGTTTAGAAAAGTTGAATTCATTTGTATAATGAAGTGCCAGTTGGCTTAAAGCAGCAACATTTCTAATATAAACATGATCTACTACTAATTTAGGAAGTTAAAAAAAGTAACAATTAACAAATTGATCTGAGCTTGTCTTAAAGGACTCCTTCCCTAAAAGGAAGGAATCCCTAATCTTTCAGCTTTTCCACACCAGTGAGTACTAGTGCAAACTGAAAATGCCTTAATAAAAGTGTACTATTAAAACAAATAGATCAGTATGGATTAGTGATAGGATTCAGTGTTATAAAACTTGCATAGGAAACCACCATATTGAAGATTTCACTATGTGAAAGTCTGTTTCCACTTATAGTAAATAAAAGTTCTCTCTTCTATGAAAAGAAAAAACAGTTGTGTTGCCAGGGTCTTTATGAGAAGTTGATACTAAACAATTGTTCCTTAGTTCTACACATGAATAAAAAGGCAAGGAGTTCTAACTTGGACAACTTAATTTCTAAACTGTTGGAAAAAATAGAAAACCCACAGAAATTTTCAACTGATTGAAAGCAAAATTTGCAAAAATCAAGCACTCAAGAATTAAGATAAGGTTATCACATTATCCTGGTGAACCATATAGAAAAATGTATTTCATCACAACTCAAAACCTCATCCAGGAATTCCATGAAGTATTATGATATATTACCACCAATACCATGTGTTAATTGTATCAGCTTGATAATATTTCCTATCGACTAGCAATACTTCAGTAAATTCTGCTTACTGAGTAACATTATAGAGCTTAATAAGGACTTACTGCCAAGATACAATAATAGAGTGTATTCTGAAGGTGCAATTAAGACTGCTCAATACCTTTCCTTAACAAATATACTTCTCCTTTCCCTACTCTCATACAGTTTGTTCTGTGCTTCTGTTTTGCAATACCTGTGACAGATTAAATGCAAGCTAAAAGCCTCTGCATATTATGTAGAATGATACTGAAATAGCATTCATTATCAGACTTAGCCTACATTAAAATTGCCCATCCTTAGTACTGAGTAATCATGCTGCAACGTCTCTAAGAGTGATTCTGGAACAGCCAGAATACCCTCTGTGTGGGTATTCTTACGGACAAAGCTAACTAGAAGTGTTCCTGTTTTACGACATAGGCAAGTAACAAGGTCATTAAATTTAAGAAACCTACTGCTATTAACCAATTTACTGCTCTTTGAAAACCCTGTCCCCTTTCTGTCACTTATCTGACACATTACTTGTTATCTTTGCTTCTCAGTGACTGGAGACACAGCTGGCTATCTTTCAAGATTATGTCTGTGCTTCAAAAAGTGTATTTTTTACTTGGGATGGCTAATCAGTGACCAAACTGAGTACAGAACACAAGACAACGATCAAGAGTCAAAACTGAAGTCTGAACTCCACTTCATACTTGTGAATTACTTTGTCTTTACTGCCAGCTTAAGTTAACAACACCCAGACGTAACCTGAATCTCTGAAAATTTTGGATTTCAGATGCAATTTCAGGATTTATCTAGGTACGGGCAGTGTGGACAATGAAAAAGAGCACAACTTAAGTGGCAGTACTAGTATAATTCAGCATAATGTAGGCATGTTAAATCTTCAGAGAATACCCATAAAAACGATTCAAGTATATGGGAACTGCATGGAATTTTGAATGACTGCAGCTACATGGGCTCTAGTTTCCCAAGTGTCTCCATGTAGATTAGTCCCCAAAGTTGCATCTTAGACCCATGGTGCATGTTGATTTATTTGGACATGGAGGTGGGTTTTAACTTGATCAGGTTAATGCACTGAACACACTGAACCTTCCCTACTAAGACCTTTCTAACTATGCTAGTTAGCATCTTCAATTGCCAGCCTAGATGGGGCTTCATGGGAAAAGAGGCAATGATATAACAGCCAATACCCTTGCAGCCTTCTGAACACACACTGCCATATTAAACTTTTTTTTTTCTGGCTGCTTTTGAGCAGCTCTGCTCCAGACAACCTGTTTTCAATCCCACCTTCATATACTAAACGTCCTCCACTAGTTTTAAAAATGCACACACGACTCTGGCATGCAGATTCTGCCACAAGGCAGAATGCACACACAGCTGAGGGCTGGAGCCTGGAGCTCAAAGCCTGCAATTGCTCTGGAAGCCGATTTCCCCTGCACAGGAGACCCTTGAGCAATGAACGTCTGAGAACAGCCAAGACATTAAGGAGCAGAACAGCCCTCCCAGTGCTAAGAGGTACGAGTCTTGGACAAGTCAGGCTGGATTCTCATGGCTTCAGTTTTGTGACTTTGGCATGCCGAAGCACACAAAACATAGACCACGACGAGGATGTTTCTCAGCTGCACATACACAGAAAACGCCTGGGGATGACGGTGTTCACTCCGGATAACCCATTACATTCTCTTTATGCTGCTGCTGCTGTCTGTTGTATTGCCTGGGACAGATAGTGTGCATCGCAAAGTTATCAGCAACAGCCACAGTGTGAGAAGGTAATTAGCGCGGTCTGATACCTGACTGAAAGCAACTAGGACAATTCTGCTCTTTGCACCGACCTCTGACCACGGCGCTCACCCAACCGACGTGAAACCCCAACAGGCGCCACCGCGCACCCCCCCAAAGCCAGGCAGCGGTACGGCGAGAGGCTACAAGCCCCAGACAGCCCTTCCGACCCTCCGGCAGCCCGGAGCGGGGCCCGGCGCCCTCCCCGGCCCCACAACTCACGTAGAGGGAGCGGACGGCGGCGCCGTAGAAGCGCAGCGCCGTGCTCAGCTCCAGCTCCGCCGAGCGCGCATCGTCCCCGGCCTCCAGCGCGGCGTCGCCGCTCTCCTCCCCGTGGGGCAGCAGCGCCAGCCGCTCGGCGGGCAGCGCCAGGGGCAGCGCCAGGGCCAGCAGCGCCCAGCGCGGGCAG
>JAOXJM010000023.1:41732250-41773360 GCA_026413425.1 Tringa solitaria | reverse complement strand
GGGGCGAGCGGGACCCGCCGCCTCCCCGCTTCCCCCCCACCGGGGCGACCCCGGCACCGCTCCGCCCCGCCCGCCGGGACCCCCGGGGCCCGCTCCCGGAGCGGGAGGAGGGGAGGGGGAATTCTGTCCCGGGTGGTGGTTTCGCCCGCCGGCTGGGAGCCGGGGAGCAGAGCGGGGCGAGCTCCGGTACGGCGGGGCGGCGCGACCCGACCGCCTCGGGGCTCAGAGTGTGCCGCTTGCGGGGCGAGGAACGGCGGGAAGCGAAATCGGCGCGGGGCCGGAGGCGTCCCACAGATGCTCCCCCCCAGCACCGGTGGGGGCTTCTGGCACCGGGGAACGCGGGCTCTTCCACGCAGGATCTTCCACCAGCACGGCAACGGCCACCGCGCTGGAACAAAGTACCGGCATCAACCTGGAACAGGCACACGAGTCCCTGTGCCGTCTTCCGACATCGCTTTGACACCAGGTGTTTATTACCGGGGGGAAACGAAGAAGTACACTGGAATGTTTCATAAATTAACTACATCAATGTCAGAGATGAATTTGATTGTAAAATAAAACTAAAAAAAAAAAAACCTCACCCAAACAAACCCCCCACCAAATCGATAAATAAAAACTTCCTGTGTGAGATACGTAGAAAAGAAACATGGGATATCTAAATACATTCTTTCTGACTATGTCTTCTTGTTTCATAGCCTAGTCTTGCTCCCAGGAAACACTCGGAAGCAGCTGAAGAATGGATATCTTTCATATATTTTTCCTTGTCCAATAAAGCATATGCAGTGATATTTCCACAAAATGTTTATAGCAGAAAAGCACCTGAGGGAAAGCAGCTGAAACGCTACCTGCATGCTTTTTACTTTTCCTTAAACACCTGCTCAACTTTTTGGTAAGAAAACATAATTTTGCATTTGGCAAATTGCAAGAGCACAAGAGGTTCCGGGGCAGAGCTCTAAGCATGCCTACTGAAAAGAGAGAACCGCATCTGTGTATCTACTCACCATCATTATCACGAGCAACTATGTACACTTGACTTCTATGTTTCAGTGAAAGCAGCCACTGAGACAAGTAGCATGGTGGTCTGGGAGGAAGACACATCTCTCCACACAATTCAGATCTCACTGTCCTTTTACCTGCAGCTTCCCTCCACGTTTTCCAAACCCATAAAACAGTAACTGGTGGATTCAGGTGTGCCTGGCTAACCACTGCTACAAAAGTAGTCTCTTGGCTGGATCACCACCATCTCGGAGCACAGTCATATCCACAAAGATACCCAGCTGAGGTATCTTTCTCCTTGTTTGACAAATGGATACTTAACCTACAAGCAGTTAAGCAAACTGTAACTTCTTACCCACATTAAGTGTGCACACTGGAATACTACCAACCTCAAAATCATCCTCCCATTTACAACCTCCCTTCTCCACCATAAGCCTATTTCCAAACCTGCAGAACCTAAAGGCAATGTGTATTTGTATGATCTAGCTCCATAGAAAAGAGGAAGCCTAAATTAAACCCCATAACACCTCCAGAACCACATATACACATTCACAACATAAAAATGTCATTTCTGTTAGGCTTGAAGTTTTCCATAGCCACATTTTTCGTCAATAAAAAAGTCAACCTCAACAAGAGGAAGATATAAGCACAAAAAGAAGAAAACTCTGAGAGGATATTGCTTTTCTGTCCGATCCACATGATTTCCTAGTATTATGTCCAGAACTTGGAAGATGAGGACCACTGGGAAGCCAGAAACTTACTGTAGTAAATTTGAAATTGCTTTGAAGGCTGAAGAGTTAAATATCTACATCTGCATGTTTAGAACACAGGGTAATAGCCATGTTATGGTAAATTTTTGGTCCATTAGTCAGTATATTGTGATTGTTTAGTCTATTTTACCTTAAGAGGGTTGCAGTGTTTCTGTTGTAGTTGAGTAAGTTTACCTTGTATGCAGCTCCTATTTTGACAAGTAATGAGAATTGTTAGTTCTAAGACTAAAAAAATATTTCTAGATGTCCTTTCTAGCATCTTCAATAATAACTTGAAAAAGGGATAGAAAAGCATCCTTGCATATGATGTAATTAATTGGGAGATATTAATTGCTAACACCAACCAGAATGGAGAATGCAAAACACGTCAGTGAGATTTAGGAAGGGAAGAAATGCTTTCAGATGCAAATTGGAATATCAGCAGCTAACACACCATCGAGAAAAATCTTCCAGAACATAGCTAGTAAATGCCAAGAAGAACATCACATTTTCAATGGATCATAAATCAGATATGACAGCAGTTTACAAAGCAAGAGTATCCCCAGAGCAGCCACTGAGATCCTGTACAATAAATGAGCAGGTTTCATTGTGTTACAAGAAGGTAGTGACATTTTCTGAAGGGATATAATGACACTGCTTTTCCAGAGCTTGCTTGTGGGATCAGAGATTTCACAGAAAATTCACTACTGGAGAGAATTCAGAGTGAAACAATAAAAAAAAGAACAGAGGACCAGAGGGGGTGGTGTACAAGGAATTGTTAAAGAACTGAACATGTGTACTTGGCTAACTGATAATGGGGAGGAGATTTGATTAACATCTTCCCTCAAAGTGTCTTCAATTCAAATATCTGAAGAGCGCTACCAAACAGATGGAGGAATTATATAGGTGAGCTTGAGGAGTACAGGTAAGTAGGAGATCAAAGCAACTAAAAGAAGCCATGAAACCAACCATCAGAAAATGCTTCCTTACCATGGGGTCTATTTTCAGAGAAACCATAGATTAGACATAGCGGAAGCAGAATGACAGAAAGCTTTGGGTAGTCCAACACTAGGTTGGTCAGACTACCAAATAACAGACCTTAAGGAATAATTCTGTATTTGATTATAGGATGAGACAGCCCAACAGATTTTGACCTGAGTTTCTATGTTCGTATGGTACTAAAATAGCTCACAGGTACATATGCATAAATATTTGAAAATTTCTACTGCCTACACGTGAGGAGATTTGGAAAAGGGGACTGCAGATGCTGTGACTCTCCCGACCTTCTCGAGCTTCTCCCCAGGTTTTATTAACAGAGAAAAGGGAGTTAGTGTCCCCTTTGCTGGCATGACTGGAGGAAAGAAAGTAATGCCCTGGACCCCTTATGATGATCTGCTGTCCAAAGATGACAAAGTATTCTAGTGGATGGATCATCAAAGGACAGAGTAGCCCTATGGTAATAAACTGGAAAGAATTGAGCATTTGGGATAATGACAGGAAAGAATAGGACTGAGGTCGGCTGAGAAGGAGCATTTTTTAGAGAGACAAGGTCATGGGAATCAAAGGGTCAAAAGCAAAAGCAAGGCTTGCAGGAAGATCATGGAGTGAGCATCATAAATTTAAATCACTGTCTTGGAACTTAATGTTCATTGTTTATTAGAGTGAAACATGATGGAATCCCCTCTGTAATTCTACATGTATCACTATGGACATCACAAGATTCAGGAACAACTTCAAAAAAAGTGTATTTTGCAGCTGAACTCTCTGTAGAAACAGGCTAATTTTGAAGTGCTGTTAGATGCTCTTGAGAAGAGATGCACATGAAGGGCGATACTGTACCTCACCCTCTGCATTTAGTGCAGGGTACAGACAACTGTAGAATCCCTTCTTTCTCTCTCGTGTGGAGATCTTACAGGGCAACAAAAAGACAAGCTCCTCAGGAACTCATATCCTGTTCTGGACAGCAGCTGGGCAAGACTGGGAATGTGTTAACACTTGGCCAATGACCTGGTCAGAACAGAAGAGATACACTGCTGCGATATAAGGGCACATAGCAGTAACAGATTAGTAACTGCCGTGAGCAGGGCAGGAAGCATGGGAGAGACAGTATCTCTCAGGCCCTTCCCAGGTCTGGTGCTAGGATGGACTGTTTACATTTCTAGGGTTACTTTGATCTATTTCTATGTCTCATTATTAGAGCCCATAACTGTATTAATAAGGGACGGGAAAAAATACCATGGAGGAAGTTACGCAGTAAAGTTATGCTTATACAGAAGCATGAATATTTTTCTTCATCTCAGTTTACAACTTAGGAAAAATGCAATGGAAAATGCAACAGAAATATATCTGCATTACAGAAACTGGCTAGATAAATAAAGCAGTCTTACAATCCTCCCATCCACCATGCAACCACATGAAAAACATAATGGTTTTTATCTTCTTTTTTTTTTCATATTTTATCAAAATATCCTTCCTAAATCCTAATGCTTGTTTTCTTCCAAGAACAGAGGTTCTAATCCAGTAAGAATACTAGGATGTCTCTGTAGTAAGAGAATAGTAGTAGGGCAAGAAGGTATAAAATTAGTCTTCTATTTAAATATTCAGCACAGCACTAACTACTACACTTACTTCCAGTCAACTACTACACCTACTCCAAGTCTTGTTATTATCTAAAAGTTTTAGCTTTGTGCAACAAAAGACTCCAAACAGACAATAATAACTGACTTCAGACGTTTAAAAAACACACAGGAGACAGGAATATATGACCAGTTTCTCCTATATGCAAAAAACAATTACAGTATAAGAAACATTGTTTTTTAAACAATGGGAATGGCATGTGGAAAAGCAATTTGAATGGGACAGGAAGACAGATACTGAAAAGGTATCCTTTACCTCCTATCCACTCAGACTAAAGAAATAACTACCCTGACCCACTGTGTCAGCTTTCAGAACAAAGATAATAGACACAGTGAAAACACATCTCCTCGCAGTCTGGTGATGAGATGGTATTTAATGCATCTCAAGTTAAACCATCACTTCAGACTGAATGTACACCCAAACCAAAAGTACTGCTAAATTTTGTATTCTGTTTTACTCGGCACCCAGACTTCAACTGCAATGACTGTGAATTTCAGTTGTACATGAAACACACCAAAAAGATGTTGCATTGACTCCCAGCAGCAAAGTTTCTAGATGACAATCAATAAGAAAAGAGCACTGGTCTGACCTTAGTGGTGGCTAGAAATTCCATAACAGATGATTACAAGAGAAGGTCAGCCTCAACTTTTCCAGAAACATGCGAAAGGACTAATAAAGTCTGAAACATTGGCCCAGGCTCTCCTGTGACAGCCAAGCTACTATCTCACATCTGCTCCTTGTGCCTGTAGATCACCCAGCCCCATGGAGCCTGACCCTGCCTGATAGAAGAATACAACTTGTAACAATCTTCGTTTAGAAAAATACTACGTGATTTCTCAGATGAGTCTAAATCATGAAAATTTTGAAAAGACACTTAACTCATTTTCCCCCATCATGACTGGATGATCTCTTTTACAAGGAAAAAAGCCTTATTTCTGAAACTGATTTTCTGAAGTGGAATCCATTGCCTAAGCTAGTGAAATTTACCCAGGAGAATATATCATTACCTTGAGCAGCTGTGAGTAAAACTAATTTTCGTTCAGAGTATATGATACTGCAGTGCAACAAAGGCCAATAATTTTAATTACTGGTTGTCCAGTCCTGTTGTCCTATTGTAAGGACTGGATAAGGGAAGAAATATTGAATAAAGATGACACTGCGTCTTATTAACTGTATGGTCTCAAAATTAGATTGTCTTTTATCTTTACACGTACAGATAGTTGTGAAAACCCTGCACAGAGGGAGAACAAAGTTACCTGTATAAATCCATGCTTGACCAGATTGAACACTAGGTATTAATATTTCTGTTAATGTGGTTGCTTGTAAATGTTTTCTTTGTTTGACAAGGCCCACTAAGAAAGAAAATTCCTCCATCCAAAAAAGATGTGTTTCCTGACCTCTCCTGGTCAACTGTTCAAAGTTAGCTATGCCAAAGGCTTTCAGTCTTTAGGAATCCACTCAGCACACACTGAAGTTTCGTATAAGTTACTAAATTTATTAGTGAGTTTGAGATCATTTGCTGAGGGGGGTGGATGCAACTGTGTGCTCAAAGGCTAAAATGTTTGTTCTCAAAAGCTTGCCTGATTCATAAACTTAGACTCCATGAACACTGTCAACAGGCAAAGTTTTGGAGTGACAATTCTGCTCTTTTCCACACAAAATGCTGGTAAAAACTTGTGGGTAACAATTCAGCATTTTCACCATTTTTTTTTATTCCTTCTTTTCTTCTTAAGATTTCTAGTACCTTGAGTTGAAACTGTACCTATAAAGCTCTACAAATATCATAATTTATTATTAGATTAGACATGCATAATGTCAAGAACCTACTGTACATTTTTAATCTGAAAGCCTAATTTATGTGCCTGGAGACAAATGATGTTTAAAATTAGTTGGAAATAGTGCATACAGCTGGCTGCAACATACTGCGTATCTGTAATGCCGAAAGAAGATTTTTTTCTCTCCTCCTTTTTTTAAAAACTGTGTAAAGACTGTGAACTTTCCCCTGGCCTGAAACAGTCCAGATCCAAAAAAACAGGAGTAATTAAATGAATTACAGCTATTTATTCTTCCTGACCCAAGGACTTATATTGCTGTTCACTTCACTTGGAATCTGCAGAATACTATAAACAGTGGCCCACTCATTTCTTCCCAAACACAGTTTAGTGTTTTAGCCTAGGAGGGTAACACTGTGGTTTTGTCACAGAGCAACAATAAAACATGAAGACCTGCACTAAAGAAACTCTGCACAGAAACAATCATGTTGCCCCTGGGAAAAGGAGGCATTATTTGCAAACACTAACATTGATGCAATAACTTATTCAGTGGAGAAGCGACAGGGTAGGAGCAAGAAAAGCAGGAACTCTTTTTTTCTACAAGAGGCTGCTGAGAACAAACCCTGTGTGTAGTCTACACTCCCAATTAAAAGAGGGACAGGGTGTGACCCCCGAGGCCAAGTAGCCGGGACTGGATTGTGTCCAAACTGCTAACCCCTAGATCTTACTGTTTGTATCTGCACTACATAGCATTTAGCCCATGATCTCTGCTGGGTTACTGTAGCCCTAGGACATAAATGCGTTGGTTTTTTCCCCCCTGGTTCACAGTGTCTGAAATAAAGTGAACCGTTAATCAATCTAGCAGTGATTTAGTTACAGCACAAGACTAATGGTACACGTCACACCACAGCCTGTGACACAAGGTTACGTGCAGGTATTTGAAGTCACAAAGTCTTTGGGCTACATTTGGAAGATTAGATAGGGCCAAGAACAAAGTCTGGTCCTGGTTTGTAACTGCCTTTGGAGCACGGTCCTTGGAGCAAACTGTCCCCAGACCACTCCTGTCTTTTGTCTTGGAAAGAGCCATTTGGAGCAGCCAGGAAATCAGCTAACACTTAAGCAGTTTGGATATTCAGGGATCCAGTGCATAAGAGAGATCTCTGGCCCTCTCCCATTTAGCAATACAGATATACCTGTATACCTGCAGTCAGAGGTGTATTTTTAAGTTTTTCAAGGGGGAGAGAGAGCAAGACTGTTGCAATTGAAAAAGTTACACTTGCAAATGAAAGGTTACCAAAAACCTTTTCAAGTCATTATTTGTTCTTGCTCTGAAGCCACGCTTGGACTTGTACTTAAATGATCTTTCTCCCTTGAGCTCCCTTGAGCTCCACCATTAACATCCTTCTCCTTTACCTTTTCCCCACAAGGGCCTTTAACTCTGTACCGGTTATGTTCTTCCTAGTTTCCTTCCTTGTCTTGTTCCAGAAGAGGCCTTTTATTAACCTTTTGGGATCTTAGGGCTGACCCACTTTATGGCTCATTGACCAGTTCTCATTCCTTGAGTTCTTTCTCAGAGAAACTCACGTCTGTTTTCCTTTAATTGCAAATCTTTTATGATTCTCTCAAACTTCCTGCATGAAAAACATTTGAATGTTTTCCAGCAGCACAGTTCTTTCAAAGCACAGTTCTGCCAGCATGGGTTATTCTTATTTACAAGTAAGGCCACTAAACTTAAGGAAATAACTTAAGAAAGAAAAAGTATTGTCCAAAATAAGACCATCTAATTCTGGTCCTTAATACTCTTTTCTTTTTTTCTTGAAACATAATAATTCTTATTTATGCATTTTATGTATTTAATGCATTTGTCCCTTAAAACAATGATCCAATCCAGCAATCCCACCCAGCTTTAGAGCCATTAAATACAATATTAAATTGCCATTTAGAAACTCCTATACACCATGTGTTGGAGATGCAATTATTGACAACAAACAATGGGGGAAAATGTGTATTACATTGGACCTAAGTTTTAAACAAAATTATTGATTTTTATGAATGTACAGATATTTACATTTTTATCATCTGAGGAAGGAATCTAACTTCTGAAGAATGAGCCATAGCATTTGAACAAATGAAGAGCGTTGTGTTCTTCCCGAGGGAAATCTACTGCCCTCTGCTTCTTTTATATTAGTAAATACAATTCAGTTATTTAAGTATTCAGCACAGGACTTTGCCTCATTCAAAATGTAATTTTTTTCTGCAGCTTATTTCCTGCAGCAGTGCTAAAGTGTACAGCAGATTTCCATCCAGTAATCACGGTACAATAGTCACAACAGCACTTTCCATTACTACTCTGTCAAATCTCAAAACCTTTCCTGTTGACTTAAGAAACATTTATTATTATTCCACTTTACAAATAGAAAAATTAAGGGATCAAAGAAATACAGCTCATCCACCTGGCAAATAAGAAGACACACAGTGGAGACTTCCTGAACTCAGTGGAGATTTCCTGACAACCAGAAGTAGCTTTCTGAAGTGGACCAGATAATGTTTCTTCCAAAGGCAAATGCCAGTTTCAAGTAATAACTGTCTCCATGGGTATCCAGAGTGTGAAGCTGTGTAGTTATTCTTAATCTTCACAAGCCTCAGGAAAGCTCACCAACTTCAGATACTCAGCGGGCTACCACAGGGCAGAAATTAATAAAAAATCTAACGGAAAACTTTGAGTAATTTTTTTCTAAGGTGAATATGTAACAAAGAATTCTGTTCCTGGCTGCCAAATTCAGCTTTTTTGGGGGGCTTAGAACTGACAAATTACAATTCATCAAATAGAGGAAGATAGAAAACTTTTGCAACCACTTCCACTCTGTGTGGGGGAGGAATTAAAAGGTTGGTCACAAATATCTGCAGGCTGTTTCTGATCTACATAAATTGTGCCATCACTTTGAAAACAGGATGTATGCTTCAAAGTAAAGAAAAACAAACAGGCTGATTTAACACAACAGCAGCAGCAAATCACCCCTGACTGTGCGGTATTTTTCAAATAACTCTCTATCCAAAGACAGCAAAGTACAAAGATAGGAGAATTAGAGAGGAACTTCTGCCTGGAATGATTCTCATCTGAATAACACCTTACCTTTAAAGTTTCCACAGCATCATGTCCATTTTACATGGCAAACTATGACCAAGACTAACTTAATTTTCTTGTTTGCTGGTGCTCATTTTCACATATTCAGCAGCATGCCCTGCACATACATCTAAGTATTCTCAAAAACTTGGGAGCATTCCTGCCTGAGCATTTGCAACCTCAGGATTTATATTTATTATCATATATACTACACATACAGAAGAACTTATAAGTACAGTACCCTTATTGTTTAACTGCCACTAACTCTCATAACTTTTCTAGTTTATATAATTTCTGAACTTTCCCTACAGTGTATTAATGTTTTCTGAGGCTTTTCAGAATGACTTAAACAGAATCCTCCCCTTTCCCCCCCTGATTGCTCAGCCTTGCCTAAGGACTAGATCTTTGTCCTCTCCAAAGAGCCCATCTTCACCAAACAGGCTTAATCCCTCTTGGTACCAGATATAAACATTTGTTGCATGTGTTGCTTCAGCAGAGTAACAGTTCGGTTACTGTCCCAGCAACTGAACCAGCCCCTTTGAGCTGCTTCTGGCTGGGGTGGAGCCAGATCCAGAACTGAGAACTGCTGAACTTCCACTGGCTTTAGTAACCTTACTCCTTACTTTGAGGATGTCTTTTTTTAATTGAGAAGGAAGAAACCAGGGAGGGGAAAAACTGGATTTCAAAAAGGAGTCAGATGAGACAAGGATGGCAGGAAAGAGAAAGAGAACCTGAGTCTTTTAAGTCAGAGGATACAAGTATAAGCCCTGACACATTGCTGACATTTATGCATACAAATTGTCCCATTCAGTTTAAGGGGGTTTATCACATAGTAACAAACAATGAGAGAACAACTTGGGCTATCCAATCCTTCAGCAAAGAAGCAATAGGTGGACTGCTGCCTAACCACACGTGCACTCCCAGCCTTACCAAATGACATCCAACGTCTGCTGATCCTGCTGGACTTGGCACCCTGCAAGAAAAAAATGGATCTCTTCTCTGACTGAAGGTCTCACTTATCTTCAGTAATTCTCAGCTGAGATGAGTGAATTCTCTAAATGAGTGCCTGCTGTGTTTGAATACAGGAGAAATGACGCTACTCAGTAATAAGAAAGGATGCCTAGAGAAAGTAAAGGAATAGGCACGCCTGACTCACTAGACACATGAAAGGCATTGGTACTGGTCCAAAAGTCAGACAGAGCAGCACACAAGAGGCACTAAGAAGCTTAAACTGTGTATTTAGAAGTTATTTCTTGCTGAGATTGATTCCTGTTTCTTATGTGTAACACTTTATTTCTTCAGACTCCATTCCCCAAGTGTTAAAGAGTTCTTGGCATTGCAGACTTTCTCCTTAGGGTATCTGCCAAACTGAAAATATAATGAAGCAGAAGCTAAGGGTCCCAACAGGTTTCCCCCTGTCAGAGATCCCATACCTATGAAGTCAACCAGCAAAGGATCCATACAACGTGCACGGGCTACAATACATGATACTTTTAATATTGCATACCTTGCACCCTCTAAAAAGTTGGCATCAGGATTGCTTGAAAACAGCTAAGAAGCTACAATATCACAAGGAAAAAAGCTCACCACAAAGAATGTACTTATGCAGATAAGCTCGTGCTAAAGGAGGTAAACCTGTTGTACAGCTCCACAGATAGATTTCAAAAGCGAAACAGAGCTCAAACTCAAACACCTGGCGTGGCAGACTGAGTCCAGTGACAGATAAGAACCTCTTGCCCGCCCATGTGTCAAGCCTTACAAATTGACACTGACTCCTACCACAGCTTTTACACTGCTCTGCTGCAGGCTCTTTCTCAATGGAAGCTGTTTCCTTCCTGCTCTCTCACCTCTCCCAGCAACACTGTAGCTAACACACCCTGTCTTTCAGGCTGGAGACGATGCCCACTATCAACCATTATCAACTACTTCTTAGATTTTCGAGGTTGTGGTGGGTAGGAGCTGGCACAGGCCACGCTAGGAAGGGAAGCGCAGGACCCCACGCTGGTGGCACACTGTACTTCTCCCGCTACGACGTTACTCTCTGTGTTTTTTCACCGTTCTCCGGTACAGAAAAGTAACAACAGCACCCTCCGCTGGTCCCTACCATGAAGACACTTGCAGTAAAAGGGCTGATAGGAGCTGTGGTTAGATCTACTATGTTAAACCTAGAGAAACGCACCTTTTTACTAAACGTGTTAGCAGATCATAGAATCATTTAAGCTGGAAAAGACCTTTGAGATCATGGAGTCGAGCCGTTAACACAGCACTGCCAGTTCACTAAAACACGCCCCCAAGTGCCACATCTACACCTCTTTTAAATACCTCCGAGGATGGTGACTCAACCACTTCCCTGGGTGGCCTGTTTCGATGCTTGATAAACCTTGCAGTCAAGAAATTTTTCCTGACATCCAACCTAAACCTCCACCAGAGCAACGTGAGGCCATTTCCAATTGTCCTATACACTTGTTACTTGGGAGAAGAGACTGACCCCCACCTCACTACAACCTCCTTTCAGGTAGTTGTAGAGAGTGATAAGGTCTCAGCTCAGCCTCCTTTTCTCCAGGCTAAACAACCCCAGCTCCCAGTGGAATCCTCCTGAAATGGTGGAATTTGTTACTGCTGAGTTTTCAGGATTTTTAACTGCTTTGCATACACAAGTATCTATCACAAAATGTCATAGAGACATTTGTATCTTTTCATTAATCTCTGTATTTCACAGTGAATTAAAAAGCTGAGAATTTTCCCTGGTCTCTGTATCTGTCAGTCACTATGTTTTCAATAGAAAACACAGAAGGAGACGTAGTTACTTTATTTTTTGATAAAGGATTTTTTTTTCCCCAAATAGACCTAATTTCTTCTAACATTAAATTCACTTTTGATATAGGACTATAAGGCTTTTATAAAGAGGATATACTGTGCAAATAACTAGCTTCATGTTTTCTTTTTCTTTTAATAAAAATCACTTTATTTTTACAAAGTTCTGCAAATTAAAATAATTTACATTTAGTGTGTCTCAATAAAAACATTTTGAAGAATGAATTTTTCTTGTGCAACTCATTGTTATAGAGCTCTATGGGGGAAACTGACCGCCTCCCATCAACCTACTTCTGACTACCAGATCACACTGTCCTTTTTATTGCAAACTTTCTCTGAAATGACTATTTTATTTCTCTTAATTCAAAATTATTGATAGACATAAACACAATAAAATAGGTAGGCCATTAGAATAGATCCTACCTAAATTATAACCAAAGTTGTCTGAAGATACAGACAGAGGCTTGTGTATCCTACCTTTGAAGATAAAGTCTTGGAAATTTTTTCTTCTTCATATCTTTATATATCTTTATACTCTTTTGCCATGTGTTTGAACATAGGACACACTTTGAGCAAGGTGCAATAAACAGCCTAGTGCTGTAGGCCTCCTAAGACTACAATTTGTATTGTCAAAAACCTAATATTTAACATGACATATGTAATGGAAACCTGATGTCACTGACCTAAGAAAAAATTGGGACAAGCAGTCCCAACATATGACAATCCCAACAAGCATTGTCAATTAGTAAAATCACTTTGGTCGCTGATGCCACTGATTGAGATTTCTTTAGTACATGTCTCACATTTAAACTGACAAACTAGGCTACTCATATCTCAAAACACTTCATACTGATTAATCAGTCTCAAATTCAAATGCTCAGTTTCTTTCATTAAGGTAGTTTGAAATTCTGTATATTTTTTTCTATTCATCAATCAATTGGCTGTACCACCTTTGCCAAGCTGAGATTTAGACATCCATTACTTAAAAAAAAAAATCTGGACTAACAAAATGTGAAAAATAAAACAAAACAAAAGACAGCAGTTTCTGATGAAAGGTTCTCAGCAATAGCATAGTTAAGATGAAGCAAATACACAGAGGTTAAGAGGAACACACCTCTTAAAACATTTTAATACCAAAAATGATTGAAGTTCTTTTACTGCAATGTTGTCTGTTCTATAAGAGGATTGGAAATCTGCCATTGTATTATACTGGATTTTGCTCCAAAATAAACTACAGCCAGCACAGCTGGAGGTGATAGAAGTATTTCCAGGATAAATACCTACTTCCTGCCCTCCATCTCAGCTGTTAAATCATTCTCTCCCTTTTCCTTTCACAGCATGTAGCACTGGACAGTTTCTACCCACTCCCCTCCTGAGCTCCCCCCATCTGTAGTTATAAAGACCTGATATGCCCTTACGTGAAGCCTTATTTTACCAAACCCCAATTCACACGTGTCTTATACCCTATGAACAACCATATAACTTCCTAACAACTCTGGCTCCTCCTAGAATGCTTGTTGTGCTACCACTCTGTCCTCTGAATGAAGGAAGGATCCTGAGGGAAAAATGATCACCAAAAGTGACACTAAAAAGCACTTCCAAAGAGGTTGAAATAAAACCTGTGCTGACAACCTTAATGCCACCATTTCCTAATCTTTAAATAGTTAACATAATATTACTTAATAATTAAACATAATTTATCATCTAGTTATAATTGAAAGTATATTTATATTTAATAATATATTTTTCTCTAATATTAACGTATCTACATGAGGTACTTATATTTATTGTTATAATTATGATTTATTATAGATATATTGTCAAATATTATTATGAAGAAATTATACTTGTAGTTAAGATGCTTATTTAATATAATAAACTTACATAGACACAGGTCTATGAAAGAAATGAGAAAGACAAAGTTTTTGCTATCCACATGATATAATCAAACAACTTGCTTGTGAGGATTCTACAAAAATCCCCCAAAAGATTAAGAAATCTGCTTAGTACTTACTTTTTCCACGCAGAGTTGCTTTTTAATGTAGTTCCTGTAATAACATCTGCAGCTCTGTTTCTTCAAACTTTCTCCTTTCCTCTTTTTTCACACTTTTACAGTTCTCTGCTCTGCTCCACCCACTGGGGCAATTCATTCAGCTGGGCCATTTGAAGCCTAATGCATTTAATGTTCTGTCATGGTATAAACAAACACAAACAGATCAGTACAATTATTCAGTTCATGAAATGATAATCTTTTATTTTACTGTGTTAGAAGCAAAAGCAGTTCCATTTAAAAACATACAATATATTCTTGGCACTTCCCCCCCCAGCAAAACCAACATTTTGTTGAGCCTCCTACTATTAACCTTTATTTTCAGGTAAATGTATTTTAATGATGTTAAGGAGATAAGGCTCAATTGATTTCTGCCACTGAGCCGCCCTTCACAAACAAATAAAACCCCGCAGAAGCCATCAGGACAAAGAGCGGGACAACGGTGGTTGCTGCTTTGAACAGGGGTAAATCCGGAAAAGCTGCTGGTCGGGACAGGAAAGCGCCTGGTTGAAGGACTCGAACCAACCTAACTTCTGTTTCTCTTCCAGGGGAGTTTTGTGAAGGAAACAGGCATCTTCCCGGCCAGGCACGACAGAAAAGCTGACGCCTTCGGGACGCACCGAGATGGAGGGGAAAGAAAGCAGTTGCAGTCTCCTCAGTGTCCTTCTGGGGTGGTCAGCAGAAAGGAGACAGCTGCCTGCCCAGCCCCCTGCCTCTGTATAACTCTGAATGCTGTACATACACCAGCCTTAACAAGTAACAACATAAGCGACCCACAGCACACGGGCTGGATCCCCCGGGGTCGAAGGCCCGGCTGCCGCGGCCCATCCTGAGGTAACCGGGCCCCGGGGCTCCCGCCGGGCCTGTCAGGCCGTGTGGGGCGCCGCCTCCCGCCCCCAGCCCCGCCCCGCCTCTGCCGGGGGGGTTGTGAAAGTTTTTGCCGCTCGCCCAGCCAACCCTAATAATAATAATAATTATTATTATTATTATTATTATTTTTAAAAGAATCTGAATTTAACCCTATGAACAAGCAGCGTGGTAAAACCATTCCCGTTTTGCGCTTGTTCCTCACAGAGGCGTGCCTGGCCTCCATCACACGAAGGTGGCTACGTCCGCAGGGCGGCAAACCGGCAGCCCGAGCCTCGTTACCCCGGCGGACCCCCCCCGCGCCGCCGCCGGCGGCCCGTTCCAGCCGGCACCTGCGGTGCAGCGCCGTGCCGCCAGGGGACGCCCTGGGGCCGAAGAGAAGCGGCCGGGCCGGCCTGAGGTGAGCGGGCGGGGCCGGGGCGGCGCTGATCCTCTGCGGGCCGTGTTTGAGGGGAAGGGCGGCGCCGAACCCGCTTCCCGCCGCCTCACCGCTCCTTCTCGCCCCTCCTCGGTCTCCTCAGGGCCCGGGATTGCGTTCGTGTTCCCACCTACCTCCCCCGTGGCCCTGCGCCTCGGGGAGAGAGGAGCGTGGGGTCGCGGCGCAGGGTGAGGCTGGGCTGTGGCGGCAGCGGGGGGGTGTAGGGCCAGGAAGGGTGCTGTTGGCTGAGCCTTGTGTGTTAAGTGCTGAACACAAGTTTGCTGTAAAGGTTGGCTTACTATTTGGTTTTAGCCCAGGAGCTGTATTTGTCTCTCAGGTCTTTGCAGGTGTCTTAAATACAGATTCAATAACGATCAAAGAAACCGCATCCTGTGGGAATTCATCCCTGAGCTATAGGTTTGACAGGTAGCTTGGGAATTTGCTGTTTCTCTACATCACCTTGCACTTCCAGACGTGACCCTTTGCTTCCAGTCACACTGGCTACCCTTTCCACCCTGTTCTCATATCCCAGCAAGGCCAGACTGGAGTTCTGTAGGCCCTTCACCAACAAAAATGTCTTCAGTGCTGCTCCAGGGACAGCCCTATAGCTGAAAAGTTTCTGCAGTGACCGTTCAGGGGGCAGCCTTGCCAAACACAATTTAGGAAAACGAGGAAATGTCAAGCTGCTCAGACCATCTATGAGACCACTTCCTAAAATTGCAGAGTCCTCTGAGCTAGTATGGATGCTAGCACCAGTCGGAGTAGATTTGGGATACTGGACTTGAGAAGCTTCTCCAGGCATTAACCTGAGAAGGATTCAGCAAGATTCATGACTTTTTGTTTCTATAGCTGAATTGTCAGCTGCTTGAACTAGCAGATAATCAGGGCTGAAGCAGATGATTTCTAACATGGGGCTTTATGTGAGCCAGATGCTTCCTACTGTGTAAGTAACAGAAGCCAAGGGAAGAAAATTAATTAACTGTCTTTACTGGATGTGGCTGAAATCATCCCTATTTAAGTGGGCTTTTATTCTTTACTCATCAAGGCTCTTGTGAAAAGAAGACATGTTCCCTGCCAGGATGTGTCATAGATGATATGAAACCCCAAACACTGGGCCAGGTGATCTTTAGCACTCAGACCTACCTCCTTCTGTTGTCAGTCCATATCTAGTCCTCCTCCCTTTCCCAGTCATCTCATACCCAGCTGACTAATTTATCTAAGGGAATGCCCGCTGAAGGGAAATACCTAACCACTTCAGTTCCTCTTTTATGGGTTTTTCCAGTGGTAGGTGGGGAGGCTTTTCTTCTAGAAAATTTTCTTCTGGTCAGTTACTGGCTGAAATTATGAAACCACAGTTTTCTTGCTTTAAAGCTACTTGCATTACGCTGATTAGTTTGTGTGGGTGAGTTCCTGCCCTTGATGCATAGGCAATACTTTATTTGAAGCCAATGGAGGCTTTGGCTGCCTTAAGGATTACGGGTTAAGGCCCTACATTCGTACTGTTGTACGCCACTGTATGACCTAAATGAGATTAGAATAATAAATCCTGATTTATTGTGAGGGCTTTATTTAGACATGTTTTGAGTATGAGGTCTGTGTCAGGATTAATAGTGAAATCTTAACATGCCCAAGCACAGAGAAAGCCCAACAATGAAAGGACATTTTCTCCCTTGAGAAAACTGGTTCCCAGCCCTCTGTTTGGCTTTTGCCAGAGTTGGTAAATGTTGAATGGCACAAAGACGCTGGATCCCAAAGATGGTGACGTAGTCCATGACTTGGAGACAAGCCCACACCAAGTGAAGGACGGAAGTATCCCCTCAGCAGTATTTTCCAAAGCTAAGTACTCATGCTCTGCAATGCAGTAGCATTCAATGAGCTTCAAATATAATGTTTTCAGAATCTGAAGACAAACGAGAAATTACAGTTTCAGGACTTACTGGCAAATTCATCCATCATGTTGAGCGGGCATTAGTTTAGGTGCCTGCCCTGTAGTTAAATCAGATTCCTGAACCTGTTCTAAGGGAATGTCCATTCTTTTCAGCATCCTGCCCACTGTCTCTCATCAGGAAACCTGACATCTCGTCCTGTAATGCACCAAATTGCAATGGCCTAAGTATTAGACACAGGGGGTGTGTGCTTATACCACATAGTTAAATTTTTCTATTCTAATAGCCACATTACTAAAGGCAGAGGAATTTGCCTTTCCAAAAAAGTTATTTAAATTGAAATGAGCAGACTGCAAGGATGTGACCTGGTATTTCTGCAGGACACAAAATAAAGAAAGAGGAGGTGTAAGTGTTGTGACAAATTTGGGTGAATTAAATAATTATGAATTCCACAGTAGCTCCACCTTTGTCTAATAAAAGAGTCTTAATACTCCCACTTTCTACCAGCTACTCTACGGATCTTGTTCAACAGTAGATTTCTGTCCCACTCTTTCTTTTTTCAGTAGAAATAGCAAGAATTATTTCCTTCAAAATGTTGTTGAGTTTTGTAATCATAGCCCTCGTGGAGTGCAGAGCAAAAGAAAATGTTGAACCAGAACACCATTTTCTTTCATTTTCTTTGGTTTGACAAGAGGCCTGTCTATCTGGCAACCTCTCCTGGTGCGTCTCAGTTGGGGTGGAACTGGATGGACTGGCCTCTCACAATTTTTCAGATAACTTTAGGGAAAATAAATTTTTGAAGAAGGACAGACTTTAAGGTCCAGCTATGATACTTTACTCAGTACTTGAGGTTAAAACCATGAGAGTCGGGTACTTGGAAGAAACACAATCCAAGAAATCATGAAACCTCAAAAGAATGAAAAATCTGCCCGTATAACTGAAGACAAACTCTCTGGACTCCTACAGTATAAAATCAAACATGAATATGGTTCAGTATCTAACAAAATCCTATATTACTTTGTTTTCTTCACCTCCTAGACATGCTCTTTTCTGCAAAACCCTTTCTAAAAGACTTTTTGAACTATACACTAGGTGCAGAGTGCTTTACCACACACAGTGATTCGCTAACAGTCTTGCCAGCAAATTCATTAACTGCAAGTGACATCAAAGATGAGAACGCGGGAACAGGGCAGCAGTTCAACTTGCAGAATTCATATACGTTATGTTATCTCCTTTTGTTCATTTCAAGTCAAATAGCAGTGGGACAGCCTAGCTAAGCAACTTTTTGAACCCTGGAGCTCCACTCAAGTTTATTCCTTTGGACAATGACCCTTAGAAAGAAAACAGTAACACAAACAGATCATCTGGAATTGCCTAACATCCCTAAACAGCAGCAGGAGCGTGCTGAAGACCAAGCAGTGGCTGAACTTCTTAAGCACTGGAGAGCTGCATGGGAAGTTTGGTCTATTAAAAAGTTTCTTGTAATGCTGCAATGCAGAGTTTCCCAACCAGCCTTCGCTCACCTACTGGCAAGGACACACGTTGTGACGCAGTCTGTGCGACTGCTGTTCTTTGCTGCCCCTTGGCAACACCTGACCAAGGGCACAGCAGCTTTCTTTGGCAGTTTACAGCATGCTGCCCATGAGATGTGAGTTGGCAAGCACATCCACAGGGGCACTAAGGGAAGCCAGCAGTGGAAATGGTTCCTGCTTCTCTGTACATTTTACAGTATAATTCAGGCATGTGGAAGTCTTAAACTCCTGATGTTTTTTCTAATGGCATGCCATGGAAGCCTTTACCCTCATTTAGCAGGTTAAAGTCTTACAGCACGAGCTTTGAAGAGTTGTTATAGGTCACTGATAAAAAGCAATGGAGCGCTTATGGCCACCATGGGTTAATGTTGGCCACAACCATAATCAGAAAGTTTGTGCTGAGAGCAGAGAGGTGGTGTGTAACCCACTGGATTTATTATCGCTGTACTCTGGCCTCTAGATAGTGCATGTGAGTGCTCGGGCTGTGGAGATGGAGGGATGTATAAGGCAGGCCTATTAGTGGAACTGGGAAAGGCTAGGAAGAGGTTTTCCTTGTCTGCTAGAAGGAAGCATGTATCAATCTAGTGGAGATGTTTTGCTGATCTGGGAGACGGAGCTTTCTGTAGTATGTATTGAAATATATTTTGTTGTATCTATTCTCTTTGTTATATATATTGTCTAAACTCCTGTCTAGGCCCTTTATCTTCCCCGTGTTTGCCTAATGAATTTGACGGCCCGAGTACAGACTGCTTCTCTGACAAACTGGCTCAGTAATTGCTCAGTTTTCCATGTTCTACCCTGGTATCAAGTCAATTTTACCTTTTTTTCCAGGAAATACACAGGGTCTAGGAGCAGGTGCTAATTTAAAACTAAGTCCAAGTTTATTTATGTCCAAGCCATAACATTCACTTCCTGTGCAGCTATAGCATACAAAGGTATGTGTACATGATTTTTAGGGCTTGGACATTTCTTACCCTCTCCCATCATTCACTGTGCGTTCTGTGTATTTCTGTATGTAGTCAAATCGACGCAGCCACTCGGTGCTGTGTATCACCCTGCTTCTGAGCGCTGTTTATCCAGGACTTTCCAAGCTGACTACTCCCGGTAAGGGCCTTAAAATCATACCTAGGCATCTTAATAGAAGTGACCTGATTTACAGAAGCGCTGAGAACCCACGGATCCCTTTCCAGTCAATGGGAGCTAAGTTTGCTTAGCACCTTTAAAATCAAACTGCTTATGTTTTAGTACCTAAACATGGATTTTGGAACATAGCTTTAAGTGTTCAGTGTGGGTATTTTTAGGGCAGGATGGGCTTCAATTAGAGGTCTTTTTGAAGAATTATCCAAACTGATATAAGCCTTATTTATATTAATAAACACAATTATAATAATTGTCTTTTTCAACAAAACAGTAGTTCTGAACTCCTATTGGGATTAGGCACTAATAATGGAAATCATTATTTTAGTTCATACTCAGTGTCAGTATCAGTATTTGCATATTCTGTACATGGTGTTAGTTCACTACATGGACACTTTCACTAAAGGAATTGTTTTCACTGCTCACCAGACGTGCAGGGTCCTCCCTGGGGATTATTCTAGGTAACAAGCACTTCTCATAATCTGCTTGCTATAAACAATAGAACAAAACATGGCAGTGCTCCAGCCGTAACCACGGTATCTTTCAAAAACCTTGTTATTTGATGGTATATGACGCTATACATGACCTAAAGATATATGAAGCATTTCCACCACGCTACAAATGTCTAAACCACTGAGTTTCAGTTCTCACTTCTCAGCCCTGTGAGTTAAACCCAGCAGCCTGCCATAGCACCTATTAATTTATAGATTTAATCCCAAGGGCACATCTGCACACTTGTGAGAAGGTGTGTCTGGTCAGCTGTTGCCACAGTAATGGCACAAATAGACAACAATCAAGACGAAAAGAACCTGTAGCTGCATGTAGGCTTTAGTGAATTGGGGTATTTAGGGGGCTTCATTTGTTCCTGTATACACCGTGTTTGGAAGCCTTGATGTGCCTTTTCTTCTTTTCTGATGCAATGTCTTATGTTAGAAGAAAAAGAAGATACTGAATGTGTTAGAGTTGCTGTGCAAATTGTGTGTTTCCTTATAAAGACAAAGCTTTCTGCAATGCAGAGCTGAACTGTTACAGCTTATTACAGTGGTTTGAATTTCATGAGTACCTTAAGGTGCTTAAAATTATTCCTAACGAAATGCAGCTAAATAAAGTACTGCTAAATGGAAAACAAGACTAAAAAATCCTACAAAGATACGATGTGTCTGCCACTGGGAAAATGTCAGGTACCTGCTTCTTGTAGAAAATAGAACATTACTTAACTAATTTAAAATCCAGATAATTTTCCTTAGGAAAAAAAAAACCAAAACTCAGCAGTAAACCGTTCAGGGGCTGGTGGATTTCTTTGTTTCTTAAGGATGATAAAGATTCGTGCACAAACACCAGCAAAGGGCAGCTTTCTGAGCTGTTCCCTGCCAATTGCTGACAAAGGCAGTCCTAATGAATCATTCTGAATTGTGATCATGTGCTACCAGCCCACAGTGAGCTGCCAAAGAGGAAGTGCAGCTTGTTTTCTTTCATTTTCTTGATTCCTATGCTGTAGGAAGATGAAAGGAGAAGGAGGAGGAGGCAACAGCGGCAGCCAAACTTAATAAATAATTCTGACGACTCCTGATATCAAATGGAGGCCCCTGAGTGGGACCCACTGAAAAATGACACCCTTCCGCCGACCCTGACGCCAGCTGTCCCTCCGTATGTGAAGTTGGGCCTGACCATTGTATATACTGTTTTTTATTCACTGCTTTTTGTGTTCATCTACGTCCAGCTCTGGCTGGTCCTTCACTACAGGCACAAGAGGTTCAGCTACCAAACTGTCTTTCTGTTTCTGTGCTTGTTTTGGGCCTCTCTTAGGACTGTGCTCTTTTCATTTTACTTCAAAGACTTTGTCACAGCAAATTCTCTCAGCCCCTTCATCTTCTGGCTTCTCTATTGCTTCCCAGTCTGCCTCCAGTTTTTCACCCTGACCCTGATGAATCTTTACTTCACACAGGTAAGCAACAGATATTTGGTTGATTAAATCTGACAGAATGGTAAAGCATTATTTTGTAGAAATAATAAGAAAAATGTAATTTCTAATGTACCTTGGCAACGCAAGAAGTAAATTTCAGTTATTTAGTTGGGAGTTTTAACTTTTGATTTATATGCAAGTGAACAGTGTCACAATGAAACTGGACCCTGAAGTGATCGTTTCAGGAATGGCAAATAATATATCTACTGTTGATTAAATGGGTATCATTTAATTTAAAGGTTGGGGAAAAAAATATATGAGAGAGCTTGAAAGCTGGACATCCAAAATGCCATTCTATTATTATTCTTTATTTTTGTTGTTACTAGACTTCATAAGCCTCCTAGTTTAGCCAAGCTGATCTCTGTGTGCAGTCAGAACTGTAATTTCTAATTTTGCTGGCAGCCTCCCACTCCGGTTTTCCATAAATTGGCTAACATGTTCCTGAGTGAGATTTCTGTTCTGTATATCATAATCAAAACTGCTTATCGAGTCCTGTTGCAGACCCAAATTCCTACAATGATCTGTATTACAAAGCGCAGTGACTCTGGATCCCATTGAGTGCTAAATACTGTACAGAGATACACCCTCTATTTCAAGAACACTGTGATGTAAATATAAATTAACTGTATAGTGGGGTAAAGAAAATAGGGTTTCCATTTCAGAAAGAGGTCGTGAGAGTGTATCTGTGCTAAGGACAGTTGAGAAGCCAGATGAATTAGACTGCACAGTGCTCCAGGCTGCTGCAGTTAGACTTGCTTGGAAGTATTTATGATGAGCTTGGGCATCTTGGCACTGGCTGCAGGATGGGATCGGCATGCTGAGGCAAAGAAAGGCTGCTGGGCTTGCCTGAGATCTCACAGGAAGCTTGCGGGAGTGCAGGGACTGTATTTTCTGTCTCCTCAATGCCACTACCATGCTTGGAGCAGGAAGCCAAGCTTGCACTCAGACAACCCTTGTCAAAGTCTGCTTTCCCAGGGCAGGGGTAGGTGGCCAGGAGAGAACCAGCTAGCCCTGGAGCACCCCCATCAGTGTTCAGGATGCTTTGCGTGTTGCTGTGTGCCCCACTTGGAATCATCTCAGTGCCTGGGTCTGGGTGCTTCTGTAGTGCCTACAGTGTTTAACAGTGCTCTGTAGTGATTACAGGCTTGTCAATTCTGAACAGCCTAGCTGGAGAGATCAGGCTGCTTGTGAGAGCTGCCATCCCAGAGCTGAAAAAGCAGCAAGGGTAAGCATGACAGCTGTAAGAGGATCACTTGAGTTGTAGAGGGTATTAAATACTTAGAACCATGTACAGTTTTATGCTTAGGTATACTTTTCTGGATTCAGTGTCTGATACACCTGCTAACTCACCCCACTCCGCTCCCTGGGACTTGAGATATATTAAGGGATTACAGGAACCTTTCATCTGCATGCTACTCAACTCCAGCTTAGGCATGTGGTGACCTATGCTTTATCCCATAGCTATTGTGAGAGTCATTTGATCATGGTGCGATTCCCCAAGGGCCGACATCCATCATCACACAGTCCATCCCCATCACAGCAGCTAGGACTAAGTCATAGCCCTGGGTCAGATTCCTCCCTCAGACGCACACATAGGGCTGCCGTGGAAGTCTGGAGGCAGAATGCAGCATCCTGGCTCTTCTCCAAGAGAAGCCAAGGCTTGCATGAGCATAGAGGGGGCACAGCAGTCTGCCCTCTGTGCATTAGAGTGCCTGCACTTGGGGGCTTAGTGTTCCTTTCGTCTCAGGAAGATCTAAAAAGAGAGCATACCAAATGCATACATACGCCCTTTCAACTTATTTTTGGCATTGCTGTCTGATATCATTCAGGAAGTACAAGTCAGTGGTTGGAAACAAAAAATGCTAAGGCTGTTGGTTCTGCCTTTGATACAATTTCTGCTCTGTCACCATTAGTCCTCATGATATTCCTCTGAACCCCTCTGTAAAAGCATGTCATAGTTACCTGTCTTGAAGAGCTGTTGTGAGGATTTGGAAACAATATTTGCAAGGGACTTTCAGAGTTTGTGATGTGTGTCATAATCTTTAAAGATCATGGGCCACGGTAGGCAAGCATATTATTGGTATTGTTTGCTGAAGAGCTGGTTGCTCCCAGTGAAATCTCAAGTATCTCCCTAGCCAAAACAAAGCCTTAAGAAATGCAAACACAGCCATTGTACAAATATATTGTAAGACACAGAATAAGTACACATATTTTTAATTCACTGTTATTAATTTTTTACTTCTAACCATTAAAAGGTGGTTTGGCTTGAAATTCAGCATCTTCTTGAGACTGTATATTTAATGTGCATCTAGCTTTCCACAGCAGGCAAGCAAGAACTGGTGTGAAAGGGGTGGGAAGAGAGAATGTTGTATTCAGTAATGGCTTGTAACTTCACAGACCTGTTCAGAAACAACTTTTATCCTTTCTTCTCTAGAAGGCAGGCAAGAAGGGTCTGCAGCTGTGTCTCATTGTATGGAAACCATGCTATTTAACTGGTACGTAGCTAGAGGGAAAGAACTGATCTATGTATAGTTTAGAGACAGAGGACTGGAAGAGACCTCAATGGGTCTCCAGAATTTGCAGGTGTTTATTAGCTGCACTATGGCACCCAGACATGTGGCACTGGAAAACTTTTAGACATAGATATGAGAAGAAAAAGTGATTCAAAAAATATTGCAAATCCTCCTGGCCAAACAAAAAACTAATTTGGCAAGTGCCTGAGGGCATTTTTCAGAATAATAAGCACCTTTGAACTTGACAGAAAGTTAGCCACAACTATTCTCTTTTTACTATGTATCCCAAAGCAATGGGGACACAACTTTAGACTCTATTTTATGTGTAGAAAGACAACATGCCATGATGGCATCAGCAGAGGAATGGTTGTTCCCAGACCTGAGCATCACTGTTAGCAGATAGAGCAGAGAAGCTGTAATGCATTGGGACAGGTTGCTAAAGCGGGGGACCTGTGGATGAAAGAGAAGTCACAATCAAATTAGTTTTGACTTAGAACAATTCCTGAGGGATCTTTGGATTAAGAGCCAAATTCAGGGTCCTTTGCTATGGTCTCAATGCCCTACTTATGGCAGAATAGAAGATAAGGCTGCTGCAGGTGAGGCTTATATAACATTAGCTCCTCTGCAGAAAATACGTATGATTTTCAAGGGGAGCGCTAAATTCATTAGAATTTATTAATCCCATGTCTGTATTCATTCTCTTCCAAATAATTAAAGAAAATAATAAAGTGGCCTACCCTCACAGGATGTCTCTGTCTACCTAGAAATCATTAGAATAAATCTCAAGTGAGGATGAGATCCAGTGGCACTTTCATAAAACAGTAGCCCAACACCAGCAAGTAACTGCCTTGTACCAAGCCAGAGCAGGTCTCTCATCTTGATCCATTGGATAAGGAGCTGAAGTGGGCATTTCCACATACAGAGACCAAAAAGCCCATAGGTATGTTTGTCTCACACCTGCAGCTCCCAAAGGTTTCTTTTCCTGCTTGATAAAGCAAAGACTGCCAATTGGCAAATAATGCATTTTCCACTTTAAGTCATCCCAGACAGTAAGGGTCCCGGGACTCAGGTGCTCTTTTATTTATGTCTAGCCTGGCCAAATCTTCCCTGCCTCTGACAAGGAGAGGCTGAGATGAGTCCTCAGGCTTTACAGTCAGTGCTGGGGGCAAAAGTGGCTCTGGGAAATAAGTGCCTTTTCTGGTGTGTGTGAGGGGTGGGTAGAGAAGGGCTTGCTTCATTTTGTCCTGTTTGCTTCAGATTTTACATTTCCCAGGGGAACAGGACACAAATGAAGCAGGAGGGAGGCTAGGATGGAAGGTTACAGACTCAAAAAACAAGGTCAGGGCAAAAGACCGTGAGCTGTAGGGGATGCTGGAAATCCCAGGCCTCCCTTGTGGCCAGGCACAGCAAAAACATTTGGTGGGCTGTAGGTTTAATCATCAGGGTGGGAACTTCTCCAGAACCTGGGGAACGTGGTGCTGAGCTAAAGAACAGTGAGGCTGTATGGGTGGAGAAGGGCTGGTAGGCAGGTTTACCTCTCTTTACACCTCCCTAACCATCTTCCCTTTTTTCTGGCATCCAGACTGAGAAGCTTACCCTGCCTCCCAGGCAGGGCTGATAAAATCAGGGACTTTCAAATGAAGAGAAATTGTGCCGAGTAAGACAGTTTAGAGGGGAGCTGGCCGTGCTGGAAGTGCCTGGCAGGGTGGGGTAAAACCAGCACAAGGCTTTTGGAGAGGTTGCGTTTATCTCAGTGGAACTGGGGTATGTGTTAGCTCTGGGAAGAAAATTAAGAGAACTTCTCATGCTCTAATTACTGGGGGTAGTGTTTCAACAGAGAGGGCTTTTTACTTAGGAGAAATATTTATGTTTTAGTAGAAATGAACACACCATATTTTATAAAGCTTGTTATATTTACAGCATGCTTTAGATGTACATAGAACTACACAGGAGTCTAACTACAGATGGTAATGCATCAGCAAATATGTTTGGCGTAAAATGTTGCCCTCGGTATTGGATCTATAGGAGACAAATTGCAACTGCAGACTGGCTGGCTGTCAGCATCTGACATGAAGAATGAGGTCGTTTGACTTCTTAGAAAATAATTTGATAGGAAAGCTACACATGGAAGTTTACCGTGGCTGCCAGCCCCGCAACAGTCCCTGTCCTTTCAGGGCTATTTTTACCAATTTACACAAGGCTGCCTATAGTAGGGAGTTTCCCGTGTCTGTAGGCCCTACAAAATGTAGAGATTAGAGAGTAGAGGGAGAACTTGCCTGTTTTGAGGAATCCAAAATGAAAGAATGAAATTGGGAGAAAGAGAGAAAGGACAAGATGGGCCTAGGACTGGAAGCAACACAGCAGAGGAAAGGTGTACGTGCTGATGGTGAGGGACTGTGGGCCTGTGTGAGGTTGTGGCATATTTTCAGGGTGCAAAGAGAAGTTTGCATGGAGTGTGACAGAGGAAGAGAGGGGCCGTGGTGAAAGGAACTGGGAAGGAAAAGTACACACTATGCTCCTTCTAGAGTTTTTGAAATGAGAACTGGTAAATAAAGCTGAATTTCATTCCTGTGCAGAGGGCCAGCTTGAGACATATGCAAGCACTTAACACATACCTGAGGCGTTTTGGTAAGCTGAGCTGCAGCTCCTGTAAAAGTGAATTGATCAGCTAGCACTAGAGACCCACTGGAGGTTTGTGCCAGCTGTCACATCAGTTCAGCTAAATCAGAGCAAATTGCTCCAGTGAGGTTTTTTGTTTTTTGCTCTGGGAATATGTGACTTGGGTTTGACACCTGTTTCATTGATATTTACAGGGCCAGAGTGGCTCCTGATTTAGCTTTCATAACTGTAGCTGGAACCTCCTTAAGCTACAGCAGCCTGGCCCTGCCTGCCTTCCCTGCTGCCCAGCAGCTCTGCCGAGCTCTCTGCAGCCCAGCTGCTGATGGACTCCCATGCCATCCTCGCTGCTCCTCTGCTGGGACCTGATAAAATGTCTTTAAGGTCAGCTGTTTACATCTGTTTCTGCAACAGAAATTTTCCCTGTCTCCATGAAGGGCTTTTTGGAATCTTTTTGTACTGCTGCAGTTTTATATGCCAGACATATACCTCAGGGGAGTGGAGGAGGGAATGTGAGAATCTCATTTGAGGTTTCCAGTCCTTCAGCAAAATCAAGGAGTCAAAACAGGATATTTCTCCTTTAAAAAACAAGCAAAAGGGGAAATACTTTTAAAAAGAAAAAGTAGCCCTTCAGACACTAGGAAATTAGTAAGGAATTTCACTGAGTTTTCCATGTTGCTATTCATCTTAGGGCTCTCTGAAAGGTCTTTTTAAAAAAGTCTGCCTTCTGCTTGCTGTTTGGTCTATTCTTAGGAATAGTCTGGTTTGTTCTGGTTTGCTGGAAGACTTGCTTAGATGACTCAGATATTGACTGGAAGCTTTCTCAACACTGTTGCGGGGAGGGGCCATTGAGCAACCAGTCTCTTGAGCTAAGTGACTGCTAAAAGCAAAAAGCTGCACCCACGCATCTAAGGTATATTGAGATCAGCTTCTGACATCCTTACTCCCACTAACAGCCCTTTATTCTGTGACAACCACATTGCTTGCAGCAAGGCTATTCATGAACTAAAGCCCTATCAGTGTTTAAGCAAAGCTAGCAGAACTCGGTTGCCTGTATTTCTGTCTAGCAGTGAAATTGTAAGAGTGTCCGATCCTTATAGAGTAGCTTTCATTCTAGACGGCATCCATTTTTTATGCAGTTTTCATTTTCTTTCTTAATGGTCATTTTTCTCTGATAAAATTCAGAAGCATTTATCAGCTGGGAGAGGCCCACCAAACGTGGAATCACAATAACAGCTGTTTTGGTGATCTCACATCTGGAGATCCTGCTGGATCTGCAGAAAGAACATCGTGTTCAGTTTTGGTTTTAGCTAAGTTATCCACGGAACTTTTTCTAGGTAGGCCAGCCTCGGACTGTTTTATGTGACAGGAGGCCTCTGTGACGTTATAGGGGTGAGCAGGTCCTTTTTGGGGAACCACAGGAGATACTATTCAGGAAATTGTGAATTTTCTACATTTTGGGGGACCCAGCACAACTCATTGCCCGCTGCAAATTGCTTGTCTTCTGTAGTTCTTTGCACAGTCCCTAACACCTCAAAATTAACGGTACAATATGTGTGAGTAAGTGCTACTCAGAAAAGGTGAGGATTGTGGAATGGCCCTAGAGACAAGTTTTACTTGTTTAGTTTCATTGAGGTCAGGAATCTGTCCCTTCCTGCTTGCCCACAGTATCTTCCAGAATAAGCAGGGTAGGCAATAAGTCTAGTACAAAAAGCGTACAGGAAGTATTTTGAACCCCATCTCTTCTCTAAAAACTGACGGCCCCTCTTTGTGTACCACGGAAACAGAGAATATTCACAAGCATCTTGTAGCTCTCCTTTCAGTAACAAGTAGGTAAAGCAACATAAAACTTCTTCCTGAACTCCTGTGAGAATTCACAATCCAGGAATTTGGAGAATGAATCACAAAAGTCTTTTGTAAGAGATATTGCCAGAGATATTAACTATTGAAAACAGTATCAATGGTTGAAGAATAATTTTAGAGATTTTTTTTCCCCAACTTTTCAATTTTATTCTCGGCTATTATTTTTCTAGGGCCTGCTGAAAAGCTCAGTGTTCTCTGCTGCTTCAGCTAGTGCTAAGCAGGGTGATGCGTCACAAAAATAATTTCCATGTCAAGGCAGCTGTTTATGGTGAATAGAAGTTAAATGACAAGTTGTTCCAGGAGCCCTGGAACAAGTGAAGCCTGATTTTCTCCAGAGCTATGTCTCATGCTTGACTTTGAGCTGTTTCCATAACTGGGGCATTTCTTATGAGACTTTGCTGTGCAGACTCTTTCATATTGAGTGATGTGTAGGATTATTATACAGGGTTCTCCTCGCGGAGGTCATATGTAATTTATAGGGTTTCTTGCTTCTCTTGGGTCACTAATTGTTAGGAGGGTGATAAAGGATCACTTCTTTGATGCTTCAAGTATTTTTGCATCAGTTCTCCAGCTGGAGTATTTTAAGATTAGTGGGGGGGTCAGATAAACAGGTTGACAGGCAGACACATGCCTACACATACATAGTGATCATGTAAGTCCTGTTTCCTTGGGAAAGCATGATAATCATAGCAAATATTATGCAAGCTATGCTAAAAGGCATGCAAAACCAAGTGAAATGGATAAGGTAGGATAACTTGAGGAGAAAACAGTTAGGAAACAACCCAGAATAAGTCATACAGGGTGTTTTTTGTAATACTAGCAATCAGTGTCCTTCAGTGTTGGTTTAAATGAACATTTGTAAACTGGGTGTATTTGGAAACCATCTTATGTATTTTTTTTAGAATTTCTGGTGGTGGTTAAACACCAGTGACTGATATTACCTGGCTACATTGCAGAAAACATGTCAGTATTTTGTCTTTTCTGTTACAGTGAGGTAACTACTGGACCTGAGGCATCTCTCTGTAAAAACACATATTGTTGTTTAGTGAACAGACAGTCAGCATAAGCCAAATATACTTCAGAGTAAAACAATGAGTTTGGTTCTAGATGGCATCCTTTTGGCAATGTAACATGGCTACAAATGTATATGTCCAATTTCAGGCCTGGGTACTATGACAGGCTCTTCATGGGAATAGAGCATCTGACCCAATATGCCAGTAGGAGCTGGGCTGCTTGAGAGACCTGTATTGCTAGGTCATGTAAGAGCTTAATAATTACTTGCCTCAATGATTATACTGGCATTGGTCCTCTTGTGAATACTGGTATAAAAGACCTTATTCCCAAGGCAGAGTAAGTGAAAATAAGGGTATAGACAATTTGTATATGAGTACATCGTGATCACCTGCTGAGTGGTTTTTATACTTTGCTTAGAGCTTGCCTGCCATGGATAAGCAATAAATGCAAATCTGTTATGTAATGAAACCTATCATTACATTTCTTGTGACCCGTGAGACAGGATTCCTGCGGATCACAGCGTCTTTCTTTACTTACATGTATCCTATGTTTGATGGAATATTCTACTGTTTTCCAGGTGATTTTCAAAGCCAAGTCAAAGTATTCTCCAGAGCTACTGAAATACAGGTAAGAACTATGCAAACCTTTCATGTGGTAAAGAAGAGAAGCCATGCTCTTTGAGAAAGACTATATCTTTGATAATTTGTGGCACTTATATCTCACTTTTTCATATTTATATACCAATGTTTTATGACGGTGGTTCTGAGGCCAGCTTCTTCCTATGACATTTAGAAATCTTTGTCATTTCCCAACACAAGCACTGATTTAAGACATTCACATATGTCAACAGCAGATATTTCAAATGCAGGCAGAACACACTCACCCTGGTGATTTCTTCACAGGTTCTTAAAATTTGTATTGCTAGGGGAATTCAGATACAGTGCTTTGGTAAAGTTAGTAAAGCGATGTATTAGTTTTGACAGAAATTAGTGGGACTGGGTATGTATTAATCTGTGAGGTCAGTGGTAATAAAAGACTTGAAATTTTGGGGAAGATAAGAGAAGAGTTGTGAAGGGAAAGAGCTAGTGAGAATGGATTCACCTTGATGTGTTTGGGAGCTCACAGATAACCCCTGGCTCCACAGAGTTGAGGTTCTGGTAGCTTTGCATTTAGGTAGAGAGATTTGTCTGGGATCTTGTTGAGCCAGAGGGATTGTCAGGGACTATTTGAAAGCTCCCCAAAGGGCAGTAATGTCCAAAAAGTTGAGGAATAGCTTAATGAATTCATGTTTGTTGTTGCAATGCCTAAAAGCCTCATTGGGGCAGTGTTGTTTAGACAGGGGAAGAGAGAGATAGGTTGTCTCCATTCTAAAGAAAGAGTTTACAGTCTGAATTCAGGATAGGAAAACAGAGTAATTTGAAGCTGAAATCTGACCTGTTATTTGCTGACTATTAGGATAACATAGTACTGTATCAACAGGTCAAATATTAACATTGTCCTTGTCCTGGAAAGTTTGTTATCCAATTGGGGTTTTGTACACTTGGAGAAGCAAACATCTGGAGCAAGTGCTTCAGAAACCATGCTTGGCAGAATGGCAGTACAGTGAGAGCAGGTGGGCTACGCTTGGGGTGGTGAGGGTATGGGACACACAGGGTGTGATGGCTGTCAGAGGGATGTGGTCTGCACACTGAACCGCAGCTGATGCAGAAATTGTCAGTATGGGAACAGAGGCTGCGTCTATTTTGGTGGCCTCAGGAATGCTTTCAAGTTAGTGGGTCTGTGTGCATACCTTGGCCACATCCCAAACCACAAGGGGCAAGAGCTGGATGCTCCCTGGTAAACACTGTGGCATACAAATAATTTCATCCCCCTTTGCACTCTGGTTTCTGTGGGAAGGAAATCCAGGAGTGTGGGCTGGCAGACAAGCACAGCACACACACAGGTCCTCAGGCAGCCCCCAATGCAAGCGGCCCTGCCTCCGATGGTACGCGTAGGCAAGAGGAACAAAGCCTGGGCTGCAGGTCAGGGTGGCATAGGGCAGGTCTGTGAACATGTTCCTGGCTGGCTTTAGGGTGAGAGGTAGAAGCTTTGAACCTCATCTGTTACTGATATTTGTGGCAACGCTTTATTACTGAAAATTGCTTGAAAATGTCTTTCTTAAGCAAAAGGAGCTTGTGACAGTTATGTGTTGTTGTGACTGGAATTACGAATGCACAGACTACTCTCCCCACAACAGCTCCATGACCACCATGACACTTGCCTACAGCATTTCTACCTCAAATCACTCTTTGACCTGGTCTAGACTTTTCTCTCTTATTCAGCTCTGTTGGTAAAGGACTTCAGTAGTATTTTGTTTTAATATCCAGATCTCTTAGCATGAATGTGATTAGTCTTTGTAAAAGAGCCATATATATAAAGCTGACTTTGTTTCCTATCTTATACAGAGCAATTGATGTGGTGTAATATGTGCACATCTGCAGCTGAGGTCCTGAATCCTAATTGTAACAGGCGAGTGAAAGGTCATAAAATCACAGAGTGGTTTGGGTTGAAAGGGACCTTTAAAGACCATCTAGTCCAACCTCCGTTCCATGAGCAGGGACGTCTTTCATTAGATCCCATTGCTTAACTCCTGTTGGAGAGATGGATGATAGAAAGATGGATGGCCTACAGTCTGGAGTCTGCACTTACTGAATTTGATTTTTCTTCATTGCTGAATGTTTGCTTTTTAAATTTTTTCCTCTAATTTTCTTTAATAAGTGTCAGACCTTATTGCCTGGTATTGGCATTTCTGCGATAGATAATGGCAACATAAACAGGGCAACAGAAAGGCAGGACTGCGGTCTATGTATTGGCACAGGTCTCAGAAATCAGAATCATTTCAGATACGGAAAAATCCTATCAAAGATTCAGAATCTTAAGCAAACTACTCAGCACAGCCTTCAGTGAGGTTAGTCACTGTTGCAAAAGAGCTCAAGGCAAAGCCTGTGCCAGCCCAACTTCATATTTAAACAGTCCTTCTGCACGTCTCCCTGGGCTTGGGGATTTCTTACAGTCACTGCCTGGGTTTGGATGAGGCTTGCTGTGCTGCGTGTGCATGACTTGTTACACACAAGCCTCAGACACTGTATGGTTTCTGAGGAAACCACATACAAAATGCAGTAGTTTCAGACAGACTTTACTGTTGAACAAGGCAAAACCCACTGCACTCATCTGAAGTTTGATTTTAAGCTCAAAGAAAAAGTTAGGGGTGCATCCAGCCTGACACAGAAAGAACAGAATACCCTGGCACGTGCTTTCCCTGGCTAAACCAGGTTACACACAGTTCCTTTTGAGGGACTAGCCCAAAAATGGGCATTAGGCACAGCAGGCTTCTGAACAGTCACTGGTGCAATGTGGAAGCACCTCTTCCTGCCTGCTTCTCTATTTTCTAACCCCCCCGTGTGCTTATTCATGCCATGTAGGTGCCTTGTAGTTGAGATGTAGACTCAAAGGCAGTTGATTCTGCCTTTAAGTGAGTTAGGAATGCTTTCTGCAGCTGCAGACACCCTAAAACTGCCCCGAAACACACAGCCTGCATCTCCCTCAGTGCTCATTCAGAAGTTCAGCAACAATGCTTCTATTGTCAAAACAGGCAGCCGTTTCCTCAGCCACATCATGTTAATAAGGGGGATGGAAGATCATTATGTGAAAAGCTGCACAGTGGACTGGCCATGACAGCTCACCCTGGCTCGCACAGGAGTGTGTGGGCACAAGAGCGTGACAGTGCTTTTTTTTTTCGTTAAACTCCCTCAAGAAGGAGCTTGGCCTGGAAGCCTCTAAGGCTTGCTGGTTGCAAGCCAGCATCAAGGGCATGCGGGCTGTGCTGAAGCGGAAGGTCTCTTTGACTAAGCTGAGCAAAAAGAGAACATGTACTTACTGTCCCACAAGCAGGCAGCATCTAAGAGCACACCTTTCCTCATAAGCCGAAACCCCATCAGAATATTTTACCTGCACTACAGTGGAGAAGCAGAGATAAGACATTAAATAGGCTTTGGGAGGGGAAGGAAAGGAAGACACACAACTGTCGCTTAAAGACTTTTGAGATATTAATAAAACCTGTAAATGTACCACCACTACAGCTGGGAACTGCATTCTCCAGAGGAAGCTATGTGGAAGAAGAGCTTCATGACTGCAGTCCTTCCAGCATTAGGCTGAGGCTTAAAGGGACTACCTCTTGCTGCTTATCCTAAAAACAGAGCCCTGCCCTGGAAGGTTAAAGATGAGCACAATCTTCCCCCTGAGAGAGAATTTCCATGACTGGCAAGAAAAAGACAGCATCCTCACTCACTGCCTGATATAGTTGGAAATAAGGGTATTGATTCACAAGCAGGGACTTTTAGGCTTTCAGTTCTCCCTGTTACACAATTAAAAGGTCTCAAAGGTATACCCTTAGGGGGGTATTATGGAGGAATAACTCCAGGCACCAGTACAGGTTAGGGAAAGCAGCTTTGCAGAGGACCATGAGCCAGCAATGTGCTTTTGTGGCCAAGAAGGCCAATGGTGTCCAGGGGTGCATTAAAAAGAGTGTGGCCAGCAGATTGAGGGAGGTCATCCTCCCCCTCTACTCTGGCCTAGTGAGGCTGCATCGGGCATACTGTATCCAGTTCTGGGCTCCACAGTTCAAGAAAGAAAAGGAACTACTGGAGAGAGTCCAGCGGAGGGCTATGAAGATGGTAAAGGGAATGGAGCATCTCTCTTATGAGGAAAGGCTGAGACACCTGAAAGCTGTTTAATCTGAAGAAAAGAAGGCTGAGAGGGGATCTCATCAATACTTATAAATATCTAAAGGGCAGGTGTCAAGAGGTTGGGACCAGACTCTTTTCAGTGGTGCTCAGTGGCAGGACAAGAGGCAACGGGCACAAACTAGAACGCGGGAAATTCCATCTGAACATAAGGAAAAGCTTTTTTACTTTGAAGGTGCCAGAGCACTGGAACAGGCTGCCCAGAGAGGTTGTGGGGTCCCCTTCTCTGGAGATATTAAAAACCTGCCTGGATGTGTTCCTGTCCAGCCTGCTCTAGGTGACTCTGCTTTGGCAGGGGGATTGGACTAGATGATCTCCAAAGGTCCCTTCTAACCCTACCGTTCTGTGATCCTTTGATATGGCTTCCTTTTTGCCCCCTGAAGAGAAGCCAGCTATGCTTCAGCTTTGTAGCTAGCTTGATGCTATCCCAAAAGGATATGAATGTGTGAGAGAAAAAGACCACCATTAGGTAAAGTATTTTTAAACAATCAGAATTTGATTCCTCAGGGACAGTCTGGATGTCTGTTGTCAGCCAAATTCAAAGTTCCCGGCAGGTATGAAAAGCTGTGCCCAAAACCTCTTGTTCAGTGTGTGAGTGCAGATTATGACCCTTATAAGTAATTGCCTTGGTCCACAACAATAATGAAGTAAGCAAACATCTGAAATGGGAAGGTGTTGTTTGGGTTTTTTTGTTGGTTTTTGTTTGTTTGTTTGTTTTTGTTTTTAATAAGTGAAAAGCTCCACAGCTGTGTGTAGGAGTAAAGAGAAATCAGAAGCAGCTTTCCTTGAGTATGTGGTATACTTATATTGCAGATATCAGTGCTGGGTAGGTGGGAAAAAACAGATGGGGAAATTCAGTCCAGCTTCTGTCTGTCACATTCCTGTTTCACCTCTGCTCCTGTGGTTGTGCAAATGAACCTTTTGCCTGGCATAGATGGCAAAATGCCAACACAGAATCAATATACATGTTTAAATTTCTTGATGTTTCTTTCAAGAGGTTGCCTATGACCAAGTTATTTAGGAAAAGAAACAAAAGAGAAAGATGCTGGGGAACCAGTAACTCAGAGATTTTTTCCTATGGTTAGATACTTCCTCAATTTAATATGAAATCTGATGGCAAACATCAGCAGTCAGTGATGCTTCACATGACAGTGGTGGTGTAGTAAAACCAGGGTCAAAACCAGTCCATTCCAGGCAACTCAACCTTTTGTGAGGTTTCTCCTGCCAGTGAGCAGTCAGAGGGTTTGTGCTGTACATGAAGTACATGCTCTAAGAAAGTACACGGGTATTTTAAGTAGTTTTTAAGAACTGTTCTGTTGTATTTCTGCTGCGAACAGTCTTCCATGATTTGCTGCTTGACATTAATTTCTTTACTTACAGCTTGTTGTGTAACTGTAAAAACAGGTTTGAAATGAGCCAAGTTAATCTCTCCAGCAATCTGGAGTGCTTTGATTTGGGCTCGGGCGGCTGGTCGCTCTGTCAGCTGTGGCAGCCCAACACATGCAGCTTTCATTGCTCAGTGCAACTTCCATCTCATGACTGACACTTGCTGAACAATGTCGCTAAAACTGTTTTCTCCTCACTCTCCCAGGTTGCCCCTCTACCTGGCTTCTCTTTTCATAAGTCTCCTCTTCCTCTTGGTGAATTTAACATGTGCAGTATTGGTGAGGACACAGAATTCTGAAAGAAAAGTCATTGTCTCTGTCCGGGTGGCAATTAATGACACGTTGTTTGTGCTGTGCGCTGTTTCACTCTCCATCTGCCTGTATAAGATTTCCAAGATGTCTTTAGCCAACATTTACTTGGAGTCCAAGGTAAGGTACATTTTCAGTTCTTTTCAAGTACCTTCTGAGAGACAAAGGTAGTGCGAGGCAAAGCCACGCAGTTCCTTAGAACCCCTGAGAGCTGGAGGCCTTAAACTTCTCAGCTTGCACTCAGCTGGCCATCCTGCTCAATGTATGAATTAAATACTAAGTGCTAGCAAGGATGCTTTTGGCTAACACCAGTGACCCCCAAATAAGTGTTTTTGAGGCAGAGTTTACAGAACTTACTGGCTGGAGTTTCTCACAGCTGTTTTTCAAGTGGATACCACGTTCTTCAGATCCCCATCTGAAGACTATTTCATTTCAGTACTGCTACACAGAAGTTGTCTATACTTTGGGATCCTTCAGCGTGTTAAATTGTTGACTGATTAAGTTAAATATTTAAGGTAGCAGCATGCTGAAGATAAGCCAGACATAGGAATACGAATCTTGCTTTATATATTCTCATACTGCCCTATAGATAATGAGAATGTGTTTTAAACAACTTAATGAATTATAAATTCAGCCAAGTGGGGAGAAGGGGAAAGAAGTCTCTTGTACTACTCTACAAAATGTTCTTTAAAGAAATACTGTTAGGTTTTCAGATTTGGACACATTCGGTGGTCAAGGTGCTGAGTGGCATCACATAAGCCTGCAGTGTTTATTATAAAATCAGTAAGGTGTTTTGTATGTATTATAATAATGAATAGGGCTTTCAAAGGTTCCCTGTGTTTGCAGTGGATCATTAAAATCTTAAAATAAATTATAAGTTTAACTAATAGCACGTTAACTTTACTACAAGAAACCTTTCAAAAATGTAAGTTTCAGCTACTATTTAGAAAATCTTATAATAAAATTCCGCTCTCCATTTACTTAATCAGATGAAAGTAGTGCTTTTCCTGTTTACTCAAATCTGGCCATACTGCACAACAACTGAAAGTTCAGGGCTGACTAGAAGATTTAAAAACACAGCTTACTTTGTTTTGTTTCTTTCAAGCCTGTCACTTGCTGACCAAAGGGCATGGACTGTGGATTATTTTTACTAGTAAGAAAAGTTTTTCTACTGCTACAAATCACAGAAGCATAAATCTCTGTAACAAAGCAGTGCTAACCTAAGGGAGGCTTTGGTAGATTACTTTGTTCCGTTTCCTCCTCCTGCAGGAAACTTGATCTTCTTTACTTCAAGCTATTTCACAAAAACCAAACAAACTCTAACATTATTGCAGACAGGAAAGGACAGAACACTCAGCTGGTGAAAGCTGGAGTGTGGAAATGAGAATTAAAGAGTGCTTTGCTCCATTCTGCTGACCTGAAATGGGAGTTCCTCTGGGGATTTCCAGTAGGATTTGACTGCACATACTTAGGGATACAGATGGCTGGAGCTGGCAGTGAAAAAACATCCTGGTTTAATCTGCTACTGTTGTGCTGAAAAAACTAGCTAAAGAAGAAAAATCCATTCTCTGCAGTGGTATGATAGAAGCGGTGCAGGAGATACTGGGTGCCCTGCGGTGCACGCAGATAGGCATCGGTACCGGCAGCCTTTATTTGCATCTCCCGGCCGCTGGCACATATCTCCTGACCACGTGTGAACACACAGTCACACAGGGGACCGGCCTGGTGCGCTGCACCGAGGCTGCAACAGCGCAAGGAGGTGTCCAGCCCTGCCCTTAGGTGCCTACTCGGGCCAGTTCTGTGCTGGCCAGAAGCGCATGTAATGGGACATGCTCCAAACTCAGGGCTCCCCCTCTCTTCTATAGAGGCCCGGGACTGAAAAAGGATTCCTCTGGCTTTACTTCTCCTGCTCCCTTCCCCAATCCACTAAGTATATTTGGCTGGCAGCAAAACCAGGACGCTTTTACCCCCTTTTTTGTATTTGGTGGGATTGAAGTTTGTTAAATCTGCAGTTTATTTAATTACTAGCTATTAAAGAATGACAGCTGTGTAGGGAAACCTATCTAGGGGAATAGTGACCCCATTCTCTTCTTCACTTTTGCTATCCTCTGTCTGTAAATGCCACTGAGCTGGGATATGGTATGTGCCAGTCAGCAGCTTCTCTCTGCTCTCTCACCCTCGGTTTCCATGACAGCACCACAGAGTTGCTAGTACCGAAGGAGAATAGAGAAGTGCCTAGCAAATGTTTCCTCTTTGTGGCATTTCCTGCTTTCTGGTCTTGCCACAGCTCTCACCGCTGCCGTCTATGTCTCTGGCTTCAATTCCTGTATAGCAGCAGGCTCTCGGCTCCTGACATGGCTGCAGGTTGTGGCCCAGTGGATGGTGGTAGTTCCACCGCGTTGTAAGCAGGAATTCAGTCAGAGAGGCTGACTGTACTGGAGATTTTGTAGTCCTCCTAAACCTGACTGTTCTATGAATCAGTGTTATTTTGCTGGGAAAACAGGCAAGCTAGTTTTTGGCAAGCTTTTCTGACAGTCCCCAAGCTCCTCTTTAGTGACACTCACTAAAGGGAGTGATTGAGGAGATGGATTGACAGAGCCACAGGGACAAGCCACCAGCGTGGGTGAGCAGCAGAGGGGCCCAGGTAGTCTCCTGAAGGCCAGGGGTTCGGGACATGGTGACTTGGTGATTTTCCTTGATACTTCACTACCTGTTCTGTTATGTCTGTGCTCTACCACACTTTGGACCTCTGCTCCTTAGCTGCAAACCTGGAAGCAGAGTGAGTAGAAGGAATAGGGTGTGTCCCCCCCCCTCTCTCTCACATAGATGAGAGGAGCCCATGCTCATGGTGTGGGTCTCAGCCAGGAGAGGGAGAGGGCAGGACTAGTGAAGCAAATGACTGCAAGGTATCTCGCTTCTCTAAAAGCAGAGAGCTTTAACCTATCTTGCCTCCTTTGGCCGTGCAAAGCACTGTTCCGGAGCCAGCTGCACAGAATTTACTCTGAGCTTCCTTCAAAGCCTCAGTCCTATTTTTGTACATCTGCCTGCCTCTGTGATCAGACCCACACTGATCCCTGCAGCCGTGGCTCCTGGATTCCTTCCTCTCTTGCTGCCACAATTCCTGTGCTGGTGTCTCAGCCCCCCTCAGTGACCCTTCCCACCTGACACAGTGGTCAGGCTTGTTCCTTAGGTCCTTATTAATTTCTTATTAGTGGTCAGGTCACTTACTCCTTATGTTGGATTAGGCTCTTTCCCCTGTTCTGTCCATTTTCCTCTCTGGGGTTTAGGAACTGTTGTGATTTCACAGTTTGTAGTCTCATTCCTCCCCTTCTGCCCCAGCTCCCACTTACAGGCTGCCCTGTCATGGTCACTCTGCCCCTAGGCCATGCTTCCACTTTGTCTCCTCTGTGTTGACATTAGGTAAGGCAGGATGTTCTGTTCCTGTCTGTGCTGCGTTCAACTGCTGACTGTTCCCATCCACTCTGTACTTCAGAAATAGATGCACAGCAAGCAGTTGTAACGAGATGCGAGGTTGCATCATGCTGGCCAGCCAGCATCTGCTACAGGATACTTTATAGCTAACGCACAGCTGAAGGCTGAATTCCCTTGGTCGGTCTGATACCAAGTGTAGTTCTTATGTGTTTGCATTGCTGAAAATAGCACTTGTAAGTCATAGGAATTAGTCACAGCCCATCTTGGTAAGGGCTGGAACTGCTACCATCTCCTGGAAACCACCATACTAATAAAGTACAGGAATATACATAGTATAGGGTACACTGATCAAAGCAGGAAAGAAAAATGTCAGTTGCATTAGGCAGAGTAGCACGACAACCCTCGAAGTCCAAGCAAAGCAATGTTCTTGTCAACCTCCCTTACAAATAATAACCTGTGTTTAAATCTCTTCCAGGGCTCATCTGTCTGTCAGGTGACAAGTATAGGAGTGACTGTTATACTGCTTTATACCTCACGAGCCTGTTACAACTTGTTCATCTTATCGTTTTCCCAAACCAAGAAAGTCAACTCTTTTGATTACGATTGGTACAACGTATCAGATCAGGCAAGTATGAAAATATTTGCTGATGAGAAAAACTCATTCTGTATGTGATGGCTGATTTCCAAAATGCTATGACAAAAGGAAATATAATATATTAAAATCTTATTTTTTTTCTTTTATTCAATGAAGTGAGATTGTTTTGCTCCAGGAATACAAATTTCTGGTAATTTCAGCATAAGGAGGAAAAAAACCCCTTAGTGCTAAAAGAAAGAAGTAAACAATAGCCAAATTTTTTTTTTTTTAAAAAACAGTCTTTTATTTACCTTGATTTTATTGTTTAAAAAAAAAAAAGGCTTTTATTAAAAAAGACAGGTGTTTTGGCCATTAGAAAGAATGTACTGTACTTGGAGAAGCAGAAAAACAGTATTTGATTCCACTGAAATGCTTGGTTCTGAAGTCATCATCAAATCTCCCACTGCCATCCAGGGCTGCAGTTATTTACCTTTGTTCTGTCATTATTGTTATAACTTCCATAGCTTAAAGAGAGCCATAAGGATGATCAGAGGGATGGAGCACCTCTCCTATGGGGACAGGCTGAGAGAGCTGGGGTTGTTCAGTCTGGAGAAAAGAAGGCTCTGGGGAGACCTTATAACAGCCTATCAATACCTGAAGGGAGCCTACAGAAGAGCT
>JAOXJM010000023.1:41714592-41728342 GCA_026413425.1 Tringa solitaria | reverse complement strand
GCCAGCAGTGTGCCCAGGTGGCCAAGGCAGCCAACAGCATCCTGGCCTGTATCAGAAATAGCATGGCCAGCAGGACTAGGGAAGTGCTTGAGCCTCTGTACTCAGCACTAGTGAGGCCCCACCTTGAATACTGTGTTTATGTGAGTTGTTCTTGTAGTGGGGGCCCCTCACTACAAGAAAGACATTGAGGTGCTGGAGCAGGTCCAGAGAAGAGCAACAAAGTTGGTGAAGCACAAGTCTTATGAGGAGCAGCTGAGGGAGCTGGGATTCTTTTGCTTGGAGAAGAAGAGGCTGAGGGGAGACCTTATCACTTTGTACAACTACCTGAAAGGAGGTTATAGCAAGGTGAGGGTCAGTCTCTTTTCCCAAGTAACAAGTGTATAGAACAAGAGGAAACAGCATCAAGTTGCACCAGGGGAGGTTTAGGATGGATATTAGGAAAAATTCCTTCATTGAAAGGTTTATCAAGCATTGGAACAGGCTGCCCAGGGAAGTGGTTGAGTCACCATCCCTGGAGGTATTTAAAAGACTTGTAGTTGTGGCACTTGGGGACACGGTTTAGTGGTGGACTTGGCAGTGCTGTGTTTAATGGTTGGACTTGATGATCTTAAAGGTCTTTTCCAACCTAAGTGATTCTATGTTTCTAAGAAATAGTTGTGCTTTGGTTTTAAATTTTATTCAGGACTTCAGAAACAAAAAAGTTTGATTAGATCCAGCCTGTGGTCAGCACTGTTCAAATGTAAAGCTCCACTTGACAGACGATTCTAGCCTGGAACAAGGTGTGTGTGTGTGCTTGGCTGCTGACACAGGGTAACTACAGTGCTTGGTCCTTTGCCTTCCATTCCCTCAGCCAGGCAAATGTTGGAAATGGGGAGATGAAACAGACAGATCTATTTTTAGTTCATCTTTGTCAAAGTTATTTAACATCCAAAAAATAGAAGGAGATTAAACTGCTCTCCTGCTTAAGGCCAAGGAGAAAATGTCATCTTGGCTTATCCACAGGTGCAGGAAACCCTGTTCCCTGGGGACAGAAGCAGTAGATCCATGGAAGAGGCTCCACTGGGTCCTGGATGTCCCTCTGCACTGATTCCAGAATCAAACTGGCCATTTGAATCCTCTGTGTTTTCCGTTTTGATTCACAGGGAAATAAAAGCAAAATGCTTTGTAAATGAAGGAGTTCCATGTACACCCGTTTCCCTGTTTTATCAAAAGACCTTTCCTTGGGATTTGACCCTCACAGCACTGCAGGGTAGACACTGAAATTGCTCAAGGGGGTCCTAAGGGGCTTTTCAGCTGTGGTTTCATTAAGCAGGGTGCCAAGGCTCAGCACGATGGGCTCCTGAGGCAGCGGAGGTAACGCACCAAGGGGGAGGGTTACAAATGTGGGAGGTAAAACCAAATCCCTTTAGGTGTTTCATATCCTGCAGCTCCTCAGCTGCTTCCCCATGCTCACTTCAAGTCAGCTGCTAAAAGCACAAAGTGTCCAGGATGGACAGGAATTCAGCCCACAGGTTAAGTGGATAGCGGAGGGTGGTTTCAGAAATGAGTCGTATCTGTTAGCTGGAAGGAAGGAAAAGCCCTTAAGATCAGTAGACTACTACTGTGCTGGCAGAGAAAACCAGAAAATGCAGAGAGATGTCTACTGTCTATAGCAAATGTAACATTGCCTATTTTATTTTGGAAGCCAGGAGGTAAGTCTGCGGTGACTTCTTTTAGAAATCAGGTACCAAGCAGTTTATCTGTCTGTTGCAAGTCCTGACTGTGGTTTCCCTTCCCTCAGGCCAATGCAGGAATGGTCCCAAGCCATGGCTTCAGTCCCAGATCTTATTTCTTTGACAACCCTCGCAGATACGACAGTGATGACGATCTAGCGTGGAATATTGCACCACAGGGGGCACAGGGCAGGTGAGATACGAGAGGAACCGCTTGCTTCCCGTAACAGAAGCTGGAGGAGGACCAACTCTCACACACTGCAGAAGACAATGTAAATTGTCTAGCTACGATGGTTGCATAAATTCCAGGGGGCGAGGGGAAGCAAAGGGGGAAGCTGAAGTGGAAGGGCAGCACCGAGTGACTGTAGGGATCCACGGGCCCCACAGAGACTGCAAGGACACGAGAATGAAATGGACTCCATGATGTAAGAGCTGCAAGAGCGTGCCACTGAAAAACTCAGGCCAGATCTTTGGGGTGCATGTTTCACCCTCTCTTTATCCCAAGAGCAGCCTAAGAAGTGTCAGTGAGCATGGCAGCCTAAAAAACAGCTGTGTCCAGCCTTCAGGGAGAGCAGGGAAAAGCTTGACAGTGCAGGCAGCAGCTTGTGGTTGATGGTGGTAGCGAGAAGCCTCTCAACTTAGGTTGCCCTGTAATGTGGCTAAACGTCTTGGGCTTTACCTGAAATGAAGGGGGCATTTGCTTTCCCACTTGCTGGAAGCTTACGGGAATCCACCTAACCCTCCAGATCCCACACAGCCCAGAACTGGCTCAAAAAGCCTCTTTTCTTTGTGTAACTGTGAGCTTTAGGTAAGGATTCCCTACCAGGAAGGCGCAGTTCCCAGCAAGAACGACAGCACCCAGTGTGGAGAAGGAAAGGCACTGCCAGGACACTCTCCTGCCCTGAAAGGAGGCTCAGGGATGTGTTACTCTTCCTTCTTCCTGCACCTACAGCAGGCTAGTAGGAGATTAGTGTCATCAGTCTTCTTAACTTGCTAACCACAGCTAACGTACCCAGGTTCTTGTCACTCATTTAGCTAATAAGGTTGCGTAGTCACTGTCTCCGAGCCCAAACCGTGGTTCAGTAGAGCTGGAGACTCGTTACTTACAGTCACCAGTCATCCTACCCCTGCCTTAGGTTTTCACACGGTAACCAAGCCCGGGAGGATGCTGGAGGCGGTGGGTGCCAGGGACCAACTAAACTAAACCCAGCCTACAGCCAGAGGCAGAGGGAACCAGCCACACCAGTACAACAGGCGCAGTTCCCAGTGGAAACCACGCCAGCCACGGCACTGCCTCAGCGGGCCGGTGGGAGAGAAGCCACCCGGCCCCGGCCCGTCTACACGGGCCCAGGAGGCTTAGCTGAGTCCCGGACAGGCCCCTGCGGGAGCAGGACTGCTCCTGGGGCTCTCAGACACCTTCTGGATGCACGGAGCCGAAAGAGGAAAGCCTTTAGTCAGCTAGAAGAATCAGGAAACTCTGAGTTGAGAACGTTTGGGCCAAAATAATTGACAGATCAGAAAAACAAATAGCTGCCTGAACCTGTGGTTGGGGTTTTATTTTATTTCTGCACTTCAGCATGAGAACTACATCTATGTGGTTGCATTTTAGCCACATTCACTAACCAGGTTCCTGCAGAAACAACCTGCCAGTCACTAATTCTTCTGTTTTCTTTTCCAGTTTCTCAGCAGACTACTACGACTGGGGCCACCAGAACAACAGCTTCATGGCTTACATAGGATCCCTCCAGCAGGATCCGACACTGGACACAGACCGGCCAAGCCCTATATAACTTCAGTCAACTACAGCGCTCTAGGACATTCCAATATTAAAACAAACGTTCTGAAAAAACAAAGCTTAGCGATTTTTCTTCACCTTTTGGTTTTTAGAAGTGTTCCTATGCACAGAGAAATGAAGAACTTGTCTTTGCCACGAGCTTTTCATAGTTCAAGGAGAAGTATAAGCTAATGATTTAAACTTTGAACTGTTTTAATTAATACCTTGTTCTAAGCCATGGTATTTCTGGCTTTGAATAGAGTTGTTAGAGAGTATAATTTAATCATTTTATGCTCATTTTAAAAGAGCAAGTGTCATGAAGTGAAATGGCATAATTATTTTCTAAGTATTTTTATTTTTACACTGTGTATTAGGTTAGAAATACATGATTATGATGAATATACTGTAAACACATGAATGGGTTGTTCAAATGCATGACAGTAGCAATTCCTACATGCACATAAGAGCCTGTAAGGGAAAAATATCAACCCAATTAAATACAGTCTTTTGAAGTTATTGCTACAGTCTTGGAGCACAATTTACTCTGGATCATCACTGCTTCCTCCGTGCAGAGAGATGGCTGGGGGCTAAGAGTCATCTCTACTGGGGTTACCATCTCAAAACACACTGCATCCTTCTGAGAAAGTAAGAAAATTGAATCTTCTCAGCAGCAACAGGGACAGTCTCAGAAGAGCAGAGATGGGCATCTGCTCTGGCTGGAACATTGTGAACTGCAAAACAGGCTGGAAAATTTTTAAGTTTGAAAAATTGAAGTTCTGCGATCATCTCCATCAATCAGTGCTAGATACATTATGCAGAAGAGTAAGTCAAATACCTGGCCAGGGAGATGGATACATATAATATTTATTTATTAAAAACCTAATAAAGTTTGGGAATAGAACAAGAACCAGAAGTACATAAAGCAGAGTGGACTCAGAGGATAAATTTTGCGTAACTAGCAAAAGGCCAGCAAAGCTGTGCTTCAGCCTTGTATGTTCAGGGATGAATTTGGTGGTTTGTGATAGAAGTGGTGGATAAATATCATTCTAATAAGTGACATTTGCACACAGATTAGTAATAATTATTTTTGGGCTTACTAAGGCAAGCAGGAACCCTAATTCAACTTCAGGTCTTTTTATTGAGCCCAGAACTGTCTGGTGTGCTCTACTGTGAAGAGCTCTGTGCCCCCAGCATCTCTTTCTCCTCCCCCACATGAAACAAATACTGTAATTCAATCTGCATTTCCCTAGGAGAAAAATGTATTTCTTACAGTAACCCTTCCTTCTATAGAAGCTGTCCATTTTGAGGTGTACTACAGCAGCCCCAAATGGGCTTGATGTTTTCCTCATATTCAGCTTCAGGAATTACAAGGAGTAGAAGATTCTCCTATACGTTTCACAGAGGACATATGGGAATAAAAGAAAGGATGGGGAGTAGCTCTCATCGGGTCAAGGCAGAGCAGTGCCACGCTTCCACGGGGGCTTCGGGTTTTGGGACCTTTGTGGTAAAATCAAAGCAGGAGCCTCGTCCCTGGCAGAAGCACCTGCCACTCGTTTGCCTTCCAGAGCTTCCATTATCCCTTCACTTCTTCCCACATGCTCACTGAAGACAAAAAGCCAATTAAACTATCAGCCAGACCTTAAAAAAAAAAAAAAGTGTCACAGGGTTAGGAGAACAACAGAAATTTTATTAAACCCTTTGGAATTCTACAATTGTGTTTGTACAAAACTGCCTGAAGACCTAGTGTGAAAAGAATCTGCAGGGCTTACATGTCCTTCACAGCAGATAGAGCTGCACAGCAAAAACTGAATTCTGAGAATTCTGTGCTTAAAACAAGCTTAATCCCTGTACCACAGATTCGCATGCAAAAAGTGCAATTGCAGATGACTATAACCAATCATAGTAATGAATTAAATACTCTTAAAACACAAGATTGAAACAATAATGTAAAATGTAAGATCTTAAATTTAAATTAAATCACTATAATTGTCTTCACCTGTGTAACAGGGACTTACCCACCTAAACAGGATGAAATACATGTAACAAATTTTTAGTAAGATAATTTGTTAATACAGACACACATGAAAGAGAAAGCTGCAGAAACCCTTTAGAGGGAATAATTTCACATGAAGAGCCCCACTGAGTAAACCAACCAGAAAAAATATTTACAAAATTGATTTTATAAGCTAGTCTGAGAAAGGGACAGAATGGACCAAACTTCATTTCAAAATAAGCCTTTACACCTCTTAAAACAACTGCACTTCACCAGTGGCTACGCTTGGCTGTATTCATACGGAAACATCCCGTAACTCTGCCACAGGGATTTCTGCTGTGCTGCCACACCACAGCGCGCTCTGAACAGCGGCAGGTACCCGGGTTACATTCCTTTTTCGAACAGGATTAAAGTGAGAATGAAACCCTCCTCATCATCATAAGCTTAAGTGACTGACATGTAAATAATTGAAGTTACATACTTTTGACAAAGTGCAGCTGAAAGGTAAATGAAATGAAAAGTAAAAAAAAAATTCAAGTGAAAACCCAAAAATTACATTCACAAAAAGAAGTTGTAGCAGAAAATACTTTAATTTGCATTTTATAGATTCAAACATAGCAAAGATTCAGAAGTGTTTAGATCTCAGTAAGCAGTTCCAACATTGATTTTGATTTTAATAAATATTACATTTCAATAGGCTAGCTGTATGGAAGAATTGTAAAGCGATGAATTGCTGATTGCTCCTTCATAAAGATAAGCATCTAGATTATTTACAACATATTACAGGTCATTTCCCAGAAAAGCACAAAGCAAGGTCAGATAAAGGCAACCCAATCATCAAAACACAACTCAAGAAAGTGTGGCACAGTGTACTTCACGCACATACAATGACATACAGCACACATCATCAGCTGAAGGAGGAAAACACTTGTTATTCCAGCTCACACAAGTCTCTATGTTTTACTGCTCCAAATCTGTATTTGCACCTTCTTCCTCAGGCACCGAAGAGCGAGTTGTTCAGCGGCAGCGCCCTACGTTCTGCCTGTGCAGTTTGCACCGAGTCCTTTCACCATTTCACTTAACTCGTCATGGCTTGGGAAAAATGAAACATTTTTGTCTTGGTCTTCTCACCACCTCTGGGATTACAATCATTGCGTCGTCTGTACAAGGAATGGAACTTTTACTCTGAAATGAAGGGCAAGCAATGCTGACAAGCTGATCTCCAACAGGGAGCCGGGATTTAAAATCGTTTACAGGTCATGGACAGTAACTAACCTTAATTCTTTAGTATAAAAACAGACCTGTAAATTTCTAAAATTTAGTTTGACATATAAAGAACTAAGTCATCCAACTCACGCGGCAAAACTTCATAGGCAGCAGAGTCACAGAATGTACATCAAATACAGTAAAAAAGATGGTGACAGGAAAATTGTTTCAGCTAGATTTGTAACAGGAAAAGTTTTATCTCCTATTTCTACAATGACAGGGAAGTAAATGCCTTCCATAATCCATCACCAAGTGAGTTGTACCTTCAAATGTGACACAACTTCCCCGTGCACAGAATGTGCTGCTCAGTTGCATTCCTGGGTTTCCATGACACAAAGGGAAAGAGGAAAAGCTTCCCATCTCTTTCTGTCCTTCCCCGCCGGCACTAACCTTGCCTGCACCGTGCCAGTGGGGGCTGCAAGGGGTGGATGTCCAGGACCTGGGTGCCTGAACCCCTCACCTGTCCCACAGCGAGTGCATGATGCCCATATGTGATGCTGCTTCAGGGTCTGTAGATTTTAGCCAGGCACAGGTGGAAAAAAATGAAAAATAGCAAGTTGCATCCCCAGAAGGCGGTTGGAAGCAATTCACTCTCCCCATAAAGCAAGGGGGAAAAGGAAAGAAACAGTTCTGAGACTCAGATCATTCCTCGGGCAGCACAGACAAGACATTTTTTTAAATTTTCTTTTTTCAAATAAAAAATCCTGCCTAAAGCTTTAGGCACTATAATATATAATAATACAGAAAACCCAGCTATACAGCATTCTTCACACAAGCGAGCCCACAGGTTCTAGCCCTTGCAGGTCAATCCAAAAGGCAAGGAATTAATGGCCAACGGAAAACCACACTCTTTCAATATATACAATTACTCAGAAGAGTTAGATACTCAGGGTGTAACCCATTTCCCAAACACAGGTGTTCACATCTGAGCCAGTTACATAGATTCCCACCTCAATTTAATGGAGAAAAATCAACTCTAGGGTGCAAATCACTGCATCCCAAAGTGGATCATACACAGCTTGAAACAGCCCAGGTGAATCCACCTAGAAGTCACCTGCTCTTCTCCACTAACTAGAAGAAGGAAGCCTGTGGTGACTTGCTTAGACATGGGTGCTCTCAGGCAAGAGAAGCTGCTGGGTAAAAACACATCCCCAGACTGGCATCAGCTTTCTCTAACCCCATGTTAAATTATCTACTGGCTTAAACAGGAACTTAGGACTGGGTACCGGTTCATTGCCAATTCATACAACTACCACCAAAGTTTTGTGAGAGTGGGGCTTTTTTGGTTTGTTTTTTCCTGTGTGTTTTTTTTCTCTTCTTTCATTTAGCTTATCCCAGTTTGACTCAAGAGGGTTTACTTTCTTGAAAAACTGTATTTTTTTTATAGTAGCAAGTGTCAGCAGGATAGTCCATCTCATTTCCAGTCAGGCAGAAGCTTGAGGCTACTCTGGAAACAAAGGACATAGAGCATATTCCAGCTTTCAGAAAATCTCAGCTGTAAAGGACCACATTATGGAAGCCAACACAGTTACAATCAATTATATAAACAGGTCATTAAATATCTGGTTGGGTGAAAAATGTTTAAGAGCACTTTATTTTGTGAAGACTTATTTTTTAAAAAAAGAAGAGCTGTATCTACACTGTACCAGCACTTCCTACATTCGTAACACCTAACTTCACTTTGAAACGTGCTGGTTAAAAAAAAAAAAATTATTACTTCATTTTAAATTTAAACCAATATTTGGTTGCTACTCATCAGCAGTGCTGTCTTGGAATTCTATTTTGGACACTGGTAAGTTATCTTTGACATTTGTGGACAATGATACACAAGTAATTTCTTATTTTATGGAAGTTACATTATTAACATACCCGTTTTATTACACTGAATATCCTTTTAAAGAAGATACAGTTAGGGATTTTGCATAGATAAGAGTATGCAGTATTAAATGTCAGTATGATTATGAATTTTAAAAAGCATCTTTTAAAGTGACTACAAAAACAAGTTCTTACTTTTTTTGCACTGACCTTTTAACATAGCATGAAAACTAACCCATAAAGAGCAAATCTATTTCCACAGCTCAAAGATTGAAATGTGCTATTTTAACGTTTTAGACATTAAAAAGACAATTTCTGGAAATTGAACTTGTGATTACAACCTAGAAAATAAAATACTGATTTGATTGACAGAGGCTTTTCAGCTAGCAGCACTCCACTAACCACCTCCCCCTGCCCTTCATGCATACCCCCAGGCAAAAGCTGGTAGCCAAAGGGTTGCAGAAAAGCCATTTCCAACGGTGCTGCATCAGAGACAAAGTAGTTATTTTGAAGAAAAAAAAGAGAGCTTCTGAAAAGCAGCACATAAGGAAAAAAAATGTTGATATCAGAAAGATGCAAAGGAGCTTGGTATGGACCAAAACTTTCTGTTCAGTACATTTCCTACTTTTAAGTAAGTTTCATTATTACAGTAACAAGTCAGAACTCAACAAGAACATTATTTCCTTTTCTTTTTTTTTTTTCCTTTTCTTTTAGACAGCCAGAATCAGCACACCCAGTCCTCAGAATATACTGAAGCTCAGTACTGGGGAGAGGCAAGAGGCAAACCACCCCTCAGGACAGGTCAAGTCAGAGTGGAGGTATGTATGTTTTCGTATAAAACAACCGTCTCAAAAAGACAAGGAAATAAAGAAAATTTATATAGTTTCAATACAACAGACCTGTGAGCAGAGAACTTAAAAATAAACAATCAGCATAATTTACACATTTAAAAACTATATATTTCATTCATAAATATCTTTTCTAATTAATAACCATTCCTAGTTTAAACATAAATATTCAAGTTGGTATTTGATTTTACTTTTTATCAGTTCATGTGAGTCCTGTAAGGATCAGTTCCTTCTGCTCAATGCAGTCACATAAATGGTCTTCACTAATGGGGTTGTGCAAAGGCCTTCATTACCTGGTTTGTTGTAATAAAACTTTAAAATTCTGCAACTCTCTTATACTTGTGGAAAGCCTGTAAAACAAAAACCCCTTAAGTGTTAGTAAGTCAACCGCAGAAGAGAAGTGCAAATCATCATCTGCCATGGGGGGCCTTTTTGTTTGGTTGGTTTTTTTTTTGTTTGGTTGGGTTTTTTTTAAACACAATTCAGTTCCAAATATTAACTAGGATACTACTTTCCCTCAAAGATCTACTGTCTGACTCTCCATTATATTTACATACTATACTACAGGGATTAAATTTTAGATACATTTTTAATTTTCCTGACTTCATTAAACTTCTATAAAAATCTCTAACCAGAGGGAATAAACATCAATTATATTCTTTCAAACAGGACCAGACTGTTATATTCAAGATCTGAAGAGCTAGCATGACGAACAAAGCAAGTTCTACACATCTTTTAAAGCCATTGAAATGTTTTCTTTCATCACTTGAATGGGGTAAATTTTTGCTCTTTTCAAAAAACTAAACAAAATTAAAGCTTTCACAAAAAAAAAATAAAAAACACATCATACAGAAAAGTACAAAAGCCTAAGGGCTAAATGACAGTGTTAAAAAAATCTCCAAGTATTTTTCTTCCCTTTCACTACTTTTTGATGTACACACATTTTTTTAATTTTCATTATTTCTGTTTTAAAAGTATAAGAGCTCTATTCAGTGCCCAAAACTGAGGGGACATACCTGAAGTCTAATGCTTAAGACTGTTTGAGACTTAAATCCACCTTTCACAAGATGGAATTTATGAGATTTGAGATAAAGAGATGAATTGGATCCCAACACACGATGACAACCAAGGCAGCAATGAGCACTATACACACTCCGTTTGATGGCATTAATTTTATCACTATCACTAATAATAATTCAGCCTTTAAAAGCTACAGCTACCCATACAATCCCATCTTTCCACAGACCTTGAGTGCTGACACTGAAGTTTTACTGTTTTTCTACTATAAAAATTATGAAAATTTACCTTCCAAAGGCATTTACAAGAGCAACTATTTCTTGGCGTGTGAGTTGAAAACCTTTTGATGGGCTATTTTCAGGAAGGCTCTGTATTTCTTTCTCAGAAAACAAGATCTTCAGAGCAGTTCCTAAGCCTTGAGTCTAGAAGAAAAGTCCAATGTTTTAACATCAGTAAAATCACTTCTTCACTTCCCATCTCTTCTCAGCCACAGCAGATACATATTACAACACTTTCAGCTGCCTCCTGCCCCTTACCTTACAGATGCCCCACTGCTGCAGGAGCCGTTGGATCAGATCTCTCCTTCCTTTCTCCCACCCCCTTCCATGTAAAATTAGGTTTTATTATGCAGTATCACAACACTTCTGCTTTTTCCAACTCCAGCCCCAGTAGCAGACATCACAATTTCAGTTTCAACCTCCATTTTCTATACAGAAATAGATCAGAAGAAGCTTTTCCTATTTCCCCTTTTAATCGGGCTACAGAAACCACCACTGGATTTTGACAAAAAGTAGTTGAGGCTGGCTGCGAGAGAATTTTCTAGGTCAGGAAATCTGGCCCTATTTCATTTTGTGTAAGAAGGAAAAAACAGCAAAAGATCAGAAGCGTTAACTAGGACGTGGCAGGCAGAACTCCGGAAACTCAGTAGAGACTACCAGATTTTGGATGTTATAAATTTCTTTGAAAACTGAACTCTCATAAGCTTAATGTTATATAACAGTATAGTAACAGTAGGCACCCCAAAGTAACATCTACTCCTAATCTGGACTTGACATTAGTCTTGAGTTTTAAGAACTTGTTCTCAATTAAAAAAACATCAGATGTCCACAAAATGAAATTCTGCTTTTCAACTTCCAGCTTTACTGTATACCTTTGCATTCATTTGCTGCCTTCTGCATAAATTGTGAAAATCTGAATTAATTCCTTTTTTTTATGCCTCAATTCGTGGCGTTAAATCTCACACTGTGTTTTTCTAACAAGCAAGTGCTGTGTTTCCTAGAAGGCTTCCCACACATCTCATCTGATCAATTAATACAGATAAGATACTGACTGCCAGTAAGCCTTTGCCATGAAGGACCTTCTCTAAATAGGTTTTTCAGAGGCTACAAAATATACCTTTTAGTGAATTAAACAGCTGTAGACTAAACAAAATAAATATTTGAAAACAAATTGGTTGAACAGTGAACTAAATGTATGTCTGTTTTTAATATATAGGTAAGGATAGCACAGACTGATCATGTGCAGAAAGTCTGAATGCTAAAGTAAGAGGCAACCTGCCAAACTGAAACAGATGCTTATCTTCTAACCTCTCCCCCTTGCCACACACGCACACACACAAAGTAAACTATACCTGCAGTTTGCCCCACAGCCTGCATTTATCACATCCAACACAATCCATTATGCGGGATATGTTCTTGAAATGCAATCTGAATTCTTCCTATCAGTTAAAAACAAAGTTTAAAAATAACATTAACTTAAAAGGTCTCTTAGCTTTACAAAACCAGAAGGTTAACTAACATAGTACCACTAAAATACCAATTCTCTGTTAACAAAATTGAACAAAACCATTACGGTATGTGGTCAGGTCATAAAGGTCCACATAAACCCAGAATTTTGTTTCCAAGCCACTGTTAATAATTAATTCCTCAAAAAGAAACCCCAAGAATACAGGACATGCAGAGTAACGCGTGAATTCTGTACACTGAGTTTCTAGGTACTTGCTCAAAGTTTTCTGAGCTGTAAGTACTGTATCTGTGTCCCTGCCCAATTTTTCTACCATTATTCAAATCCCTTTCGAATCAACTATCTTTTTGACAAGCAGGCAAGTTACAATTCACGAAGACCATTTCCTGTCCAAAGCTACAGGTAGATTATTGCTTTGTAGCTTCAAAGTGGAAGCAAGCACAGCACAGAACTAATTAAGATGATCTCAATTAAATATTTAAGATCAGAAATACACTAGCTGAGCTGCTAAAATACTAGTACCTTTCTAATGCTGAAGAAATTCCATATTACTGCTGAAATAAGTATTAAAAGTGCCAATAAGCATTAAACCAGACTTTTATTACTGAGCCATGCTCCAACTGTGGAATTGTAGTGCATACCAATCTGAACATCAGCATGTTAACACTGGAAGTTACTAAGTGCAGTAACAGCATTCACATTAGGTTCCCATGTTTAGGACACCACCTTGCATTCATTTACTACGGACTAAGAGGCCTTGGATACAATTCTGTAAGTTTTTACCCCTGCCTTTCCTACTCTTAACAATATCTTCTGGTAGGTAGAGAAGTTTTCTAAAATAACACTACTTAATTCTAAAATGGGTATTTTGGACATCATTCAGAAAACCAGCTTTACCTTTAATGACTTGGCTCCTTTTTTATCTCCAGCAAACATGGACTTTTCGTCAAAGTGCATATGGAAGGACCTAAAAAAGACAAAATGCAAAAAAACCAAACACTGGTATAAACTACAGTGTTTCATCAAGCTTGGTGAGCAGCTGATGTCATTAGTGTAAAATACTTTTCAGAGTTCCTAGTCTCTGCAGAATAGCTCTTAAAAAATTACTGAATGCTTACACAGCACATTAGCAATCACAAAAATTAGCAAGAAGGTGAGCAAAGGAACTGGAGCAAAGAACCTGCCAGAGCAAAGAGAAGGAAGAAAGGATGGCTAAAACCCCAGAGCTTAAGTCTGTGATAAAAGCTAGATTACTCACTGGATCGTGAAAAGACTACATGTACTATTCTCCTTTTCATAATAAATCACATGCATATTATGCTGAAGAATCAGAAAAAGCAACAAACAAGGAATAGCCCAGGGTGTTGTGTGGGTTTTTGTTTTATTTTGTTTGTTTGATTGGAATTTTTTTTTTAAAGATTGGTACATTCAAATCTCAGAAATATTAATCTCTTTCTATCAAATGTACAAATTCCTCTTGTTCTCTCCCATTACTTTAATTTCCTCCTTCCACTGTCCTCCTTGTCCTATCCTATCAAGGAGTCATCTACTCTCACTTGTGAATATAACAGAGAATTCCAAA
>JAOXJM010000023.1:41693878-41714492 GCA_026413425.1 Tringa solitaria | reverse complement strand
TTCCAAACTATTTATAAAAGTAGTCTTAAGCCTTACTTTGTATCCCTGAAGATATCTAGTAAAAGAGCTTTAGATTCAGCATCCTCATGGCCATTTCCAGTGTAAAGGTCAACAACTGAACGCTCAAAGTATGGTGCAACCTTTGACAAAGCACGCAGCTCTATCAAGTATAAGAAATACAAATTTTTGAGCCTCCTTGGTCCTTCTCCTTTGGTTTCAATAGGATCAAAGCGCCGAATGAACTCTTTCACATTTGGTCCCCAGCGAGGCTTCCCCCATGTTTCTACACAGAGACAAAAAAGGGCAGAGGGAATAAAACATGCATATTAGGAAAATAATGCAACTAAGTATACATCAAAAATTTTCAGAAAAAACCAAAACAAATACATGTTACAGACATTGTAAATTCCATTCAGCAGTTTTACCTAGACTTAAATTACCTTCAAGAAGATAATTTGCACACAGATGCAAGTTGATGCTAGCATGAAGTCCAGAAATGAGTTTATAAAACACTCTTTTCTCAAGGCAAAGACCTATGCAGAACAAAAGACAAAACCAACCAACTAAATACTAGAAATAAAGCCTTTAAATGAATATACCTTGATATTTCAGTGATGCAAGTCTGCACTGTTTAACTTTCAAGAGTTATAATTACAGTACTTCAGCATTCTTAATAAGCCCTTCTATCCATCACAGGAAAAGTTTACCTCTTATTTTTTATATAGACTTACTAAGAATGAAGTTTCACATTTTTTACTTGGTAATTTAGTGTTCTAATAAATACAGTCAAATAGGCATCTGGTCAATTAGTACAGAAATTGCCACACAAAAATCAGATGCTTACGTTGTTTGAGCAATGAATTTATAATAGTTTTGAATTTTAACAGTCTGGAAACCAAGACTATATTGTGACCCACCCTAATTAGAACTAAAGGTACCACTGAATTAGTGACCTTACAAAAAGACATAAAAAACCCATAGAAAACCTTATGGCATTGGAATACAGCAAAAATATTTCTTCCCAGCTTTAATGTAAATTCAAGATACAAATGCACAGAACAAAACCTTGAAAAATATGGACTTCAATGGATACAAACTTTTACAGCCTAAACAGAAATGTAAATGGCACTGGGTGGCCAGAAAAATGCAATTTTGACTGCTACCACTGTAATAATAATATCATTTAAATACGAATAAAAAGCAAATTGCTTTGCCTTCTGAACACACACACTTATGTTCATTTACATACTGGGAACAGCACCATAAGAAACTTTAATGGTTTTGAAAGGTTTTTTCACATAAAAACCTTAGCAATATTACTAATAATCACATCCCTGCTTACATGCCTAAAATGAGCAGAAAATTCAAAGTAACTATTACTGACATGAGAAAGATGAAACAGTGAAGGGTTTAAGGAGTAGATCATATAAGTGAATGAGATTTCTAAAGACCACCAAGAAAAAAAATAAAATTCCTCAAATGACACCCAGAAGCTCTGCACAACTTTTTAAAAAAAACTACACTATTCAAAAATATTTGGGGAGAGAAAAAACCACAAACAAATTACAGCATTTCTTCTAGTGAATTTAACATTATATTAACCCATGCAAGTAGCTTTACCTTCTAGCCACGTGTAGAAAGATTCTCCTGTGAATACAAAGTATATGGTTAATTGAAGAGTATTCGTTTTCAACATTACGGTATCCTTATATTACTATGCAGACTAATGTTAGCTGCCATCTGGAAATAAAGCTAAATATTTTAGCCATTAAAGTAAGAACGGGCACTGAAGTGGTTGAGCTTTGAGGTTAGTTTAAAGCTGCTGGGGTCAGAATAGGAGAAATACAAGAATGAGCATGACTAAGCTACCAGTCAGGGCATTCAGAAGTGTTTTGAAGCACAAGCCTGATTATGTGCACTAGCAGTGAAAATTACATCTGATAGCCTTTACCTTGACTGCTAACTGTCTGAAAGTTTCCCGTAAGCTTAGACCTTTTGCCTGAGAGCTTTCAGGTGACTGAAAAAAAATCTTAAAGTCTGTCTCACTGTAGACAGAGCAAATGCTTTTTCGTCCCACCCTCTCCCAACCTTCCCAAAATCAAGGACATCCAAGAAGGTACCCAAAAAGATCCCTGTCCCTCTTCTCTTAAGGCATCTGACATCAGTATCAATGGAGCTCTGGAGGAGACCAAAGTATCTTTAAATTCATACATCTCCAGCTATCTCGTCAATAACATTATCACAACACATATTCTGTTACAAAAATAAGAAACAACTACAGAAATGTGTTTTGTTCTTATCCACTCCTTCCCCTTACTCCAAATAAAGAGTTAGCCCAATAAAAACATATTCTGATTAATCATCTGCGTAAAAACATAACTCTCCTGCCCTCTAATGCAATAGCAATAAAGTGAATAAACCAGATATCGAAAACGTTAATGCTTGCTTAATTTTTGCAGGTCAAGCAAAAATAAGATGACTTACCATCATCTCCTCCTGAAGGGAAAAAAAAACCAAACAAAACAAAACCAAGAAAATTTCATAAGCATTAAAAAAATCAATTTCCACAGCAAAGCAGTAATGAAACACAGGCTTTACTACAAACACCAAAAAAGCACAAAAAACCCTACTGTAATCTACAACAAAAAAAAGGCTACTTTCCATGCTCTTCCTTCTCCTCAAGACCACCTGAGACTAAACACATTATAATAATGAAAGTCACTAAGAATTTGAAGCCTTAGTAGCAGTTGATTCACATGTTATTGAAAACTACATTTTAGCTTCAGAAAGATGGTTAGGAAGTTGTCTTCAGTTCACATTATTTAACAATCTGATCAATGCTCCCTTCTGAAATTCTGTTCCGAGTTAAACTGTGCTTAGTTCTTTTTATTTGTGTATACAAGTCATATATTATCTCAATATTTATAATTATGAAAAGCTATCTTGATTTTCTAATGTGTGGTGTGTTTTGTAACTTAATCTATTGGCTAATTGTTAATTTTTAAGGGAAATGAGACACACTGACGGGGAAAGCCAATTCCTTTGGAACACTGGGCTATAGTTTTCAGCTTAAATTTGAAAACTCAAAACCCAAGTCATTGACACACTTTCTTCTTAAACATTCTTGCAGATAACAGACTTCCTAAGTATCCACTCTTTCTTCAAATAATACCATTATTTGTACATCTGTAATACACTAAATATTATGGATGGAAAATGTACAACTACATTACACTAGGATGACTGTGAGCTGAAGTGATTAAATTAAACACTCTAGGGGAAAAAAAAGAGACAAGGGAAGAATACAAGAGCGCTGGAATTTTTGTTGAATTTTAACTTCTTCCCATCCAGACCAGAAAATTACTGTGACACTAAACAGTTTGAGATTTACTTTACTTTCCATGTTAGCTCCTCTGACATTAATAAGCCTATTCAGATACATAAGATTAAGCATGTATGTAATCAAGTATCACAAACCTCAGTCTAATTATTGGAAATGGACAGCTTCTTCTACACAGGAAACTAACAAAGCAGAAACAAACCTACAGACTGCAGATTACTATTTGTATCACTTGTACTGCAACAGTCACTATGTTAAAAGAATGGTATTAGAAAATAAAACAGGCAAGACCCACCCCTACTAGGCGCCAGCGGATTTAAAGGACGATAGACAGATCGAGGCCTAGAAAATAAGTTAGAAAACACAAAAATCAGTTTTAAGCTAAACTGAAGCACAGGTATAAGAAATAGGCTTCCTCTCCCTCCCAATTACTTGAAACAGTTTTCTTCATAGATGCTGTTCCACACTCTCCAAGCAGAAGGACCCTTGTATCCAGTGTAACGTTCCGGATTCAACAGCAAATCCACGTACTGTGCATCTGGAGACCTCTCATCTAAATAGGAAACCTTTAGTTACATATTCTAATTGGTCATTTTAAAAAGATTCAATTTAAAAAAAAAGTCACACAGAATTAAACATGTCTTATATAATACTATTCTGTCTTCACAGTGCATAAAAATACAGCTACATACACACTAAACAGAAAGCTCAAAAGTACATAGTTTATTCCAAACTCTCTTATACAGCCATAATTTCTACAGTCTCTGAACACACTCTACTTGGCTTCACCTCCACTATAAATACTTGTCATGCAATGTGTTCTCTCACCCTATGCTAAGGTATAAACAGTGTTTTGTTTTAAATGGGCTTCAAATTCAGAGGGTTTTTTTGCCTGGCAGTGTTTGGATAGGGGTGTTGCTTGTTTGAAATGGGTATACTGCTATGGGAGCTTCTAATGAAGACAAGGTCAAAGAAGTGTACCTTGTAGTTGATACATATTGTATATTTATTAGCTAAATCCCTTTTTTCCCCAGATATCCATGTATACTGGTAGAAAGTCTGGATCATATTCCTTAATTGAACAAACTGTCAGCATATTTCAGAATGCTCTGTTCCTTATGGCAAGAAACATGTTATTTAAGTGGCATTTCAATAAGTTATACCCTCGTCTCTGAGGTTCACTACCAATTCAGGCAATATACACAAAGAAAATTGTGAAACGGTACTCTCTCTGCTTGAAAACTCTGTACAAATAGAAACTTAAGTTTTGAGCTACAACCAGTAAAAAGTGGGAAGAATTCCCTCTTCTTTGAGAAATTCTAGGTTAAGAGCAACTCTTGCTTAAGAAAACCCACATACAATACAAGGCAGTAGTCCAGAGGCTTATTCATAGGAAAAGGCCAAGCAGTGACACCGACTGTTTCCTCAGATGTTGAAAAAAGCCACAGAAACAGAGAGTGAAAACTGCTCTAAAAAGAAGAGATGATTCTGCATGAGCAGTTAAGCATCGCTTCAGCAATAGTAGCAAAAACAAAGAGACAGACACAAGACACGCAACACAGTGAGTGCCAGATGGGACAAAGTCAAATTACAGCTTTATTTATTTCTTTGATGGCATGGCTAACCTAAGTGGTTCCTACACTTCCTGGTCACTTCAGGTCTCCACTTTTTCCTCTCGTTACCCATATATAACTGACTCTATGGGGCAGTGCAACAGAAGTACAGAAAGCTGACATGGGTTATGTAGTTTTTTTCAGCTAGATCAATTCCCTTATCTAGTTTATCATTAAGCCCAATAAAAAGCTAGTGAAAAGTAAAAGTTGATGATATGGCTTCATGCTAGAGTTGAGTGAATTAAGAGGTCTCTCACCACCAGGAAGGAAGGAGAGGAAGAGAACAAGAGTTTCTACCTCCCCCGCGTAAAGTTATTCTCTCTCACCTCTCCCTGCTCCAGCTCACAAACTCACCTGATAGGCCAGTCCCATCACAACAATCTAGGAGATGGGAGAGAGTCGTCAACTTACTTTCCTGCTGTTCAAGTAAGCTGAATCAGCTTACCATGCAGAAAGATGCACATCAGAACAAAAAAAAAAGCAGCACTGGAAGAACATGGCTAGAAGCAGTACATCAGTACATCCTGCTTCACTAGGTCATGATGTAAGGAGAGATGGAGGTAGAATCAGGAACTACTTAAATTGGTATTACTTCTAGAAGAGATGCTCCTAAACTACACCTTTGCTGAGTCCTCTTAAGTAGGCAGCTTGAAGATAGTAAAGACAACAGCAGCTTCCTGCATATAACAATCCATATCTACAGTTATGCTCTTTGAGTATTTATCACAGACACAGCTTATACAGAAAATTTTCACACATAAGACGCAGCAGAAGTGCTGAAAGAGAACTACAGTTGATACATCCACCATCCACTACAGCTGCTACTTCTCAGGTGACACCAAACATTAGCCTAAAGATAGATTAAAACATCTTGCATTATGCTCTAAATCTTCCTAGCATAGAACACTTTCTAAGGTATTTATTAAAAAGGCCTTTAGTAGTGATTCCTAAACTTGGCAATTCTCATGGTTATCTGAAAAACATTCCTTTGAGCTTTGAATGTTAAAAGCAAGTAAAAGGACTCACATCTGTGAAGCAGAGGGAAAACACAATCTAGTATCCTAATGTTTTAGCAATAAGAAAGTTGTTACAAATAAGGGTGAATTCAGCGCACAGATCATTTTGAAACATAGCAAGGCTGGAAGAGGAATAAACTCAGTCCAAGCATAGACAGTAGAATAGCAACAAAAATAATATAGTAGTAAGAAAGTGAATCAGGTGCAAGTAATTTGTCAAATATTTGTGCTAGGTGCAACTCTTTTGTGAGCAGCAGCTCTTTAAAAAAAAAAAAAGCTAAACTTCTCCCGTTTACCTCTTCCTTTATTTCCATAACTCTCCTGTCCAGTATACTAACAGGGGGTCACAGTGAATGTGCACTGTGTAGACTATCAAATGCTCCTTGTAAAAAATTGCAGTCTTTGCATGTAAAATTACATGAACCATCACATCTCCGTTTAGCACAAAATTAAAACTTTTTAAAAATAGTTATTTGCAGAGAAAATATAATCTTCTGTGCTTTTAAGAGACACCAAATAAAACAAACACTCTGAAAAAGCTTAAACATTTTACCATCAAGTTCACAAAAATGATCCTGTGAATCATCGTATCTTGCCCAGTCAATGAAAGCCTCCTTACTTTGGTTACTGAGGGGAAGAAAATACATTTGATTTTAAACTTTTAAATAAACAACATCAATAAGAGCTACCAAAAGAAACACAATCCACATATAGAAGTTAGCTTGGAACTGAATTCTGAATTACTGCATCCGACACTCGAAAATATATGGAGTTACCACTTGCTAGCAGCACAGAGATTCAAGCAGGCAATACTTTAAAAAGTAACTGCAATGCTTTAAAGAGTCATTTTAACATCAGACAGCAGGAAAGATTTCACCATCATTATTGGAACAAACTGTGCACTGTCAGTGACTTCTCTTTCTTCAGAAAAAACTTGGTAAAATACTTTCTAAGCATACATCTTTAAACACTTTTCAAAGTACTATTTTAGGAACTGTCACTTGCAGGGGTGGAAGGAATCATTGTATTTTCTTAACCTGTACTTTCAACAAGATCTACAATAGTTAGCCTCGCTTTTTACTGGGAGATTGGACATCTAAATGCCCCTTCCAAGCTAAATGACTCTATGAGCATGATTTGTCTTAAGGCTTTTAAATAATGATGGTATTCCACTCCCCCTAGCATTTTCAAAGATGTATGGTATCAGAGAGACAAGTACTTTCAAGCTCCCACACTATGAAACACAGTGTCAAAAGCTGAATGCTTTCTTCTGTGCATATGTGCAGCGCAGAACTACTGCTGCCACACTACTGACAGCAAAACATAAGCACAGTTAAGATTGGGAACTCTGCTTCAGGGTGCAGCAAAGCACCTTGAAATAACAAAAGCAGCCTTTTGTGTTTGATCAAATTAGTACTAGCGCAATTCTACAAACAGAAGCAATTTTATAACTAGATGTTTCTAATCTTCTGCCAAATCACTATAGGAGATTTTTTATTTGGACTTAGACGGGGAACTTCTCCATTAATTACTAGCAGGCAAGATTTGATAATGACAAGAACTACAGCTGATAACTGAAAATAACCCAAAACCATGGGGCTGATGCACTGCTAGTTAGAACAGAGCTCTTCCTACAAAGCACAAACTTTTCCTGCCACTTGCAGGATCCATTACCTGCCCTCTCCCAACTTTAATCATCTATCCTACTCTCACAAAAGGCATTCTTTTTAGCTCTCTATACATGTACTCAATATATATATATTTTTTTTTGCCCTATAGGAATAGAAGAGAGTTAATAGCGTCTTATTTCCCCTAAAAAAGCCTTAGATGAGGGCTCTACCCAGTTGTGTTTAAAACACCACAGACCAGGCAGTCTCATTTTGTCAGACAACAGGAAAGAGCTTCAACATCTCCATCACTGAAACCTATGGCTAAAGACCACTCCATCAAAAGTAAAGATTTGATTTTTCTATTTCTACTTTTTAGAGGAGAGGAATCTGGTAGAATGCAAGATTTTTTTAAGTGGTGTCCCACACACTTTCCTACTCGGGGGCAACACCATCCTCCGGAATTCCTCCCAAGCAACCTTGACTGTGCCATGCAATAAGCAAGATCAGGGAATTGATCCAAGCTAAAAATAACTTTGCCAGCAATAGAAGTAACTCATAAGCTCCCTGATCTGGTTCACTGAATGATCACAAACAGGCAAATCAGTGTAATAGAGGGACAGAGCAGGACAGAATCCCTTAATCCAGCACAGTAATCAAGAACAAATGCTGATACTGGTAAAAAGCAGAAAAAAGGTGGGTTTGTTTGCAAGTTTCCTCCAACTCTTGATGCTGTAAGATACCTCTTTCAGATCATATCAAAGTGTACCTTTTTGGGAAAAAAATAGTATCACTTAACACCTTTACCTTCAGATGTTCTTGCATCATTTCACATTTACTTTCTAATGGGCTATGGAAAGAATGGAGAACAAAAACCAGCACATTGCAAAAACAAGACAGACAAAAATGGAACGCTCCTTTGATACTATTTTTGTACTATTGTAAATCACAACATACCTTAAGGTACTGTTAATTGCTCCCAATTTGTTAGCTTGCTCACAGTCTTCCAATTCTTTGGAATTATTTGCCGCTTTTGAATACTGTAAGAAAGTTTGTATTTAACATGCAAATGAATTACATTAAATCCTCTGAGAACAGGTGCCATGAAATGTATTTCTAGGTTTAGCAGAGATTGGCTAGTATCAGGGAAAATCCTCAGGACCACTTCTTATTTCCATTGTTCTTCACTTAATTTCATCAGGTTAATTTCACCCCGTGGATTTAACTACCACAAAAAGTTCAGCTAAAAACATCAAAATTGTTGTGCCCCTTTTTTTCTTAATTAAATGGAGTTCTGAAGTGTTTCAGATAGCTAGATACATTATTGTAAAAGAACACTTGAAGACAAGCAGTGTCACAGCTATCAAGATAGCTGTGTTTCACAAGCATAATTATAGCCCAAGTTTCTTGGTCACTTCAGTAAGAAAATATATCGGTTTTTGCCATTTTCTCCTCACGTTTCGTTTAATCCTATTCATTAGCACACTTTAGACACACACAGATCTGGAAGAGAGGCTTTTCAAGCTGACCTCAAATTTTTATTATTTTAAAGCCTGAATTGAAGTATTTGAGCTGAATTCTGATTCTACAGTATTTTTTTAAAAGTAATCCACTAAAGTAGACTCTTACTATTAGAATACTTCTAAGGAAAACAGTTGAAGAATTAAAGATTAAATTGCACTATTCTTCAATGATATGGTTATCTCAGCAGGGAGTCAGTCAGCTTAAAGCTCAAAAAATCCTTCTAACAATTTTGGAACATAATAGATAGCATCAGTGCTCACTTAAAAGATCATCAAACCCAATTTCCTCTGTTTTAGTTGGGTTTTTTTGTGTGTATGTGTGTGTTCTCTTTTGCAGACTGAGCCTTAGGTTTACACAGATCTCTACCTTATCACAGTCCTTAAGAAATACAGAAAATTATTTAACATTAAGCAACTGATAGCTTTTATAAAGCTAAACTGGTTGCTTTCCTTCACTCCAGGGCACATACATACTGACATGAAGGATTAATATCCAAAATCAGCTCAAAATAAAAACATAAGCTAAAGGCCTTGGTCAACCCTTTAGAAATTGCAAACAACAGTAATAATTTGATAAATTTTAAAAGAAAGAGACTAGTTCATTTCTGAGGACAGACTTGTGGTCAAGATGCAAAACTGCTGCTATTTCCTGCATGAATTTAGGAAAGTTGCACAGTTTCTTATCCGCAGTACATGCACATCCCAGAATCATAGAACAGCCCAGGTTGTAAGAGACCTGGGAAGATCATCTGGTCCAATCTTCTGTGGGACAGGGAGCCTAGGTGAGATTAACTAGCACCCTCTCCAGTCACACCTTGAAAACATCCAGTGATGGGGACTCTACCACATCCTTGGGGAGATCATTCCAGCAATTGATTGGTTGTAATGTAAAATATTTCTTATATCAAGATGAAGCATCTCTTGGTGCAACTTCTATCCATTGCCCCATGTCTTCTCCATGTGACTTTTTGAAGAGAGAGAGTCTCTGCTCTCTTTGCAGCTGCCCTTTAAGTACTGGAATACTGTGATGGGGCATCCAGCAAGAAAAGACCTAACTCCCTCAGTCTTCCCTCACAGGGCAGGTTGTCTAGCCCTTTGATCATCTTCACAGCCCCACTTTAGACTGTCACTAGTCTGTCCACATTTTTTTTGCGTTGTGGGGACCAGAACTGGATGCAGTATTCCAAGTGCAGCCTGACAAGTATGGGATTATCCCATGTCTATCTCTGCTAGTAACACCCCTACAGATGCAGCCCAGGACCAAATGTGACTTTGTTGCTGCAGTAGTACACTGCTGACTCGTTCAGTCTGATGTCCACCAGGACCCCCAAGTCCCTTTCAGCGATGCTGTTCCCCAGCCACACAGACCCTAGCCTGTACCGGGCTCTCTAGTTATGTTGTCCCAGGTACAGGACATTGCATTCATCTTTGTTAAACTTCATACTGTTCTGGCTAGCCAGCTCTTCTAGTCCGTTCAGGTTTCTCTCTAAGATGGCTCTCCCATCTGACATGTCCACCTCATCAGCCAGTTTGGTGTCATCAGCAAACTTGGTTAGGGTGCTTTCAATCCCATCATCAAGATCATTTATGAACATGTTGAACAGCACGGAGCTCTGTATTGATCCTTCAGGGACCCCATATGTGACAGGCTTCTAGTCTGAGTAAAAAACATAGATTAGCACCTTCTGAGTGCTACCTGTTAGCCAGTTTCCTACCCATGTTGCAGACCATCCATCCAATCTTTATCTTGCCAGTTTGTTCAGGAGAAGGCTCTGGGAAACAGGATTGAACACTTTGCTAAAGTCCAGGGAAATTATATCCATCGCTCTCCCCATGTTGACAGAAGATGTTATTTTGTTGTAGAAGGCAATCAGGTTAGTACAGCATGACTTGCCTTTGGCAAATCCCTGTTGTTTTTTTCTAGTCATCTGCTTTATTTAGTTTGTAATACTTTCTAGGAGGACTCGTTCCATTACTTTCCCAGGGACTGTAGTAAGACGAATGGGCCTGTAGTTTCCTGGCTCCTCTTTTGGGCCCTCGTAGATGGGTGTGACATTTGCCCTCTTCCAGTCATCATAGATACCCCCTATGTCCACACTTTTTCCAAGATTATAAACAGTGGCCTTGCAACAATGCCAGCCACTTCTCTTAACACCCTGGGGTGGATTCCATTCAGGCCCACAGACTCGTGTGGGTTGAGCCCTTGCAAGAGGCTGCAGACCACCCTTTCCTCTACTATTGGTGGGCTGACCCATGTCTTGTTGCAACTACTTGATCCTGTGATCTGGGATCCAGCTGTGCTAGTAAAGACAGAGGCAAAGTACCACCACAATACATATAAAAAAATTGTCAAAAAACCAAAAGATTTAATTAGAACTGTTCAGATGAGTAAGCAATGTGACTTGCTTTAAAGATACATTTGCCAGCACCAATACAAGGAAAAATAGCAGAACCTAACGAAGGCCAAAAAAAGTGAAGGAGATTAAAAAACCCAAATAATTTAAACTTTGTTAGGGGCCTTCCCCGTAACAAATAATTACTCTACAAGGAACTTCTCACTCAATTTTCTTGGACTTGCCAGGTGTGGAGCTCATTCTTTAACATCATATAGATGTTAAATGGAAAAATTTGAACAAGGAATGGATCTGACCTAGAATGAAACAGACACTGCTGATGAAATAACATACTGAGATGCTGAAGTAAACATTCTGCACGTCTAGAACTGCAAACCAAACCCTACCCTGAAGTGAAAAAGTTACTGCCAAGAATATCATCCTCAATTTAAGGTTTCAAACAGAACCAACATTCAAGTCTCAAAACATATTTCCGGACTTCATTATTCTTCTCTGTTTAACAGCAACAGCTATTGGATCAGCACTCTGCAACCACTGACTAGATTAAAGACTGCTCCTGCCAAGGCAGGATCTCCTAAGAGCAGTTTATAGCAGATAACAGAAAAGTGGTGGGCAGGAAGCAAAATATAAAGTTAAATGTTGTAATCTTGAGGTACTGCATCCTGTTCCTTGCCTCAAAGATTAATACAGAAGCAAAGTTTGTTCACTGTACTCAGAAATGAACAAAGAATTTTGCATCAGGCATTCTGCAGCCCTGTACTGCTGCCCCTGCTCGTCCACTGAGTCAGTCTGCACCAGCTCTCAAGCTGTGACAGACTCAAAATGGCACGACTGTACCAGCTATGTAAGAAATACTCTATTATGCATAAAAGTAAAAATGCAGAAGCCACATATAGAAACTGATCAGTTAATAATTTCATCACTATGCCAAGACTGGAGATTTATAATAAAAAGCCACACAGCTACTGTAATGTTAAATTAAAAATAAAATTAGAAAAAACTTAGAAAGTAAATAACTACTTACTTTATTAGAGCTCCCAGCTTTAATTCCAACAGGTATTTTGCTCTAAAACCAGAAAATAAATCACATATTTTACATTTTTCATAGAAATTATTATGCTAGATTAAAATTAAATATCAATTTAATTTTTAATTATTTTTTAATACAAATTAAATATCATTCCTGCAGAGGTCAAAACAAATTTGTTTTTAAATAATTAACTTGCTCCTTTACCTGTTCAACATGTTATATCTGAAACAGTGCTAGAGATTAGAAGAGACTTATTCTTAAAGTTATTTGTTTTATTGATAAATTGGCTAAGACATTAAAATATTTTGGTTGTATTTCTTCTTTTGAAATGGAAAACAATTTTATTGTCACTCTCTTATTCAAATTTAACTTCTCATTAATAAATATTATTGGCATAGTATTAGTCACTGCAAATTAGCACACTTTTTAACCAAACAACCTTTTTCTAGTTCATATTATTTGATCCATACCTCAGGACAAGGCTCTACGTGACAATCTTTGATAGAACAATGGCCATCATCAGCCCAAAACGGACATGGTCTCTTCAGGTTCACCTAAACATACAAACCCAAAAGTTGCAATCAACACTTACATAAGGCAATTTTAAAAGAAAGAGCTCTCAGTAAAACATTTCAAATTAAAGGATACGAGGAAAAAGGGTTAAATTTAGTACTTTAAGTCTGGAAAGGGGTTTGTAGGGGTCTGGTTGGTTGGTTTTTTAACTGCTTTCCCTCTGAGTATATAAGCTGAAGCTTGCTGCAGTGGAATTATTAGTGATCATGGTCTCCAGCGTACACAAACACATAGTATATTAAAGCACAAATTAGATCTCAAACCACTAATACAACTTCAAAGCAGTACATAAACTATTAAAAAAAAGGTAAATCAGACACATGCAGCTCTTAAATAGCTGTATTTACAATCAGTTGCGTTCTTACTATACTGATCAATAAAATACATTTGATGGAGGACAGAATACTGCACAAGTATACTGATTGAAGTAAGTGCTTGAATAATTTCAGATTTCAAGCAATTAAAACAGGAAATCATTACTGCACATCATAGCTAGTCAAGGAAGAACGAGTATCATAATGGCCTCAAATTAGAGAGCTGATATGGTACAAACATAAATAATGAAGAGAAACCACTTCAGAAACATTACCAGCAAACTCTGTGACGATTAATGTTCCTATTTGTCATCAAATGGCACAATAAAAGTAGCGAGTACCACATATGTTAGTATCTAATACACGGCAAAATATTCAAACACTTTACTACATTTCACTTGCATTGTCAATATGAAAGTCAGCGGAAAAAAACGAAGTAAATAAAATCACAGCTTTGCTTTACATTAACCCTATACATACACTAACAAACAGCAGTGATAAGAAAAACACCCTTTGATCTCATCACTCCTGAACTGAAGACTATAGAACTCAGAAACACTGCAGAAGTACAGCATCTTTGAACTATAACATTACAAATAAAATACAAAGTCTTTATCCTCAGTAGCAACCATTATTTTCCAGATAGTCAGTTCTCAAACTTTCAAAGCAATAAAAAAATAACAAAAATTACTTCTATTGCTGTTCTTTAGCACGTCATACCAGTTTTCTTCAGTTGATAAGTACTATTCATGAAGATATTCAACTGAAGTCACTACTTATATGCAAGAACCTACACCTTGAGTGATTTGATGTATTACTTCTTGTTTGAAACCGTTGAAGACGAATTTTATTCTGCAGTCAGACACAGCAAGAGTTCTAGGAAAAGCATTGCAAAATTTAGCTTGATACCCCAAGCATGGCATCAGGTCCTAAAGCAGTTTCAACAGAAAAATTTAAGAATTATAAATATGCTTATAAAAATTATTTAAATCTATAAATCTTAAGTCAAAAAACTAATCCTTATGCTAGCTTATGGAAAACAATACTTACAAGCTCTACAGTGAATTAATAGTAACACACTATAAAGAACAATATTCTTGCTTTACCTAACATGTTGAAAGATCAAGACTAAATGCTTCATCAATTTAGTTTTCAGAAAGACATGTTTTCCCCTTATATGTAGGGATATTTTTCTAATTCATATAATTTATATCCTATACTTTCACTTTACATAAGAAGAAACATAGACAGAAAACAAAGCTTAAATGCTTTAAGGGAACAGCCCCTCAAGCAAAAAATTGGCAACTGAACTATAAATTCTATGCTCTGATGAACTTGGGAGTCCACTGCATGTGGTAGCTGAAGGGTTCCTCCTATGATAAAACAATCAAACTATTCAATCTTTTAATTTGGAGAAAAACTGAAATCACTGAGCTGTCTTGAACAATTATTCCATAAAAAAACACTTTATGCTTTAAACACGTTTAACTGGCAGAGTACATTTATACTGGATCAGTGATTTGCTCTAAGTGGCCTGTTTCAGGGTTGGGGGGGAAATACAGTAATGGAAGCCCAATGGCTACACTCACTGAACTGACAAACCAGAACCCCAGCAATAAAAAAAAAAAAAAATTCTTTTTTTTCTCCCCAGCATCACACATAGTATACTAAGCATAAGGAAAACTAGATCAATATGTCTCTGATACAAAGCAGGCACAATATGAAGAATCTGAGATGAATTATAGCCAGATTTTACTCTCCCTCCAGTCTATTCTCTTAATTTTAACAGCTAAGAAAAATCAGAACTATGTACCAGAAATAAGGAAACAACCTTTAACGCTTGAGGGATAAATTGTTCTCTGGTACTACATACCCAAACTAAGGCAAAATAAAAAGAACTCCCTCTTCAAACAATCTATCAATACCACAAAAGATCCCCAAAGTGCAAACTTAACGTTTTACTTGCTCAACTGCCCACGATTATAATAAATTCCTCTACCAAACCTTTCACCAAGTAAGCTTCCTTCTGTATTTTTAAAATACATATAAAAATTAACCACTGTATAATATCTGAAGGAAAGACTGTTTTCCAGGTTTCCATTTCGATGTACTTATTCAGCCTAAGAATTATAAATTCAGCTTTAAAATGTTAAAGAGATTCCTCAGTTAAAAAAACCTAACCAGACATTAAGCAGATGGTACAACTTCTTAGAAGTGATGACAACTGTCTTCTAGATACAGTTCAAGCCATGCTAGCGCAGATACACTAAGAGATTGTAGGTTGCTTTTCCCACCCCATTTCCTCTATTCAATCCACAAACTCCATCCCTAGAAAAAAAATTAAATTTTAGAATCTTTTGTACTTGTTGAAGCATCTTCTTAAAGAACAAAAAAGTGTTATATATCACTTTCACAATAAGCGGTGTTATATAGAACATGCCCCTCCCACCAATTTCTACCAAAAAAACCAAAGCAGCTAACATAGACTAAAGCCTTCTTCAAAGTCAACGCTAACAAAAAAAATGTCAGCACACTTTGGAAGATACAAGTAACTAGGCAGTCACTGCTCTTACAGAGAGGAACACTATAAATAAAGGAATACTGCTGTCTAACCTGCAGATTAATTCAGAAAGAACACCTGCAAATCAAGATATACTAGTCCCAGAATGATTCAAGAGCACTAAAAACCAAACACACACACACTTGGGAGACAACCTGAGGTTGTATAGCACTTACACTTCCATTGCCCTTCTATTTTTTTCAGGGTGTGAAGTACTAGATTTCATTATTACCGTTTAAAGTATTATTCAATACTTGTCACAGATTAAAAGTTAGATTCCTTATCACAAGGCTTCCATAGTTTGTTGTGTTTTGATGTATAAAACTATAGAGACAAATTTTTTTATTCATTTCTTTCATTGAGAAGTGTTCCATTACCTAGAAACCACCTACCACAATTTCAGCAATGCTTTAAATAGAAAGTTTTCTTTGGCCTTTAAATAAAAACTAGTTAGTCCATTCAGTAGTATAGGTTAATGTTTGAGTTCTTTTATGGCTATTGAACTAGTAACACAATGGGATGACTCTGACTGTAGCTACAAAAGGTCATGATCCAAATTCTTATTACAAATTAAATTACTTCAGAGTAGGAATGCTTTCAACTTCCAAAACAAGTATACTCCCCCTATGCTTATTCAGTATTTAGCTATGCTGTAGTTGACCTACATGATTACTGCCTACCCTCACAATTTCCACATCCATCTACGTGCTTAATAGCACTTCTGTGATTCTGTGCAGGGACATAAAAAACCTGTTGTTTATTTAGAGGGGAAAGGGTGAAAAACATTCTGACTTGCTCTATTTCCTTGTTCAGCACAAATTCTTCCCTCTCACAAACAGAAGTACTAACTGTCTGGTGATGGGTGGACTGCACACTGGCCCTTGCAATTGCCCATCTATTAGGAAGATCAGTATGAAAGATGAGGTAGGATTACAACACACCATTCAAGTATGATCTGCAGAACTCCTGTTGAAAGGAAGATTAGCTCTAAATTTGCAAGAAGAAATTACTGTTGTATAAAACCTTGTATACCTGTTGCTCCTCTTCTTCAAATACTTTGGTTTATATCTGTTGCCTTTGGAGAATCTAATTACCACTACTCTGTGATGCATTATCACTGAAGTTGCACATATCTTGTTTCTCCTGAAGAGTGAAGTTAGAACTGTACCACGTAGCAGGAGGAGATTCAGGGTGATGTTACACAGTACTGCTTGCTCAGACTAGAAAGGGAAGATTCTAACGCTTTTTTCTCCTTCCTCACATTCATAACTGCATCTTGCATGAGTTTAATACTTGTCTGATTCCAGATCAGCTAGATAACTTGCTACATCCTGGAAAGAAAAAAAAACAACAACAACAAACCCCCCCCAAAAAAACCCAAACTAAACATCTAAACTAAAAATCTACCAGGTTAAAGAGTGATGCATTGGCCTAATGCACAGTCAGACAAGCTCAAGAGCTAGAAGTAGGGACAAGCAGAAAAGGCAGGATGGTCTGCCCTAAAGGAGTGAAACCTCCTTTTTCCAGTGGCAGGCAACCATCTGATTAGCTCAGACAAAATGCAACCTCATTTCCAAGATAAGCATATCCAAAACCGGAAGTATACCAGGCTATAAAGTCTTATTTTGCTCATCAGATTAAACATTTTTTTCCTCTGTATTAGTAAATCATAAAAAAGTGATACTAAATACTGCTTGAAAGTTGAATATTTTTACCTATTTTTCAAATGAACAACGGTTCTCTAGATGGCAAACACTAAAATCAAAACCAAGACAGCAACTTACAGGAAAAGAAATCATTGCAACATTTCCATTTCACATTACATGCATTTCTCAGAAGAAAGTACTGCGTGCTGTCAGAAAGTTGCTAATATGCAATCCTCTTCTAGATGCAGCAGTACAAAGATACTACCTTTAAAATTACCACTTATTGATTGAATGAAAGCAGTCATGAATTACTGTCACTGACTCCAGGATTAACACAGCAAACATGACGTATTACCAATATAACTGTCAGGGACTAAAAACCCGCTACAACCAAATTAAAGAGTTGTGGGCTTCTAAAAGACAACTTAATGCAGATAAGTTGGTTTGATATGTAATCCTCCCTACATTTTCTGAATTTAAATTATTCAGGAAAATACCATTCTAATTGTACCTTGTAATATCTGAAGTAATCACGTTCTTGCAGTTTCTGTATTTTGGGGAAGATCTTGAAAGTATTGAAGTCATCGATGCTTTCTATATCACATAAACAATCATCTAGGACTCCTGTGAGCTATTAAAAAAATACATAAAAAATTATTTTTAGTAATGCAATATTAACTACAGAAAAATCCTGTAAAGAGAAAAAATGGCAGTCAAAATAAATGCCAGTTAAATGCAGCTCCATAGCATATAATTTATTTCTCACCATTAAAATACTCTGGAACATACCTTACGTACTCAGAATTAGAAAATAACAGACCTTAGCACTTGGTGAGCTTCAGTCCACCTCCAAATGGAATGCTGAATCAATGTTAGCCAGATTAACAATTTCAGGCCTGAAATTTGTTGACAGATTCAGCACGTAGAACTTTCTGCAGAATGAGCAGCAAGATTTTCCAAACTACGAACACACATTAGAACATCAGAGCAGCATACCAAGTATTCTCCTAGCAAATGCTGATTAGTTGAATTGCCTAAAAAACGCATCTGTCATCTTATAATTCTTCTCAAAGTGTAAGAACACTCCACCTAGTTTCTTTAGATGCATGGTAGAAAGGGGAATATCTACTTCTGTGCCCAAGAAGTTAGTAACAGTTAAATTCTACAAAGAGGAAAACCAGGTGCAGGCATCTATATTGTAAAGCTATAAATCTACTATGAAACTAAGTCTGACCATTCCCTATTCCTGTGCTAGGATAGCAAGCTGGTTCAAGGCACTACACTAACTTAAGACCACCTCTACAAAAAGGAGAACACAGAAGTGCAGAAGTGCTACTGTCAGCACAGGAGAGGAAGGCAGGACTGGGCAAGTCACAGAGAGGACAGGCCCAACTGACTTAGTAGACTAAGCTACACCAACACTTCTGCTGAGACCCTGACAACATCTTAGTGAAATGTGGAAAGACTGAAAGTGTGATTCTATGAATTTTTTTTATGACAAATTTCATTTAATCTAAACTAGCTACTCCTAAGCATAGTTCCTTAAACAACTACAAACATGTTTGAAGGGCCTTTCAAACGTTAAGTTTGAAAGCTTTAGACCATATCTAAAGGAATGGAACCAAACACTGCTGTTACTACTACTATTCAGCCAGACAAGAAATTCACTGACACACAGGATGGCCTAGAAAGCATATAAAATAGGAAAGCCTACAAATACCTTGCATGGGCTTAGAAGAACTTCTAACTATTAAAAGGTTATGTACAAAAGCAGTCAGAAAATAATTTGTGGTTTTTTTTCTCTCCACAAATTTCACATAGATGAGATTATGAAATCATCTAATCTGTTTTATGCATGATAAATCACTCCACTACTTTACAGAACAGATACCCTTACATAACCAAGCTTGATGTAAGAGAGACACTAGAAACCAAATTATAAGCTTCTGCTCTTTTATGAAGCATAAAGAAGGCCTGGAAAATGGATTTTCCCCAAACTCCCACGAGAATAAAGAGGTGAGAGTATGGCAATAAGGCATTTAAGTAGAAAATTCACCTTATGTAGAACCTACTTTTCCTGAGGCACTAAATAGCCTGTCACAATTCTGCAGAGTAGATAGGGAAATGAAGTAAAATTCATTTAAGGGGAAGTTACTTTATCCAAAGTCTTCCAATGCTGTTATGCTTGCCTTCGTTAATGTTATCTAACTTCCAACCTGGGCAAACAGCTATGAAAGACAATATGTGCAATTACAGGTTTTTCACAAAGCCAGGAAAGCTCTCAATCAATGTGATCGCCAACTTCAAAGTCAGAAGACAAAACTCGTTATTATTGATACATACAGAAATAAAAACCCCATGCATTTTAATCTATAATGATTTCATTAAAAATTTCAAGTTTTCTTATCAGTTACACAGAGGTAGAAATTAATTTTGCAGTCTTCACAGGTAACACCATATCACAAAACAAACAGCAGTACATTTCATTATAATATAAAAAGGCAAAAAGACAACTGAACATTCTGCTCAAATATTATTAAACCATAAACAGGATAAATCTTATGTGAAAAGCAATAATTTATTAAGCTGAAAGCAGCAGGAAAGACCTGAGAAATTTTCTTTGGACTCAGAAGATAAAGAGTAGGAAACTATTTTGATGACCACCTCATGACACTATCCACTGCTTACAAAAATATTTTTACCATCTATGCAAAACTGAAAATGCTTTTTCAGGGGAAAATGTTCCAAATAAACATGTAGTAATTACACTCAGTGTCAAATTCCCATGGAAAAATAAGAAGCTGCAGTCTTTTTATTCAACTAAGGTGGCAAACTAATGGAGTTCACGCCTCCATTTACCAGATGTCTCTGATAAAAATCTCAGTTCTAAGAACATCTTTCAAAATGCAGTACAGTTTACTTAGAACATTATGAAGTTTCAGAAATAAACCTTCCCCCCAAACTAGAACTGGTCTAATAAATTATTAAGATAAAAAAAAAAATTAGTATAGCAAAAGCAAGCAAATGAAATTCTCAAT
>JAOXJM010000023.1:41639707-41683051 GCA_026413425.1 Tringa solitaria | reverse complement strand
AGTGGAGTGGCGAGGCTGCCGCCCGGGCCCGAGCGCGGGGCTCCGGGCGGGGCGGCAGCAGGAAGGGGGCGGTGCGGTGGGGCGGCGGTTCCGGGCACGTCGGCGGTGCGCCGCTCCTTCCTCGCGTTGGGACCCCGCTGCCGCCTGCCCCATGGCCGCCCCGCAGGACCCGCTGCCCCCAGGTAAGGAGGCCGCTGCGGGGAGCTGGGCGGGCGGCGGGAGGGGGTAGGCGGTGGCGGCTCCCCGGTTCCCCCCTCGCCCAGCGCGCCGGTCCGGGGCAGGCCCTGCGCGGAGTGCCCCCCGCGGCGTCGAGCCTCCCCCTTTCCCCGCCCGGGTCGGGGTGACCCGCGGCCGTGGCTCACGGGAGCCAGGTGAGGAGGAGTCTAGCGCCGGCCGGGATTAAAAGGGTTTGTTACTTGCTCCCTTCCCCCTCCGCACACGCTAATTAAGCATAGTAATAATTTATCTGCTGATGCGATTGAGTGCAACTTGTCCTGTCAAGCCTGCTCCAATGCTTAGCGTATAAGTTTAATGTGCTTGCTGACAGCATATTAAAAAAACGTTTTCTTAAAATCCCAGAGTCATGGTGGTTAGGGGAGCCCACACTCTTCAACTTGCATGGCTAATGGTGCAAACGACTTTAACTACCTCACCTCAGGTCTGCCAACATCCCAGTTTTTCCCTACCTGTCTGCTTGACTGTGGCAAAGTTTTGAGCAGTTAACAGTAAAGTGCACAAATGCTGATGGACTTTGATTTTTCAAAGAACTAAATATTCTAATATAATTTGCTGTATTTCCTTCTCTTTTTCAAATCTGAAATTCATGTGCCTCTGTTTAAAGCACCATTGTTGACTTGAGTTTAATCAAAGGGTCCATCTCAATGAACAATATTAGGGTGATGGCTTTGAGTTGTACTAACTTGTGCTCTTAATGTTTATGCCCTGCCTTGTCATGAAAGAGGTCTTATATGTGTATGGTTGAACTACATAACTTTGGTAGACCTTATGTTCTTCACCTACTGCTGGTGGTGCCAAGGGTATGTTGCAGGAAAAAAACTCTTAACAGAGGAGAACAATATGGTGCTTTGTGAACCCCCTCCTGCTTAAAGGCCAAAATGCTGAGGTTTCCAAAACTCGCCTTCAGACTTTGTTCTAATGTAAGGATGAAGAGCCAATACAGGATTAGAAGTTTGAACATGTATGTGTAGACACATATATACCCTTGTACATATATAAAATTGGCAAATTGTTCATGCTCTTAAGTGCACAACATTGCATCCCTGTCAGACTAGCAGCATTGAACAGAGGGAAATGGTGGTGATGGGTACAAGTCTGCTATGCCTGTTGCAGACTGGTAATACTGGACAGGTTCAGGCAGAAGAGCCGTAGCGGCTGCTGAGCAGTCAGTGTGCAGGTGCTGGAACCTTTGGAGCAACGATCAAACCTGCCTTATGTCTGTCTGAGTCAATCTGCACATGCTGATTTATGTCCATCTGAGTCAACTCACGTGTGGGTCCTGGCAGAAGTGTGGGGAAGTAGGTGTAGGCCAGTGGCTGTGTGCTGTCAGTGGTGAGTATGGTTATAGGGGCTTTTTTGAGGGATCCTAGATAATGTTGTTATCAAGCTGTCTGTGAAAGTAACTATGAAATCAGATGGTCTGCACTGTCAGTCAGATGATACCTGTATTTCCTGTTGGCCTTTCAACATGCAAAACAGTGGATATTTTACATTTTGAGATAAACAGAGGACTTTCTGCTCTTTCTGCACCTGCATCCAGCTGTATGAAATGAGCTGCAGAATGCTGTTGGAGATTAAGTGTGGGAAGAGAGACGGGACATGGCATTTTCATTGCCTTATTCAGAATTAAATACTAAGTCTGTGTTTTTAAAATTATCTGCCTACTATCAGTGGTCAATAAGACCATGGTGAATCACCTGCAGACAGTATATGGAGCCTTTATTTTTAGGTACAAATATACATGCCACTTATAGAAAATGTTGGGACTTGGTAGTGCTCTCCAACCTAAAAACCATGGAAATTGCTGTTCTTCATAAAGAACTTGAAAAACAAAAGAGAAGAAACTGAGGTACAGGAAAAGAAATACAGTTTTAAAATATTTTTCAGGATGTATACTAAGGAAGAGGGGTTGGACAAGATGATCTCAAGAGGTCCCTTCCAACCCCAAATTGTTCTGTGATTCTGGAAGAAATGTGTGGAGTCACAGATTCACAGTGACTATTTCTGTGTGAGACGTAGGAAGCAGGAGTCAATGAAAGGTACCACCCTGTACTCTTATCACCTCATGTAGAGTCCCTTGGGGGTCTGTCTAGTCCTTATTTCAATTGCCTGTGTTCTTGGTGCTCCTCCCATTTTTTCAGTGCTTCCCTCTGGAATATGGAAAGGAAAAAAATGCCGGTGTGGCAATGTACCTTGGCTGTATCTTGGAGATGTAACAGAGTGTAACATCTTGGAGATGTAGCAGGAAATGAAGCCCTTACCATAGCTATACTAGCCACCAAGGTTCACCAGGGCATGGAGCTTTTGTGGGGTCTGCTTTCATCTACTTCAAGGCTTCTCATATTACAAGGAAAAGAAAGATTATTTTTTTTTTTAAATGCGTCTAAGAATCTATAGGGAGGAGATATAAGGCCTCTAGTATAAACTGACGGTAATTTGCATGCTTTGCCACTGGGTTCGTTGGATCTTGCTGACAGCAGAGAAACAGTGAGGCTAAGGATGGCTTTATTTCCTGGAACTTTTCTTTAGCTTCCATTATCACCGACTTTTTCAGCTTTCCTTTACAGATGGGCTTCTTTCTTTGCCTCAGCTCCGTTTCCAGTTCCTTCACAGTTCTTCACTACACTTCCCACTTGAACCATCCTTTTTTGGCCCTTCTCTCATGCAATGTCTTATGCCAGCTTACTGTATTTTCCCATATCCCAATCTGACTTTCAACCTCTCTGCATTTGAGTTGGGAAGTTTATGGTGATTTGTGCTGTCCCTTTCCATCAGGGCAGGCTTTATCTGCCTGTTAATTCTGTTAATGCCATATTTCTGGAGCAGAGATTTCATATTTACCATGTGACAAGAATACGGACTTTCAGTTTGGGTTTTTTTGCTCTTCTGCGTATGTCTTCCTAAACTTTGTGATGCAGTGTGAACACGGTCATCTGAAACTTCATAGACTTCTGCCTTTTAAAAATATTCAGTGTGTCTCTGTGCAAAGGCTGTGCTCAAGCCTTGTAGATCTCACCCCTCTGTTTGTGTGCCACCTGCCTGGAGAATGCGTGTGGTCTTCTGTGGGTGCTAGCACCGAGAAAGACTCATCCTACCATTGCAGAGAGGGGCTGGGCACCATACCGGACACCTGGGAACTGCTGCTGACTGGGCTGCCTCACAGAAGCAGGAGGGAGAAGGGCTCTGTCCAGATCCCTCCGGCTGCTTCTGTCCCACTGGTGCCACCATTTGTATTTTCAGGCTTGTTGATTGTACTGTGTTATGTTTTCTTATGCTTTAGCTTGTTGTTGTGTTGTATCAAGTAGGAGTAGGTCCAAAAATAGACAATTTTGCTAAATTTGAGTTGGTTAGAATAGTGTCTGTGTAACTTCTGTGCTGTTTTGGGGCTCAGTGTTTATACTGTGCATTTTTTAATTAATTTCTGGAACTGTATTCAAAGTGCACTGATTTCTGTATTTGGGAGAAGGTAATCACCAAATATTGATTCCAACTGCCCCTCACTGGTTGTGATTGAAAGCATTTCATGTGTACTTGTAGTAAGGGCTTTTAGAATGAGAGTGACAAGAATCGAGTGAAAATCCTTCTATGTAATTTAAAATGCTTTTCAGTTTTTGGAAATGTGATCCTTATCAACAGAAGAGATTCCTCGAGAAAATGGCAGGATGATGTTAAATTACAGGAGTGGTTTTGTGAATCCTGACTTTTGTGTGAGATTTATTTCAGTCTCTGCACTTTTGTTCAGTACCCCGTTATTATTTGTCAGTTTAGCCATAGATGCAGAGGGGTTGACATTTAATTATTCACCTGCAAGTACTTTCAAGATTTATTTTTGTATCCTTTTGATGTTAATATAATTGAAGTTTATGATTCTGTTGTATACAAATAATTAATGTTTACCTCAAATATGTTTTTATTAGGTTTTGTAGTACAATCTGCTGTTTATTATAGTATTAATTTTTGTTGTAATGGGTATGTTTACTGTTTGAATTATTGCTTTGAGGAAAAAATGGAGTGCTGTCACTTGGAGAACAAAATTTACCTTTCAGCAGATTTGCTGAGTTTTACTCTTTATTGTGGAATTGTTTTCTGTTGGTTTTTTTTGTTGTTGTTCTTGTTTGTTTTTTTTTTTAACTAAAAATTATTTAGAATTTTAATTTAAGCCTATCTTTTGTTAGCTTTAGCTTAGAGTGGGGTTTCCTTGTTGCATGTAGTGTCTCATCTATGTGCTAGTAGCTCTGACGTTTTTTAGTTTGTCATGTTTTCTTATGGAAATGTAATTTGATATAATGTGTGTAATGGCTGCAGAGTTGTGCTTTATCTTGATCAGACAAAGAAGCAAAGTAGGAATTGCTGGACAGAAATATTTTGAGCATTGTGCAGTGATAAAGCTTTCTTATTTCCAGCAGATCATGCAGCAAAAGAGCCGGTGGAGGATACAGATCCAAGCACTCTTTCCTTATCAGTGGTAGGTGTTTCTGGTCTAACACAGTTAAAATCAGTATAGTTCTCTACAGTTATGTCATCCAGAAGTGAGGTAAAACATTCAAGAATGTTAATTTAAACCATGCATATATCTGTAAGTGTGCTTAGCCATATGATTATGTAAACATTTTAATTTACTAACCCTTTGCAGTTCAAGTGCGAATAAAAATACCAATAAGTACTTAAGCTGAGTTGGATGTTACCAGCTGAGCTGTCCGTGGGATAGCCTCTAGAGGCTATGACAGTACCTTTTTTTTTTTTTTTTTTCATTTAAAAAAACCCCAACAACCAACCAAGAAGGATTGGTGCAGACATTTTTCTGTCTGTATGTGTCGGAGGGATAAGAAAACTCATCTAAGGTTTAAAATTCCAATTGTACTAAGTTATTCCTTCCCGTACCTATTTTGCCTGGTGAGTTGGTCGTGGAAAGGTAGGACGGAGCAGCAGTGCCTTCCAGCAGGCGTGAGCGAACCCAGGGAGAGACCAAACAGCGCTCTCTAGTGCTTGCTGGCAAACAGAGTCACACCATTTACGACAAGTTTTTGTGTCTTGGGATTTCAAACATGCCCATCTTATGCTGAGACAAGGAGTTTATCAGGTAAAAGTAATATGAAATTCTGTGAAGTCTTTTAAGAGCTTTTCTTTTTAATTTTCTTTGGATTGTTTTCTCTGGGGAAAAGTTACAGTGCTGCGTGGCCCAGAGAAGACTGTTGTCTAATGTAGTTATGTAAACAGATTGAAATGCATTGTTTTATAGATGGCAAGTGAGCAAGCTATTGCTTTGCCTTGGTGTTTTCTTCCCATTTTGAAGCTTTGCAACGGGGAGTCAGCAGGAAACTTGGAAAATTTTGCTAGTACTTCAAATGCTGATTGGGATCCATTATTGCGATCTGTGTTTATGCGTTTGTGTCAGCAGGTTTTAATAAAAGATGTGGACTAGCTAAAATTAGATGCTGCATTTTGCCAAGGGGAGTTTTTAAAAGGTGGGGAAAAGTTGCTATGTTTGAGACAAATGAAAGCTTGTTTATCCCCCTCACTCCCTTAAATTAAGATGTCTTTAATCTGTTTGCTTGGTTATGAGATTCTATAAAAGCCACACCTACTTTTACATAAAGGTAGGGGACATAGGGAGGGAGGGAGGTTTCAGGTATAATGGTAAGTTATAACATGCCTGCAAATCAGCAGCTATCCCCTTAAACTTGGTAATAATAGTTTTCTATTGCATCTTAATCAGCTTTTTAATTTTAAAGCAGAAGGGAAAAATATTTTTTCTTTCAGTACAGTAACATTTTAGTAAAAGCTTGTATCTGCTAAAAGCTTTTGAAGTCATCTCTATTTCTCTTGGTATGCATTACCTTTTCTAGATTATCTTGCTACTTAAATGCAAAATTTCTTTCCCAATCTCTGCTTTTTCACTAAAAATATTTCATTTAAAAATACTGCAGGAAAGCAGCAATATCTGTTACTTGCATGTGATAATCAGTAGTGTTAGTAGCATCTCAATTCCTGCATAAGAAGAGTATTACTGTGATTGTAAACAGATCAACTAGTAGTAATTTAAAAGATGCAACTATAATTATGCAGTTTTATTTACTCTTTCTCCAGTATGATTGCACTCAAAATAATGAACATTTGTGTCTCTTGCCTTTTTGTGACAGACTGAAAAATATCCCGTCCAAGACACGGGAGTACCTAAACGTAAGTATTGTGAATTCTTTCTATTCATGTGTCATAGATCTGTGTTTGTTATGTGTGATAAAACCATTGGTGTTATCCAATGGATTGAAATAATCTTAATTTTCCTAGATATTTATGTTTTAAACGTAGTGTTGTCTTCTTTTTTTTAAGGCCAGTTTGGTGTAAATATATATATAACTTTTGAAATTTCCTTCCAAAGTTTAGATTTGATCTGAAAGTCAGTCTGAAACTATTATCAGAAGATCTTGGTTCTCAATCTGGAAGGAAAATACAGTGGTGCCATCAAAAAACAGGGTTCAGAAAACAGGTTAGAGACATGATAATGTTAGAAGGTGGCTTTGAAGAGATTACCAGTGCCTTCAGGTTATCAGAAACATAATCCAGAAATACCTGATTGCATTCTCAGCCCTATAACCAGCTAACTCTTTCTGCCACCTTTTACGTTCAGCAACTATTAATACCATCCACTTGGGAACCTAATATAGGTCCACTCTGCATGGATTTCTGCTTCTCCTCACTGAAGTGAATATGGTTTCCTTGACATGTGGGGTGGCTTTTTTTTTTTGTCACCCCAGGCTTCATGGTTGGCTTTAGTCCAGGGAATGCATTGACAGGGGCTCAGTTGAGGAGCACTCTGCAGGTAGTGTGATCTCCATCCTGTGTTGCACAGCAGGGAGAGACAAAGGAAACTATGCATACGCTAGTCACAGTGGAAACTTTTGCTGAGGAGCATGAACAATACACCAATACGGTTAAAGAAAGGTTAGAGACTATTTTGGGGGCCAGCCAGAGGAAACGAGCATCTTCTCAAAAGTGATGTTCAGTAGGGAAGGAGAACGTGGGACAAAACCTAATTTGAAATCATAAACTACTTCTGTGTCCTGTTTTTAATTTCACTTGTGACATCAGGTCCCCCCCAAAATTAATTAGATGAATTCCTGTGTTTCAAATCTGTCAAAGTTGTTTGAAATCTGATATTGCATGTTTTAAATGCATTTAATTTAAAAAGGAAAGCTGTGAGGAAGTGGAAATTTCTGTAGAAAGGAAATTAACTTGGTTTATTTTTAATTTTAGTTCCTGCTTCCTCTTGCTAAGTGTAAAAATATGTAAGTGCTAATATAGCTTGATATTGCCCCTTTGGAGTTGAAAGTGATACAAATATGTCTTAATATTCAGTTTCTTTCTGTGATTTAAATTTTTTCTGAGAACGATTTTTCATAACTATTTCTGTAAAAATTCAGACTTAGAAATATGAATGTGTGAGCTAAAAGTGTTACAGATGTGCAGGTCTGATTCTGTGTAACACAAAATTATCTTTGCTTCAGACATTTGAATAAACAGTACATTGGCTGGGGTGGGGTGGGGACTGTTTTGTTGCTCTTACAGGTCAATTGTGGACCATTTTGGGGCCATAGCTTCTTCAAGTTCTTAACACCCTCTACTGATTTTGAATTAAAGATGAGTTGAGGGAACTTGCAGGGCTAGGCTTAATGTTTTTATCATGTTTTGATTATAATTCTACCTTCACTTAGATACAGAACAAATTACACACATAATGTTTCTGCACAAATGAAGTGGAATTTTGATGACCATACTCTGCATTTTCAGCCAGAATTTTTTGGATATTTTTTGTTGTTATTGTCTCTGGACCAACAATCATAAAGATGATCCTTATTAAACATTTATCCTGCTGGGGGTGGAATAGTCTTTAAGTTTCAACAGTCTTATAAAACCAGAAAAAGAATAAAACCATGATTTTGTTTGTTTTTTTTTTTCTTTCTTTCTTGCAAGTGTAAGGAGGAATTATTTGATTCAGATCAATTTCTTGAGTGAGACAAGGAAATACGTCTTCTTTCTGTTATCTGACAATTTATAAAGATAATAGCTGTTCTTTAATGACTTTTTACCACTAAACATCAAATTGAAAGGTACCAGCACTACAAATGTAGTCACCACCATGGAGAGTTCTTGTGTGTAAAAAAAAAAGTGTAGAATATAACCTCTTCTAAGTTCATGTTATTGGTTGGTCATTACCTGACCCAGGGGAATTATGCAGGTGGTTTGATGATGAGGACTTTATTAATCATGCAGAGTGAAATTTATCTGTTTGCACAAGGTGCACGCCTTGTACCCCATGCTGAGGGCTGAAGTAAAGCTTGAAAGGTAAATAGAGTTTGTGTTATGCTGGCGACTGTTGTGCTTTTCAGTGGACTCCCAGGACAGGTGACAAACATGCTTTGAAAACAGATTATTTCAGTGCTTCAGAAAACTCCTGTGTAGTGTGGAGATAAGTAGGATGAGCCTAATTCATAAAGTGGCAGAATAAAAAGTAAATAGTAGTGTAGTACATATTTCAACAATTAACATTGTAAGTGTGATGAGAAAAGCAAAGCAAAAAGGATTATACTGAATTGCAACAGTTGTCATCAGCCTACTTTGATGTATTGGTTCAGTTAATGTTCTCTGGTCAGCTTTCTGAAAGAAGAATATAACTCTTGCTTCAAAAATTGTGTGGTGGTTGTTTAAAAAAAAACTGCTGTACTAGTATCTGATCTCTGCAAGGATTATTTTTCTTTGCACAGTCACAGTCTGCCTGATGATTGCGGTCTCTGCCAATTTAATATTACGGGCTTTTAATACAGCATTTCCAAGTAACTGGTCATGATACGGAGTTAAATTTTGTATGCTAGACATCTGTAAATTTTGTTTGATAGTTCTACTGTTTAAATTTGTATTTGGGAGGAAGGCCACTGTTTCACAGTCTTTGTTTTAGATGAGGAATACCTAACAGATCAAGTTACATTGGAAATTGCATCTGTGAACATCAAGACCCTTACATCAGATTCTGGCCTAATCCAACAGGTAAGAAAAACGATACCTGAATGTGAACTAAGGTATTGCTGTTGATTAAATAAGTATGGTAATAAATAAATATATTTTCAGACCATATCTGGAGAGCATGGAATTACTCAGTAAAACAGACCAGAAATTGGATCTCTTTTGAAAAGAGTTCAATGAAGTGAGCTTTTGTGGATAAAAGCAAAAGAATCATTATTTAATCATTAATGTGTACTTTGTAGTTTAAATAGGTTTTGATTAGTGTGTAGATGCTCTGCAGGGGAGCTGACAAAGCATTAAGGCTTTGTCATGCATGCTCTCCCTCTTCCCTGCTGAAAATAGACCCAGGGCAGAGAATAAGTGAAGAGGAATCCTAGGTTTTGGACTCTTTGTGTTTTGTCCTTAGGGAGGCATTTAACTGTTCTGCTTTGAATTTGGGACTGCTTTTCCGCTAGTGGAAACCTCTCCACTGTTTGTGAAATCTTTCCTGCCGTAGGGTGGGCAATGCTGAGTGGCTCCTATGCTCCATGGTTACCATCTTTGAAAGTAAATGTTATTTGTTGAATTTCAAATTGATTCTCTTTGGGTTAAGCAGAAAACTTGGAGAAGAGAAATGAATGAGCATTTTCCAGCGAGATGAAGAATTAAAAGGAATTCCTTATGCCAGAGTCCCAGCAGAAATTCATCAGAAACAAACATGGGTTTGGTATGCATTTCACAGATGATGGAGGTAACCGTCTCATTCCCATCATCAAGAAGAGGGCATGTATTGCCATCTTAGAATCACTATAAAGATATTTCAGTGTGTTAGGGTGTTAATGGTTCTACAGAGCTGGAAAACCTTCCGCTTATCTTCGGATTTTGCATAGGTTTATGGCTTCATATTTGGTATAGGTTTTAGACCTGTAGAGGTTGTTTGGATTTTAGTTGTGGGAAAAAAATACTCTTGCCTAATATCTTCGTTTAATGGGCAGTAACACTACATTGTCTTATTGCAATTACACTACAAGAAAATGATCTTGAGAAAACCGGAGCGAATCTGACTTGATAAAAGTGGATAATAACTGATAAGTAAAATTACCTTTTTTGAAAACAGATGTATGGCACAGGTAAGTATCCCTGTTTGTACTTTTCACAGTACTAGACACTATTGTTATTTTTTTATCAGGAGACATGAGTATAATGACATTTCTTAAAGTCATTTAGGTATTAACTTCCACAATACAATTTGACCTTTCATGAATTCATAAAGGCTGGGAAATGTTACTGAAGTTCAGGACAGCAACTTAGCTATTGCAAACTAAGTGAACAGTATCTATTATTTTTTTTTAATTATTTTTCTCTTTCGCTTTTATTTGCTTGTTTTTTTCTTTTGAAACTGACCTCTGGGGAGACTGAGCTGTGATGGGCAGCTCCTCGTTGTCCCAGTGAGTTCCCTTCTGGGGAACTGCTCAAGGCTCAGTAATAATGTTCTACCTTTTTAAGGAATTTGTGGGAATGGAGACAATGACTATAATCAGGATTTCCATATTTAATTTTTCTTAAACTTTGTGTGTTTAAATGTTGCCATGAAGGCCAAGTTCATGTTTAAAACGTTCTGTCCAGAGAAAGTTTATGTGATGGCCTTGCAAAAATTAACCTGCTAGGAGGTAATGGCAGCGATTATTTGTTGCAAGTGGTATCTGCAGTGTTAGATCTGTCTTGAGCAGAGACCAGACATTTTGTGGGGTGAATTGACGTTGCGTGTGTGATCTTGCAGTTTTCAGGGAATAAAGAAATGCTGAAAACAGCATGCAAATTTCTCCTTTCCTAACAGTCTTTAAATACTTTTGAGATAGTTTACCTTCTTTATAATTGGACTGTGAATGTATGCATGTTCACCACATCAACTGAAATGCCTATATTCTATTTTTAGTGGATTTCTTCGTAAAGAAAGTGTAGCAGTAAAGAATAGAGTATCTTATTACGCTACAGTTGACTTGTGTTTGCATGCACAGCCTGCAAAATGTTAAGAAGCCTGCTGTGGTAGTTTTGGAAAAATTACGCAATATGAAAAAAACAACAATGCTTTATTGGAGCTACCTAAGGGGAAAATCCCCTTCTGCTTTCATCTTTAAATCCTCAACAGAAGAAAGCTATTTCACCTGGCTCCACACCCGTGTTGTTAAAGTACGGGCAGCTGCAGTCTTAGTATTAAGGTGCTGTCCTTCCAGTTTTTAGATGTTGCTCTCTAAATAGTAGAATTGAAATGTTACAATATCTGTTGCAGTCTCAAGCTGCTAAGTAATTTGATTATATTTAATTAGCAGGCAAAAAGCCACTAAGGGAATGTTTACTTCAAACAGGAGGAGAGTTAGATATGAACCAGCAGAAATGTTCAAATCCACCTGTTGTCTAGAAAAGCTTCTTATGTATGTAAAGAAATTTGTAAAAAACCTTCTCTACTTTTCCTAGATCAATGAAACAATGCCTTACGGCTTTATGTTACAGGCAAAATTCTCATTTTTTCACTACAAAGCATTTAAAAAAATCTTATTAAAAAGTCTTATTTAAAAAAATCTAGTCATTCTTGTATTCAAAAACATTGTTCTGATTTATACTTGTTTTCTGCTTTGTAGCCTGAAGACAAAGACACGCAAAGCCATACTGATGAATCACTTGCAGGTAGTATGTCAGCTTTACTGTTCTACATATTTTATTGCTAGATTTTTCTGTGAAACTGCTATTTGTTGTAACAAAGAACTGCCTGGGTAATCAAGGTTTGTGGAGCTCATTTCATTACCAGTGTCATTTACAGCCCCCTCTTTGTTCTAGATGGGGTGGTGAACAATAATGCAGACCATACAAAAGGTGTAAGTTGGACTTTCCAAATAAATCTAGTAAATCCACCTTTGGAAGAAATCTATAAACAGCTACTTGGAGAGAGCAGAAGCTGGTGGTGGGCTGTGGGGGCTTATCCCATAATTGCATGAGCTCAGCTAAGGCTGGGGTGTGTGTGGACGATATACAGTCCTGTTAATCTAACAGTGAACAACAGAATTTCCTGTTAGTAAAGAAGTTTCTCCTATCATGTAGCATTAGGATCACGTAATTGGGTGGGTAGGTCATCATTTACTTAACAGTATCTAACACAGGGCATCTTAGAAAAGCAGGATTCTTTATAATGCTTTTGATAGTCTGTGCATGGTACAGCACAAGAAGCAGGTTGGTTTAGTTTTGTTTACCTATAACTGTGCCCTGTGTTGTCTATGCCCATTCTTCCCTCCTTCTATTGGAGGATAAAACTTACTCTGGCATCCTTGCAAAGCAAAATAAGATGAAATTCAGATAGGGTGCTCTCCTGCCCTTTGAGCTCAGCCAGAACTTTGATTGGATTACATTCATTTTGCCTTGTTTGTATAACTAAATCTTGGTATGAATGAAGCAAGCAAATTTTGTCTCACTTCAGCTAGAGATTAGGATTTGCAAGAAGAACAGAATAGTTCACATATATATTTCTGTAGAAAACAGCTGCAAGGCCTGTAAATACCCATGAGCAAAGATGTCACCAGAACATGTTTCCCCTTAACAGGGAATCTAAGCATTTGTATGAAGTTATGTGTCTGCAGCAGTGTTGTTGCTGCACGTCCTAACTTGTTGAAAACTTCTGAAGTTGTCTTTGGCCTGCTAAAAAAGCAAGCCAATGAGAAATGTTACAAAAATAACAGTAGTCTGTTCTTCCCTTAAAAAAAAACCCACCAAAGTGCATGCAGAAGCTACATTCAGCTGAGATGCTTTTATCAGCACTAATATTCAAAATTTTAAAAAATCACAATTTGAACGTCTTTCTGGAATTTTCACACAATTTGACAATAATTACTGCAAATAAAAAAACCAAACAAAAAACCAAACAGAAAACCTCTATGAAGGGGTGGCACTGAGTACCAGATTTGCCCTTTGCCAGAGATACAGTTCGTGTCTCTTAGACCAACACCGATTCAGCATTTGTAAATTGTGTCTCTGTTTTCTGTTGGGTTTAATCACTGTTTTGATCAATATCGGTTTTCTTATTGTAGTGTCCCTTTCCCAAAGAGTTTTATCCCAAGTAGGACCACTTACTTCCCTATTTCAAGCTGTGCAATGAGGCTGTAGAGCAGAAGCTTTAGAAAGTGCTTTTAGGCTGCGTCCATTATCTACTGCTCTTTGGCATACCAAACTCTCTGTGCCTTCAAAAAGGAGCAGGGAGAGTTAAGGTTGTATCTGCAGCAAAGATGCTCAAATGAAACCCTACACCACTGCAATGTCAAAGGTCTTAGTTTTTAACTGGAAGTATAACTAAAAGTGATTTGTATGTGCTCTTAAAGATTATTAATACATAACATAGTCCGATAGCACCACATTGTTCACAATGATGGGGAGATACTGACTGTTGTGTGTGTGTGAGACCTCTAAATGGCACTTTTCAGTATTTGATGCAGATTTTAGAACATATCGCCACCTACTTCTAGCAACTTGGTATTTTTATTTTCCTCACACATAGAGGAGCATGCACTTTATTCCTTTCCATAATGTACATTTAAAATAGGCTTGCTTGATAGAACAGGGACAGCTTTTATTGTAAGAGCCCTTACAAAGCCAAGGAACATTTGCACTTTCTCATTGTGTTAAAGTACTAGATGATAGTTGTGTTTGTAGCTGTCAGCAGAGATTCTCCTGCTGCAAATACTTCATGTTGTTATGAAAGCAGCAGCTCAGAAGTGCAAAACCTTTTCCTTCATCCTACAACATATGTATATAAAATGCACATAATGTGCATATAATCCTGTTAGTGATGTAAACCAGGATTATGGCAGATTAGAGGAAGTGACATAGTTCCCAAAACCAAAAAAGGGGAATATGCCAGCTCACATACTGGATTGAATTGCATGCCTTTTCTGTAACAGCATAAATATGGTGCTTTCAAAAGTACTGTCCTTTTCATTATAGCTACTGAGTGTAGTGAAGAGAGAAGTCTTTAGTTCATTTCATGAGTACTTTATATAGAAAGGCATGAACATGTCACTATTCTGACTATTTCAGAAACGATTCATAGGAACACAATAGTCTTCAACCCTTTGTGTTTTTAACTTTTTGTTCCTGATGAAATCACAGCAATAGATCCTAACTTCTTCCCATGTAATGATTTTCACTGCAGATCTCAAGAAAACCTGCAAGGAAAATGGCACCTGCTCCTTGTGCTTATTCCGTGCGCCAACCATCAGTGACATGCTCAACGATGAGGACTTGTTGTACACAGTGAGGCTAAAGCTGGATCCCTGCCACCCAACAGTGAAAAACTGGAGAAATTTAGCAAGCAAGTGGGGGATGACTTACGATGAATTGTGTTTCCTTGAACAGAAGCCTCAAAGTCCCACCTTGGAGTTCTTGCTACGGAACAGTGACAGGACTGTGGAGCAGCTGATTGATCTCTGTAAATTTTATAAGAGAATTGATGTTGTGAAAGTGCTGCTGAAATGGGTGGAGGAGGAATGGCCCAAGAGAGGGAACAGAACTTACCAGAATGACTTCTAGGTCAAAGAAAATTATTAGCCTGTACGTGTTAAGCACTGGGACAAGCTGCCGCTAGTACATGGGAAGTTTCCCTTGCAAGAGAGAGAGAGCCTGTATTGATGGTTTGTATACTGTGTAAGCTTTATGTACTGTATACACATACATATGTTCTGTGCCCTTGGGGTTGCAAAGATAATCTGCCAAAAGTGGATGGAATAATGCAGGCTGTGTTCTTGAGTCTACAAATGCCTTTAGTTTCTTTGCTACTGTTTGTAGGCTTCCTAAGCAGAAGAGGAGTGAAAAAGCCAGACCACTGGTTTTTCTGCAGCAGCTGTGAACCATGTCAATTGTCTGCTGTTGCTATTGGGAAAGCTACAATTAGAAGGCAAGTCTCTTGGCCTTTCCGGCGGCCTTTCCACAATTTTATATGTTCTACCTAGTAGAAGATGAGGAGGTGTTTGGTTTTTTTTTTTTTCTTCCTCTTTTGTATTTAATTTTTTTAAGCTTTATGACACTGGTTTTGGCACAGGAACACCTCTGTGTTCCAAGCGGCAGTTTGGATTTGCATGTTACAATTCATTCAACGTTTCAACATCACATTCAGGCAAATTAAGCTTTAATTCTCTTGTATAAACAAGAATAGATGTTAAACAGAATAATTATTTGTGTACTTCTACATCATAGGGCATATATTTGCTATAGAAAAATCATGCAATTCAAAGGCACTTTCCAGCCCATAACCACTAGGGACCAAAAAAAAACCAACTAAAATGCTTTATATTTAAAGTTAGTTTCCAAAGTTTTGAAGAAAATACATACACTGAGTGTACTTACCTGTTTATCTCAAATGCAGTTTATCTCCCTTTGCAGTGTGAGGTGACGGCTAATGCCTCACCCACAGTATATCCTTAGTATTGAGTATAACTTCACTTTTCACGGATTGTGGTTTTCTTCACAGTCCTGTGGGTTAGCCTACTTTCTGTCTCACACCAAAGTAATTGTACACGTGAAACTAGCACAAGTTTACATATTGATGAAAGCCACTCTAATGGGAAGTTAACAGGTCAATTAATCCACAGTCCAGGTGGATGGTTATTAAAGCACTTATGGTGGTTTAGACTGATGTTTTTCAAATAATTTTGGTACTCTGAATTACGCTGTTTACATTGTAACTATTTTAGAAAGTTTTTGAAAAAACTCCTGAAAAATCTATTATACAATACAAGGTATAAAGTACTTGTGGCAATAATGCCACACACAGAAATATTGTGATTTAAACATACTTCTAGTTGTTACCCTTGCTAAAAGCATCTCGGACAATACTAATATGTACATAGGTGTATATACCAAAGCACTGGTGAACAGTATGTCAAGATGTGGGGCAAAACTAGAATGGGGCACAGGTTGATGCACTGTTTACTTTTCTCAACTAGAAATGACTAAGAATTAGTAGCAAAGCTGAGGGAAGTCTAATGCTGTATACTGAGTTTCTTAACTGTAACAGATGAAAAGGGACCTCTAGTGATACTATTCTATAGATACTGAGTGATATGGTTACAAGGAGCTGGAAGTAAAGACTAACATTTTCAATGTCAGGCAGTAGTTCTGGGGTGACATAAATTAGCTTTATTTTAGTGGCTTCAAGAAGCTGAAAATCTAGTTTCAAGGTAAAAGACTGACCTAAATTTGAGGCTTGATTTTTTTTCTTTTTAAAAATGCTTTTGGAAGACTGGAATTTTTAATAGCTTTTTTTTTTAACTATTCCTCAAAAGAGCTGCTGTTCTTTAGAACAGTAAGTTTTCTAGCCATATTTTGAAGAGGAAATTGTACTGTTCTATTTTGTTGGGGCTGCAGTTCAAATGTTTAATGTTTCTCTTCTAGGAACAGGGGTTTCCCAATAGATGTCTGTCAACCCTAACTTTTGCAAGTAATCTTCTGTCTTTAGTTTGGAGCTCTGGAATCAGCTTTGAGAACTACTGCTGGGCTGCCTGCTATTTGCGGTTCCTATAGAGGCATCCACTGCATATGGGCAAATAGCTTATAATACAACTTGTCCAATGTACTCCCCGTACCTTGGGCCTACTCTATGCATGATTTAGGATTATGTGTCAGGTTGTTCTTCAGGGTGATGAGTGCTGGCACATATGCGAAACAGGTTTTTCTCCCCCATAACATACCACTGTTCTATCTGTGTGTTATTATAGTATGCTCTGATTTGGTATATCCAGTCCTGCAAGGAGCTGGGCCTCTCACCTAAGACTCACAATGGGAACATGAAATGATGCTGATGCAGCAGCATTTCTGAATCAAGCTGTTCAATTGAAATCTACCCCGTTTCCTGTTTTCTGGCTAAAACTTGTGAAATTTTGAAGGAACACTGTTGTCTTGTGGAAATGAGTTCTGATTCGTTGAAGCTCTTGAAAAGTCCATGTCAGCTGCAAGGATTCACGTCTGATGGAAATAAAGCTGCTTCTAAGAGTTCATATGTGGATTCTGCATAAACTCAGCACTGAAGATTGAAAATGTTAGTCTTAAATACACACTGGATTACTCATTAGTATACTTGAAATATTTTTTTCCTCTTTGTATGGCATGAATTGAGATGTACACACTTTTTTTAGTTTTATATCTGTTTACAAGATACTGGGTCCGAGTGTTAAGCTTATTCTTATATCTCCTGCTATAATGCACACTATTTTTAGAAGAAATATAGATTGTCACTGTTTGACTTTATTGTATTTGTTTTTATTACAGCTAGGAAAACAGCTGTTTTCCTTATTACCAGTTACCTTGGAACCACTGAACTATCATCTAGTTGTGCTGTGTAAAAAAACTATCTTATATACAAGATTCATGGCACCTTAAAGCATCTGTGTTTGCAACAGATACTGCTGTTGAAGAAAAGAAGATGGCACTCTTATCAAAATAACCCATTTTTCATATGGAAAAGATGATGAACAAAGATGTTTATCTAGAAGGTTGCAGTGGAGTTACTAATTGTAGAGAGGTATGAAACCTACACTGGGTGAACTATTCCAGAATTAAAAAGCAATCTGATAATGAAGGTTAGAAAATCACATGGACGCTACTAAAGGCTCTAGTAGACTATCAGTTTTGTTCTATTACATCTTTGTCCTATTCCTGTACAAGACCTGCACTCCCTTCAGGGATTTCCAGTTTTTTGGCTGCCATCTCTGTGCCTGCAGGATAATCAGTGGCCCTTCCCACCCACTCTAGCTTCTATGAAGATGTCCAAACCACTATATCCTTTAATTCCTGCAGCTTTGTCTAAGACATGGTGAGTCTGATAACTGTTCTTCAACAGCAAAAGTACAGTCCTGTGCTCCAGGAGCCTGTAGTTTTGCTGTAAGGTCAACTCTGGAGCATCCCCAACAAAACAGGGACAGTGTGCAGTTGCCTTACTTGCTGCATGCAGTTCCCTTTGATCTGCGGAGAGGAATGTGAGGCGAGTTTAGGGCTGCCCTTTGGAAGCCTACCATAAAAGATAGGGTAGTCAGCATGGCCCCAGGTGCTTGCTTGGACTGAAGTTGCACAGAACCTGTAAAACATACTTTTTACTGAATCACTGCAGAATAATGGAGAGCTGCAGCTCAGTCTGGGCAATGCTTCGTGCAAGAGACTGCATATTTTTCATGGTCTCAAACTGACTACCTCCCACAGTTCCAAGTCAAGCTGCTAGCAAGTAGAAAACAGTGTAAACTCTGCCTTATGGTGGTTTAAGTTAAAGTAACAGTGTTGACTTACGGCCAGACATAGTTGGAAATTGTCAGAGAGCAGAATTGTTTAAATGAGGTTAGAGTAAGTGCATGGCATAATAATTTAAAGAGCAGCCCTCTTCTGCATTTTTTGCAGCATATAATGTTCTCTGTCCATGAAAGAAAAGCAATTAGTTATTCATAACTAATTCCAATATATCTTGTACGTCTTAAGTTTTGGTTCAGTTTTGGAGAGTAGGGCAGAGCACCATTAAATGAGGACTTGGGCTTGTTGACTTTTTTGACAGAAAAGTGCTTTTCCTTTCCCTTGAGCCCAGCTAGTCCTGATTGCATGGCTATAGTCAGTTGTTAGCCTTAGCTGGGTAGGGAGGGTATGGATCTGCTGGTCAGACAGGCTGAATGCAAGCAGCACTAAGAAGAATTTATTTGGAAAGGAGTCTGTAGTACTTGTAAATCTGTACCTTGGCCAACAACTGGGACTGACTCCATCTTAGAAGAAACTGATGGCAAAGAGGAGTTTACAGACCTGGGAAAGGCTTGCCTGGGTCCTCTGTTGGGGCCAGGCCAATTAAACAGCTGGGCAGACTTACTAGTTGGTTTGATCTCTGTATTTTGCCTTTGTAGAATGATGATTCTTGATTTCAAAGGCAGATCATTGGGGTAAATGTGTATTTTTTACTGTGGTAATGAGAGTCACGTGAGAATCTTAAATGGGAGAAAGATAAAGCAGTCAAGTCTTCTTAGGATGGGATTGGCAAGGTTAGCTCATGATGGAGTTCACATCACGAAAGAGTGGTGTGTTGGGTTTGTTCAGGTTTTGTTTACTGGTCTTCACAGTGCTATGAAGATGAGGATTAAAACTGGAGAAGAGATGAGAAAGAAGTAGCTTCTCTCAGAAATAATTAGTGAGAAGTAATGTCTATGGCACTAACTTTCTCTTTCCTCTGATGTACATATAGAAACAGTTTCCTTGACTGAAAATTTTATTTACAGCTACACCTTTCAACTTTTCTTTGGATAAAATTCCAGAAACAAGGTCAAGTGTGTTAGTAACTTGGAGAATAAATGTTCTCTGTATCTGTGTACAGATAGGCATGCAACTTTACGTATCCACATAAAGGTACTTTTTATTTTATTGTGAGTTTGCTTAAAAATGACCCAATATTTAGTTTGGGAATGCTTTTTGTCTCCAAAAATAACTGAAGTTTCATGTTGTTGATGACATAAAACACATTTAACACAATAAAAAAGTTTCTTAACATGAAGACCCAGGGTAAGAATGAGAAAGACCCAGGATAAGAATGAGAAAAGGGCACCCAAATTCTTACACTAGCAATAATATCTTGAGTCTAAGATGAGGGTATTTTTCATGTTTCTGCCCAATATATGTGAGTTTCCCCCACTCCTCCTAAGCCTCAGTTCATTCACAATCCTATAAATAGCTTATTGGATTTTTTTTTTGGTCCTGTTTACTTTTGTCTCTATCTGAAGCTGAGGAGTTCACCAACTATTATAAGCCTATTCCGCTCTAGCCATCAAAAAACACTCACCATCTGGTGGGGAGAGGTGATATTACAGCCCTCTTATTTCTCCCTTGAAAACGCTGCAATGCTCAGGGCAAGTGAGTCCATCTGTAACTGCAGAGACCCAACAGGGAGATCCAGAGGCAACTGCAAGGAGCATGATGGTGTAGCTAAGGCATTAAGGTGTAGTGTAAAGGTTCTTGGGTTTTGTCACAGTCTCTATTTTGGAGAACATCACACAGTTTTTTGTTTTGCACACATGTGGTTTTTGTTTTTTTTAATGTCCCTGGGCAGGTAGGTAGCGAGGAACTTTATTTTTGTAGACCATGTCATGATCATCTTTAAGGGGGGGAGCAGACAGGGCAGACATAGGCACAGGGTTGCTCTGGTATCTGTTGCAACGCAAATGAAGAAGTGATCCTGACTACTTTCAGAATCTGATCCTAGAGTGTTGTCTCACTGATTTAAAAAAGAAGGGGCAAGTATGTTTTAAGGGTTATATGGCCTATAATTGACTTTCAGAAAGCACAAGTGGCTTCTCTGTAACTCATTTGTCTTTTGGCCCTCATACCTAATCTGTATCTTGTTTGCTCCTATGCTTCTTTTCAACTTTTTTGCTTTAGAAAGCTGGCCTTGCAACAACAAAAAAAACCCAGACTACTTAGTAGTTTCGGAACTAACAGTAGCATTTAGGATTTTGAATGGGTGAGCCCATTAAAAAAACCTCCAAAACCAAAGACGACTTCTTATTTTGTTCCAGGTGATTTGTAAGATTTGTGCATTTAGGCTTGAAACTGGAAACTGGAAGATCTGAATGATCACTGGAGCTAAGTATTGACATATCAAGGAAGAGTTATGGAAGGCCACTGATTAACTTTTTGCTAAATAACAGCTGAACGAGCTGGGCTGTCAACTGAAATTTTAATGTTAGTGTACCAAGAAGTGGTGAGTCATGTCCACTTTGAATAAAAGGCCTTTCAAAGAATTTAGGGGAATAATTTGCATCAGAAAGCGCTGTAATGCACAAACAGCTCCAGTAAAGCTACGGAAGACCTGTTAATCTTTTGAGATGACATGAAGTCCTTACACATAAAACTTCTGCTGAGGAGTACAGTGTGCTAGTACTGTATTAACTAGGGGAAGAAATTAGTTATTCTGATACCACGCAACAATATAAAAAAGATTAGCTGAGTAATTTCCACTGGGCACATTTCTTAATGGGAACTCGTAGCCTACTTTGATTGCCTCACTGCAAAGCTAGATAATGTGTTTATCCATTAGCTTTGGGTGACAACAAAAAAACTTGTCATAACCCATATTTTTGATCTGTTACCAACCTGTTAATGACTCTTCATAAAACATGCAGAGAACCATTGAGGTTATTAATACTGAATGGTCATAGGATTACCATGTAAGTGGTATGTACAGTGGGCAGAAGCTTCTGGTTCTGGACAGGATTTTTTTTGCAGGATTTCAGATAGTGGTTCATTAAAATATACTACATGCCGCCATGGATTGTGTTGTGGAGGCCCAAAAGTGGTGTCATTGACCTAGAAATGAATTGGGCTAAATCATGGTCTGCTTACTCAGTGAGATGGTGCAATTGTAACCTTTGGCTCAGAAAGTCCTAAAGGGCTGACGGTCAGCAGCTGAATGTGGTCTACTGTGTGCTTCCCTCAGTTCTCACTCCGCTCCTCCAGGCAGCTCGTGATGGCCACTCTCTGTAATGGTTGTGGGTATGTAACCCTTGGACTTGATGTGGTACAGCCAGTTTTGTCTCTACCAGACCACAGATGTTTTGTACCAACCTCAAAAGAACAGCACTTCTTAGAAAGTTGTTATGGTACTGAATGTGTCAGAAAAAGGACAAATGTAGCCAGCGGGGCTGCCAACCCTACCCCTAGACTAAAGTCAGCATAACTTTGGGCTTTGGTATGTAGGGTAGGAAGAAAAGTAAATAAATGTATTTGAAGATTAAGAAATTGCAAGTAAGCTATTACAGAAAGCACTGGATAGGCCTAAAAAGGAAAAGCATGGAAGAACGGTGTTTTGAATCATGGAGAGGAAGAGAGTTGAACAAAAAGGGACCTGTGAGATGTTTTGAAATGTGTTTGTTTGTGTCAAGTCTAGGGACACCTCTTTTTTAAGTAGATCACCATTAATTAGTGGAAATGTTATAATTGGAACTGTGTATAAAATATTGGGCCAAATAAGTATGACTACATATGCTGTTACCTTAACTTTGGGCAATGACTTGCTGCCCTGAGAGGTACAGGTTATAGGCTGGGAAGCAAGGACAGGGGGTCTGCTTAAGAAGTCTCTTTCGAGGAAGTAGGATGGCATGTAATCATGTACTTTGTGGCACTCTGCAGAAAAGTGGGAGGAACTGGAAAGCAGGAGCAGAGAGCCAAAAGGCAACAGGCAGCCAAGGCAGTGAGCAGAGCCAGAGCGACTCTCAAAGGACAGAGCAGCTTGTAATGTTGCTGGGTCTGGTGCAGCTGGGATTGTTGTACTCTTCTTTTTCTGTCCAATAAAGTGGTGTGTATTAAGCCACCTGACTGAATATGTGAGATGGGGCTAAAAAAAGTGCCTGGACATCAGTTTAGTTATACAGTTATACAGGTGATTGTAACAAACTCTATCGAATTCAGTTTTGCTGACAACAGATTCAGTGAGCACAATATTTATCTAAACTAAAAATTTGATGTCATCATTAGACTTAGTCACATAAATCCAAAAGCTCTGAGTAAAACAGTGCTAGATACCATCAGTCTGTCCTAATTGTGATCTAATTGACCAGGTTGTGGTCTGACACTGCTCTCAAGTGTTAAGTCAATATCTTCTGCATAGTGGAAAGGGAAAATGGAATGGAAAGTTAAATCTGTGCAAGATCCCTTTTCAGTTTTTAATGAGACTAAGTCAAAGTAGTTCTTGGTACCCAAGAGGGAACATGTAAGATTTGGAGATCACCTAATTATCACTGAAAAAGAGCAGGAAGTTCATTAAGGCTGTACGCAGTAGTGGTGGTTGGGTATGGTACAGCTGACCTGCAGTAGCAGCTCCTGCACTGCTGGTGTTTTGTGATGATATTCCTCTCCCAGTTCCTGTGGTTGGGGCAGGAAAGGCAGGTAAAATTTCTTAGGGTTAACAGGCTCCTCCCTCAAATGCTACCTTTTGGCCGAGAGTAGCTGCTATGTGAGCTTCAGCTTGAAGTCGTCTGCCTCTGTCTTGACAAAGCACTTCTGTTTCTCCAGCAAGCAAAATTCTGCTGAAACATGGGAAGTCAGAGTATCCTGACAGGATAACAGAGTCCCAGCAATTGTAGTGTGCAAGTTGAACTGTAACTTTAAAAGCAAAAGCCTGAATTAGGACTTTGACTGTGGAAATAAGGGAAGACTTTGTTATTTGCTGTCGTGACTGCTATTAGTAATTGGTGCTATAAAATAGCAGTCACAAGAAATCAGCAGGAAAATGAGAGTCTGTAAAAAAAACACGGGCAGTGCAGTGCAGTGTAAGGCTACTAAAGCTGTAATCAAACTGACTCACTGTCAATGCTGCATTAGGTTTGAGAAGTGAAGTAGGGATTTTCCTGTAAATTTCACAAACTGCCTATGACTCAGCCTTCAAAGAGGTGATCAGCATGTTAATGAAACAGCTGTTCTGCTTCAGTAGAATTTGGTACATGCTTTAAATCACTGTATTTCCTTTGGATTGTTTCTTCCTGAAAGTAGAAGAGCTCTGAGCCAGAAGTAGTAGTAAAACTTTATTTTCTGTGGTTCTTCTAGAAACGCTTCCACTTACTGCTCTTCCTTTCGGTATGACTACGTTTTTATTCCAGCCCTTCAGCATCTTTTCTGAAGTTTCTGCTACCGGTTTTTAGGTCCGATTGTTCCTTCTATCCCATTGTCTTGTCGAGAGCCATTTACCCAGATGATTTAGAGTTACCAGCCGCAGAGGTTTCAGTGCCACCAGGAAGCGCGTCTCGCTCGGAGAGGGGGTCAGGCTGCGACAGGGGACCTACAGAGGAAACACGAAGCACAGAAGCAGCCAAAGGTTTGCGGGGGAAGCTGGCGGTAACCTTAAGGAGCTGAATTAACTTAGCGGCCGGGTTGTTTGCTAGCGCAGCGCTCGTACCTCCGGGGGCCCGCGGGCCGGCTCGGCCTGGGCCCCGCAGCGCTCTGGACGCAGGCCGAGAAACGCCGCGGTCCCTTCCTCCCCGGCTCACGGCAAACGCACGCGGGGAGCCGGGCCGCCTCCCGGGGCGGTAGAGCACCCCCGTCGCGTTGCCGGGCACGGCGGGGCCGCGGCGGCCAGGCCCGGGGCGGAACCGGCGTCCGCCCTGACGTTGGAGGCGGCCGGAAGCCATTGGGAGGGGCCGGACCGGGCCGGGCCGGAGAGGGGGCAGGTGGCGGGGGGCCATGGCTGCGCCGGGCAGGCGGTGCTAGTCACGGAGGTAGGTCGCGCAGATAATGAAGGAGGTTCCCCTGAGCAGGGAACCGGAGGGTAAAACGCCCCCCTCGTGTCCGTCTGTGGGGAGAAGGGGCCGCTCCCTGGCGGGGCCGAGGCGGGCCCGGCTGAAGGAGGAGCTCTGTGGAGCCGGGGCTGCCGCGGGGCGCCTTTCGGCTGAAGCGGCCGCGGTTTCTGGGTGAAACTATTCCTGTGTCCTTCCAGCGGGCTGTAGTGCCGCCTGTGTAACCCGGGGCGGGGGGACGCCGCTGGTGTTTCGTACTTTTAATTGCTTGTAAATACTCGCAAAGTAACTCGCTGCTTCTCTTTGCAGAGGTCTTGTTTCCCTTGGTGTAAAAATCTGGCTTTCATTCTAAAGTCTGTCCTGAGTTACTCTCGTGAAAGATATTTTCTAATGTCATAGAGGTACAGTGTAATAGCTGGTTGTTGGCCTTCTTGTTCTCCTGTTTTGGTTTGTGGTGTTTTTTTGTTTGTTTTTTTTTTTTTTTTTAATGGAAGAGGTTTTCAGCTGCTTTGCAATGTGCGAGATAACAGGAAAGCATAGGACAGCATACATACCTTTCTCAGTTCTAAAAGTATAGTCAAGAAACCTTAACCTACAGTGTTGCAAGCTTAAGATTCAGTGAAACATGTACTGACAATGGTTCCTCTGAGAGAAGGTTACAGGAGAACCTTGCAGTTAAATGCCCATCTCGTGGTTTGTCAAACAAAGCCTGAATTGCAGCTTTCCCTCGTTATTGTGGCCTTTTTAATAAAAACTGAAAAATAAAAAACCCCGAACCTGTCACTATGCCATCATGACACCTGGTCTGCCCAGGCTGACGATCTATTCTGTTCCAGGATCCTCTTTCAGCAGGATCTAGATTGCTGTTGCAAACCCAGGGAAGTCCAGTTAGTGGGCTGCTGGACACTGCGTTGTAGGTGAGGGCTCACTTTTTTGGGTCTGCTATTGGACTTTCTGATGCCGGAGACAGAGTTATTGTTTGCTTTGGTTTTGATTTCCTCCTTTAAAAAATGAAAATAATGAAACTTGACTGCCATTGCACATTGCTGTTGTGAGTTGGTGGTGGTATCGCATGAGAAGATCAAAAGTACAAAGCAGTTACGCAGCATAAGCACCTTGTGTTCTCTGAATTGCAGTCTAGATACTGGTCCTAAAGAGGAGAATTAATACCCTTCTGGCCCAAATTGCCCACGAGATAAGCCAGATGTTGCAATGGTGCACTCTGTTGTTGAATCATTGCAGAAGATTAACCACAGGGCCCTGTGGAACACGTCACATCTGTTGGATTTTTGGTGTGGTGATGGCTTGGCGGTTTTTTGTCCTTTTTTTTTTTTTTTAAGCATTGCCAGCAGTTGTCACACAATAATGGTGCTATAACCCTCATCTTTGACTTTTTCCCTGTCTGCCTGTCATCACTACACAGTCTGCATGCTACCTTAAGTAAATTCTCCAGAATGTGCAAGGAATAATTGCGTAGTAGTTTCAGTTGGGCCCTGAATTTTGGTTGCTTCATTAGAAGATTTGGTAAAGCAATTACAGTGTAGCTGGATATACTGACAAGTGGTTATTTCAGTTCTTATTAATTCTATGCATTTAATGTGAGTTTTACAAATTTATTTGTAGAGTTCAGGATTTTATGTGTTGGAGGAAGAAACATATGAAACACCCTTTGCTTTCTCCTATGTCTTTGCATAGTATCTCTTAACTTTATGTAAGATAAAGCTGGAAAAAGCAAGCTCAGCTCCTGGGGCTTGTCTGCCTTGGGAAATCTGGGGATAGCTCAGAAAGCGTTAAAGGAAACAGAAATGGTTGTTTGCTTTGTATTATGTATCTTTCCCCATCTGCAGTCAGGAGAATGCAAATGGAGAGCTATCAAGGTGCAGCAGAGGGGCACGGAGTTATCCATGTTCCTCTGTACAATGACTTTTATGTGGGATTCGGTCTCAGTATACTTAATCTCAGGAAGCTGCTGATGACATTGTGTACCTGTGTGCACTGTCCCTTGTTAGGGTGGCACCTTATTTCTGTAAGCAAGCCTTTAATTTTGGTATTTCAAAACTTCAGCAAAATTAATTGGAAAGATGTCTGCATCGTTTCTTGTGCTATGTAAAGTTATACCTTGGAAGGTTTTGTTTCTTGTAGTGTCATTTTGTTTCTTTCTAATTAGAAGTTTTGTTTTTTTGAAGGCATCTCTGCTTTGCTGCTGCCTGACCAGTGAGTCCTTTAAATACACTCCAGCAGTGGTCACGCAGAACCGACAAACTTAAACTGGTGGAGGGAAGATGATGTCCTTGGATGGACCACAGAAGACAATCAGTAGCCCGGTAACTCCCCTGTCATGTCAACAACTCCTCCCTTGGGAAATGGGACTTTGCTGTTTTATGTCAATAGTTAGTACTCACACTGTTTTGCACAGTGTGGGGTGTTACTGAGAACTCTTTGCATTGCTCAGACATTTGAGGAAGAATGTCGCAGGTGACACTAGGGGAGCTGATGGTGTTTAAAAATTGTGCTGTAAGCAAATGAACAGTTAATACAGAGGACTTGCAAAACAAGAAGTTCTTTTGGCCTTGGAGGGTAATCCCTTTTCATTTTATTGGATGTCTGGCGGAATGTGCTGGATTAAAAGTGAAAATATGATAAGCAGTGGTTTCACTTCTAATTCTCTGTAAACATGGGTGGTGCCTGGCAGCCCTCATGAAATATTTTTTTAGTGTATGGTGCTTGTAACTTCTGTCTCAGCAGTTAAACTTGGAATCTTTTTTGATAGTTGGTGTCTTACCTACTTTGTAAGGAAGACTTGAGCTAACACCATTCAGCCATTGCAGAGAGTGGATCTGACGGAATGTTGTTTGTGTAGCTTAGCATTTGGAGACTTTCTCTGAAAAGCTCTGGTATTCTTGTGATCTGGGACAGTGATCTGACACTGGCATGTAGCTAAAGGGGTGGGCTGGAGCTGCGCTTTTCATTATATCTTTAAAAAGGTAGTTCCTGTGAGCCTTCAGGAAATAATGTTTTAACATCCTGTTGTAGAACTCTTAAAAAATATCTATGCCTGTAGACTTAGGGGTCAAGAGTCTCAGGTAGGAATAAGAATGAGTATTTGGGATTGGAATATGGAGGCAAAGTTGGAAAAGACAGTGCCAATGATCTCAGGGCAGCCTCCAGACAAGGCCATGTGCAACCTGCTCTATCTGACCTTTCTTTGAGCAAGGCATTGACACCAGAGGTGTCTTCCAATCTCAGCCTTTGTGTGATTCCACCACCTGTGTAATATCACAAGATGAACTTACTAGGGATGGAGGAGTGTAGGCTACGAAGGTTTCACTGTTTCAGTGAATTGTTCAGCTGACATTGACCAGTTGACTTCAGAGGTAATTTTTGGAGGTCTGAAAGAAAGCCAGTATGCTATTATCCAACTGACTGCTGGTATTCAGTACGTGCTGCAGGCAATCCTGCTTCAGCAGGGGAGTTGGACTAGATGATCTCTATGGTCCTTTCCAACTCTAAAAATTCAGTGAAATTCAGTTAGATCATATGATATCACAAGCATTACTCTTAATGAATGAGAAAAAATTAGTAGAAGAACATCTTGAGACGTGTGGAAATTATAGGCACATTCTATGATGATAAACCCTCATTAAGTCTTTAGTATTGCACCCAGGAAATGCTCTGTTATGGCCTTGCAGATTCTATATCTGAGCTTCTGAAGAGTTGATGGGCCAAGTTTCTTTTCTCTTAAATAAATTCATGCCTTTAAATATAAAGAAGGGTTTTTTTTGCTATAGTTTCTCTTCCAGGGACAAATAACTTTGATTCACTGGAGTCCCAGCATCCCTGGCCTCTGTCTGTGTGTTTCTCTGGGTCATCTTTGGAGACTGAACCAGTAATTTATTACTCTACCGCATTGCTCAGAGCTACTATCGCTCAGGAGTAGTGTGTGAGAACTAAAATAATCAAGATATGTTTTTTCTTATTTATTATTATTGATCTTATTCTTTGAATAAAAACGAGCCTCTTGTGTATAGCTTGTATGTTAAGGAGTGAAGGTACTGCTAGTAAGTGAAGGGATTTCAGCCTATTTATTCTTTCGCTTTTAACACTTAATTTCACATTTTGGTCCTCGTCTACTGCACTTAATAAAAAACCATGAAACTTAAACCAACTGCACCGTTTGTGAGCGTATGCTTGAGAAGCAAATTCTCTAAGTCTGTTTTGCTGATGTAGAAGATAACTACAAATTAGGTTTTGTGCAACGTGGGTAGCTGAGAAGGGAAGTGGAGAGAGGGTGGAAAAGGATGTGCATCTACTGGCAGAAATGATCAACACTCTGGATTTAGGCAATTTTTGCTATCATTCCCCTTTTGCCCCTCACCAATTCATAAGTGTCAGCAAACACTTTTCATATCTTCCTATTTTGCATAATTATATACATATAAAAAAATCTCAAATTGTCCTTTTATCGTCCAGTATTTCATTCTAGAGTAGTATTTCCAGTCTGTTCATTTTTTGTTGTTAAATTACTGGAACTCTTGTTTGCAATTGATGTTTAATTTGAAAGATGTCCTGAAATCATATACAGTGTTTAATAGTTCAGGGATTTGGAGGGTAAAAAAAACCCTGAAAACAGCCTTGGCAGAAATTTTTGTCTGTTAACCAGAGCAAATGCAAGATTTGCTACCATTTACTTCATTTTTCAATCTCAAGCACATGTGATGAGATGCAAATTTATGGCTTTACTTTCAGATCAGTCTCCTGTGAACTTCCACAGGTTTCTATTGAGGTGCTCCCCTACCCTCACTGAAATTCTAGGTGTACCATCTGATTGTCAGGGTAGGGTTTCTGTCACCATGTCTGAGCCTTTGCCAGAGAGCTGTACTGGGGAGTTTGGGGCTTTTATTTTAACTGACATGTCTCCTCACGTGGCTTAACAACTCCTACTATGTTGCCATTTCACGTAAGGTGAATTTGTTATCTTCTCCAGCTATTGATGCAGATGGAAAAATAGGCAGGCTTTGAGCCAGACTGCATACCATGGATACTGTGAAGACCAAGATCCTCGACCAAAGTTATTTCAGTGTACTTTACAGTTTTTAGCTCATTAGGATGAGGTATTTTATTGTGTTTGTCATGTAGTTTTTACTAAGAAGACACTGTGATATAGTCTCTTCTTTTCCTATTGCTGCTTTCCAAAATGGAGCAAGAACAAGCAAAAAGGCAGCTGCTGTAGTCTGGGGTCAGAAGGTTTGTAGAAAGGGCCTCCTGCTACCAGCAAAGGCCTTGAGTATTAGTAGCCCTTTGCAATGACCTAATTTGAAGTGAATTTTCTTTATTAAAAGTGAGGCAATAAAATATTACCACTCTTTGTTTGAGAGCTAGGAATGAAGGCTGGAAACGTTAGTTTTAATTTTGGCTGAGAAGCTTGGTTTTCATAGGTAGAACTCTACTGGGTTTTTTCTTCCTGTTTTGGTAGGTATTTAGTGCTTTTCTGCTGTGTCTTTTAAACAAAATGCTAGTTGTGTTTCCTTTAATGTGCTAGAGTCTCACATAATTAAGTATTAGAGTATTATTTTTAAAACTGTTGTGGTTTTTTTTTTGCCTTCATCATAAAATGTTATTTGAATCTTTTTCATCTCCTTCCCTCCCCCCCCCGCCTTCTAGATCATTCCATATGTTGGGACAATACTTGGTGGCCTTGCTCCAGGGGAGCTGATTGTGATACATGGGACTGTTCCTGATGATGCAGACAGGTAGTGGCTATGGTGTTACTTTTTGCAGTGTCACTGTGTGAATAAGTATGTTATGGATAAAATGTTTCCAGGGTTCTACTTACGATGGCATACAAAGGCTTGATCTAAATCCTTGTGGTGGTGTCAGAGCGAACACAGGCTTAAGCGGTTAATGAAAGCTTTGTGATGAGAAGTGAGGGATTAACTGATTTTTTGCTTTCTGCTGATCCTCTCTTCTTTTTGCTTTGCCTGCTTTGACTGGTTTTTTTCCATGTCATACATATGTCTGCTCATCTAAAGAGGTTATCTGAGACTAATGAAATCAATAATGAATGTGTTGCATGAGATAATTAACTTTAACTGGGATAAGGAGGTATGAACTAGTGCGTGTGCCCAGTATGGGGCTTCTGTTTCCTGACCTTGCTCAAGGTTCATGTTGTTATTCTACTGATGATGGGATGATGGGAGGGAAGGTGGTGAACGCAGTGAGGGGCTTACATGATGTGAATAATGATCATTAAATAAATACTTAAATATTTTAATTCATTGCAATAAATGATGGGAGAACCTTTCGCAAATGTGTACGAGTTGGACAAATATATTTGGTTTTTTTCCACTACTCAACAACACTCCTTGTGTTTGCCTGTTTTGAGGCTCCACAGTAAAACACAAGTGTATCGAACCTCTAGGTGATTTCTTGACAGACTGAGCTGAATGTGGTTTGTCTTATTTTTATGATTAGGTTCCAAGTGGATTTACAGTGTGGCAGTAGCATAAAGCCTCGAGCTGATGTGGCGTTTCATTTCAACCCTCGCTTCAAAAGGTCTGGCTGTGTTGTTTGCAACACACTAGAGAGGGAAAAATGGGGCTGGGAGGAGATCACGTACGAGATGCCCTTTCAAAAAGGGAAGTCATTTGAGATTGTCATCATGATTTTAAAGGATAAATTCCAGGTGAGTTTGGGTTGATTCTTTATCCATAGCCAGTTCTCAGGCCAATAAGAGAGGTATTTTGTATACTTCCAAGAAACAGTTGGAAGCCTTGGTTTCTGTGTTACCTAGATACAGTATAACTACAGAAAAGTTTAGAAGCTTTTTTAAAAGAGGTGCTAAGTAAAGCAGTCCTTTAATTTTGTATTGTTTCCCTCTAAGTTGGATGAATAGGCAAGGAACTTACTGCCGTGGCTAATGGCTACTCCACCCTTCCATTCTTATGTGCAAAGGGCTGACCTTAGGACAAACCTGTTTTGCAGACTGGTGTAGGACAGTCCTCTTGGAGGGAAGGTGTGAGATATATTTGTCTTGCTCTGTTAGACTGCAGTAGCAGATTCTGTTAGGTTGCCACATTGGTAAATGATCAGGAGATAAAAACAAAAAGTGTGAAATGCAAATTTTAGTGTAGTCACATAAATCCCCCTTGTAGTAATGGAGAGAGAGACTGAATCATGCATGAGCTGAACTTAGTTGCTCTGAAATTTCTAGGACACTCCCTGCTTCTGTACCAAAACAGTGTAAAACAGAGATACGTGCATGTAATTTGATGTGTGGCTGGTGTGATGTATGTTTAATACAATTTTCCTATTTTGTTTCCTATCTTTTTAGGTGACGGTAAATAAGAAGCACTTGCTGCTCTACAACCACAGAATTGGCCTTGAAAGAATAGATACTCTTGGAATATATGGCAAAGTGCAGATCAAAACTATAGATTTTGTTTCTAATGTAAGTTATACAGGCAGCTGACTTGTTAGATTCCTTTTCTCTCTTGCTAAACTAGAGTAGGATTTATGGTGAAAAGGGAGTAAAGAAAAGCAGCTACACAGTCTAATGTCAGTAACAAGGCTTTGTTTCCCCCACAGTTCAACATGTGAGTCTCATGTGAGGATCTCTGTCTTCCCTTTTTAGTCTTGAGGTTAGGGACAAAAGGGTGACAAAGTTTACAGCTTACAAAATTAACAGGACAGATACTGAATCTGGGAATGGATTAGACTTTCCAAATATTGCAGAAGCTCCAAAATGAACAGTATTCATTGCTTCTAAGTGACAAGTTCAGCCATGGCTGGAACTTGTGGCTTGGCTTCCAGTTGCCAAGTTCAGCCACAGCTGGAACTGCTTGTACACATAACCCTGTTTTTCCTAAATGACTGAATTATTGAATGAAGTGATAAATGGGAGTGTATATTTATTTCTCGGGGGGAGAAGAAATGTCCTTTCTTGAAGAAGACCTTGTGGCTTGACTTGCACTTGGACCAAACTGCAGTGACTATAAAGTGCAGGTAGCACTGTACTTCCTCTCAACTGCCAGAAAGTAAACCAACAGGGAGTTGAACAAGATGTTTTCCCCTATGCAGAAGGAAAGATCCTTCTGCTCTGGAAGGGTGAGATTTTTAGACAGAATCCAGGGAGATACAGAAAGTAAATACCTTTTCCCTTTCTTTCTGCCACTCACTAAGGCAGCCTGTGTACTCCTGTGTAATATTCTGGCTCTATTCTGCCCTGTCCTCACTACATTGTACGTAAAGCTTGGGTCTCTTGCTGCTAAACGTCAGGTCTAACTTGGATCAGCACAGTAATAACTGTATTGATGGAAGGTGGAGATTTGGGCCTGAATGAAATGGGGTCTAAACTTTAAAGATAGTTCTACTTGCTTATCGTTTGCAAAGCCCATGCACAGGCCCCAACACTTGGCCATGTTGCTTCAAAGCTGGTTTTGGAGGACTGACTGAGAGGAGCTTGGGGGCAAGCAGGTGCTGTGGGTTGGTTTCTATCCCAAGCACGAAACAAAGCAGAGTTGCTTTAGTCTGTGGTTGCTGATGCTGTATCTTTTGGGGAAGAAGGGTATGGAGAATGGCAATTGTTTCCTTCCTGTTGCTTCTAATATACTACTCTGAGGAGGAAGAGGGAGGCTTGTATTGAAATAAACAAGCTGAAGATACAGTCTGCCAGGGCTAGGCTGGAACTGTCTCAGCGTGGCCGTGTTGTTCATATGCCCTTCCCATGGGAAGAGACAGGGATTCAGGGGCTGCTTAGAATCCCAAGGTCCCCTGCAAGGACCTGCCCTGCTGCTATTCCTACCAGTAGGAAAAGCTCAGTGGGTATCCTCAGCTGCTAAGGGGTTAACAGCGCTCTGACTGTTAAGTAAGGATTAAAACTCTCATGAGGTGGTCTTTAGAAATCTCAATTTGGCTTCAGCAGTTGATCTTCAGGACTTTTCTTTGGTTTGTAGGGGTTTGGCTATCTTTTTCTTCACCGTAGCCCTAGATTTTCATGTTAACAGTTTGCCCTTCAAAGCAGCACAGATCTATGTACAGTCTTAAACCAACTTTAACATAAATTTCTATGATGTTAGCAATGATATCTAAATATCTCTCTTTCTGCAGTCTTTACAAGGCTCTCAGCCATCATGTCTAGGAGTAACAAAGATAAACACAGAAAATGTACGTATGTTTGTAAAAGGTTGAATGAATCTCCCTGTTATCTGATAAGCTAGTTAATGTTGTTTGTTTTCTCTTGTAGGGGGAAATGCCAGATGGTTCACAATTTGTAAGTGTCTTGTGTAGACTTGTGGGAAATGTGAAGAGTAGAAAAAATTGAAATAAAAACATCTCAGTTATTCATGAAAACACATGCACAAAACAAGGGAATCGAGAATCCAATGGGAGATGATCAGCGAGGTTTTGTAGAGAGAAATCCTCTTTTCTGCTGCTAATAGAAGTGAAGCTATTTGTTAAGTCATGTAGAAACCCCAAAAGATAAATGCATCATCCATAGCCATAACCAGAAAAAAAATAATGAGGTACCTGTGGTTTCAAAAGACCAAATCACATTAAAAACTTTTTTCAAATAGGCATACTTAGTTTTCTCTGCTTTAGGGAATACCTGCAAAACAAAAGCATTCTGCAGTCATACTAGGCCAAGTTGCCTGATGTTAATGTGTATATCTTGGATCCTGTCTGGCTACATCCGCCTCTTGCTGGCGGATCCATGCTTACTCCAGGTACGCTTCAGGTGGCTGGATGCAAGCATCGCACCTCAGGGCTGGAGCTCGCACCCAGCTCAGCACGGAGCGGAGACAGAGCCAGCACTCATCTTTTTGCAAAAAAGCTATACAGGTGGGCAGTGCCCACACTGGAGTAAGGACCATGCTCCATCTGAAAAGGAGTTGGATGCCAGGAATATATACAAACAGAATTTGTGGAGAAGGTGTAGTTGCAGTGAGTGCCGTGATTTAGTTGCCTTGTCACTTGACAGTCTGCCTTCTTCAGTCTTCTTCTCAAAACCAAATAAGGACTTAAACAAGAACATAAAGACGAAGTATTTATCCCTTCACTGCTTTTCCCAGATTAAATTGACTTTTAACAGAATGCAAAAAAAAAAAAAAAAGGCACATAAAATACTTGCACTATCTATCATTATGAACTGGTGCCAGGAGGACGGAATACTCAGTGACCCTACATCTAAAATTTATTCAACCGTGGACTACACACCTAGCATGATTTTTTTTTTGTTTTGTTTAAAGTATAACTGAAGCTTTCAGAGAGGAGAGGTTGGGATGTCTGTGTCTGAATAATTATATGTGATAGAAATTTAAACTAGTGTAGGGAGTTTCATGCTTGCTTTTTTTTTTCTCCTTCTTCCCCTCCTTCCACCATTAGTGGTGGCAGAAGTAGTTGTAAATAATGTTTATTTTGAACCTAAGGTGGTAGGCTAAAGAAAAACCCAACACATTCTTATGTTTATCTCAGTGTAACTTTTCCACTATAGTATTAGGATCACAGAAGGTGTTGTTAGGAATAATTTTAGTTTTAAGGGCAGATTCATAAATTTATTCCTGTCATAGTAAAGCTCAGCTTTTATATTGAAAAAAGTATGTCACAGTCAATATTTTTACTGGTGGTGTACTTTCAGGGGGTTCCTTACATTGGGAAACTTGATGCTGCACTTTCTCCAGGATGCACAGTTGCTATTAAAGGAGAAGTGAATAAAAACCCAAAGAGGTAAGCGTTACTGACTTTTTCTGCTATTTAACTGAGCTACTCTTGAGAACGAGTAGGCTTTTCCATTGCATAAGTATATCCTTACTCACCTGCAACTTTGCATCTGGAATCATCTGAAACCGCAGTGCACTTTTCTCAGGAACCTGCAGATACTGCTTTAGAGAGGACTTAAAGAGCAGCTTCATTGTGAAGGTAAAACCTGAGTGTCTTACCTACTAAATCTGCATCATTCACAAGACTGTGTGTCTGTTAACGGTTTCCATCGTGTGAGGCATGTGAGCACACATATTGTACAAAGACAGTGTTTATTCTAAAGAGATACAAGAGCAAGGAAACTGGCAGAAGTCGATGGCAAATGAGTGAGGTGGATGAGTTGCTGTTGCGCTCAATGCTGCATGTTACATTTCTGAATACTTCTCAGGTGGCTTCCTCGTGGACTTGGCAGGAGCATGAAGGTGCCTAACTGACAACTGGGTGCTGAAAGCTGGTAGGGGAGTACGAGCTATAATTTTGATAGCAAATTAGGAGTTGCAAAGATTTTCCCAACATAATCTAAAGGCCAGGGGAGGGGAGAGGGAAGGGGAGCGCAACGCAGTCGAAATGGAGCTGAGGAAATGTCTGTGCTTCAGCATGCCCTTTGCTTGAAGGGTGGTTTTGGCTCTGCAGAAACATGCCTAAAAATGAAACAATTAGTGCAAATGCTGAGAAGCATGCTGTTTATGCTCTGTGTGTGCATTGCACTCCTGCTTCCTCACAGCACATAACTCCCCTGCAGCTGAGCAGCACTCAGAGTTTGTATTAATAATGGAACCCAAGGTCTAGAAATCTTAGCAGCAAACTCTGAATGGACTTTAAATTTGACAGGACAATTGCTATTTACATTGTAGCATTTGTTTTCCTTGTCTTTGGCTTGAAAAGCTTATTAGCGTATTTCAAGTGCTGAATATATTACTGATAAGAGTGAAGAGGCTTTTGGGTGTTAGTTAAAGCATAGCAGGTTGTCTGCTCTTTGTGTTTGTGCTGTTAAACTTACAGACTTTTACAGAGTTTCTAAGTTACTTAATGCCTTTCACTCAGTTCACACAGTTGTAGATGTTTCTTTTCCTGATGAAAGAGGACTTTGCAACTTGGAAGTGTGACTGTTGCCGTATTTCATATCTGGACAAAGCAATTCTAGGCTTTGCAAAGGAGGGAAATAACCTGACACCTGGAGCTAATTTTGGGGCAGGAACATTTCTCCTTTAACTGCAGTGAGGTCTTTGCCACAGGTTGAATCTGGATGACTCTTCCACCTGATCACTCTTCTTCAGAGGTCCCCTTTAGGAGCCCTTTGTTCATTCAGCCTGGGTGGAGCTGTGCTGCCTACAAAGTAACACTTTGTATGCCTGGTGTCCCACCAATCTTAAATGTAAACAGAACCCTCAAACTTTCCTTAGAGTCTAAGCAGTTTGTTGGGAAAAAGAATATGTCTTTAGATAAAACAAAGCTTCACACTCCACTGCCTGAGTGAAGAGAAAGAGATGGTGGAACAGGTAGCACTGTGTCTTCCATGAGAATGCTGCTCCCTAGTGCTATAGGGGAGCAACACTTGGAGGTATTGAGCCAAGTGGACCTTGCTGAGACATGAACAAAAAGCTGCGAGTGATGAAACAGATCTAGCAGGGTCATGTCCTGTATTTGCTGCCTCCAACAAAGGTTTCTGTGTGAAGGAGACAAATCCATCTTAACTGCCTACTTGGTTCTTCAGCTGAATCAACAGCCGTGGCTCCAGAACAGTCCTCAGTATTGGCTAGGAGACTGGTACATAGCATGGACTACTGCATTATGTTTGTAAACCCTTGGTATAGTAAACTTTTAACTATCTTCCAGCTTTACAATAAATCTGAAATCAAGTGACTCAAAGGACATTGCATTACATCTGAATCCCAGAATGAAAAATAAAATTTTTGTAAGGAACTCATACCTTTATGACAGCTGGGGAGAAGAGGAGAGAGAAGTGGCCAATTTCCCTTTCAGTCCAGGAATGTACTTTGAGGTAAGAGTAACTGAAACATGGCATCAAACTAGTAATTCTGCCAAAAGGATGAGCAGTGGTGCTAAAATGTCATGTCACTAACACAGATTTAAATAAAATCATCATTTCTGCATTTCAGTGTCCTGAGAGTATTTAGGATTAAATGGGAGCATATGGAGCAGAGATTTGACTTGGTTTTAATGACAGTTTTCAAATAGTTGCAAGAATTCAGCCTGTCCTCAGAACAAATTTTAATTGAATTGAATTGGACTCAGTGATCCTTCCAACTTAAGATGCTCTATGATTCTATGAATTTTATTGAAGTTTCACTTTTGAAATATTTATTTTGTATGAAACATGCTTTGTTACAGAAGAAGGTCTTGCCCAAGTCTAGGATAGATCATCACGTTGTTTTTCACATTTTACCTGAGTTTAAAACTTAACTGTTTCTCTTCTCACTTTTCAGCTGATCATTTTCTGTGATGCCCACCAGTTCAAAGTTGCTGTTAATGGTGTTCACACTCTGGAGTACAAGCATCGTTTTAAACAACTTGGAAAGATCAACATAGTGGAGGTCACAGGAGATATTCAATTGTTAGATGTGAGGAGGTGGTAGTTCTTTTCATTCAGTACTAAAAGAATTAAACCTCTTCTAATAACAGTGCCTCCTTGTCAAGTACTATCAGGCGCTGACTTGTGCTGAGCCTGCCTTTATCTATCTAGGCTTCTGCGTCTGCTCTCTTGAGTTAGGTGAGTACCAGAACTCCTGACTGTGAGATGAAATCCTCCTCTAGTGCACAGTATCCTGGCAAGCTAAGTTTTGCTCAAATAAATCTCCTGTATTACTGAACCTAGCAGTGTGAAAATGCTACATCATACTGTGTCTAACAAATGCACTCAGTATGTTTCAGTTAAACTACTACTTGCCGTTCCTTGATAGCATACATTCGATATTGTGAAGCAGAAACAAGACTGAAACAGGATGTAAAGATATGGTTGTCCATCCCAGAAGGGACAATGGTAATTCATTTAAAATACAATTATGAAATATACTCTTCTGTGTCGTAGTTTATATTGGCAATTATAACCTTTTTCCTAAGGCTGGATTAAGCAGCAGCAGTTGGCCCATCAGTTCTAGCAAAAGTCAAGGAGGAATTTGAGCTTCCTGCTTAGTCTGCTGCTGAAGTAGAACCTTCTCTGACAGTCATGGTTAAGTCACCTCCAGCTTTTAAGTGGCTTAAATCAAACATACAACAGCATTTCTAGCTTCTAGTTTTCCAAAGTGAGACAAATGATGTAGCTGGTTCCAATTGCGTGAGCTTTTGAAAGCTTGTTTGATCTGAAATGGCTCCAAACTAACCAACTTGAGATTGCTCAGGGACTGAACTAGATGTTTGTGTATTTCATTTTTAAAAAATGTGTGAAGCCATGTACTCCAGGCAGGGTTTCAGCTGAGATGAGACTTGCATACTTATCAGTGGAATAGAGAATCACCCCTTTTTCAGTCTTGTATTGAAATACTATCTATTTGAAACAAATGGTTCCTCTTCAATCAATTTTCCATACAAAAGTCAGTCTTAATTTTTATATTCTTTTAAAAAATTAGTTGCTACTGGCTGTCAATACATACCTGAGGGATGTTTCTATTTATCTGAACAGCTGCTAAAAGAGTGAAGCAATTTCAAAAATAAGAAGTACCCGAAGAGTATTTAAGATAAATGACCGGATTTAATGTATAAAAAGCATAAATAAAAACATTTGTGATCTCTGCTTTTCTCAATGTAGCTATGATCCCTTTTTGGTCTGTATTTTGTCTTGTTTCACTTACTGTCTCCAGTGTCTCCAAGGTGGCATAGCAGTCCTGACTGGAGGGCCGTTTCCATGCTGAGGAGTTAGTGTCGCACAGACCAGTGTAGGACTCAGCTGAGCTGTGCTGGTGTGGCTGTCAGACAGAGTTGTGCTCCTCATACCCCCTGGCTGCAGGATAAACTCAGCTGGAGGCCAATGGTAGCAGAGAAGGAGGTAGGCAGCTCCCACTCAGGGATGGCAATTGCACTGCTTGTGTGACCTTGCCTCTATCTAAAAGTTCAGCGGGAAGTTCTCATGTGAACATCCTTTTTGTTTGACAGGAGACATGAATAATAGTTGTTTTATTTTAAGAAAATCCTGTATGAGCGTGAATGACCATGATGGGGTAACTGTCCCAGAGGCAGGATCTGCATGCCATGCTGCACCCTGAACAGCAACCCACATTGCCAGTACCCCATGGGATGTAAGATTATCCTCTTTGTAGTGTTAGCTGCATTTTAAACCATACTTTATGGAGTCTGAGTGCCTGAGTCCTGGTGCAAAACAGGTGAGATTTTTGGTAAATTCATTAACATAGCAAGCGATTTATTTTTATCTTCAGGTGAATAAGAAGCTGATCAGTAGCAGTCTTTAAAGACTACAAAGCAGCTTTAGGTCCTCTGTCAATCCTAGTTTCTTGTAACTTCCTTTTCAGTATCTTCAGTGAGTTTACTTTTTACTTCCCTAAAAATGACAGAAAAGCAGATGCTCAGGCGTGCAGTATGACAGCCCCTCCCCAGGGACAGTAACTGCACACAGCCCAAGCACAGTGGAATTCAGGGAGTCTCACAAGTTGTCACTCTGTTTGTGCCCAGCTATCGCAGTTACAGAGAAGTAATACGACAAGTCCCCAGATCATCCAGAAATGATAAAGCCAGATTCTTACAATATTTTATTAAAAAGTTAAGATCTTAGCTCTGATAAAAATTATTATGACAGTTTGCCTGTAATACTCGCACATGTGAAGCTAACATGATTCAGACAAAATTTGAAAACAAAGGGGATCCACTTAGAAGTAGCTTTGGAGTGGTTCTCCCAAAATGACTTCTAGTTGGTGAATTGTCTTCTGACACTGCTGTTCAACTTCTTCACATTCATCTAGAAAAAGAAATAAAACAGGAATTAAGTAGAATACTGACTGCAAAGCTACCCTAGCAAGGCTTCATCATTTATCAAGGCTGGAACCGTCTTCAAACACCAGGTATGAAATAATTATTCAAAAATATTTCAGCACTGACTCAGGACTTAAGCAAATTATTTCTACTGTAACACTGATTTAAATGATGCAACTGAGGAGATGTGCACGAGCTGTAACACTGAAGAAACTACTGTAATTTAATGAACTTTAGGAGTGTGGTAGATAAAAGCCATTTCAGTGTGCATGCTGCACAGTTTAAGCTACTGTATACCAATTCATAAGGTTTATAGCAATTACAGCAATCATCCTGTCTGAGCCTTTGAATTAAGTGGCCCTTATTTTTTGGTTATAGGCCAGTTGTCTGCCTTCACTAATGCCACTTTAGAACATTACCTTCCATAAGCTCAGCTAAGAATGGAATAGATTCTGGTAGCAGGACCAGGTAGTTCTCCTTCAGTTTTTGTGCAACTTCTACCAAAGCAAGCAGAGCAGCAAATCTGACCTAAAACAAAACAATAATCTTTGTAAGGAAACAAACATTACAGTACAGTTCCCTGACTCTCCCCCTCACACCTTCTTTCCATTAAAGTTTGTGAAGTAGCTTTCCCTACTGAAGGGAACTAGTTTTAAGCTAATTTAAATCTCAACATCTGGGTTAAGATAATGTCAAAGGAATAAAGGTTGCAAGAAGCAGGTATGTTGGAAGTTATTTGCTACAGCAGGCTTTAGCTTCCTGTTACAATGCTGCTCTGTTCCATTGTATCAGAAGAACTTTGCTCGGTACAATGAAAAACCAAGTACTTCCCCTGAATAAACTGACAAATAGAGAGTCTTGACAAAACTATATGCTAAACAGGTTTGAAGGTTGATAAATAACTGTCTTCCAATTCCCCCTCTAAAGTGCCCCTTTCTTCATACACAAACAGGTCACCTCTTATTCCAACAGCTACCAGATCTTTAAAAAAAACCACCCAAGTTTAACGCAGATGTGGAAGACATCCACAGGTGGAATACTGACTGCTTACAGTAAGAGCGGGCAGCTATGTTGTATACATCTCTCTAGAACTTGACAGTAGCATAGCACAATAGCAATATTTTAATTTAGCAACAAATAGGTTAATCCACTTCTGGTTTTTGGTGCACTGTTCCCATTTTCTAACGCAAGAAAGAAAACTAAATTCTGATTGCTCCCAACCTTAGCAGAAGCGTGCCTCATTTTCAGTAGGATTTGGTAGTTCAGTGGTTTCCAAAGAGAATCGTCTGCCATTGCCACTGAAAACTGAGCTATGCAGGGTATCAGGTGTGCTGTCACTCTTTCCTGGAACTTCTCATCTCCTCCGAGCATATTTTCTAGCTGTGGAAGTAAAAAGTTTGTCAAACAGATCCAGTCTCAGATAAACCCAGCCAAAAAAAGCACTTCCAGCTTTGGCTTTCAGGTACTCAAGAGTTACGCTGAAGAGCATCAGTGGGAGTGCAGTGGTCTGCAAGAGCTCAACAACATGCATGAACCTTGCATGAACATGCATGAAGACATTTATAAAGAAAAAGATTAGTAATTCAGAGCCTCAGGCAAAGTAGTTAAACTGTAGCTCAAAGACAATGAATTAATTCCTCCCTTTTTGTTAAGGGAGAAGATTGAAGCCTTGAGGCATGTTAAAACAAAAAACCAAAACCATAAATAAAATCAATCGGGGGCAGGGGAGGAAGGGGAAGTCAGCTTTGAATTTTTTGTGTGTTTGTCAATACCTGATCAACCAGAGGCATCATCAAGGTTTCGGCTCTTTCCTTACTCAGGAACTTCTGGGTGTCAAACAGGAAGAGCTTGTGCAGACAGTCCATGGTGAACTGCAACAGTAGACAGCTCTTTTCTGTGCTATTCTCAGAGTCAAAGAAAGCTTCATCTGCGTACCAATCGAGACAAAGAAAAAAAATTATCAAAAAAAGAGAAAATACAGAACTTCCTCACAAGATAGAAACATTGTTAGTTTGTGAATATAGCTGAAGGATGTACTACATAGCAATTACATACTCATCACTCAGAACAATGAAGTGGATGCAATGTTATCTGGCTTTTTAGCTAGTGCCCTAGCCATTCAATCAGCTGGGGATAAAAGAGAACAGCCACAGGCTATAGGAACAGTGCTTGGCCATGCCTGTGGATATGGATAATATCTTCCGGCCACTACAACTGGGATGGGCAAATAGTTTCCCATACGAGAAAGTAATACCTATTTTTGCCAAGAAAACAGAGGAGTCTGAAAACACTGGGCAGCATATAGAAGTCAATGAAGGGAAAAAAAAAAAAAAAAAAGAAAAAAAACCCAAACAGAAACAAGACACCCTCTTGCCACACAATTTCATTCTCATGGAACTCACTGGGACTGACACTGAAAATTTTCATGTAGTCTCAACTTTGTACTGGCAGCCCAGAGCCCATGGATGAAAAATGTCCTTTGGTTCCACCAGAGTAAGAAAGATGCCTTATTTATGAGAGAAAGAAAGAGAGAAATGAGAGGTATGTGCTTTGAAGTAAATCCTGTAAGACTAAACTTTCAGCAATTATAATTAACCTCTTTCAGCAATTAGAGTTAGCCTGCCACTGCCTCTCTGTAGTTAGTAACTGAAGACTTACCAGTTTTAGAAATGTTGACCTGGTTCAGTGTCTCAGCAAATGGCTTCACTAAATGACCAGCAAACAGGGTGAAGAGACCCTTGAGCTTGTCTGCGATGCAATCTGCTATTCGGTGGAACGTCAGCAGTCTGTCTTTTAGGGTAGACTCTGTTTTGGACCAGTCAAAGAGCTGGAAGTGAAAGGCAGATTAGCTCTTTCCTGTGTCTGTGCACCAGTAAATACAAATATGCTGATGCAAATGGATTACATTTAAACATTTTACCTTGAAGAAGAGGGGTCTGAAAGAAGCTTCAGAAAGTTTCATAACCATGCTTATTAGACAATCAATAATGTAAGCCTCTGTCTTACCGACTTCCTCTAAATCATCCTAGAAAAATTAGAAAACAGAATTTCAAGTTTGAAATGTAAAAAATTGAGGTTTCAAAGCACATTTTGTCTGTTTCAGACTAAATACCTAACCATAATGTTTTCTATC
>JAOXJM010000023.1:41609970-41627278 GCA_026413425.1 Tringa solitaria | reverse complement strand
GAAAAACATAGAGGGGTCACATCTGTGGGGAGGAGTGGACAGGACAGGTGACCCAGAGCTCTGCAAAAGACACAAGTCCTGTCAAGTGTGCCAATTTAAACACAGGTGTCATCCTTCAAGCCCTCCACGTGAGAAACAAAGTCTTCACATAAGAAGCTACACATCAGGTAAAAATCTTAAAAAGCCCTTCACATTGTTCATAGGGCAAAAAAGTTGTAACAACTTGCCATTCCCTTCATCCAATTTACCTAAAAATGTGCAAGTAAAAAAAGGCAAGCTAAGCTACAAAACATGGCAACAAAGCAGAGAGAAAGTAGGCCCCATTTTAAGGCATCTGCTGCAGAAGAGAATGCACAAGGACTCGTGTGTTATGGAGGCACCCTTACCGGCTCAGCAGGTTAAAAAGCGTGGGTACCAATGCCTGCGGACGTCTAAGTTTCTTCTTATGCTGCAGTAACTCCAGAATAAGCATAACCCTCTGCCAGCTGAAATGGCTTGTTTCTGGTGCCAATTCTGCATCTTGAGGCTTTCTAAAAAGATAAGACAAACAATCAGGATGTACAAAGCAAAAGGATGTACAGCAAAGAAAAACAGTACAGTGTTTCATCTGCAAAGAAAACAGTACAGTATTTTGGAGAAAAAACACACACTTAAGAAAGACAAGCTTTCTTTCACATAGGAATATCCTTTACTGCTTCTCCTGAGAGAGGTGACGATGTGTGGGCTTGCGATTGAAGCAGCAGCACATTTTAAACAATCAACAGAAAATCGAGACCAAACTTGAAAAAAACAAACAAGTATAGCATGCCTTCTGTGTATACAAAAATTTTACACAATAAAGCAGATTTCTGTGGGGAAAAAAAAAAAATCTATTACCAAATAACTGCCCAAAATGCTGATGCACTTGCACTTTTGGAACTACCAGCTGTCTAACCACTGACTACACAGGCAATGGGGGTCTGTGCAAGTGTGTGTGTTTATAAACTCTGGCAGACAGAGTTTACAGATGGATCAATCTAATGGGTGATGACTGTTAAATAAGGTCAAGAGAAGGAAAATAAGGACAGTTATTCTAAGTCAAACCAAGAAAACCAACTCAATATCCTGTTTGAGCAATGGCTGACATCATGCTTAAAGAAGAGAATAAGTACAGTGGGAAAAACAACTTCCTCATGAGAATGGATAGAACAAACAAGATGAAGAGCTCTAAAAATTAATGATTATGTTAACATTTTAATTGAAAGAAAATACTGCTTTTCAGTCAACTAACAGGAACATTTTGATAAGCATCTGTTGGCTTCAGCCATGTGTGTGTAATTTGTAATAACCTCTTTATTACTAAGTTTAATACCCACAGAATACCACCTTGTTCAACCATGTCAAGCCAGCTTCTAGAAGAGCAAATGTCAACATTAAAACTACTGGATTGATTTATTTTTTTTTTAATTTTGACTATCACTCCATCAGCTCGCTAAGAGTGACATGAGTTGGTTTTCTCCTGCCAAAAGTATCTGAGTTATTTTACAGTGCAGAGGAAAAGAAGAAACAGATGCTTATGCTTTCAATACAAATTATGTAATGTAGTAAAACAAGTGGCATTTTTAAACTGCACAGATAATATTTTTGGGTTTTTAGCTAGTTTACCTCTGTTGCTGCATTTTCTGCCTTCTAGTTTGCTGAACAGTGCCCAGACCTTTGGTTTTCTCAGGAGGCTCCAGTTCTCTGACAATCTGCTCAGCACACACTGAAATCTGAAAAAAGGAACAATAATGCAAGTACCAATGAACAACGTGTCCTATAGCATATCTATGCCCGTCCTTTTTTAAAAAACACATCCCTTTCATGCATATATGGGTATATAATCCACATATTCAAGTCAGATCACAAAAAATGAAAATCAGTGCAGCAGAAAGAAGTGACATCTGCTCAATTCATTCACATAGTATAGTAAATGACTGCTGCATGGCTTTTAAAGAAACACCTTCTAAAAGCAGTCATTTAACAAACTTTTCACGCCATTAACACAATTGTGTTATGTGACAAATAGTTTCTGATTCCTTTCAGGCTAGGAATGATATAAACGAGTCTTACTGATTGAAGCAACACAGAACCACTGCAACAGGTTTGAACATATTTCTGTGTTCAGGAGTTCACCACTTACCCCTTTAAACACACTGCTAATTGTCTGGGCACAAAGTGGGTTCTTACAGTTTAACAGTAAGTCAAACAATACTTTTAATAGCTTCTGTTGCACCATCCCATCTGACACGGCTGCGAAGAATGGCTTAGTGATCTACAAAAGGGAAAAAAGAAAGGATGCAGAGAGGTTACTGTAAGAGAGTAACAAAATCACAAGCAATGAAACTTAGGTTAGATTATGGATGATACACCCAATCATACTAACACGCATGTTAGTATGAAAATATATTGTAAAAATGTGTGTATTAACTTAATTTGTATATATATCCAGGAATCCTTAGATACAAAGCACATACTTCTGAAATATCCATCAGAGATACTGATTCCTGACATTTCTCACACAGGTTGCCTAGTGGGAGAATAAACTTGTTGTTGCCAGCCTTTGGTAAGTATATGCTAAAACCTGGCTAATAGAAGGCCCGAATTTGTAGCCTCCTTCAAATAAGACTATTTCTCACCTACTGTATTTTTTTTGACAACTTTTCCTCAAAAGGAGAACATGAAGTAAAGCTCCTGCCTGACAAAAATTAGGACAATGGAACAGTAATGTCTGATACAGGTATTCACCTGCACGCAAATACAGTGGTATTTCTATTCTGTACTTGTCAAAATGCAAAAATAAAGCAAGCAGCAATTTCTCCTTTCGGTGATTTTCAGAGAAAGTTTTGCAGCCTGTTGAGATGTTTCAAAGACACTATGGAGACCTTGAAAATTTGTACTAAGACAGGTCAAAACCTATGGAATCCTTAATACAGGAAGAGCTTTTGTAAAATCAATCCGAACACTTCTCTTTGCTTTAAGCAGAAAAATAAAGATTTTTCAGAAAGCCATACCTGCCCAAGTGCTGTGATCTGAAAAGGTGGAATTTCTTCATAGATTTTCTTGGCAGCATGCAGACTTTTGATAAATAAATCCAGACTCCGCTCATTCTTGCAAAAGAGGGTTGCTGAATATTCATTAAACTGTCCAAGGATGAGATGCAGGAGAACAACTTCATCTTTCAACATTGCCTCAGGTTTCTTAAAGACCTTTTCTAGCAAGCGGTCCAGTGCAGGCAAAAGGTGAGAAAGAATCATCTGCAAACAGAGGAAATTCATATGAGAATTTTTATCCAGTCTCATTTCAACAGAATTCCACTAGCACAGCTTAGTTTTACTGTTAACATCCCCTCTCTGGTAATACACTGCACAGAGTATTTTATGCAACAGCTATTCAAGAGGAAAATTCAATCTGACAAACTTATTGTCAGATTATGAGGAGTACGTGCTCATCTTCTACTTTGCTATTCTCCTTCACAGGCTACTATGTCATATTTTTAAAGTACAGAAACAAGACAATTTTTTTCAGCGATTTACGACTGCTGTCTCCTACAAAACCCAAATGTGGGGCGAGAACGCTCATTCTCTATGCAGTTCACAATCCTTTCAAGACACATACAACTGAACAGAGCGTAAAAATTCATAATTTCTTTTTTTTTTGAACACTGAACTCATTATTTCCCAGCACTTAGAGAATAGAATTCTGAATATACTAGCTATGATGTTAATACATACAAATAAAATTGATAGTACTACCTATTATGTTACAATTCTGTACAGAAAACTGTATATTCACTGATGTCTAACCAAGGTAATAAATTTCTTCTGGAAGAATCTTCTTCTGAAACAGTCTTTTTAAGTAACATCAAGGGAGTTGCCTTAATAACTCCAGTGCAAAATTCTGCAGCCCTTACATTCCTGGATGGAGCACACAAATACTTCATGTTTCATTAAATCATACTTTGCAGAGCTACTGCATTTTATTAGAGGTGTCAACTTAATGCCTAATAGTCTAATACATTATGAAGTTATTTAATAGCATTATTCCTAAATGAAATTGATTTCAGCATTTCAATCAACTGCAGAACCCATAAAACAGCTAGAAAGGCTGCACTTACCTCACCATGGACTTCACGAAGAATTTTCATTAAGTGTCTTGCAATATATGATGGGAAAATAGGGTTCTGTACACAGTCAAGTATGCTTTCCAAAGCTTCCGACAATTTTTTCTTCTGGGATTTCTGTTTTGGTTGTGTCTCAAGCTCCTCAAATAGACCTTCCATAACCTAATTCATTAACAAAGTTAAAATTAAAGTCTTTCCCTGCAATAAAAATGCCTTAAACCAACATTTATTTAATGCTTTTGTAATAATGCAACCTAGATACAAACAGAATTCTTCATCTGTAAATAAACCACAAGTTAATACCTCTTACTTGACTGATATTCTCAATTCTCTCTATGTAGCAAAATCACTTGAACATTTTTACAGTATTTTAAATATTTTTTTCTTGAATCAGTCTGTTTTCTTTAGTCTGATACTATAGTAAAGAAAGACAATGAACTATCCCAGTTAACTTGATTTTTTTTTTCTAGAAAAGATGGGAGCTCACAGCAGCAGATAAAATTTGTATTAATGTACATCTTAATAACAGAAATACCTGTGTTATGTATGTAGGGTCAGATATGATCTCTTCTGTCTTTTGCTCCAAATGCTGAAGAACAGGATGAAATACAGACTCCTTTATGCCTCTCAAGGAATGGAGGCAGTTGAGAGCAGCCCTTCGAACTTCACTCACAGGACTACCCAAGTTAATGAGCAAAGATATCACCACTGCAAAAACAGAGAGGGAAGGAAGGAGGAAAAGACACGAGTGTTCAGAATTTTACCGTATGTGTCTCTGAAGAGACATCAACATTACTTTGGAATTAAAAATCTTTTTTCACTATAAACCTCTAGACTACACAAAACCAACGTGAATCTCACAAATCCATGGCACTGAACTTCTTCACCACAGTCCTTATATTCACACTTAAGCTCAGAGAGCTCATACATTGCTACTGACTGCCACATCCTTACACCACACAGAAAGGAAACTGCTGTAACTGACTCCTTCAGCATAAGAGAATGTTCTTTAACACTTTAAAGATTAAAAAAAAAAGTGATTTCACCTACTTCGAAGCTTGGACTAGTAACTACAGCAGTGAATCAGCAAGAAAGAGCTGTCTCAGCCTACTGCAGTTGAGCATAAATGACTATAGATATCTTTCATGGTATAAAATATAGTAAAATCACACAAAAATAAAAAATACTGAGATTAAGTCTTAAGATGACAGACAGATACTGTTTTTCTTTACCTGGAGATGATGGTGATAGCAGCTGTTTCTTTTTTTGGTATGTCTGTGATTCAAGCAGTGCATAGCCGATATATAAAGCTTGAGTCTGTAGCATTGCACTGACTTCATAGTTCAGATGATTTGAAAGGTTGTAACTGTGAGTCCACAAAATTGAAAGGAATTTGAAAAGAATCTCTGAATCTTTTAGATGTACCTTAAATTTAACCAAAAAAAAAAAAGAAAAAAGAGAAAAGCATTTGTTTAATAACTTCAATTTACTTTGCAAACTACTACTCACAACATCTGATAAACTACCCAAATCAAAGGAGTACACAAAAAGAGAACTACGGAGTGAGAAACAGGTAAGAGTGCCTTCTCCCTGCCCACCACCCCGACTCAATAGTAATAGCTGCTCCAAGAAGATTCAGTTCAGTTTTTCACACATCTACATCCTATTACCTCAACTTTGCTCTAGGACCTTTCTGTCAAAATTTAATGAGGACAGCTTCTGATTTTATGCAGTTACATTGTCTCCTAATAGTATCCCAAATCAATTTAAAGTTCTTGCTCCCTACACAGTCTGGCAATAGCTGGCACGCTGCCTGCCTGCAAGATGCTCTCTGGAATCCTAAGAGCTGTTTGTTCATCAGGCAGGAGCACCCACTCAACATCCCACAAACTGAACACAGCTTACCAGAACAACCCATACAGCTTCTGACATACTCTTGCCTACTCTTTTCCACAAGCCAACCAAGATCTAGGTTCTAGTTATATTAAATGTGCTAGAGTGGGCAAAAATAACTTTCTTGTCCCTTTCAAATTAAACGCCCTCAAAATCAGCAGGACTCCACAAGTGAAATAAGCCAATTATTACTGCAGCTCTTGCCTTCACTAGGTCCTGGAACATTACTAATCCCATATCACAAATTTTCTGTAGTTCCTCCTTCCACCTTCTTCTCTTCTTCTGCGCAATATCACCCAGCTTGTTCAGTCAAAAATCCCACCGAAATAACATCCTTCCTTCCCTGTTGACGGTCTTTAACTAACCAGGTACCGAATCAATCTCTTTTTAACAGCTGTGTCAGTACGATAGCACTGTAACTTGGAGTGACTGATAATTACACAAAGTTATATACAAGAATTAATGTCAGAAACAAGTTTTGTTATTAAGTAAATCATTGCTGTTGTTTTCTTCCTTTGTGTTTGTGATGTGCTTTCTTGATGAAACAGCATGAAATTCCAGTATCAGTGGCTTTTGTGTCAATTACTTGTTTCTCTTTTCCTCAGAATGTAGAGTTATTACTCTCTGTCATCTAAAATCCAGACTGCCAAAATCCCTTATTCCCTTCACAAAAATGTATCACTTGATGTGGGTGAGAAAACATGCGATGGTGTTCTAAGGAAATATGCAATGTCTTCTAAAAGTTTTCCTTTCAATTTTTGTATTTAAATATAACATATTTTACAGAGCAACTTTGCTCCCAGATAGGACCAAAACTTTTAGTTCAAAATTCAAGCTCTTAACCTCGTCCTGGAAGTCAGTGTTATGTTTTCACCTTTGCCTCAACTGGTCCCTTTATTGTTTTTTCACTTCAGTTTTCTATTAATACATTTAACTAGGGTTAACTAATAAGCTGAAGCTTAGACTTTTAACTGTTCATGGTACTAGTATGCCACAAGCAGTGCCGCATGATCAGTTCTCCATTTTCCTCAGTTTTCCATAAAATTGTGTAACTGCTTAATAGTTGATGACTAATAAATCAGAGCAACAAATGCAAAAATAATACCTTGAGTAAGAGGTTCATCAGTGCTCTGTACTGAAGAGCGTTGCTTCCCTCGCTAGCTCCACAGACAAGTATGTCAAAGAGCCCCAAGAGGAGGTGCAGGTAATCTTGGCTATCTTGATTCAGAGATTCAGGATTCCACCAAGTGTCCTCTAAAAAGTACAGGTTATAAATGAGACACAGTGGATGTACATGAACAACTTCAGAAACCAAGAGAAACCCGACATTTCTAGTTAAAAGAAGACAATACGTTTAGCTGATTTCATGTTCACAAGTAAATAATCCTTACAGATCTCAGTAACAACAAAGGAAGGTTAGGGGAAGCAAGGCTGGCTCGTTTTCAACAATTTCTGAAGACAAAAAAAATTAACCTTCCTTCTTCACTTCACTGATATAAAAGACAGTCAAAGCCTTAAAACCTACCTTTTGAAAAGGACAGAGGAGGTTTTAGGCCATTGATGAAGTTTTTCAATAAGAACAGGAACATAGCTGACTCCTCTGCATAAGCAGTCTGATCACTATTCAATTTTTCTATATATGCAGTCAACAAGTCGTTAGGCACCAAAGTTTCCTCTGTTGTTTCAACAGACCAGTTTAGGGGAGCTCCCTGTGAAGGAAAATTCATTTTAATGTATACTGCCACAATTTCAATGAAGTTCTTAATTTTTTAATGCAAACTCACTAGAGTGGTAAAAATGTAAACGCAACTCCTAATGGCAACTTCTAGTACTGCTGCCAAGTGTGTGTGTGTCTTTTTCTTCATTTCAAAAGAAATGAAGGCAGTATTTTCTGTCCTTCTCAAGGTTTCTGAACTTCTTGCTCTCCAGTAAAGAAAAAGATTTCTCCATTACAAAGAACATGCCCTCTCCCAACGGTTTACATCTTACCTCTGCAGGATCACAAGCTCTGAGACTTTTTATTTTTTTATCCAAGAAACGGAATACTCTGATAGCCACTGAAAAATAACTTTCCTTCATCTGTGTATTGCAGCAGCACTGAACAAGCACCGAACCAATTATATGAGTAGTTACTTTCTGTCTCACGCTGTCAGATTCTGTTTCAGCAACGAATATCAGATCATCAACCTTAGAAAAGGGAGTGGAGAAAAAACAACAGTAAAAAGTCTGTGAGACAGTGGGACTTCACTGTAACTTTACACCGTGTTTCATCCACATGGCCAATTAAATCCTTAAATCCAAATTCCTGTCTGCTGTAATGGTACTCTTCAAACCCTAAGAATACACAAACATCTGTTTCTATGAACTACCCACAGCTATACTTGTTTATTCTCTAGATTTTTTTTTTTCAGGAAATGAAAAATTCCTGGAATTTAGTTACACTAATCATTTGTCCACATAGTAATAGCTTCATTTGTTCTTTTCCTTATGTTTTTTTACTAGATTTTATTGGGGTTTGTTATTCAATATATATATATTTGCCTAGCAGCTTGAGGATGGCCTACTAATGCCAAGAAGAGTATTCTGTAGTTCTTCTATATCACATTTTTTCTACTACAGCGATCACCTGGAAAGTAAGATCTCTTAAGGTAAGGGTAACATGGTACACATACCATTTGCAATAGTAAGGAAGAGTCCCCTGAAGTCATGTTTTTAGAAAACAGCAGAATCATTTTCTTGTTGGCCACTCCAATCAACTCTGCAGACTTGCTAGATTTAATTGCCTCTTCAAGATCTGTTCCAAGGTAAAAAATAATAGATACAAATCAGAAATACAAGCAGATACAATCACACAAAAATATTCTGATTCTAAATATTCAGAATACAAATCACATTAAAAACCTTGTGGCTCAATAATATTTAGAAACAGTCAGAAATACACCAGACAATTTCTTCGTCGAGAGGCTTTAAAAGAACAGTGTTGACACTCATAGCATGATAGCTTCTTAATGACAGCCAGTCTCCTTCAGTAAGTGTTTAGGGTCAATAATGTGATGTTCTAAATTGTTGCAATTTTTCTTTTACTGAATTAGCTACAATTAATGCTTTACCTTCTGGCCAACCTTTCAGTAAAGGGTGTAAGGAGCAGAGATCAGATTCTGACAGACAAATGGTCATTTTCCAATCTGAAGATTTTGAATTTGTGTTAGTGATTACCATAAAAGGTAACAACCGCATTACTGCTTCATCTAGCAGTTCTTTTTTCTCTTTCAAAATCTCCTCTTTGACTAAAATGTTTGTTGCTCGCTCCAGAACCTTGTACCTAAAAAGAACAAATGATGTTGAAACCCCATGGCTCAATCATACCAGTTACATTTCTTTGATTCGTTTTCCATTTTACATGGAAATTTTCTGAATCCAAATATCTGAGACAACAAATAAGGAAGTCATGTGAAACAGTATGCAAATAATTGAACACTTCTCTTGTAACTCAGCTTAGATAGAGCATAACAAAAAATATCTGAGATGAAGTATTCTTTAGAGTTACATTTTTGAAATTTAACTTACAGAATGTAGACTAAAAAAAGGCATAAACATACCACTTTCCATCCTTTGTTAGATCAGCTCTCTGGAAGATGTTCAAAAGACTTGATACTACTACTTCTGGATTGACTTGTTTCCTGAAAATCTGAAAAGTAATCAAGAAAAAGAAATAAAAGTATAATAAAATACAAAATAATTTACCATATCATAGTGGAAAATGCATCTGCTGTACCAAGTGGAAAAATGGATCAAACATCACTAACTACTTTCCTATTGATGACCATGTAATAAAAATATTATCAGAGTAAACTGAAGTTATAAGGCTGCCCAGCACATCCTCTTGATATGCTAAAGCATGGAGAAATTATTGAATATAGAAATGTCTAGTAAAATTGATAAACAATAAACAAAACACACCATAATTAAATAAGAATGGCTTTTACTTTACAAAGCATCTGTATAACAAAAATATAAGGCACGTTAATCAAAGATACTAAAGTGCAAAGAAGCACTCACGTGCTTCTATTCCTATTTTTTAGTGATTGAGAATGAATGAACACACAAGACCAATTATACTACTGCTAATAATATTCCCCACTACTACTAGAAGAAGCAATAAAGAGAGACCGTTACTCTTGCTGGAAACAATCAGCACAATGCATACCAGAGTCCTATCCAGTAAACCTGAGCTGCAGTTTAGGACTTTGCCACTATCAACTGACCAAATGACTCTCATACGGAAAAACTCGACCGAGCACTTCTCACTAGCGTAATGACTTGTCACTGCACCATTTTCCATCCAAAAGGCAGATGACATAGCTCATGTTTTTATAGGAAAACGAACAGTATAAGCAGGAAGCATACTTCAAATAATAATCAAAAGACTAAAATATGCTTCAACAGCTACATAAAACCCCATTAATAAATTCAGGTTAACTGCAAACACTTTGGGAAAGATCAGAAAGCAGAAATCTGGGGGTGAATTGTGAGGAAGTAACCAATGCAAGCTTCCTGAATTTCTGCTGCTTCATCCTGTTAAAGGACAAAAGCTGTACACTAAGGACGTGAACACAAGAAGGGCAATTACAAAGAATACATTCCAGACACACATATTCAAGACCAGCTAAAATTTCCCCTAATGCATCAAAAGATAAACACTTACCTCCAAAGAACTGAGAGCAGACATTACAACATCTCTGTTGTCATCCTTGAGCCGACCAAAAATTGCTTCTTCTATGAAAGACTGATCAAAGCCTTCCTGAAAAAAATAAAAGGAGACCCCAAAGGAAAAAATCACTCATTGGTAGCACAAGTTCCAGGCTTTTAATGAAATCTCTAACTCCTAGTACTAGAAAAGTGGTAACATGACTTAAATTAAACCTCAAAAAACAGGCAGACTAACTTTCAACAACGAAAGAAAACCAGAAGTATCCATTAACTTAGATTTTATCTTAGACCACAAGCAGCAATAAACAAGAACTACACCCAGACTCCAGAATATAGGAAAACGGTGACAGAAGCCTACTGAAAACACTGTGAAAAACAGTGAGGATGACATATGAACAGTTCAACACACCATCTTCAACTGAAATGTCTGGCAAACAGCTTTTTCAAGAGACTGTATGCTAAGTCAGTTCTGTAAGTGAGACATTCAGGACACAAACCTTTGATGTTTCAATAACATCTTTCAAATGCTGAAGAGCCAGGACCCGCACAGCTGGCTGAGGATGATTCAAACTAAGCAGAAGGGAGGTATCAGAGTCTTCCAGAAACTGAAATACAGATTTCAGAGTGACTCACTGGTTGTTAAAAATACTTTAAGTACGTATAAGGATAGCAGGAGAAATTGTTTCAGCAATATTTTGTACCAGAAGAATACCTGCATAATTCAGACCCCAAAAGCGTCAATTACAGAACAATGATGTTGTGTAACTATTTCAAATTTGGTCTTCTTCACTTTGGCAGGCAGTTTTTGGAATAGAGCTTGAGAAGTACAGTAAGCCACAGACACCCTTTTGGCCTCAAAAAGCACTACACTTATCTAAGGATTCTGAGAAAGCTCTAGTGACAATGTCAGAGTGACAGAGCACAGATAGAAACTGTTAAAAAGGCATCCCTGCCAGTCCCATTGCACGCACTTATCTCAGGAACCTTAAAGTCTAGAAGAGTCATATGCCTTTGTTCTGCATGCCTTGTTTTCCCACTAATCCACTTGTTATACAGTCACAGAATCTGTGCCTTCATTAAATCAGTACAAAAATACATGAAGCACTTCTATATGTAGTTTACCATCTTTTCCTAAGAGCTTTCAGTCTTTCAATCATTGCAAACAACAGTCATGATACTAACCATCTCTTAAAAATATTCCTTGGACAGATCTGTTAGCACTCATGGTTACTCTGCGTTAGGCTGAGTTTCAATTGCTCTTCAGAAATGGCACAGGAAGAACTCTGTAACCACTCTATTCTTCCATGTTCCTGACTGTAAACATTCATAAAAATCAATGCAACAGAAAGGACCAAGCCACCTTCTCTCAACAGCAATAAAGTTGTTTGTCAACTTTCCCAAAACAGACATCGACAAAATCTTTAAGTAAGATGAGGCCTTGCTGGGCACCACCATATTGTCACTATCAAACAATACAGTATATGTAGTGGCCATGTTCCTAAAGAAAAAAAGCTCACACTCATGACTGTTCATGCTAAACATGAACTTAAAAGATCTGGTAGCTTCTGATTCTACCACAGTTTTGATCAAGACACCCCTTCTTCCTCACATCACATTTAAATAAGTTGGGGTTTTTTTGTTTTGGTGAGAATGGTAGAGATTTTCTTTAGAAAGACAGAGCAGAACTTTGCCAAAATATCAGCATTCTGACAGTATAAGCAGATTAAGAGCTAGGATCACGAACTGAACTTCTACATACCTTGTATTTGCCACAGCTTAATGAAAGAGAAATAAATTGATGAAAAAGATTTTGGTCAGCCTCATCTGCGCAATCTTCCAGATGCTTCTCCAACACAGAGTCTAAGGCCTTAGGATACCTGTCAACAGACAAAACCCCCAACATTTTCCACAGAGCATTACAGAAGACCATGTATTTACTAGGGAAATACAAGGAAGCCAAATACACGCACGCTCATCTGAACAAGCTATTTTAAGTAGCTTTGGAAAGGCAATCAAACGTTATGCCTCAACATGGATGAATGATATGCAGACTACTAGGTTAAATAATGAGCAGAAAAGGTCACACTGCACAACAAACTGCTGTACAAAGCCAGCAGGTCTGCCTTCATGTATTACAGTGATAACAAAATAGGTAAGGACAGATCAGTAAAATAACATTTGAACAAAGATTAGAAGTCACTTATTTTTACTGTATTCATTTAGGCAACAAGATTGTGCTTACTACATCCAGTAAGCCAAGATCATAGCTGACATCACCACTCTACAGACTGTGGGTCTGTCATAGAAAAATGCAACTTACTTTCTCTCAAGAAGTCTGATAAGAGGAAGCATCTTTTGATTGAGTGCAGCCATCTTGGTGGGATCAGATTCCATCTCTGTACCACAGGAGATAAACTCTTCAAGAAACTTGCTAAAATTACAAACAAAACAAAAAGCTACCATTTTTTTGATAGTATGGTTTTCATCAATATTATAAAGCACACTGCTAAAGAGGTTAGGATTAATATACATTACTTATTGCAAGTACAGATTTGCTTCTGGCCTGGAGTTTCACTTGGTCCCACAAGTACTAATTGTGGCTCTTCTGAATTACTGAATGTTTCAGTTTCAAAATCCAGGCATAGAGTTAACTTATGAACTTAGGAAAACATGCTCACATAACACTAATGCCACTGTCAGGAATTAGTTGTTATTAAACCAGAAATGACTATAATACTGCAGAAAAAAAAATAATCAAAGTGAACTCACGAAGCCAACAGGTGATCTAAATCCTTTTCCAGTGGTATACTCTGAATAATAGCTTCAAGATGTCTGATGTAAATCTGATTCTCTGTCTCCTCAGATTCTTCTTGTTCCTCTAAGGATGATGTGTAATCATAAAAGATGAACAAAAATTTGAGAATAACCCCTTCATGCTGATTAAAGCTAACAGCTTACACAGGCATCATCACCTGGTGAACCAAGCACAGAACTTGAAGACCGCAACATTCATTGATGATTAGCAGTAACTCCATGAAATGCCAGCCATGCTTTATACTAATGTAATTAAAATGGCAAAGGCTGTATTGCTACTAGTAAATTCAAGTATACTTTGGAACATTCCAGACCTGCTACCACAGCCTGTGCCAGCAACTCCCTACAGCATTCCTTGGTGTGAATCTTGGCCTTTTCAACAAAAGAGCTTTCCCAAACACAACTCAGCAGTTACAAATCCACAGTACAAACAGACTTACTAGTGCAGACACAGGCCACTACTACATGCCAGTCAGCCTTGCTGTCCCAGACCGTTCCCAGTCATGTTTAATTCATCAGGTAAACATAGATCTTCACTACTTATACTACACATGGAATACATGTTATCTACCTAAAGATGATTTTGCAGTGCTATAATGCATCTCCGAGAGTAGAAAACTTCATAAATCAAAATTAAGTTACTGCTGAAATACTACAAATAATCATCTACATTAAAGCAATATAGATATAACAGTGCCTAAAATAGCCTCCTCTGTAGGGCCTGGAAAAACAAAAAGCAACAAGACGCGCAAAAGCTTAATCAGGTCTTCCCATGTATTGGCAGAGTTTTAATGGCAAAAGCAACTAAAACTACACAGCTACGACACTGACCACAAGCATCTCTCCTTAACGCTCAACAAAACTGTAAAAATGTATGATAACTTACCTGTATCACTTCTCATGACAGTGCAAACAAGGTGAGGCAACAAGTAACGCAGAAGAGGAGAAATATCATAGCCTGCTGAAAGGCCTTGCAAAATTGTTACCAGTTCTGGGGTTTTGCACAGATAATTAAATGGCCTGCACAATGGAACACGGAAATAAAAAAAAAATAAGTACATGTATGTGTCTGGGTTAGCAACACTTTCAAACCATGCAGACTTCTTAAGATTCAATTCTCAGCATCAGCAAACAGCCTCATTGTAAACAAATTCTGAAAAGATTCAAAAGGTTCCATTCCCTTATTGCCAGAGGTTTGCTGGAGCATTTAATATCCAAGAAGAAAAAACAGGGTACTGCCGGTCTTGGTGAGCACAGCTGCTGCAATGGCACAGTGAACATACATATGCTTTTGCAAAGTTGGCAGTATAAGAAAATAATAGTTTGGATTGCATGAAGAGAGATCCTCACATTGCAAGGAGCACATCATAGAATTGCCTAGGTTGGAAAGGACTTTTCAGACATCAAGTCCAACCATCAACCTAACACTGACACAAACCATCACTTAACCATATCACTGAGCACTATGTCTACCTGTCTTTCAAATACCTCCAAGGATCGTGACTCAACCGCTTCCCTGGGCAGCCCGTTCCAATGCTTAATAACCCTTTCAGTGTAAAATTTTTTCCCTAATACCCAATCTAAGCCTCTATTACCCAGAGGCGGTAAAAGGAAGGGAGGAGAAATAACAGCTCAATGGCAGGAGATCCTCAAAGAGAGTAGAAGCAATCTCCCTTCCTGCTAATAAAGTTTCTCTCATCTTGTCTCCTTTCATACCCACATGGCTGGATGCTGGGTAATGCACCAAGCACGCCTCTCTTAAGTTCCTCACACCTTACCTTTTAGCTCATTTTCCCCTTCTCTGACTGCATTAAAGTATCTGGAAGGTAATTACTGTACTTAGCCCACCAAACATTTATCCTATTGGAATACCCACACTAAGCTCTCCGCCTGCACGCAAACTCCGTGTAGCACGCAGGATTCCCATCACCATGTTCAACTGGACATTAACAGCACTAGCTAACTGTGTAGCAGCACTTACACTTCAGGTGTTAAACTATATGAACTCAAAGCTCTTCCATTGAAGGGACAGAACCTCTTTTTTCCAAGCTATTTAAATAACCTCAAATTCAAACTACTGTTATTATTCTGCTGCGTTCTCTTCCAGGATTCCCACTTTCAAAAAAAAACTCTTACTGGCAGAATTCTGTTTTTCACATTGACATTTACTGAGGGAAGAGGCAGGAGAGGGACCAAAAGATAACTGATTCCCTAGCTGTAGTGAGCATACAAAATTTTCAAAGTGAGGCAAAGGAACTTCCGAGTCCTTTGAAATGTCAACTACCAAAATTTTTGATAGGAAAGTATCCCTTTAACAAGGAGGATAAAAAAAAAATGCACATTATCAAAGTGCAGTCTCAACTTTTAAGAAGTGGGAAATCTCAATTCACATAGACTTACTTTTTCCCAAGTCTGTCTCCTTTCTGAGTTTGTAGAAGTAGGTTCAAGCATGCCACCCCGTCCCTGGCTAATGAGGGCACTTTAGATAATGTCTTGCTTATCTGTAACATCAAGGAATGCACCAAGGAAGTCTCCACTGTCACTTTTACTGTCATCTGGCAGATTATCATGTATGTTGCAGCTCTGTAATCCTGTACAGAGGATTTCAACCCCTAGAAAAAGAGATAAAGGTGGATTTTTAACACACACACACACACACAGAAATTTTTAAAAAAAAGAGTATATTAACATGAAAATAATTTTCATTCTGACATCCATGGAATCACACTACTTTCTTCTCCATATGTTAACTTTTAAGGGATCTACAAACTCAACTCTCAAGAAAAGAACAGCTGTCACATGGGGTACACACATATTGAAGACCCATTCATTAACTACCGCTCTGTTTGTTAACAGAGCAACAATCCAGGAGGAAAGAGCATATTAAAGCAGGCTGTCCACCCTGACTCCATTTCCTCATTGTTTAGCATGGTAAGTCTCTCAGACAAAGATGTTAATTTAAACCGCGTATCCATTTCTCATAGCTCCATTCCTCATGCAGAGTAGGAAATAAAATTCTTAAAATGCTCATCTGAGGTGTGAAAAAAGCATTATTATTCATGGACCTTCACCTGCCTCATGTTTCAAAGCAGACTAAGAGTGGTATGATATATTTCACATAGAAAGAAACCCTTAAATGTTATCTGCAGACATGAGTCTTCAGAACACAGTAAACTTCATCACACAGGAAGGAAAATAAAGCTTTCTGTACCTTTTGGATGTAAGGGAGCAGCATCGAGACTATAGTGTCTGTTATCTTCTCTGCAGCTCCGAGAGCTGATACAATGGTGGAGGCATAAAACACAAGAAGAACTCTCAACTGAGCTGAGTTGCCAGGACACTCTGAAAAAACCTGGACCACAGAAAAATCAGTTGTTCAGACATTAGGAAAAGTGGAAACACACATATGGCCTATCCGCAAACCAGCAGAATCTCAGAACTCCAGCACATAAGCTCTACTAGCTCCTGCTGGCACAACTTCAGTCATCACCTCCTCCTAGCAGTAGCCCTCGCCAGAGGATACTGCTCCGCCTTGCAGACAAGGTAGAAGGAAAAGGGTGCTACTCCTCAGCTATTGTAGTTAATCACAATAAGGTAACCTAAATCACGTGTGATTTTGGTGTATTGCTCAAGATTGAGAACTGGACAGCCAAGAAGCTGACTGGTGTATGTTTAACAGCCTCTACTACATCTGTGACTGTTATGGTTTGAGAAAACCCATAACAATTTATTGTCGTTTAGACAATTATT
>JAOXJM010000023.1:41591023-41604922 GCA_026413425.1 Tringa solitaria | reverse complement strand
AGTGGGAGGTGTCCCTGCCCATGGCAGGGGGGTTGGAACTAGATGATCTTTAAAGATGCCTTCCAACCTAAGCCATTCTATGATTCTACGATTTATCTTTCTTTCTCCAGCTGTTTTTCGGATAGATGACTTTTAAAACCCCTGGTATCTAAGCGGCCAAACTCACCGATGGCAAAAAACGTGTCCCTGTCGATGCCGGCCGCCTCCTTGCTGCTGAAGAGCAGGGACGCCGCTTCGCTGCGGCTCAGGAGGCTGGGGTCGGTCTGGGGAAGCGCCAGCCGCTTCAGCTGCTCCGCCAGGGACGTCATGGCGCCGCCTTCCCAGGACAGGAGACCCCACAGAGACCTGACGAGGGGAAATGGAAGAAGGCCCGTGGATGAAGCGGTTGCGCGGCGACACGCCGCCTCTCCCCGCCCCCGCCGCAGGCCCCGCCGCCAGCCGCCCCTCGGGGGTGCGCACACGTGTGGGGACCGGGCCGGGGGAAAGGGGGACAACCGTCCGGCGGTGACCCCTCCCGCGGCGACACCACCCGCCCCCCGACACCCACCTGGACCCGCTCCGCGCCGCTCCTTCACGGCCCCACGTGGGCTGCGCGCGCCGCTAACCCGGAAGCGGCGGCTCGGGCGGAAGGGGAAAGCGCCCGCCCGTCCCCCCTCTTGTGGGAGTGCCGTCCGGCACGCGCCGCCTGCAGGCGCGGGGGCGCTGGGGCGCGAGGGCGGGTGGCCGTTGCGGGCGGTTTCTCGCACCCGGGCGGGTGCTTCTGGGCTCAGTGTCCGTGTGGAGGCTTCGTGCGGGTGTGGGCCGACCGGCCGGCCTACCTTGGTGAAGCAGCCGGTCCAGGCGACCAGTCGAGGCGCGAAGGCTGGCAGTGGGGCCCAGTGAGGTGCCTGTGGCAAGGCGAGGGTGGGTGAGGATCCACTAAACGGCGTCAGCCTGTCTTAACAGTGAGGGCGCGCACAACTGGAGCTGTTCCACCTCAGGTCTTTTGCCACTTTGCATTCAAAGCTGCAGGGTTCTGCACCTGGAAGTCAATGCACAAAGCCAGAAAGGGAACCTAGCTTGTGACAAGTCCGGAGAAACCTGGGGAAAAAAGCAGGAATAAAACTAATTTCAGTTGATGCCAGTGAGTAGACAAAATAATGCCAAATATAACAATTCCAGCACTAGATCTGTAAAATTACTTCTATATATTTTTGAGAAGATGTATAGCTATGGCTGAAACAACAAATTTGTTTATGTAGTAAAGCTGCCTTATTTGGCAATCATTTAGCATATAGTAGAAGTGCAAAAAGCTGATAAAAATTCAGGGTTGCAGAGAGCAGAGAATTGTTTAACTGCTTAATTTTATCAGTTAGGAGTATCCACTGATTTCAACAAGACTGTTTGTACGAAGTTAAACCTTTGTAGGAGCGGGAGCAGAGAGGAAATGAAGCTGGATGTCTGACTTTGTGCCTGATTATATTTGCTGCTGCCTTGTCAGAGAGCATGTATTAACTATATGTTGTGTTACCCCTGACATGGTATTATCTGGATGTAGTGACAACAATTGCTGAGCTGCTAAGGGTTGCTACCACTGCAGTTATAACAGTGTTAAGGTGTTTGGAGGATATTACTGATTTAATGGGATTGCTATTATTTTTGTGATTGTTCTAACACTGAGATTCTGATCCTCTAGCAAATGAGGTGCCTAGGAGTGCTGCAAACCAAGAGGCCAATTTATTTAACTTTTCACATTCCCCATGGCTTCTGTACAGCTTTTTCCTGTATGTGACCTTTATTTTTTCCTTCATGTGACCTTATTTTTAGTGTAGTTTGAACTTGCATAAATATCTATGTTTCCATATCTAAAAATACCAAACATTAAAATATATGGACTGTGCAATGGACAAAAAGCTGTTTCTAAAAAAGAAAACTAGTAATTTTTAGCAATGTTTTTCATTCTTTTAATACTCTACCCAGATCGGTAAACTAGAAGCTGTAAATGCTGAAATGTATTCAGTTTTTCAGTACTTCTGTCTCTCTATTCTTTCCCTTGGCAAGCTGCAAGACAGAGGTTTTATACCTTTGTGCTTTCTGCTCCATCTTTGTTTGGTTTCAGGGTAAAGCTGGGATTCCCTTTGGAGGTTAATTGAAGGAATAGTGACACCTTCTGCAGAGGGGAAAAATATTTGTTCTTGAGGTAATCCTAAAAAAGTGTTTCCTGGGAAAAATACAAAAGCAGAAAGTCTGTTAGGAAGTGTGCTCAGTTAGCTTTGTAATTCCCCAGTGGTGAAGATGAGTATCACAGAGGTTTGCTCCTTGCTGGATTAAAAAGAGATGCTTTTCTAAACTTAAATCCTGGCCTGTTTCAGCCAGTCCCTCTAGCTTCTCAATGCCTGCATCATCATGTAGCTAGTCTGTATGGGTTGAATTCTTGTAGCCACACTACAGCTAAGATCAATTTGCCTGATGGCTGCTATTAAACTGCATTTGACAGATTAGATTGCCTGTTAAAAAACCTTGAAGTCTTAGAATAGAAATTGTCATATGCTAATTTTTGTTTCGAAAATAAGTGATCTGTTTCAGGTGTTTTCTGTGAGCCTATTCACTCAGAAGCATTGGTGTGTTTGGAAATATTTGATTGAGAAATGCTATTAAACTTCTAATGTTCTTTATGTCTAGGTAAATTTGTGCTACTGCTGGAGCAAATATAATTGATATCATTATATAGGTAAAGATCAAGTCTTTATATTCCTCTCCTTCCAACTCGCCTCACTGGCTGTGTATATAGAGAGCTATGTCTACTATTTGGTTTTGTGTGTAGGCAACAGATAGGGAGGAATTTCATTTAAAGAGGAAAAGGGAATCACTTCTGATAAAAAAACATGGAGTGTTCAGTAGCATTCAATTGTATCAAAATGAAGGTAAGGAATTAAGTTCTACCTATACAGTTCACTGTTTACATACAAACTTAGAGAGTGTTTGTATTAAGCACTCTTAAGTACTCTCAAAAGCTTATTCATTAATTTGCTAAAGTGATGCTTTCTTCTTGCACCACCTCCTGTAATCTAGTGAGCCACCATGATTTTGGATTTCTAAAACAGTTCTGAAGGAGATGAAAGAGAGCCACCTTCTGTGTGCTTCGCTATCGATTGCTAGTAATCTTGGAGTGTTCCCTGACATTTCCCCATGCTATTTCTAATAGGGAATGTGACAGTGCCTGACATCTAAAATATGATCTGATTGCAGCTTAATGAAGTAATATGAAAAACTTTCTAGGATATGAAAGGAGACTTTAACTTCCTTAGAGTATCAAATTCTCTTAACTTTTTAAGCAAAAGTAGGTAACAGATATGTGTGTTTAATGTGGGTATATATATGCCAACTGACCTGTAAACAGATCTGTGATGTGAAGCAGTGGCTTGAACATCTTGAAAGCCGAGGTAATCTTATTGTAAAGGGATATATTTTGTTTTGCTATTGGTTGTAGGAGTCATGCAAAAGTTTTGTAGTTTTGGAGGCTATGCAGTTAAATCTGCTACTCTGAGCTAATCTGTCCTTTGTTCTTAATTGGTGTGCCTATCTGCTCCCTGATGGAAGCTTATCATTTATAAGACCACATCTGAATTTATAGAGTTACTGTAATTATCAGGAAGAACAGCACTTTATTGTATGCTTTTGTAATGTATTTTTTTCTGTTTTCAGTTCTTACTGCTCACTGTGACAATGCAGCAGTCCAGTCACCTTTGGGCATTGTAAAGATGAACTACCCTTCTGCAATGTATACATTGATAAGGCCTTGAGGCCATTATTCCCTTGGCTAAGCTTTTGTTAGAGCAAAGAGATTGCAGGCATTGTGTCATGTAGCAAAGTGAATATGTAAAATGAGAGAGTTAAGATTTCTTTTCCTCATGTACCTAGAGTGCTTGATCTTTTTATGCTTACATCAGTGAAACTCAGGAGTAATTCTGATGAGGTCAGTGGAGTTGTATGAGTGTGCAGCTGATGTAACTGGACGCAGAAACAATCAAGCATAATTTGATGATGGTTGAGGTTACAGAGAATTGCAGTTTCATAGCTGGAACAGGACTGAAGGGAGAATAATTCTTCAGTTGAACTGCATGGTTGGAAGAAGCTTCCTTGCTAGGCAGTGTATCAAGCACATCATTGACTTACTGACCACTGTGGCAGGCAGTATCATGTTTCCCTGGCTTTTCTTGGAAAATCTATGCAGCTTCCCCCAGCCATAAATTCTCATGTGTAGCTGCATTCCAGATCTAATAATAAATAGAAACCCCCTGGATGGGGTGGTGGGAAGCTATTTTGGGGATTTTACTGTATTAAAGGGTTTCTGATATGGAACTATAAATGGAGGGCTTTTGAATCAAAACTGTTATAAAGGAAGCTTTTGAATATATATTCTAGATAAGGAGAAATAACCCCTAAATAAACAAACTAGCTTCAGCTAGCCACATGCAGAGACAGCATCAGCTTGAATAGGTTAGCTAATAGTCATCTTTGTAACTCCATTTGTATCCAATTGGGGTGCTTTTTGTCCCAAAAGCATCAAGGAGAGTAAGGAAGACAAATTGAGATGGTGAAAAATGGAAGAAAAAACCAGTCCTTCCAGTGCTGCACTACTTGATGAATTGTGATTTTTTTGTTTGTTTGTTTATTGTCTAAAAGGTGAACTAGAAACTTGTATTTTAACAACGGCACAATTGTTGCAATGAAAAATAGGAAAATGCCTCTCATGGTTGCTGAGATTGCGATAGTCTTTTGTCATGACTTGATATTTATTATGGTGGGAAATATGATACTGTGTGTATATGTTCACTGTTTATTATTATGAAAAAATACCTGTGCCAGAAAGAGTAGGTGTCATAGATCTGCTGTGTGATAGTTGCGAGGCACATTGTTTAATACATTGGGAGAACTTGGTAATCAGAGTGTAGCAATGTGGCCATTAGGGACTTGGTTGTAATAAGCAATAAGGAGAGTGCTGTGTGTACTAGACATGTCTCATCTTTCATAGCAGGGCTATAAACAGTAAAAGAGGCAATAAACTGAAGGATGGGGAGAAGGAAAAAGCGATCAATAAGGAACATGTTTAAAACAGTATACTTTTCTTACTGCAGTGTACTGTCTTGCTGTCGCCTCCCTCAATTGCCTGTTATTCAAGCAACTGACAGGCATTGGAATAGCAGTAGGTCTCATATGGTGCAACTACCCATTCCTGACCTGCAGCTGTTCAAACCTCTATTTGCTTGTCAGTGAGCCATTTGCTGGGTTTTTTTTAAATCCAGAGATGAATCACAGCTCTTTCCCTGAAAGAGAAATAGTGTAATTCCTATATGGATGCAGTAGATACAAATTTCAGCCTTTTTCCGGGCTGGACATTGAAGCCTGTGCTGCTTTCATTTCTTCATTTGCGCTGGCCATTACCAGTCCATGGTCTTTTTCCATACCTGGTGAATATGTGGTTTGAACTAGAATGAGCTCACAACTTTATATGGTAACGCCTGAGGGAGAGTATGTTCTACATTCAGTAGCAGAGAGAAGAATATATCTGCTATTTATTTATCCACTTTCTAAAGTTTATTTTACATGTTTTTGTGTGGGAATGAGTTACGTGTTCATGTAATGCTTAGCATATTGGCACTGGGAACACTGGGACCAACTGAATATTTTTTTTACCTATGTATAGATGCATATGTATGTGAGGTATTAAGGCTATAATATTTTAAAAGTATTAGAAAAGCAGAGAGTGCATTTCTGTGATACTGAATTATACAAAGTATCTGTAATCACAAAATTCCCTCAAACTTTTCTCTGCATTACAATGCCGTTTCAAAAAATGTTTGGCTTTTGTATTTGCTTTCATTGTGCATTGGAAACTGTTCATGCTGTTATGTATCTTGGGAATTCTTGGGGAAAAAAACTGTTATTAGAAGAAACAGTGTGTTTTGATTTAGATGGTGAGGGCATGCAAATGAGTTTTAGTGATAAACCTAGATCTCTAGATTTGCTGATTTACTAGAGGTGCCATGTTTTCAGAGTTAATATAGTGTCCCTGCTGTCTTGAGATGATGTAAAGGCCCTGGGCTGCCTTTCATAAAACAGTCCTGACAACTGGAAACGTTCTTGATAATGGCTAATAACTCGTACTGACAAAAGTATATGTCAATGTTTTCTTCAATGCATTTCTTACTCTCTGACATTCTGCATCTTTTGTGTATGCCAGTGACTTAAGAGACTTCTCTGCAGAGAAACTACTTGAGAGAGACTTAGAGGCCCAGTGACATCGGAGGCAATTCCTTGGGCATACTGGGAGGAGGGTGCTAATTTGCAGGCAGCCAGACAGGTGCTTAGTGTAGTCAGTAGGAAGGCAGCCTGGTCTCTTGAATGTGTAGTGAAGGGGAGCGTGTGGTGCTAAAAATCAGGTGATTCTGCCACTGATACTGATACACCTCTTTTAAATAAGCCTGGTGGCCAGTTCTTGCTGTGATGCTCTCAAATACTGCAGAGGGAAGGTTACTCTTCAAAATCTTTCTCACTTTACTTGTGGTAGGATCCCTTTTAGTTTGCAATACCTGCTGATTAATAATAGTATGGTGATGTATGTGCCTGGTTTTAGTCTGTATAGGGGGGGAAACCATTATAAATTAAGTAATCATAAATGAGTTCTAAATTGGAAGACAGTTCATACAAAATGTAAAGGAAAGCACTAAAGATTTCCAGTGTGGCCTAACACTTACATAACCATTACAGCTTCTGCTCAAGAACATCATGTTTTGCATCTCAGTTCTGTCTGTTGCAGTCAACACAAGAGTCTTTAAGCGTGTTACAGTGACACAGACAGACTAGGCATATGTTAAGATTAAATGAGTCATAAATTGTTTAAAATGTCTTTATAATTAGTTGTAGAGCAGATAACTTAAAAGAACATCAAGATCACAAGTCAATTAATGGTGGACTATATCAGAGTTAAGTTTTCCAAGCAATCTTACTTCAGCTGCTTTGTATGTATCACAATACAGACTAAATTGCATAGTCACAAACTACTTTTTCTCCAGAAATCCTGCTTTTTTCAGTAAGCAATGCTCTACAGCATTATGATTTCTCTTTTTTATTCAATGAAGGTCTGTTGTGCTCAGTTGAAGCATGTTCCCAAATACATAATTTATGATTTTCAGCTCTGGTCATTGCAGTATTTGTACTTGTTTTCAAGTATTCCAAAGCTATTGGGTATTTTTGTTTGTTTTTGTTGGGTTTGGTGGTTTGGTTTTTTTTGGTTTGTTTAATTGGTTGGACTCTAGATGATCTTAAAAGGTCCCTTCCAACCTAGGTGATTCTGTGATTTGATTTTCACATACTTCTTTGTACTTCACAGCATTAGTATTATTCCTGGTCTACAGAATGAAAATTGAGGCACATGCTCCAAACTGTCCATAGTTTGGTTTCCCCATCCAGTGGGTAGTTTTAGGTTAATGAATGCTGATACTATGGAATTTGTCTTTTCCCTAAAGTGCTTTACAAAGTATAATTACATACTGTCTTTTTGGCCACTGAGCAGGCTTGGTGGTTTGAACCTTTAGGCGCAGCAAAATCCTATATTTGTCTGGTATTTCTGTCATGCATTGTTTTAAACATTCTCGCCTGCAATGGAAAGTTCAGTCTGTGACTCTCCTGACTTCCACCACTGGGACTTCAACAGTGGAAAATCAGGTCCTACAAATTTAGGGCCTGATTGGCTTAGTTTTCCATAGATCGTCTGTGTGCTAAGGCTACCTGTGGAAGAGATATAAAGGGGATTGCTAAGCCATGGGGAACAAATGAAGAAGTGTCTTGGTGTTCTAGAAGTGCATTTGGTACTGAATAGTCTCCCCTAGAGAAGGCTAAGATATATTTGAATCCACCTATTTGAACTGCATAATAAGCTTTCTGCTGGATGCTTTTATCATGGGAAAAGAGGCCAGGGGAAGATGTGTTTGGACTATCTCAACTAAAAAATGAGTTCTGGAGTTTGCTATAAATACATGTGGATCCTTACAGCCTATAAGGGTAGGCTCACCTTTGTCCTAGTTGCTGACTCCACCTCCAGTAACTATTGTCTGTATGAACTGGAAAAATACCTAGAACAGCATCTGGCCTGAAAAAAAAAACAACCAAACAACCAAACAAAAGAAATCTTGTGAATTTGGTTGAGTTATGAAATTCTGTAAGATTACAGCTATTCCATATTTAACTATGGGACACAACAGAGATCTAAACTGCACATTAGCCCAACTCCACTGCATTTATCCTATAGACAAACTGGTTTCAAAGTGAAGAAATGTTCAAATACTCTCCTCTTCTCCTTTACTTGTGCTAAACTGGACTTACGCAGGGAGGGAGGTAATCCAATTAAGAAACAAAAGACTTGTCCACATTCAGAGGGACTGAGAATATACAAGAGTCTTCACCATGAGTAGGTTGTTGCTGGTAGATCTCAAGAGCAACCAGTCTTCTACTGGAAAGTATGTTGTGTAAAACCGATACCTGTTGCTCCTGAGATGAGAATACAGCTGGAGTTAGTGAGAGAGATCATAGTTGGACAGAGAACAACTGCCTTCAGAACAGGAATTGGAAAATTCAGGCCTTTCTGCTTTCATGTCAGGCACATTGCTCATTTTCTCAGTGCTGATTCTTAATACAGCTGAGTGTCAGAGTAAAGCTTTGGACAGGATGTAAGGACAACAGTTCTGGAAAACTTGCACTGTACACGTTGCAAAAAGAACATGTTATCCCTGTTTGGCAGTAATTCAGGTTGCACCTAATGCTGGCTTGTATAGAGGGATGAGTTTGCCCCTTTTACTAATCTTTGTATCACTCGTGTGGAATGAATAATAAGTAGCTAATACTTGTTTTTGCAATTTGTTCAACGCAGTTGCTTTCTTAACTGTGTAACTTTCATTGATGTAAATTTCATTGATGTTAGTGGAATTACATTGGTGTATCTGGAAAGTGAAATGAGGGCACTGAGACTGCGACTTGTCTAAGGTTGTTCAGTCAATCTGTACAAATGCCGAATTTAGAATACAGCACTGTCTGATATCCAGTGCCCATATCCTGTGCCCAAAATCTCTGCCTCATACCTCAGTGATTTAAAACCTGCCAGGTCTCATCTGTGCCCCTTAGATAATTACTGTCTGGAAACTCTGACTTAGTTGATGATGTTTGTTCCTAGATAAATAAAGGCATGTTGCCTATGCATTCCTTATCTTAGACACACATCTCCGTTCTCTTCCCTCAGTGTGACCAAAACTATTGCTGAATAATGTGCTTTTTTAGACAGATAGTCTCAGGTAAGTCAGTTATGGGTCACAGGCTGGCTCACTAAGGGAGTTTTTTAAACTAGTTATATTCATGAAGTACGAATTGTATAGTCAGTTGCAGGCTTTCACGTTGCCCTAGCCCCACAGTTTCTTCCTTGCTTCGTATCTTTGAGTGATAAGGCTAAGCCAACATAAAACAGGAACACAGCCAGGATTCTGAAAACACATGATGGTGTGAAGGTTTCTTCAGAAGGGTTGTAATCAGCCATGCTATACCCCTGAGCCTGCCCCTTGCATTCTCATCACTAAACCATTTTTAAAATCCTGGATCTGTCTCACCATTTTTTCCGATCTTATGCCAGCACTATTTGTAGTTTCCCCACCTGTTGCTGTGTGTATTACTTTGTAGCTGTCTGCATATTGCTCTACAACTTTAGTGTGCTAGCAGACTGACTGCAGTGTTGTATATAAATTACCATATGCATTTCCCAGTTTTTCCTTTGATTTTACATTTCTAATCTGTGCAAAGCTTCTGATATTATTTAGTTCTTGATCTATTCTGTCTTTGTGAGTTGCATCTACCCAGACAAGAACCATTAAACAAAAAGGGAACCCTCAAGAGTGTATCTCAAGGGATAAGGGATTTCAGGTTATCGTGGTTTCTTCTGAAATATTTAACAGAAACATGTCAGAATGTGGTCTGAGGGCTTTTCTCATTCATGAGAGGTAAGATCTTGCACAGTGCTGCCTGGCAATCGCCGTCACTACCAGGTTTGCCCTCTGCTACATTGCATCTTTCAGCACTCGCATCTCAGTTTGTGACTGTTATTATGTATCACAGTACTGCCTAGTGATACTGTGGCGGAGACCAGATGTTGAATGTTTCCTGCTAATATCTGCCTTGAAGCCTCTGAGAACCAGGACCACCTGGTGTGCAGGCTACAAGGCTGCAAGTGTGGCCCTGCAAACATATATAAGGGACACTGAATGCCTGAGCAAGCTTGACATGCTAGAATAATGCTAGACATTTTTGGATGCAGGATACACACAGACCTGAGAGACAAACACGGAGGTTAAGAGTGTATTGTAGGTAAAGCTGTAATCATAGTTGTTCTGTAGGCTCCTCAGGCCTTTTGGGCAGAAAAAGCCTCTGCTCTAGAGAATTTGTATTCTAGGTGGACGTTAAGGACCAAAGGAAGCATTGCTGACACTATTTTAGAGACTGGAGAGCACAGCACAAGCAGCTTGTTTCTTTTTCTCTCAGGGAGAGTAGTCTAATGAGCCAACATGTAGCTTTTGGGGGAAATTTTACCTGAATTGACTTGCTGAAGGTCACATAGGGCATCTTAAGCTGGTATGGATCACTGCATGTCTCAGCCCCGTGATTTTCCTTCTCCACAAAGGGTTGGCAAAAGCCAGTGATCTCAGTGCAGTCAACATTTTCTCCATACTCCTGAAGCCCAAGCTATGCTTTGGTAGTATTTGTCTGTCCTATAAATGTTTCTTGCTACACTTCATCCATGGCTGAATTTCAGGGACAGAGTAAGTTGTCTCTATAAATAGCTGATGAAACACTTCAGGATCTTCTGACAATGTCAGTTGTTACTATGAAGCTGGCAATGCATTTTTTCAGATCTTTCTCCATTTTTATTTCCAAACGTACCATTTGAAATAGTATACTCAAAAAAATAATTAAATGTATAATTAGCTTCTGTGTAGTTAATATCACCACACACGAGTAGCATAGGGATTTTTCACAGTCAAAGTTTGTGCCTCTTGGTGCTAGGTGTGGGAGGGCTAATACGCTTGGTGTCCACAGTGCTTTTTCTTAGCTCAGACAAAATCAGAATATTGATTCCCAGTTGTGTGCTTTTCTGCTGGCTTGCTTCCTTCCTTCTGTATGTGTTCATTTTGGGAATATGAAATGAGTTTAATGTTTACTCATATTATCTTTATGTGTTGAACTTAATTCTTTGGGTTTTTTCTGAACTTACAGAATAGCATGTTTCTTATATTGAAGAAGGTGGGTTGTGTTTATTGTATTGGGGAAAAAAAACCCAAACAGGTTATTTCTCCTGAATGCTAATAAAAAATAGCACACCCTACCTTTCTGTTTAGCTCTGTTCAGGAAATTTATGCATGATATTTAACAGAATCCAACATTTTGGCCCAATCTAGATTATCAATGTCTTCTTTAAATAATTCAAATTTTTGTTGTTTAAACTTTAAACTAGTGGATAACTGCTCCAAGGAAGCATAAATTTTAAATGACAGTTATTACATGCTTTGAAAATAAAAGGGCTTTTTGATTCCTCTTTTAAGATTCTGTTAATAGTTTACGCAGGAGAACAATCACTCTGAATTTATTTTCTTTTATCTTTCATTGACTTCTTTCTTGAGAAACCATCCCACTGTCCTTTTTCACAAAGAAACAGGCTGTACCTATGGAAAGACAATTGCTTAAAGACTCACTGAGTTATTGAGCTCTCATATGGTTCTTTATCTTTCCGTGGCCTTTCTGAGATGTTTTTGGCAGAAGTGAACTGTTGTGTTCCTACAGAGAAGCATTACAGCTGAAAATTGATGGTGATCATTTTCACATCACTTGATTGTTTCACAGGCGATTATTTAAGTAGAGAAATCTGGGTAATTTCTTATTCTAAACCTCACTAAATTCAAATAGAAGAATGACCTGGGGAAACATTATTGCTGTGTTCAGCATTTTTGAAGTTTTATTGAAAAGTTGGGGTTTTATTCTCATTCTAAGATTTTGTGAGAGGGAAGAATAAGAAGCAGGTTGAAGGGATTGAAAGTCTGATGAACAGTGAAAATACAGAGGAGTGGGTTCTTGAGATAATAATAGGACTGCTTTTGGGGAGCAAATGGATGTTAAATATATACTGTGGGAAACAATTTCCGTTTCATTAAAAAATAGTAAAGGTTGACACAGAAGGTGAAAACTGTGCTTCCTTTAGTTTAAAGAGTCCTTTGATTATCAAGGAACTTAATGCAAAGCATGGCAGGAGGCTTTTGCTTCACTTGTACTAGGTTCAAAGTTCCTTCATAAGTTTGAACTGTGATAAGAAATACTGAATGAGTTCACCCACAGACCTACTGCTCCTGTTAGGAAAGTTCTGGCCTTCTTGGTGCTTCTTATGCATGGGGAGTGATGTCTTCTTGCCACAGTGTTCTCCTGGGATAAGGCACTCTACTGGGTAGGCCTTTACTAACATCTATGTTAGCATGAACTACAACAGCAGACCTTTTAGCAAATAAAAGATAAAAATAGTTGACAGTTCAGCTCTGCCATCTCCATTTCTGATCTCCCTCTGCCACCTTATTTCTTCTAATCTGTTTGGCAATCATGAGTATTTGTTTTGTCTTACCACATTGTAAGCAATCTTTGTAATTTCTATCTCAAATATACCTGGCTGGCTCTCAGGCATCTTGCTGTGTCTGCTTAAAATTCCATATCTATATGGTTCACTGTGTTTCTTCCTCTTTCTGTACTTGAGAGTTTTGTCCTTTTTTCCTGCTGAGCTTATTTCTGCTTTGATTTTATTTTCTTTCTCCTTTGGCACACATAGTTTGTAGCTGTGCAACTCTGTCAGCTTTAGGGGGGGTAGTCCTAACCTACCTCTAATGTGGGAATAAACTGATTAAAGCACACTGCTTTATTCATGCTGCTCAGCTGGGCACAGCTTTCCTTTTCTCTAGATGAGCTGGAAGAGGCAGCTCCCTTTCCACTTCAAGTTTGGCATCAGAGTTCCATTTTGGCTCTCTTTCCACTACGGACCTCCATTCATATGCTAGTTACCGTCCACACAGTTCATTTATAAAATTAAATTAAAGTAGTAAACAAAATACCAGATACTCCACCTAAAGCTCCATCTATAAATATCTCCCATGCCTACTCATGCTGTCTGATTAAGGGGCAGTAAGCAGTTATTTAGAGAACCTAAAACAGGTCATATTCCATCAGGATATGCAGGTTTTTAAAAAAGGGGATATTCTGTTTAGCATCCTGTTTCATAGGTAAAAAGCCCAACTCTCTTAAAATGCGCACTGACAAAGTTCAGGCCCCCTATTTTGACATTTTCAGAATTAAAAAATTAGATTTTTCATTCTGAAATAGTTTTTTCATCCAAATGAGCTAACATAACCTACCCAGATTGATTTTGAAATACTTGCCCCTTATAGAAAAATGTGGGTTTGTTCCTATTTGGAATTAACTTGGATTGTTTTGATTTATCAGACTAGCTGAGAGATACTATGGTTGTAGCTGTTGGTTCATTTTGACATTTTTGTTTTATTTGTTTTGTTATGAAAGTACTAAGTTTACCTATGAACCAAGTAAACATGAAAAAATGATCAGTACCTTTGCAGCAGTGGCTAGCAAAGCAGTAGCTGCTCAGCAAATCTAGTTATTTTATAAAAAAAGATTAATAACCTTCTTTTAGAATTCTAGAAAATCTGGGTAGATTTCCCTTTGATTTCCAGAAATCTAGGCACGGATCTGACCCCAGCCCTAATCCACAGTGTGATTGGATATTCACAGAATCACAGAATCTTCTAGGTTGGAAGGGACCTTAAAGATCATCTT
>JAOXJM010000023.1:41568313-41590923 GCA_026413425.1 Tringa solitaria | reverse complement strand
GTGTCCTTCATGTGTTGCATGATGGCACTCAGGATGATCTGTTCCATGATCTTCCGAGGCACCGAGGTCAGACTGACAGGCCTGTAGTTCTCTGGATCATCCTTACGGCCCATAATGGCTTAGTTTTTATTTCATGATGCAGGCACCATGGGCCGTGTTATAGGATGATGGCCAACAAATAAAATGTGGCTTTTAACATGTACCTCCCTGTATGAAGCCATCAGTTCCCATAAGGATCACCTATAGTGTGCAGTGGGGAGTAGTGTGGTACCATCTGACTTCATCCTTGTAGAACCCCAGAGGAAAGGCATGAAGCTGGTTGTGATGGCTCACCTCTCATGAGAGAGTGCTTAAAAGGTTGTGGGTCTTGTCAATGCAGTAAAGCTCTTTGCCCAGGAGACAGCTATGGTTCATACCATTACAGCTGGTATGTATGTATGTACTTCTGTATGTATGTACTTCTGGGACTTTACTGACTTGCTCCTGTTTTTCTTCTAGAAACACAACCTCCTGTGCTCTGTACAGTGAATAAAAAGAATGGTTTTGCTGACTTCAAAGACTTAAATAGTCATTTAGGTGATTGAAATTGGACATGTAGTACAAACCACAGATAACTACCTAGCTATAAAAATAAACCACACAAATTACACCAACATACACATAATGTGTACATACATGAAATATTTTGTTTTGTAATTGTTATTTAATACTGTCTAAGAGTATCCTAAGAGAATGCTCATCTGCACTTGAATAAAAAAAATCTAGGCACTGCATTCATCAACATTTACTTCATGATATAGATAGAAGTGTTGTAGCAACCTTGACAATATTTGCATTGAGCAGGTGAAAAGCATGTAGTTCTGATTTTGCTGCTTAGATTTGGAATTTGGTTTTTAGACTAGACTGTTTATCTTACAATATATACACTAATCTTTGGAAGCTGAGCTTGCTTTGACTCATGAAACGTTGCAATCCTCTTCTGAATTCTGATTTGTAACCTTAGTGCTGCATTTATGAAGGTTTTTTTAAGTTGATGGGTAGGTATTAGCCATGCATGTATGCATGTTCCTCTAAATTGCATAGGCTTATGGGATAGAAGGTGACTTGGTAGAAAGCAGAGCTTTAGTTAGCACTACAAAGTGGAGGACCGTGCTGACCAGCTGTTAATTGTTCTTGTTATTCATTCACATTGGCTTAGAGACCTGTGGTTGCCTTTACTGAGCATAGTTCTCCCTTGTATCTGACTTTGTCTTCTATGGCTTCCAAAAGCTAGGCTTTAGTGAGCATTTTCTTTTTGTAAGTATGGTTTGAAATGTCTCTGGTGTAGACACTGCTAGAGAGGATGACCTTGGCTGATGATAGGTGCAGTCACTAATGACAGTCTAAGATGAAGAACATAGTAAACTTGCCAATTCCCAGAAGAAACATTGTTGCCAGAGCAACTGAAATGATATGACAGGGGAGATACGGGACAAGCTTGCCAGGCTGCTTGATCTCAGTGCTGTCTTCTCAGATTGTACCATGTGGAAAGCACAGGCAAACAGTTCCTGTCACACACTGATAAAGTTATTGGTTCCACAGACGTTTGTATGTGCTTCTTGGTGCCTGCTTTTGGGAGGTACTGAGCGTGTTGCCTGGACGAAAAAGATACATGTTGCTTTTATAAGTTGTGCTTCCATACTTTCTGGTTTAACTCCAGACCTGCTTCCCACTGGAAATTGTCTCATCTCTTGGGTGTTCTTGTCTGTGCTGCCTCTTGTGATCCATAATCTGAAAAGGAAAGTGGGAGGTGATTTAAGGGTCCACACAGACTTGAGACTAACGATAAACAATGTCAAACTACATTAGCAAATCACAGGAGGGTCTTGAGAAGTGAAAATATATGTCAGTAGGAAAAAAAACCACCCCAACAAGCAGATATTTTATCTAACTGGAAAGAAAGACAAAGAAACAGACGAGTAGACGGTAACTTTGGGGCAGAGCGCTCATGGGAGGCGCGTTCCCCCGGTCAGCCGTCCCCGCTGGCAGGCTCGCTGCCCGGTACAGCAGCTCTCACCGGCCCCGGCCCGAGGGCGCCTCCCCGCCGGGAGCGGGGCTGGAGCCGCCGCCGCGCCACGTGACAGCCCGGCGGGGATAATAAGGCGCAGCGATGAGCCGCGCCGGGCTTCTCCGGAGGGTCAGCCGCAGGGACCTACGGCAGCAGAGAGAGAAAGGGAAGGAGGGCAGGAGAGAGAGAGAGAGGGAAGGAAGGTCACCACAGGGCAGCACCTACCTGACAGTTTCAGCCTCTGCTCTCTGCAGGAGTCATCGATATTCACTCCCTGTCACCTTGGAAAAAAGAAAAAAAAAAAAAGAAAGAAAAAAAGGCACTTCTACATACAACACACCAGCAAGTAAACTAAGCTTAAATATATATATCTAAACATAGTAGAAGCCACAGCAGCTGAAGCTGATCCCCAGGTAGTATGAATAGCATGAACCAGATAGAAACAAACATGCAGTACACCTACAACTATGAAGAAGATGAGTACATGACCCAAGAAGAAGAATGGGACAGGGACCTGCTCCTGGACCCAGCATGGGAGAAACAGCAAAGAAAGGTCTGGAAATAAAGTAATGTGTGTCTGTATATGTGCTTCTGTGTCGAATGATGTCTCCTGTCTTACTGCTGTGCTGCATCTGGAATTGTCAGGGCTGTGCAGTAAGAGGTTCTAATTTTGTAAAAGAATATATTTTGCATTGTATAAAGCATTTATATAATATGTATTAGCTATGCCATATTTTGAGGATAAAGCATTCACTTTATGGATTCTTAAGTGAAACCTATGTAAGGTGAAACTAATTTATGAGACCCAGAAGTTTCTTTTTATATAATACTAGAGATATTCTGTCAGCACCTCTAGATTTATTTATTAGTATTTCAGTAATTTTTAACTTTACTTCCTGGGTCTTCCTTTTGGAAAGCAGACTGTAAATGTGTATGTTTTTCAAAAACAATAAATTGCAATTATAAACAGGGAAATGAATGACATGGTTCAAAATTGATGTGCAAAAAGAGTTTGAAATATTTCTGAGAGCAGACTGAGAAATCAGTTTTGAAATTTTGATCTTCTGAGTCAGCTCTTATTAGAATTTAGTCTTAATTCTGAGTCAATGATCTGACAAGGAAAATATTGCCTAGAACTATATCCAGGGTAGATTTGGAAAACTGTGTTTCATGATTAGGTTCCCAAATGCCAATTCATTGTCTAGGAAAAAAATGGGTCTGTAAACTCCTGGGAATGTACCATTGTAGAGGAAATGCTTCTTGCCTTTTAAGAAAACTATTATGCCAGCAGGTACTGCCCATGCTCTTTTTCTGAACGTAGGCAGACATTATAATCCCATCAGCAGTCTTGTCAAAGGTTTGGTGCTTTAGTAATATTTGCAATGTCTATGTTCAGAACCCGTGAGTTTTAAGCAGTATATGGGAAAGAGAGAGATGAAATATTGTAAAGGATTTTTTACTTCCTAATGTAAAAGGTGATGTTGAAGTCACAGCTGACAGATCTGGGATTAAAGGGTTATCTGCTGGTTACAAGAATGAAAAAAAAAAAAAGGCGGGAGGAGAGAAATGGTGCTGTAGACAGTAGGCTTTTTGCTTTATGCAATTTGCTATAGGTGAGCAACTGAATATGCTTTTTTGCTATAGGTGAGCAACTGACTTCAAAAACTTAAAGTTGCCAATTTATATCTAATGACAGAGTCTGGCCCAGTGTTACAGTCACAGCTTCTATAAAAGCTATACTATAAAAGTACAGCTATAAAAGTGGGAGCTATTAGAATCATTGGGGCCAATGGGTTTGCTTTTCCATTAAAATTGGTAGAGCCGATATTTTCCTCTCAGTTTTCACATTTAGCCTTCCTCTGTAAAATTTTAGCTGTTTTTGTTCATTTTCCCACACAGCTGTTGGGATCCTGCTGTAGGAGTATAGTGGGAGAAGTTCTGGGTTAGGTTGAAGTTCACTTTTCTTGACCTACCAGCTACTGCAGCTCCTAACCAATTATTAAGCTGTACTCATCGACACTGACATCTGTTTTAATTTGATGCTCTTTAGGTGGTGAACTATTCTTTTACATCTTATGAGAATGGAAATTATCTTAGTGCTTAAGTGCTTTAGTGATTTGAAACTGCTCAGCTGTAACAGGTCATGGTTACATCTGATTAAGATTCAATTGTCCAGCATTTTAGAGAATGCTGTTTTCAAAATAAAGAAATAATGGGCAGGTTACTAGACAGTCAGTACTCTAATGCAGTTTTCCTACAATACAAATAATAAAAACCAAAAAGACAATTTGGATTCCGCAGGCTTTCTTATGTTTACACTAAGTCTCTCAATTTTTACAGAAGAGCAGGGAGTAGTTAGTATAAGACCCCACAGAAAATTTTTTGTTTCCATTCCTCTATAAACAGACACTGCTTCAGCAGGAAGTCAGGTTTGTACATTTATAAATTAAAGCAGACTCTGCTTTACTTCATAGAGTAGAGAGATTATGGCTTTGCTACTCTATGTTGCCAGTTCCTGGGATCTGAGTTTTAATATTAAAGTGATACCACATTTAAATAAAATTTTAGGAGAAGGGATCTTCATTCCTTGTCTTGGAAGGGAGTCTGAATTTATTGTTACATGAAAAATAGGTACTCTTATGCTAAAGGGCCCAATAAACTTTATACATTTTCAAGGCTTCTATCTTTTTCTAATTGGTGCTAAGACAGTTGCAGAAAGTGTTTTCTTTATTTCCTTATTTATTAGGAGAAGACTGCAGATACATGGGCACAGATCTTTGTTCTAACTGGTAATATAATATTGAAAAGTGATCTCGGTGGAGCCCTGGCAGTTGGCAGCATATATTTTCTATTAGGCAGTCTTGGAACAAACCAAAAATAAATGCCATTGTTTCTATTGTGGGCTGCCCTCTCCAGACTTGCCATTTCAGTGATATGCCTGGTATGAGATCTGTCAACAGATGCTGGTAACACATGATGACGTCCATAGGATTACAATGGATGTGACGCCTAATTATAACCATAGTTCATAGAGTATTATGGTCTGCTGTAATCCAGGCTCCTTGCAGATGTCAGAATAAATATGAAGTACACTATAGGACAGGAAGCTGACTTGCAGCTTATCTCTGTCTCTCTGAATTTGAATAACAATTTAAATGCTTTAGTTGGGGTAAAATTTAGCCTGTGTCAAATAAAGAAATCAAGAAAGTACGACAATTTGACCATTGCATTGGACTCTACTGCTAAAAACTTAAACAGGATTATATGGTTGGAAATTCCAGACAGCGTCTTTAGAGAAAGACTAAGTAACAAAAAAATTTGTATTTTGGATGGGCATGGTGTCTTCAGTAGGAACTAACTGCAGAACTACAGCCTTTGTGTCTTTTGAACATGAGATAGAAACCATGGGAAACTTCTGAAATCTGCTCCTTGATGTAGTACACTTCCACTGGCCACGGGCACTTAAGCAGCAATTGAGAGATCTGTGAAAGTGGCCCCGTGTTTATTCACTACATGGAAATAAAAAAGTATTGGAAATCAAAAAGTCTGGCCAGAGGAGGTGGGATTCTCATCTTTACCCTGCTCTGTAACCTTAGGCAAGGTCAGCTCACCTCAGACCTTGGTTTTCCCACTAGTGAAAAGAGGACAGCAGTGATATTTGTAATAACTGATAGAAGTGGTTGGTTCTGTGGTATGTCAGACTAGTGATTAGCTGTCTTTCAGTCCCTACTCTGCTGAACTGGAATGGGAGTAAAAATCATACTAACTTATAGCAGAAGACTTAAAAACTGATTTCTCTTCTCTCCATGATAAATTTATTTCTTAAGTTTCAAAAAAAAAACTTCAATAAACTCTACAAACCTTTTAGTTTTCACTAGCTTGTATCTCAATATAACTAAAAGGAACACAGGAAAATGCAGGTTCCCTTAGCTTAGGAAACTGAGCACAACAATACCACTCCACATGCAACTGTATTGTTTGCAAGGTGTTTGAACTGCCAGCACTACTTAGTGAGCTGTGTGTTAAACAGGGCTTTTTCTTATTTGTAACTTTTGCTATAAATACTTTATTATACGTGCATGCTTTTTTAAACTTCAACATGAAATGTGGCTTGTTAGTTTTTCAAGGAAGTCTTAAGCTTTCAGGGTAAAGATCTGAAGGCTGTGAAATTGGTGCGATCCCTTCTTCAGGATGGCTGTATTGTAAAGAAATAATTGGCTCCACATATTTCATGTGTGTCTTCTCCAGCCATTCAGACTTGTCTCTGACACTTGCAGTAACACATGCGAAGAAAGAACTGGAAACATACTCCTTGCCTTATTGCTGTTACTGTAGATGAATGATCTTATTGTAGCTTGCTGTTATGGCCCTGATACCACCACCTCCTTAATGCAGAAAGATTTTAATGTAGGTGTCAACGCAACTTCTGACCATTTTGATGGTTTTTTTACAGTGGTATAGAATAAATAAGAAGACTCAGAATATTTATTTACCTTGATATTGCACTCTTTGTGAATGCAAATCTTCTTGATGCTGCTGAATGCTGTGTGTGAGTGAGGACTCTGGAAAAGGTTCTTTAGGAAAGAAGCTGTGTCTTTCAGTCTTCAGCAGTACATACCAGATTACATTTCAGTGTGACCTGTAAGGATTTATCTGCATTACCTCCTTTGGCTGGTAATAAAACTCCTGTTGTCCTTGCAAATAAAAATAATGCACTTGGAAGCCACATGTATGGCAAATTATTTGGAAGAAGCTACAAGGACTAGGAATGATGGACAATATCCTTTTTCTAGTGTTACTGCAACTTCATTAAGTTCGGCAGATTTGAGAGGTTCACTGCAGCCTGAAAGAGAAATTGACCTTATGTTCAGTCTGACTTCAGTGTCTATAAATAGAGTTACAGTCAGTGTCCTGGATTCACTCTGAAGTTAGTGTGGTCTTCTATGGATGGAATCTAAACTGATTTCTTATCAGAAACCTCTTCCTGGAAGAAGTCTACTGCTGAGTGAGAAGACAGATGAAATAGCGGAAGGAAACAGCTTCATTCTTCAACACAGAAGAGAAGGAGAGAAATAACTAAGACTGAATGAATGAAAAACAAATGTAAGGCAGAAAAATGTTGGCAGGAGAGGCTGGATGCCACCAGGAAAATTCAGTACTGTAGAACCACTCCTCATGGGTTCACATTCATCTCTTGAAGGTTTTTAAGGAGGTCATATTTTTTACCCGTGTGTAATACCAGTGGGATTGTTGAGAAGGCACAGAGATTCCCTTCTGCAAGTGAGCAACATGAACAGAGTCTGGAAGACAACCAGCGGTAAATGTAGGAGGTGTGAGGGAGGCAAAAGGTATACTCCTTCCTAAGACAGTATCAGCCTTCTCATACTTATTCCTAGTACCTGTTAGCACTTGGGTATTTCTTACAAGATGGGGGTCCTGGGTTGAGTAGCTTTAGGGCTAATTTCAGAAGGTCAGAAGGGGATTTAATTTGTTAGGAGGAAAGTCCTCCGGAGTTGAAAGTAGAATGATAGTCAGTGGAAAAATCACGTGCTGTACTGAGTCCTACAGTGCAATTCTCTGCCTCCCTTGCATTCACAGAATCAGGATGACATAGGTGTCTTGGGAATTCTATAGGTTGAAATGCAGTATTTTCTTTTACTACTAATACTTAGAAAAGCAAACAATTTCGTCTTTTTAGACTTATTTTTTTCCTGGTATTCACCCAGTACTGTGACTGTCTTCTGTAGAAGAACAATGTCTTGCCAAATTATATATGCCACTAGAGATGCGGAGTGTGCCTTACAGTAACATTAAATTTCAGCACTCCAAGGCCAAATGCTTCTTTGCCAAGTACATCAAGAATTTTCTTTTCAAACAGTGGATGCCAAAACCTCTAGTATTAAAGAGCACACACTTAAAACATCTTCTGTTTATTTTTAAATCTCGGGTGCTCTTTGACCTTCACAATCATAGATGGCCCCATATAGCATCTGACTCAGAACTTGGTAGTCAATGGATGGACTTCATTTTTTGCTGCCACAGCATGTCTTGATTTCTCAGCATATACTATAACTATCCTAAGTATTAGACACTGATGCAACAGAAAGACATGGAATTGCAGTTTCTGTAGTCCTATGAAGAGTTGCCAGAAGAGGGTAGAGGGACCCTGTATAGAAATCTGGGATGTGTTTGTCTTGTTCTGTAGGATTGGCCTCTTAGAGATTAGTGCTTGTTAAAATAGTAACATGTTAAATTCCTCTTGCTGATGTTACTTGCGTGGAATGGTGCCTGAGAGGAGTGTGCCGAAAGGATAGTGGAATGATCATATTTTGTCAGTGTGCTTCATATTCTGTCTTAGAAGCTGTGTGCAGCTGAAGAGGGCTCTGAGTACTGTTGTGCTGGTGTATGAAGGAAAATTCAAAGAAAGTGAGCTATTACAAAATTCACTTAACGAGAAACATTTATGGAGGTAGTTTTTTCAAATGGGAAAGTTTTCTTTATCAATAGTAAGTGCAAAAAAATCAATATGTTAGTCAATATTATATTTTCTATTTAAACTCAAACGGCCCTCTCAATGTTGACCCATTCCAGGCTCATTATGCTTTTGTTAGTGCTGTCAAATGGATAATTCCTATAGTTCCAATTCAGCTGTTAATTGCCACTAATGCCCAAATATCTGCCAGCAACAGAACTGTACAGTTATGAAAAGAAATTATAAGAACCATTTTATAATGGGAAGCAAAGGTTACCTCCTGCCTGCACTCACAAATACACACTGCAGCCTCCCATGAAATTTGTATAGTAAAATGTCTGCAGATATGCTGATCCAATTAGTAAGACAATAAGGATTGGAAGAAAGTATGGATCTAAGTGGGTTTCCATAAGCTGTAACCAAGGTGCTTAAGAGCTAGAGAAAAGCTGTGTGTTAAGTAGTGGACTTGTCTGTAATCTCCTGGGGGGTGGGCAGCGGAGGTCTGCATCTTCCCGTGGATCTGCGTTTGGGTCACTGGAGAGCTGAAGAGAGAGGCATAGGAAGTGTTTGCTTGGGAGAGCCCTGAGACTGCAGTAAATAGGGAATCCATGCTCATACAGTTTGTAGCCCCGTGCAAGCAAAAGCAAGGTTCAGATAGAGTCTATAAACTAATGAATGCCAGTAAGAAAATACCATGATTACATCACCAATTTCTAAATCAAACTAATACGGCTCTGCAAGCTGAATTTTGACTGCTTTTTGCCAAGGGGGTAACACAGTTCAAAATCTTCCACCAAAGCTCTTCCATCCTCTTACAAATAAGACAAAAGGGGTTTCACCATTATGGTGGAAAAATTGGATACCAAATGTCTAGTATAAATTTAATTGCTGTTGCATAAATTGTGATGCATTTAATGATGTTTAGCTTAGGTAGCAATTTCTGTTTTGCACTGTACAGTTCTACTGAATTCATTTCATTGAGACTAAGCATTAGGATTTTCTTTAGTTGTCAGTGGTCAATACTATATATTGGTAGTGTTTTTGAAGTTATACTGCAGAGCCTGCTTACAGAAGAACACATTGGATTCATATCTGGAATGCAGGTGGAAACGATGCAGGAAGAAGCATGTCAGTGAAATAGAATTAGATGGGATTCTGTGCTGCTTAGCTTTGTCCCAAGTCAAAAGACATCCCTTCCGTGTGTTGTTTTGTATCTTTGCAAGCAAACAAATATAAAAGTGCTTACACAGTTGGCAAAGTCAAGTGGTTTTGTAAGGCTTTACCCCCAAGCAGAATTTCTTCTGAGCCCTAATTGTTGGGATAAGCAATGTGTAACTGATGTGGTATTCCTCTGCTGTGAGCAGTGAAAAGTTGCTGACTCTGAGTAAATATGTCTTTTATGGCTACGCATTCTTTACTCTCAGCTGATACCAGAAGAATAACATATTCACATCAAGCACTCAATTTCCTCCTAAATTAAATTTTATTCTTCATAGTTTGGGGTGATTTTCAAGTCTTTAGTGTTTGAAGACCATCATTTCATGAAACCTGTGATAAGGGTATGTGAGATTTGTTCTTATAAAATCATTGGGTTTGTTGGTTTTAAATATGCCTTATGTTGAGAGACTTGATGCATAAAACTGATTATAACTATACAGGTACTATACAATGCTCTTTTTCTACCTGATAAAGTTTGGCATGTATTTAACGATAGAAACTTTCCACATCATTTCCACATCATTTAACCAGCAAACACAATGTTATGATCACCTTCTGTGACTGTTTCTGTACATATTCTGCAATAGTTCTTCCTGCTGGTAGTACAAGTAGCTTTTCAATACAGATCAAGATAGCGTGGTCCTAGTAATCCTCAAACTGCTGGTGTGAAAGGATTACAGGGCAGGTGGTACTGCTCTGCAGTACAGAGCATCTGCAGAGTAGAAGACTTTGAAATGCAATGTTCTCCTTTTAGCAAACTGTCCCACTTGAAATGGTAGCTTGTAGAAATACTAGTCATTCTTTATAAGGCTTATCCAGAGGGAAGCAGAAGCTGACAGTTGTCTGGCTAATGTTTAGTTAGTTTCTATATTTGGGCCTTAAATTTCCATGTGTGCACACAGTTGAGAAAATTAGTCCTGAATTTATGTCCTGAGTGCAAGAATAGGCACTGTTGCTCCTGTCTAGTCACAGTTTTCCCTGCTTTTGAGTTATAAAGACATTCCACTTTGTCCATGTCTTCATCTTCAAAATTGTGCTTATAATACGTATATGTTGGCTTTACAGATGAAGGTGCTAAGTGTTTACTGTACTTGGTATGAGTAAGATTTTCCATTTACTTCAAATGCCTCCTCCCAACTGCTCTTAACTGTCAGAATCCCTTCAACTTGAAATCTGATGCTTGTTCTTATTTCTTTTCAAAAACCTGTAACCATAATCAGTCCAGCCATCCATTACTTTGATAACTAGCAGAACCTAATTTAGAACAGACGACTTCTACTCGGAACTGCCCCCTAGAAAAGCCTTGCTCACCCCCACTACCATAGCAGGAGTCTGCAGAAAGTGACTACCCTAGTCTAAAATTAGCACCTGTGATTATTGCTTAAGCATGTAAGGAAACGCTCATATTTTTTATAGGTGTTGAACACCCAGGCATTTCCACTGACGTCAGGAGGAACTTCTGTTTTGCACTTCTGAAAATCAGCCTGCTATTTTGGCACTCACAGAAAGGCTTGACCATCTAGCATTAAGTGATTTTTTTTTTAACTCCGTTTTATGTTTAATCTGGGCACCAGTGTAGCTTTTCATTGCTGCAAGACTTAAGACATTGCACTCTTTAATACGAAGAAAGCTGCTACCCAGCTGCACTAAATACAAACAAACAAACAAAAAACCCCTACATAAATGATTGTATATCTCTGGGATATTATTTCACCTAGAGGAGTTTCTTTAGGCTATGGAAAACCCTTTAGTCCAAGTTCATCTCCAGCTGAACTCTGGAGTATAGTTCCACCACGCGTTTTCTTTGGCAGAGCAGCTGGACCACCTTTGAACCTACTCCTATCTGTAGACTTCCAGTCCTCTTCATTTGCTGGTACAATGATCTTCTGCTATGTACCAGATCATTGAAGAAATTCTAAGCAGCCCTCCCTGTTCTTACCAGTTCTTAATCCCAAATCATTTCAGTAATGTAGATTGCAGTGCAGCCCCGCAAGCAGCTCTATCTGTACATGTACATGTTATGTATAATAGACTTATCATTAATATTAAAAGATAAACAAAACACTGTACATGAGGCTGAAGTTTGTTTGCTTTCCTTTTGTCTATGGCCTTCGTTTCCATGGCAGCACTGGTCCCAGCATGGCTTCTGTTAAAATTAGATGTGCGATAAATGACGAACTGTGTGTTTAATTAACAAAGCAATTTACTTATCACAAACACTGTACTGTCTAAACCACAGGTGTTTATACTTTCAGCAGCTACAGCCATCATTGTTTGTTATTTACCCATCTATTCTTAGCTAAGTGCTTGAGAACAGGTTACTTAGTTAAATTTCATATTCGTATATAATTGAGCCAATCAAAGATTGCAAGTAGTGCTTTGCTTTTTATTCTGCTTTTAAGAAAAATTCAGTAATTCAGGAACTTGAGCCTCACTAAAAGTTATTTAGGAACTCTGTAATTTTTCTGAAAGTCTGCTGGCTTACAGGATATTTTAATATTATAGAAAATGTTACTCTATAGCTAATGCCTCAAAAAGAAACATTAGACCTTTAAAAAAATCAACCCAATATGTTTAATTTTTAACAGCAGAATTTACCAAATTCTTTAAAAAATAGATTCTTGAAACAGGATGAAATCAAAATTGATGAAATCATCAGTTACAATAGTAAATAAATTAAGATGGGTGGTTTATATGCTTTGTGTACTGATAAGTATTGCATTGAGTAACCTGGCATATATGCCACAGAGGAGCTTTTTGTTGCATAATTGGGAATGAATGCATGAGGTTTTCCTTTCTCTATAAGAATCTCAATTTAGACCTTAGGTTAGATTACAAGTGAAACTAGATTTGGTGGTCTTCAAATGCACTACATGAAAGAGTGCAAAGATGACATTTACTGTGTAAATATCTTGGGGTCTGACTATTGCCATGCATTTCTCATTGTTTATTTGTGTCAGGGACTTACAGATTTGTGTGTGGAATTGAAAAAACTTCCAAAATCTGTTTTAGCTTTATCAGTCAGAAGATATGCTTTTCTGATTGGGGAAGTGTTTTAAAGAATGTTGGTAAATTGAATAGGAACATACTTTTATCCCACTCTGTTTGATTGTATTGACCAATTTATAATGGATTTACCTACTCACCTGGCAATGTAGTATGTAATTATTGGATAAAGATAGCACGGTGAAGAAAATCAACAGAGAAAGCAAGGGAAAGACATGTTGAAACCCAGTCAACTAAATCCTGGATTAGCCTACTTTAATTAATCCTTCTATTTCCAGAGGGCATACCTTTAGTTTCTTCCATTCTATAATGTGTGAATATTTCTTTCATCACATCTTAAATATGTATGTGCTGAAACCAAAACCTCAGCCAGTACTATCTGTGATAGTTCAGGAGCTCGCAAGAAACCAGAAGGAGCACTGTAGGGCACAGCTGGTGGAAGAAGAATCCAAGACTGGAAAGGAGAATAGGAGATACAATCTCTTTACAAGAAGGTTCATTTGATAGAGTAGTGGTAATGCATGTTCTTTGTTTAATTAAAACTTGAGAGAAAGCCCTAGGCAGTATAAAGGACATAGTCTTCACCATTAAAGCACAACTGCAGATTTGTCCCTTGTGTGTCCACCACAGTATTCAAGACCCTGTTTGGATTACCTATACTTCATTTTTAACTCTCTACAGAGAGAGGCAAATATAAACGAGATTATGCTTTTGTTCCATAATGGTGAAGAAGTGGCCAGTTGGAAAAGAATATAGAGGGAGAGAAAAACCAGAAAAACGGCTATCTCAAACCTTTTGTCATTGCTGAAACAGTTCCCTTCCAACCTGTTGGTATTTTACTGTGAATCCTCTTCTGAATATGCCTACTTTGTTGATACTCTTGTGAAGTAGAAATGCTGAGCATGGAAGGTGGTGGTCCAGAATTAGCTACTTCTGAGCCATGTAGAAATAAGTGATTTCTTTTGACCCTGTAACAGTTCAACTTTTCATGGGATATTTTGGTACCATGACATAATAAATTCCTTTTTCTATCCTTGGGTTTCTTAGCTTTTTAGTAGTTAGATCCAAGAATTGCACCTTGAATATAGCTCTTTGTCTAATTAATGCTTACAGTGAGACCTCCCAAATATCGCTTTGCTCAAAAGTGATCCAGAAAGCACTAGAATGCTAATAGCTCACTGTTCCATTAATTGAGCATGCCTTCAAAAGTACCAGGAGTTGTCTTATTTTGGTCACCCAAAATCTGTATCTAGAAACTTATGGAGAGCAAGAGAAAGAGAGTGCATGAGACAGGGATGTTTGGGAGCATGTGCATCGGTACATTGGAATTTCTACCAGAACCCTCACACTTCATGCTCTGCAAACTCTCTCCTTAGGTCCCTAGTGTCTTGCCTGATTGGCTGGGGAGTGGTGTCTTTTGGACAGCACTTTAGGAGATATGAATATATATTTCTATGTAAATGCAAAAATTCAGTCTTTATTGCATGGGTGATAGAGTCCATTAAAGCTTTTCTAAAAATGTGTACAACAGTTCTTTGCTGCACTCAACTTTGTGCAGTGTAGTGGCAAACCTGGTTTAATGCTCTGACAACTGGGTGTGAATGTACTGTACAGTTTTGTGGGGTAAAGTGATGAGGAATGCTGTGTAAGATATTAGTTGCTATAGCCACACTATTTCAGGTTGCAATGTCAGAATGACTTGTTTTTATATGTAAATTCAGACTCTGCAAAGTGCAGTGTGTTGGAACGGAGAATATTTGGTTAGTATGCTCTAAAGTTAAGTTAACCTATTAGAGGAAAATACTGTTGTGCCATGCAAATAGTTGGCAGTCCTCAGAGGTTCACTCTGGATGCTTTACACTCACAGTCACGCTGTGTGGGAGTACCGTGTCTCTATCAAAAAGGCACAGGTCCTTGTGGGTGGTGCTTCTCTATTTCTGCAGATTTCAGTAGGAGACATTTTGAAGGGCAAAATTTGGCAGTGTTGCGTGTAAAAAAAAAAAAGTACAACGATCTTTTAATTGTTAAATTATTAAATGCTAGAAACAATAATGCCTATTGAAGGAGATCAACATGTCCATAAACTTTTCCTTGGAGGGAAATACAAAATCAACATCTGAAAATAAAAGAAAACAAAAACCGTTGACCAAGGATAGATTACTCAAAGCTTTGCATTTATATTGTTCCATTAGTCCCTTTTTGTTTGTTTTGGTTTTGTTTTGTTTTTAAAGCTTTGCTGCCGTTTAAGAACTGCTTGATTCACAGATACCTTTTTCACCAATATTTGTTTTTTGAGGCTTGTGAAATAAAAGTTCTTTTGTTACACCAGTTTAAATTTGCAAAATGTACATGAGACTGTAAAATATTGCACAATCACTCTATTTTAGAGATGAACAGCAGCCTGCTAATTCTGCATTTAGAACTCTTAGTCCTTGGGGCGTATTTACATTCCACCTATACTGTGGGCTAAAGATTTTGGACAGACATGTAGAGAGGTTTTACTACTTAAAAGAAGTTGTACAAAAAGCTGTGGAAGAGCAAAGACTCACTGTCTTTTCGTTCTCGTTAGAAAAAGCAATTTAATATGGGGGCTATTAAACTTGGAAATTGGTAGTAATTTGAGAACTTTATGTTTACTTCACAGATTATACCATTTATTTATCATTCTGTAGTGCTAATCTTGTACCTTGAGCATTTTAATGCATTGAATAATGGTATGTAATCCAAAAAATTCAGAGGTATTAATTCTGTTATGAAAAAGTATTAACATATCTGCTGTTTTACATAAAAGGAAAAGAGAGTAGAGTCATCAGAAAGGTAGTACATAATTGTAAATGATGTTGTGCATATTGTTATTGACATAGGAGGGGAGATGAAGAGGTAAGATCATTGCAAACAGCAAGGCATTGCTTCCCATTATTCCATCTAGTTAGAATGAATTATCCAGGGCTGTTGTAAGACAGCTGGACATTGCCATTTGGACAAGGGGTTCTCAAAGAGTATTGTCTGTATGTTGTTTGTGACCATCTTTTTTCTGGGATGTGAATGAACAAACTATACTGCAAAAAGTCATTCACATCCAAGAGAAAGCTGGCTTGCAAAACCCTGACCTTTATCACCACTTAGCCATAGGGTGACAATAATAATTAAATGTCTCAGTATTGCAAAGTCTTCTGAGTTTAATAGTTCCTGCACCCCAACTCATGATGAAAGATAATCTTGCACTGAAGATGGAGTTTGAATTTATTGGTTGGGAATGCATGGCTGGGGGGAACCTTTCACTTTTAGGTCAGTGTTTTGAACCCAGGCCAGGTGAATAAGTGACAAGGTTGCTAACACATGCAGGCTGTTTGGTAATGTCTATGAGGTGAGTTATATTCTCAGTTTAGCTCTGTGGGGGACAGGTGTCCCCATCACTTAAACCACCAGAAATGGCAGCTTCATTGGAGGTGCCCAAACCTGACCTTATTAGTGAGAGGTAGGAACAGTGACTTTTCATCCTAGAGGTGAAAGCTAAAGCAATTTCTGTATGTGAAAATGCTTTCTCAGGTTGCATCTGTGGGGTTATTCACAGTCACTGCTATTCTTAACAGTCCCTGAGCTACTTCTTTCTCCATACCCCAGTGGCTGGCACATTTCATAATTCACTAAGAGTTAAAGGAGAGGAGGATAACTAGCATGCAACTAGATTTACAGTAGTAGGTAACTGGTTTATGCTAAACAGCTAGCTTTGATTTTTAAATGTAGAATTAACTTTGGATGACTGAGAACAGATGCTGAAGATGTTGGTAATTGTTATGTGTTGTTTTCCATCTGTTCACAGTAGCTTCTGCTTTGATTAATTTTCAAGTTCTTTATTTAGAAGATATTTATAGTTTTGTCAACTTGCTAATCTTTCTTACTACTGTTTCTTTATTGGGCTTTTTTTCAGGGTAGTGTTTGAGCACTTCAAAAGCAATAGTGAATTTTCGTCCACAATAGTGCTGTGGGATATGGAGGGTTTATTACTGTCATTATCCTTGAATACAGAAGTGGGACACTTAAAAGTACTCAGCTATGTCTAACATCTGCTCCCATTGTTGTTAAAGGCTTATAGTCCCATATGAGCAATCACAGATCATAAAATGCTCAGCATTTAGGACAATAAAAACATTTTTAAAATTCCTGTCTTATATGACTTAAAGGCTGTCGCAAAGCTGGGGGGAAAACACAAGTGTCAGAATCTTTTCTCCAGAATCATAATACAAAGCTTAGGAAATGTGTGTACCCATAGAACAAATCATTGAATCCACATTCATTTTGATTTGATTTATGTTTAGCTTTCCTTGAACACTCTTCCGCCTGTTGACTTTGAATCTTCTTTCTCTCTATCCTGTTATATTTCTTCAGCTTCGTTTCTTTATTATTCAATAATTTGAATAATATTCAATATTTTTTCTTCAATATCCCTGAAAAATATCCTCCAATATCTTCTTGCTAAGGGAACTTAGGGGGCCATATGAAAGTAGGAGAGAGGAATGGGGATCACGACAAAAAACCCCACCCTGACAGAATAAAAATTTATGGCTATCTGTTGCATGCCAAGTGCTTGGATTCCTAGAAGGGAGTTGTTTTCTGTTGAATGACCTTACTTGGTAGTCTTTGGGTAACATATATATAATACGCATACCTAAGTTTTAGGGCTTCTCAGCCACAGAATCTAGAAGGAAAAAGAGTCTGCTTGCCTATTTTCCCTTTTCAAGGCTGCATTGTATATGTCAATTAGGATGGGAATATTCCATTAACATCATAGAGAGTATGACTGGGAGAATCTGGGAAAGTATTTAGTCCATTGCCTTACTTTTGGTCAGGAGCAAATATGCTTATGCTGTTCTCAATGCATTTATCCAGCTTGTTCTTGATGCTGTCCAAGAAGAAGGATTTCACACTTACCCTACCAATGTCTTTCAGTGCTTCACTGCTTTTAGAGATAAAAATTAATCTAAATCTTCCTTGTTATTTTTTAAGCTCATGACTGACTATCTTAAGCTCTATCTTCAAGAAAAACAGAGAGCTGATTTCTCTGTTGTGACTGCCTAAATGGTTGAGACAAGTATTACTCTTTTCAAACTTCTCATGATTAAAACCTTCCAATGGTTCTATATTTTTCATAGATTAAATTTTCTAGAATTTTATTCTTTTCGTGGCTGTTTCATGGATTCTGTCCAACTGGTCCATAGTCTTCTTGAATTTTGTGCCCAAAAGAGGGGACAATACTACAGCTAATCCCTTTCTAGCACAGAGGAGATTGGAAGAAATACTTCAGATATTGATAGACTATTCTTTTGTTTAGACATTCCAGTATTGTATTTGCCTTTTATAACAGCACAACATTTTTTAATTTGGTTAGGCTATGATCCACTGTTATTCCCAGATCCTCTTCTTCAGTGCTGCTGCCCTGCCAGTAATTCTCCATCCTGTGTTTTTGCAGTTATTTATTACTGGGGGAGGGCAGTACTGCAGACTTCTTGCTAATCTGCATCCAGTTTTCTTCAAGTCAGCTCCCTGATTTGTCAAGATTAGTTTGAATTGTAGCTGTCATGAAACATGCTTACAGACCCATCATTTTGCTGTCATATTCAAATGCTATAAGCATATAAGCATATGCTCTATTCTGTCATCTAAATGAGTAAATAAAGTGTATTATAGGAAATGGTTTAGGGCATATTCCTACAGAAGTGTACTTAATAAGCCCTTCTGCTTAATAGTGAGCCATTACTCACCATTAGTAGGAATCATCTTTCTGAATCACAAAACACTTCCCCCTCCCCCCCCCCCTCCCCATGGTTACGTGTTTAGTTTTCTCCTTGGATAAATGGCTCTCTGCTGTTGCAACCAGCCTAGGTATGTGACATAAAAGTGGTCTGCTTCTGTAGGGTCCTGGTGGGGGCATATTTAAAATACTCTAGTTCAACTAGTGGAACTAGGTCAAATGGCTAGTGTTGAGATAGGCAAAATCATGAGGGGAGGACATACATGTATGTAAGTGCAAGCTTAGAAAGGTAGCACAACATAAGTATTTGCTTGCTTGTCATTGGAAGTTTAATTTTTAAAATATGATTGGATTCTCAAAAGTTGATGCTACTTGCATAGCAAAACTTCCCACTTCTGTGTGAATAAAATATGCCACACCTTTTATCACCTATGATACTGTATTTCTCCCTTTATTATTAAGTTTACCACATATAAATTTACCACAGACCATTCTGGTCTGCTTAGTGATAGAAATGTGTTAAAAAACATTCAGAACTAAAAGAACATAACAGAAGTAGACAGTAGGTTTCTTTTCTGACAATTCCTTTGTCTTTCTAATTCCTTCACCTTAATAAATTGAGTAGGTTGCAGTTATATTGTAAAGATAAGAATGGGTAAAGATGTCTTGCAGTTTTTATAATGCAAGGTAAAACTATACCCATGCTTTTAGTAAAGATTTTCATTGGATTCTTTCCTCTTTTATTTCTGCATTATTTTTCTGAGCAGGGTTCTCTAATTTGAGTGATTCTTGACATTCCAAAAATGAAAAGTAGATTTAGGCTAGAATTTTCCTACAGATCCTGAACACTTTTTAGTTTCAAAGGGGATTTTAAACATTGCATGTGCTCTTACTTCTAAAATATCAATGTTTCTGATTGAAAATATGTTTAAAATAGGCAGAATTGTTTTAAACTGATAAAAATACACAAGCAGGCAACCCTGTGACACTGCATGTATTCTCAAAAGTCACATATTTGGATCACACAGATGCTTGTTGCTGTAACACTTTAATAACTGGGTGTCATCAACAGTATTGAAAAAGGAAGGAGCTTCCTTCATGGAGTAGAGCTGTTGTAGCATTATACTGATGATCCATCGAAGTCCTGAGTTGTCTGAAGACTTACCTAAATTTTTGTGCTTCAGAATGACTGATGCTTCTTTCTCACATGTAAAGATGGGCTTATGGGCCTGGAAACTTCTTTGTCTTTCCCAGCTATCTCAGGTGATCCAATAAACACATTATCTGCCTGGTCCTAATAAACCTTGCAATATCTTAACTGTTTTAGCCCCTCCAAAGACTTTGTGAAACTTATCTTCCTTCCTTTCCTTCCTGTTCTTCCGTTCAGAAAAAAAGGCTGAGGTGAGGACAATGCATGTAGTTACCCATACTGAATTTCCTATACATCTTGCTGCCTCCTGAGTTTTCTTCCATTTTAGACCAATTGGACAACATGACCTTTCTCTGTTCGCCTCCTCTGAAAGAAAGAGCTAATGTCACTCACTTTGTAACAAAAGGCTCGGTAATCTTCCTGATATTTCTCATAGTTCAGCCTTGCCAAATGACTCTTGAAGGGGTATTTACATGCTCTGGGTGTTTTTTTTTTGTAATAGTGAGCACTGTAAAACAGACATGCAATCATTCAGTGCTGGGAGAGGGGGTTGCATGTTTTACAGGAAACTTTAGACTTGCATAGGATTAGGCCACCTGCTTTGTAAGGACTGAGGTCTCCTCTGGCTCTTCCATGCAAGCAAAATGCAGAATGCTAGCAAGATGTGCAATGTCCTGTGTGATGAGTGCATGTCTTTGATGACATCTCCTGTGAATGATACAATTAAGGAACTGGGTGAAGTTCCCTTAGTTACTACAGCAGATCTGCTGACAGTGCAGAGAATGTTAGCGTATCATCTCTGACCTTCTGAACCTTCTGTTCAGCTATATGAATGGATGTGCTGGAGCAGGGACGGCATTCCCCAGCTTTGGATATGGGGATCAAGTGATAGAGCTCCTACTAACTTCCTTTGTGAGACAGTTCTATGCTATCCTTTCTGTTGTTCCCAGGAATTTGGCTTTGACATACTATCTATGATTTGAGGGTTTCCTTTTAACGACCTTTTGGAACACACTAAACGTTTCCTTCTACCTTAGCCTTCATGGCACCCTCACTATGCTTTCACTGAGCTTCATTTGAATTGTTGCTGTGCTGCTGTGCTCTGGTGTGTTTAGTGTTAAAATCCCACTTTCCCTACCAAGTGTTTTGTTATGATTGAGTTGTATTGGTGAACCTGTTAACCTCTCCTGTTACAGTTACTCTAGTTATTTTACTAACATGTACCAATGCATGTAGGCTTCCACTGCAAAGGGAAACAAGAGCTAAGAATAATTCAGACCAATGAGTAAGATGTAAGATTTGTATGTATTTTCAATTCATAAAAATATACTCATGCACCTAATATACTAAAAATATAGCTGACTTAGATGTTCCAAGAACATCTGAAAAGATGCCATGTGTAGTCATTGGTTCACATCAAGCTAGTTTTAAAGGCTGTGCAATTTTCTACTGTTTAACCTTTATGGCCCTTCTTTTGGGAGCAGAATTAAATAGTTAAGAGAATGAGGGCCAACGCAGACTGTATGTCAAGCCCAGAGAAAAGCCCTGATCGTGCAGTCATTAGAACACTGTGTGGACACCGGAGCTTGGAGATCATGTTGCAGGTTCACAACTTATATTTTAAAACATGGATAACAGACAGATGGGCAATTCTTCAAGGGGAAACCTCAGTCTGGCCTAGTGGGAATGTTCTGGCAAAGCTCTTTCTGTAACACCCTTGCCATGCACTCGGAGCCCAGTAATGTTCTGTATAACTACAGAGTGAATCACTGCATCCCATTTAGCCTAGGAGTACTGAAGACCCTCAGCTAGCACAAGTAGAGAGGAAAAAGACTTTAGAAGAAGGGCTATAAAGCAGAGTTTTAAGAAACAACTGTATGAAACAGAGATGATTAGGGATAAAACATACGTTTATAGACAAATATGTTGAATGTTTATATTTGAAGTTAATTTTCTTCGGGTGTGTTCTCCTGCTCTGAGTATTAGAATCTAAGGTCCACTTAAAATGTCTTGTGCTTCTACCTTACTTAACAGACATGGGAAATATTACATTTTCTATTAATGCAATGTTTTTCATAACTCACAGGTTAAAATCTGATTTTGTCTGCGTTTTCTTATGTAAATGTTACAGAAAGACTAGAAACTCAAAAAATAAATGACTTGTAGGCCAGCAGCATTTGTGGTAGGGGCACAGGCAAGTGGACACATACCTATTAAAATAAATATTAGCTTTTAAAACTTGTAAATGTTACAGGAGACAGAAATTTAATTTGAGTTGGAGAGAGTGAAAAGCAGTGCTAACTTTATTATGGAAAATATCTACTAAACAGGATACCAGTCTCCAGCCCTTTATTGGGCTGGATCCACTTCTCAATTTCAATTTTGAGTGCAAGTAAATAAATCTTCCTGAACTTGTGAAGTGTATCCCCTGTACATGTCCCCATGCAAGTTATGCTGCTGTTTTGGTGATGTACATTTTGGACTCATTGTCAGTGCCAAACTAGAAATTTACCCTCTGTCTTCAGCAGGTAGAACAAGTTGTCTCATGACCTACTGATGGGTAACGGTATTGGAGAGGGAAGTAACTGCTGCTTTCTCAAGTCTTTTTATCCCTATTGTTGCCTGCACATATGAAACTTGTTACTATGGCATCTTGTCTTCTGGCTTTGAAGCACTATCAGAAGTAAGATGTCATTACACTTGCATAAAAAGGACGTGGGCTTTTTCAGGAGTGTAGGATATCTCAGCTCTCAAGAGATACCACTTTTCCCATCAAAGTATGTCCTTCACATGTAAAAATATTTGCACAGAGTGGGCATATCCTATTATTTTCTAGCATTAGCTGCAGTTGATTGGTAATTGATTAGGGATAGGTACCTAAAGGGTGGGTTGGGATGGGATGATGGAGCTGGACTCTTTTCAGTGGTTTCCAGTGATAGGACGAGGGGCAATGGGCACAAGCTGG
>JAOXJM010000023.1:41512020-41568213 GCA_026413425.1 Tringa solitaria | reverse complement strand
ACTAGATGATCTCTAGAGGTCCCTTCCAACTCTGACAATTCTGTGATTCCATGATTCATGGCAATTCTACTTGTGAAGAGCTTGTAAAATTTAGTGGCCTGAGTAAATTACCAGGTAAGGTCTTTTATTCTTGTGTACATACTTTGCCATCACAGATCTATGAATCCAAATTAAGGAGAGTATGCTATTGGCAGCCTTCACAATGAGGCTAAGAGGAAATAGAACATAAACGGCACTCATTTTTCTGGACTTAGCTTTTCCAAAATAGACCTGTGACGGTAGACAATTAATAGCGCATTATGAGAACATTTACCTGTGGGACTGCACATTGTTTGGCTCCCTGCCCTGCATCCCCTCTTCTGTGGTCTGTCATCTGAGTTGTAGTAACAACTCTAGAAAGGAGAAATGTTTATTTATTTTTAAACTTTGTAAAGCCACCTATGGTAAATAAATTCTAAAAAGAAATGTCTAGCTTTCTAGGCACTTACTTGTATCCCTCCTGGTATTCGACTTGGTGCCTTCAGTTCTGCCTTGTTTTTCTGGGCAATCTGATACTCTGAAATGTACTGTACAGCTCAGCAGAAAAAGGAATTTGCTTTGTCTAAGTCATTTAATAGCTTTTAAATCCCAGTGGGTTACAAATTTGCAGGGTACTATATGCTGGCTGTATTTTGATCTCCAGGACTTAAACGTGTTTTGAATTGTTTCTTAATAACTATGAATAGAACTGTTAGTTAAAGCCAAAGCAGTGAGAACAAGTGGTATCACAATAAGAATAGAAGGATGGGGGTTAAATAAAATGTGGGTTATGGAAACTTAAAATTTGCAGGTGAAGTTTTGCAGTAGCGTTAACGCGGTCACTTATGGATTGCATCACTGAAACATAGTAAACGCTTTGCTAAGTAGCATTCCTATAACCCTGTTTAGTCCTAGGGAAAGTAAGCCACTTTGGAAGGCACCAGGCTATGAAGCCACATGCTGAGAGTCTGCTGTAATGTACTGCAGCAACACTTTCCATCAGGTACAAGACAACTGTCATAAGGGGATAGCACGATTTCGTGCACTGGTGTGCTGGTAAAACAGAAAGCTCTGAGAAACTGTAGTTCAGATAAAAGATCTAAATTTCTTATTCTAGGTACAGAAGATAATCTAAACTGTCTAGATACAGACAGTCTAAATAAAGAATTTAAATAAAGAGTGCTTTAGCAGAACTTGTTTTCTCATGAGTGGGGGCTTTGTAGATAATTCTAAGTTTATCCTTCAGAATACTACAATGTCAATGACAAACCTCAATACTATTGGGAAGAATCTTAAATAACCTACAGATATACAAAGGCAACCCAAAATCAGTGACTGTCATTAAACTATTTATTGAAAACAGCTTGGCTCAGCAGTAGTAGCATCTTTTCCTTGTTTATATCACAGCAACATTGGCTACTTAGTGTCTTCATACAATGAACAAGATAGAGAAGAGAGTTTGTCTCTCAGCAAATTTAGTCCTGTAAAAGTGTCTGTTTTCAAGAGAAACTATTTAAATTACTTGAAAACTTTGGGATCTTTGAATAAAACTTATGCTTTTGGCTATTTGCACCATCCAGTAAATTGAATCAGCTGTTGAAGAGGCAAAGTAGAGGACCACAGTGAGATTAGAGGTGGACAAATTTCTGATTTGCTTTTGTGTTTATATTTATATATGCATATATGAGCTAAGAAGTGCCAGGTTCTATTTCCTCCTAGGAAACTACGTGAGGAGTAGCTTTCGTCAAAGCAGGAATCAGATTTTTCTTTTAAGACTGCTCAACTGGTGCGTCGTTGCCATTAAACTCTTCATTAAATGAAAAATGCGGAAAACTCATTTATTTGAGTGGTACAAGGTCAGAATGTTCACCCTAAAATGTCTAAAAGAAGAAATGGAAATGGCTGACTTTTTTTTCCAAATTCCTCTTTGAGTTTAGTGTGCTGTGCTTGGAACGATTCTATGAACTGCAGTAGCATATGCAGCTAAGCACACGCCCATCACAAGTTCAAGTCATGAAAGGCTCATTCATTTACTGGTTCAGATTTCTGATATTTATTGCAAATTGCCATGCAAGGTTCATTGCCACTTCCCTTTGAGTGCTCTCAGCTGTTTTTTCTATATTACTGTAATATTTTTCCTTCCAAGGATGCTTGTTACAGTTTTTAGTGTTTGTAAATGACTTAATGTGGTGCTAAGCCTTTTTAGATACGTATCTCTAGAACAAGATACTGCTTGAGGCAGACAAATTAGTCTTATAAAATAGATCCTAACCCTATAATGATCCAAACAAAATACCATCCTAAGACTCCATCATGTGGAGCCCTGAGGGTAGAGGTGCTTAGTATCTCTGTTGTGCATCTTATATGCTCTGGTTTCATGTCTCCCATGAGCTCAGTAAAGCTAGTTACCTTAAAATGAGGGAAATTGTACCTTCCTGAATGACTGCTTTTCAAGCTAACCTCCCTTTATTAAAATAGATGTATTTGCAGAGATGTTTCAGCTGCAGCCATACTTAGCTCTACCTGCACACAGAACGACTTTCTTATGCCTCTACCTGCAACTCATTCTGTGCATGTCAACAGGACTCCTGCCCAGAACCACTTCCAATACTGTCTTCTCTCCTCCTTCCTCTGAGTATCTAGAATTAGGGGTTTCACTGCACAGATCCCCCATATCCATAGCACTTCTTGCTTCTTCCTTTCAATTGGAGAGAAGTTGATAAAACTAAAGTTTAGCAAGCTGCTCCTTATCACTGTAAGAACACTGAGAAAAGAGCCCAGCAAGCTGCTCATAAATTCTTCACATAAATGGAGTCAAACCCAACAACAATCAAAATGTTATTCTTTAACAGAAAGTTGCATTTTTAAGAACAGACCATTTTTGAAAATTCAATCCTTATCTTCTTAAGGTATGAAATCTGTCTAGAATTTACGAGATTCAGTTCCAGGGAAGGTTTTTGCCTTCATCTACTGGCCTTTCTTATTCTGTATGTGAGAGATCAGAAATTAAATAATGTTAAAAAATGGGAAAGAAAAAAGAAGGCCAAAGGAAATTTCATATTGACCATGGGGATTTAGGATATATTTTATTCTTTAAACTATGTACCTTAAATGTTTTCAAAGCTGTGGTAATTTGAAATAGCAAAAGAAGGGGAATTCCATACATCTGACAATTTTACATATCTGAAGTCTAACTTATCAAAATATATGGCCTTGTTATATACCTAGAGTTAAATACCTGGTGAAATGCCTAGAAAATACAAACTTGCTTTATATATCTTAATGGATATTGAAAAGCAAAGAGAATTCGTCAGAAGACTGAGAAGTAATGGATTTTTGAAAACAGACTAATTTTAACTACTAAAATTTATAGTAGCCTGTGTTTTGATTTCATTTGTACAAAAGGTAATGTGTATATGACCTCTGTAGATCAATGGATTTAGTTCAGGTTTTCGTCTCTGCATGTAAAAGCAGACTTGGTTATTCTCCATGGAGAGAGAAATGCTCATGGTTGCTTTTGTGACCATTTTTGCCCTGGAAACCTAAGTATCTGCATTTGTGTGTTTCATGAATTGTGATAGTTTTCTGAAAATTATATAATATGGTTTAAAAATAAAATCCTTGGTCAGGCAAGCCATATCTGCAGGGTCTGAATGTGAAAATTCTGTGCTTGAATTATTGTAAACTTTCAAAATCCATTCCAATTGTCCATGTTTTCAAAAAGCCTTTGGTTTCTCACTGTAGTTACAAATAGGAGCAGATGCAATTTTGCTGGTACCCTTGCTATATAAAGTCTCTCTTCAGTAACTTCATCCTGAAGACTTTTAGCACAACTTTCAGCCTCTGAGAATTGCTTGTTACTTGTCCCTGGCATAGATAATCTATATAACTGTTTATCATGACATGAATTCAAGTAGTAGAAATTCTTGCTTCTGTTTTTGCTATTGCCTGCAATTTACTATCACACAGCTTCCTTTATACCATATCAATCTTTCCTTTGGGGAAGAATGTGTAACAGGTAAGTGCCAACATATTATGTGCTCATAAAATGATAAGTGTAACAATCGCTATTTGACAATTTTTGCCTTTATGTGTACATCTTTTTTTGGGACGCATTTACAAGCAGAATTTAGCACAATTTTGCTTCTAATCAAGCAGTTCTTTGCATTTTCATGAACATCTGGGATAAGAATTTTGAACTCAATGACTTGTATAAAATGAATAGGAGTTTGACATCCAAATTTCTAAGGCAGTAGTGAGAATCTCAGATGCATTGTTTACTCAGATGGCGTAGCAGGTGTTCTGGAAAGTGCCTTGTTGATAAATATATTTTTTAATTACTATTACAGACGTTTACAGCCTGGTGCAATTCCCACCTCAGGAAAGCAGGCACGCAAATTGAGAACATTGAGGAGGACTTCAGAAATGGCCTCAAACTGATGCTGCTCTTGGAAGTTATCTCAGGTTGGCTAAAATGAATTTTGCTATGTATTCACAGCATGCTAACTGAAACACTCTTAAAAGAACAAATATTGTTAATTCAGAGCAGTGAAAGCAAACTCTAAGTAGGCTGAAAAGTGAGAGAAGAAACACACTGTAAAACATAAGGGAGGAAAAAACCCTCTGTTTTTTCCTTGGGCTTGTGTTCCAGAATATCGCAGTGTATCAAGGTATCACTGACATCACAGTGTTGTTGGACAAACCACAAATGTTGAAGACCTGGTCTTATCCCCTAACAATTAAAAAGCCTTTACACTTAGGTTACAAATACATTTTATTCCATTTCTAGTATAAAAATTTTGCTTTGCTTTTAATGATTTTATTGGATGTACCAATGCTTTCAAATGTGAATTTAAAACTAGATCAATATTTAGTCACAAGTAAAAGGTCTCATTTTTTCAGAAGGGTAGAGCATCCAAGAACTCCTTTTGACTGACAGATGTACACTCACTATGTCACCCATTTTATGTGTTATTCAGAAGGGCAGTCCCCAAGGTACACTCAGAATGCCCCTGAATGGGAAGGGAACAGCTCAAGTTGCAGACACACAACAAAGGTGAAAAAGAAGAAGGTGATAAGAAGATTTTTACGATATCTTTATTGAAATGACAGTTTTTGCTGGAGGTTTCAGTGGGGAAATAAGATCTTCAAATGACCACAGTTCATGAAATGGAGAGTCACATTTTCAGAAATTATTCTTCTTTGTGATCCTTTGAAAAGAGAAGTTAATTCAAACACTTCAGCCTATGCTCTGAAATTAGCTGCTCTGCTCTACTGGATGCGGTGGTTAAAGCCATTGTTCTTGGTCAGATGTGGAAGGATGCCATGGCTAATCTGCTAGATAGATTCCTGCCTCTGTTTACCATCAGGCAGGTAAGAGCGATGAGATCTGAGAACATCCTGCCTTCTTAATATTCAGCTACTCGAACACAGACAGTAAGAAGGCACCAGAAGTTGAGTAGCAGGAAGCACTCACATATCTTCCAGATATTTAGGGCAAACATAAAAAAATTATTCTGATTTTACTACTATATCAGACAGATCTAAGTCAGATTTGAATTTTCTCTTCAGAGTTTTGTTCAAAACCATTTTACATTCTTTCCGAAAAATACCTGTTAAAATAACTGCTAACTTTTAGACGTGTTCAGGGCATGCTCACTCTTGATCACTTGTATGTCTGTAGCCAGGTGTATGTAAGAGTAAACACATGAAATTTGTTATTCTGCAGGGGAAAGACTACCGAAACCAGACAGAGGGAAGATGCGCTTCCATAAAATTGCTAATGTCAACAAAGCTCTGGATTATATCGCCAGCAAAGGAGTGAAACTTGTGTCAATCGGTGCAGAAGGTATGTGACAGAGCTTGACAATGCACCTTACTTCCTAAGCATTCCTATTGCAAAGTCTGACAGAGACCCTTGACAAAACTGCGCGGGCTGTTCTCTGTATATGGGTGCCTTGAAAGTCTCTTAATATTGATTGCTGATCTGTATCTGTGAAAGGATGAGTGGTGGAAATGTGTGGATACCTGGAGAGGGATAGGGCTATAAATGAGCTCTTAGATTAGTTTATCTCCAAGGTTAAATTGGATTGTCTGTGGTTCAGTGTGTGTTTGGATAATGATTTCTTCTTTCAGAGCATTAGGTTTTCCTATACATTATTAAAAATAAGGAACTCCTTTAGAAATCAAGTTGGATTTTTAGGGTGTACTTTATCCAATCTGGGATCTTTTTATATCTTTAGGAGATATTATTCAGACAAGACAAAGGCTGACATCATTACCAGGAGGCTGGACCTACTCCCATTTTATTATGAGACTGACTGTATGCCAGCTATGTTTCTAAAATTCAGATGCAGAGTCAAGGGAGTGATCAAAAGAAATTATGGTAGCTGGAGAGAGACTGGACATATGAAGAAAGTTATTTACTAAATTTACTTTATTATTTTTCTGTTGTTCAGGTAGTTAAAAGCATACAGTTGGCTAGCTAAATGCTGATAGATGTAAACTGAGCAAAAGAAGGCAGGCTGTCACTGCAAGTGAACCTGTGCCTCTTATGAGATTCAATTAATTGTTTAAAAAGGACAAAGATCTCTCTAGAACTAGCTTAATTTACCATACAAAGGAGTGATGACATCCAACTACTTTTGATTTCATTGCCTTAATGATGTGCTGTCAATTCTGCGGGCAGTCTCTAACATGTCCTTAGACCAAAACTCTGTCTGTAATCTCAGTATCATGGTAAGAGAGAAGCACTAGTTATGTTCTATTCACATTGCTAGACCTTTTTAGATTGATTTATGAGCCTCTTCGTCCTGTTTTCTGATTTCTCCAGGCTTATATATGTCCTTATTCTGGCTTCCAAACCTTGACCTCAGGGAGCTTAATGTAATTGTGGCTGGAGCAGGAAGATTCATTAGGTGGAATAAGAGCAGCTGTAGAGGTGACAGAGAGATCAGCATTCACTGATTCCACAACAGTTTGACCTAGACTGCTTGGTTCCTCAAGTATCATTCAGCAAATGTGTTCAGTTTCTAGGTCTAGAAGTCGAGAATCCCAAGAAATGGGTGTTGTCTGGGTAGAGCATTTATTTGAACTCACACTTTATTCATTTGAGACTGAACTGGGTGGGCCATCTGAGTCCAAATCCATACCATCTGTCTTTAGGGGCACAGCAGAGACCTTTTTGGGGGAATACATCACCAGTGGGGAGAAACAGGCAATTCCCAAAGGCACTTCAGATCTCAGAAAAGCTCTACTGCATTTCAGAGGTGCCTGGCTCCCTCCACCAGTTGTACAGGCAGTCAGGGGCAGCTGGGCCCTTTGCTCAATTAAATGAAGTGGGATGGTAAAATATGCCACTACTCTAAACCTCTGCAGTTGTTATTCTGAGAGTGACATGGCATTGAATGGACAGCAGAGGGTACTGAAGAGGCAATTTATCTGTGGAAATGAAAATTAAGAATGTGGAAGCTTGTTTGTTAGCTGGTGCAGAAATACTGAGAATGTGGAGCAAATGAATGGTGGTTTCTGTCATGCCATGCTGGGACACTGAGGCTTCCTGACCGCAAACAAGAGTGTAGCAGAAGTAGTATCTTGTGGGACAGAGTGATTGTTCTCTCTGCTGACAGTTTGCACAGTGTACTAATGTTTTCACACCTAGGTTCTTCAAGCAAGGCTGGAGTGTTTAAACTGAGATATGTCAGCTCATATCTGCTCCTGAAAGGAGTAGGGCAGCCCTCTGCACTCCCATCTCCCTCATTTTGTGCTGCTTACTGCTACTTATTACTGCCAGGGTGCTCAGACTGGGGAGCAGAGCTTGAGCACTTTCTCTGTCACCTGAAGACAAAGCATCTGTCACTAAAACCATTTAAGCTAACCCTACTGTTTCTCCTTGGCTGCAGCGGGCATGAGTTTAGATGCTCTGTAGTAATAGGTCATTCCCCCTGGGAAGGAGGCAGTAACGAGGCCTCTTCCAGCTTTCAGCCAGTTGCTGCAAGTTGCTGTCTGTCCGTGCACTTCAATATGTCTTCCTGCATGTAACAGCAGGCCGTAGTTAGTAAACCAGGAGATTAACATGATGTTCTCGACTACGCCGCGTGCTTTTATTGCTTGTTTCTGAAATTCTTAATCTGTAAAATGGAGGGATTAGAAGTAAAAATTCATTCATTAGCATTGGGAAAAAAAAAAGTTTTAAATTCTTGGATGGAAGAATGGGAGAAAAACCCACTGCTACTGTCACAGATGCAGAGAGGAACCTGTCATTGTAAGACATTGCACTATGTCAAGTATGGCTACTAACACACATTAGATTACATCCATGTGGGCGGGAGCAGATAGATTCGTGTGCCTTCCACTCCTACTCTAAGCAGGCTGAACACAAAGCCAGCTCTGGCCCAGACGTGCTTAGTGCCCTGTTAAGTTTACCACATCCCCTCTACTAAATTTGTTATCTAAGGCACAGTGCCGTGCTGATGCAGCAATGCAGTATCACATTTGACTGGGTATAGTTTCACAGTGTGGGACCTCTGGCACCAGTACGTGTTTAGAGAGTCCCCGTGCTCCCCTTGTCCTGCATACTTGCTCCCACACTTCACAGCCCTACCCTATCACTGAGGCTGACAACTGTTTCTGTAGCTATGCTCGAGACTGGATCAGCAATCTGATCTGGTTTTAAAACACACTTCACCTCTTTTTTTTCTTTTGTTGCATTTTTCAGCATTGTTGACTGGGCAGTCATTATAGTATGAAGATGGAATGAATTCCAGCAGGGAGACAGAGCACAGGCTCCTTAAGCTTTCATTGTTGTCAAAGTCCTTAAACCCTTAACTGACTGCCTCTATGTGTGAGCATGGGGCATATGTGCCTGTCTGCACCCATCTGTTTTGGCATTCTCTGAGTTACACAGATGCTTGGAATACTTTTTAATTTCCAAAGCATTAAACTTTTGTATCTAAATCTGCTGAGGATCATGTTTTATTACCTGACGCACTGAGTGGTGAAAAGCATGTAGGCCCAAGGGGACCAACTGGCATTTAAAATGGGGCCTCAAAATAAAGATTAAACTGTGATTCCTGTGGGTCATCAGTACAAAATTCAATTTAGTATTTTTAAGGGGCCATGGATATTCTTTAAATCCATGACTACTGTTCTGAGGCTCACTTCCTTGGGCTGTCTGTGTAGTGGAAAGAGAGAGGTGATCACCTTTAGCTGTAATGCTCAGCAGAAGCCAAATTTAGCATCTCTGATCTGTCCTGTGGAAAAATATTTCTGTCCATTAGTGGTGAAATGAGACTAGAGAGTCAAGAAGCTAAAGCAAAAGCTGTGAAAGTAGTCCTTATGAGCCATTCACAGCCCAGGAGTTAGTTTTTAAAACTTAAGTTTTAAAAATGTGCAATAACTCCATTTGCAAGGTAATTGCATCCTGAATGAAATGAACTGAGATATGTAGAACCGCAAAAGATAAGTATTCTGTTAATAAGAGACACTTCTGTCTTAAAGACCAAATGATCTGTGAATCTGCTTCAAGAAGGTTAAAATAAAAAAAGAATTAATAAATAAAGCCAAAGCAGAATAAAAAAAAAACAACAAAATTAAAACCTTTGACAATTTGCCACACTGCTTTGCTTAGCTTTTTCCCTAGGCAGTTTTTGTTTCCTCTACCATTTCCCTTCTGTCCTTTCCTGTCCTTATAGGTTGGCAACACCTTTTTCCCCAGAAAACTGTAGCCTTGCATATGTGAGGGGGTAGGAACCATCTTCCTCCCAGGACAAACAGGCAGTGTGAAATAAATAATGAAGTCTTCTATTGACCTCTATAGAAAAAAATGATAAGAATAATTTTTTCATCAATAGCACTTTTCAACATTCAACAATTTTGTTTTCCATCTGTTTAGATATTTTTCCTTGTCTTTTATACATGACTTTTTGTGTTTTATGCTAGCAGTAGATAATGAGAAACGAAAGCTGGAAAATCGCTTGAAAATTCTCCTGAGGCACAAGATAGAAAATTCCCTCTCTTGCTCTTTCATTCTGTCTGTGTGTACATACAGATATGTAAATCAAAGCAACGATGTAGTGATTATGCAAATCCATGATTTGATTGCCTGATAATCAGCAATGCCTCCTGAGTATTTAAATTCATTTATTTTACATTTGAAGAAATTCTTCTTTATTGTATATACATATCAGACATCTGATCAAAATACAATGAAATGCTTGACCAAGGAAGAGGGAGGAGAGAGAAGTAGCTACATACTCTAATTGCCATTTGGTCTTTTTTGGCTGAAATAGTTTAGTTTTGAGATTTGAAGAGGCTTGAGGTCTTTCAGGGTCAATAAGATAGTAATAAGGCATGGAAGAAAGGCAAAGTGAGGTACGAATTCTGGAAAATTAGTGTAGAACCCAAAGGGGAAAGTGGAAAAGTAGCCATTCATATATAAGCTTGGATTATCACACTAGCAAAGTAAGTATAGACTAGTGATGGGTGACATATCTACTGCATTTGTTAATTCCATAGGTTCAAATGACAGCTTGTGTCACATACTACTGCAATCTAACATGTATCTCAAGTCTCAGAGCTAGCAGCTGCTTTGTTCTGTAAAAGTTGCTCCTGGATTTGGGCAACTTTTACGTAGTAGATTGACTGCATTTTCTGCTAGCACCTCTATTGGCATTTGACATTAAATTGAGGAAATTCCTCCTGCTTCTTTCCCAGAACACCAGTGGGCCCACTGGCAGCCACAGCTGCTGCACTTTTTGAGGAAGGCTGGAGGTGACTTTCAAGCAGGAGAGCAGCTGGTGCCTTCCCTGCTCCACTGCTCTCTTAGTGTGAGGTGACTGGAAATGCAGTCTGCAGTTCCCGTCTGTCATTGTCCCACCTCCTCCCTGTCCAGTGCTGGACCCTCCTTACAGTCTCACTATGTTCTTCTGAGTCTCTTACCATACTTTTCAGATTGGTTTGACATTATCATCACCAGACTTAAGTGGTCTGGCAGTACGTCTTTTGGTGTTGAGAAATTTAAGCGGTACCACTGTTCATATTACAATGTAGAAGCACTGGATTCTGACTTGGTTTGTGGAAGGGACTCCCATGTCTATATAAGAAGGGTTGGAGAAAGTGTATTCCTAGTGCTCTGTGTTTGTAGTTAGACTAAAGCAGTCTTGAAACAAATTGAAACCTCAGCAGTAAAAAATCCCATTTTATATTAAAGATACATTAAATGTACATAAGCATCAGAGCTGTAAGACATTGGAACCTCATAGCCACGTTTCTGAACTCTTTGGCAGGAAGCTATGTAGCAGTCTTAGGAGGTACTGTGTCCCTTGAGCTGTTCTTCAAATCTAGTCTGTGCTGGCACTATAAATAAATTTCTCAAAAAGGTCTAAATAATATAAGGGGATTTCTGAGTACCATTTTATTAAAAAATAATATTGTTAGTGTCCTGTAGTTTCTTAAAATTTGGGGTAAGACCACGTTCTTTTCAGTTCCTTTGTACTGGAAAACAGGGGGGCTGATACAGTTCAAACTTTAAAGAAGTATTTCCCTTCAGGCGCTCTCTAGAAGGAAGTCAGCCTAAAAGATAAAGATTTCAGACAGTTACAGCTACCTGGAGAGAAACCTTTTAGCATGGAAGGGCTGAAGTGACCTTTATCTCAGTAATCTTCAGTCCTACTGCCAGGGTAGCACAAGCATGACTTTGTTGAAAAATGAACCCAGATGAATCCAGATGATACAATGAATTTATTAAATACAATATATTTTTTATAGAAAGATATTCTATATCAATTCTGTAACTATATTTTTCTTGTTGTTTTATTATTTATTTTACTTCATTTTTCTTTTATTATTATTTTATTATTATATTGATATTTGTTCTATTAATATATATAAAAATATATATAAAACAGTTTTGAGCCTCTTACCGCAAGAAAGACATTGAAGTTCTGAAGCATGTCCGGAGAAGGGCAATAAAGCTGCTGAGGGATCTGGAGCACAAGACTTATGAAGAGCAGCTGAGGCCACTTTGGTTGTGTAGCTTGGAGAAAAGGAGGCTGAGGGGAGACCTTATCACTGTCTACAACTACCTGAAAGGAGGTTGTAGCGAGGTGGACGTTGGTCTCTTCTCCTGAATAACAAGTGATAGGACAAGAGGAAATGGCCTCAAGTTGCACCAAGGGAGGTTCAGATTGAATATTAGGAAAAATTTTTGCGTTAGCAAACACTGGAAAAGGCTGCCCAGAGAAGTAGGAATCACCATCCCTAGAGGTATTTAAAAGATGAGTAGATGTGGTGCTGAGGGACATGGTTTAGTGGTGGTTTTGGCAGTGTTGATGATCTTAAAGGTGCCTTCTAACCTAGACAATTTTATGATTCTATATTATTGAAATAAGAGAAAATAGAAAACACATTCTAAATATTGCTACTGTCTCTTTTTTCATCTCAGAAATTGTTGATGGCAACGTGAAAATGACGCTGGGTATGATCTGGACTATCATCCTTCGCTTTGCTATTCAGGATATTTCAGTGGAAGGTAACATGCAACTACATTAAATAATTAGGAAATTTATTTAAAGACATTTTAGTATGAATTATGAACAAGTGAGATGTGTGTTTTTAAAATGAATTATTTTTTCACAGAAAATGATACTGCAAGTTCCTTACCTGGTGACAAAATCAATTTGTGGAGGGCAAAAGTAATTACTCTCCTTATCCTAAGAGAGATCTCGACCTAGCTTTCTAAATGCAGAAGTTCTGGGCATGCTTCTCAGTTGTAGAGATAGAAACATGCCTGTGTTTCTGAGCTTCAGTGGCCTGAAACTATGCTATACCCTGTTGATTGTCCTATTTTCAAAATACTTTTTTAGCCCTGTCCATTTCTCACATTCTTTGCAAATATTATCTGATTATATTCCTCTTCTATCACTTTTTTTTTCCCCCCTAATGCTTCAGAATTTTTCTTAACTTTCACTTGGCTTCTTAACTGGCTCCAAAAAGTGTGTTGTAGTTACAATGCTCTTTAAATCAAGTCTATGCTGTGAAAATTCTAGAATTCTAGAAACTAATCTCAATTTCCAACAAAAGTAGAGTCAATTCAAGCTCTGCATGCTGTCCTGCCCATAATTTGTGGCACATTAAATGTGGACCTAATGGTCTATTTGATCTTTTCCATCCTTTACTAATGCATTCAGTTGCCCACAGGGTTCAGATAATGAAGGTATTTCTTCAGCACTTATACCTCCCCATAAGCAGATGGCCTGAGACAAGAAGCATATTTCATGTAGGCACCAACGCAGTCTTTTATGTCTAGTTCTATTATATTTGTATTGGGTATTTTTCTCCAAATATAAATTCTGCAGTCCAACCAATATAATTTCTTAAACTTCTGATATCCCAGAATTATTGTGCCTGCTGAGACTTTAGGCTGAATTGTTCCAGTTGAGCTGACTTTTGTGTCCTAGTGGAGCCCCATTAGTCCATTTGTATAAGTATCTTTTAGGATTTAATATTGGTTTATGCTGACCAGTTTCAGGTGGCTGACCACATTCAAGATGACAATAAATTTATTACTTGAGCACTTTTTTTATTCCCCTGATATCTTTTACAGAGACCTCTGCCAAAGAAGGGCTGCTGCTGTGGTGTCAAAGGAAAACTGCTCCTTACAGAAATGTGAACATTCAGAACTTCCACCTTAGGTAAACATCCATTATTTTAAGGGGTAGAAGCAGTCTAAAATATTTTAGGTCAAATTTTCCCCCCAGTTGTGTAGGTATATATTTGACAGGAGAATTTCACTCTTCACCGTTAACTAGACTCTTCAAATTCTCATGCCCTGTCTCCAGAGTCCTATTTTGGTTAGCCTTTGGCATTATTTACCATGGCATCCATAGTTACTATTTAAAAGGAAAAAATCCCTACTACTTACAGAATGACCATATTGCATTAATAGAGGTCCTTGGTATGTAGGAATACCTGAATACCACAGCATAGTGACTTGGCAAATGACTGCTTTCAAATGAGAGCCACTCTAGGTATGGACTTGGCAAAAATGCCAGTGTGTTGAGCATGCAAGTGTCTCAATTATGATGAATCAGTCTTTCTTATGTTGTGACATAACTATAAATAAGCAGCCACAAATGAACTCCCTACACAACAGCAGCACATCAAACATGTTTATTTTCAGGATCAGAATTATTACTTAAGTTGGAAAATTTAGTGAAGCTCCAGCCTTGGTTCTGTGTTTTCATTAAGGGCTAGAAAGGGAGTTCCAGGCCATATGCAGGCTGCCTGGCTTGAGGATTTCACTGGGCTAGTTCCTGTCGCTCTGCTGGTGACCCACCTCATTAAGCTATACGACTTCCTATTTGCACTGTTTAACCATGTGTTCTTGCCTTCCCTGAAACTCTTTATAGTACTTACAACAAGAGTGTTCAGGTGTTTTGAATTCATTCTTAAGTGCAGCACCTGAAACACATGTAGTGACAGAGAAGATACAGTTCACGCATATATCCACAGATAAAAATAATTTGTTTGATTTACAGTATTGCCTTCCAGAAACCTGAAATTTGTTATGTGTTATTTTCCTTGAATATATAGAGGTATATTTCAGTAGAGCTTTATATGAATGTAAATTACATGATCAGAATCTTAGTGTTTATAAGTATAGATGCTGGTCTGATACATGGTACGGGGAAAACATCTTGAATGGAAGCACCTTGATTCATGTCTAGGTTGATCAGCTCTTACAGAACTACTTCACAATGCGCTGTCCAGATCATTTTAGTCTATACCTTTTGGAAAAAAAGCTTTTTGTTAGTTTTCATTTTGATTCAGTTTTACCTTCTGGATGATTTTATATTATACAATATATGTATATTCTGATTAATTGTATTACATTTTCATTAGAGATAGTTCTGTTATTTGAAGGATCTATCCAGACATCTCAGTGTAAGGGATTCTAACAGTCTTAACATGTTTAGTATAATACAGTTACTGCACAGGAAAAGACCTCAAACCCACAGTCCCAGTAATTGCATAAAGTGTTTACATAAAGCATCTTTCAGAATAATTGCTGCTGGCTGAAAGGAGTCTCTTGTAATCTTTCCAAATGGATGTTATTTGTAGCTCTGGTCATTGCCTATTCTTGCCTTGAAAGGTAGTGTCACACTGAAAGGATGTCACATTGAAGTGTCGGAGCTCACATCAAAGCTGTCGTATGTGTGAAGTGTTTTAAATAAACTAAGCTGATTTATGACTTCATACTTCTATGAGCACAACATGGTTGTGCCATTAAAATTGACTGAAATAACTGACAGAAAAGTCCAATTGCTTCAGCAAATTCAAGTAAATGCAGGTTTACTCTCCTTTCATTTTTTCATAAACATATTGTAAATGTAATAGGAGATTATGCACTTTCATTGATGAGTGTGTACTCTGAGCTATCCTGGAACACTGCACAAATTAAGCAATTGAAATCAGGAACTGTTGCACATAATGTACACTGCCTAAAAAGTATTAATGAGTCCTTAAGTGTTTATGGACTGTAGAGTAAGATACATAGTACAGGAAAAATAGTACAGTAACAGAAAAGCTCAGAGGGTTGAGAGTTGACAGAACATAAGTGTCAGGATTTGACAGGAGAGTACCTGCTTGATTTTAAGCCTTGAGCAAGGATCAAAGTGTAAAATGTTATTAATTTATTAACTATTTTTTTCCCATTTTTTTTTTTTGTTGTAAAGCTGGAAAGATGGCCTTGGATTATGTGCACTTATCCACAGACACCGACCTGATCTTATTGACTACTCCAAGCTAAATAAGGTCATCAGTCTGGGCGGTACAGCATGCTGTCCTGCAGTGATTTGGTTCACTTCTGGTTTGCTTAGCATGTTTTCTAAAACACAAGTTAAGGACTGCATACTAATTCTGAATGGCTTTCTAAGCTCCCTCCAAAAGAATGAGTGACACGGAGGAAAGGACCCCATGACTGTCCTATGCCCTTCTTTTCTTCCTATTGCAATGAATTCAGCATTTAATTGCTGAATCTAGTCCTCAGCTGCTAGGCAGTTGATGAAGTCTTTTACGCTGCCTGATATGGATCAAATACATTGGAATTCTCCATTCACTACTGATAGAATTATATAGTCCATCTTCTTTTGTATCTGGTGTAAATGAGTGTACGCTGCAGAGCAGTAAACAATGAGATGCTGATTAGTCCTAAGATTCTTGAGAACAAACACTACTCTTGCTAATCAGGAGTATGCAATAAGTTACTAGTCTTACAAAGAAAATATTCACCACTTCTTAGATTATACTTCTATCTATACTTGCAGACACATGGTAACAAAACTGATATCCTAATTTCCTTAGGCAGTACCTCAGGGGGATTACAAAACTACTTTATTACAGTATGCTACTTCTGGCAAAATGCACATATTCTAAAAGATACCAGCTGCCTTGATTTGAGAGGGAGGAATGAGGAGCAAGCAATAATGTTAGAATTTCTGGGTACCATTACTGAAGAATAAAACCTAGAAAGAAAGTGGAACATTGCCTTTTCACATTAGCTCTCAATACATATGTACCATTTTCTGCTCTCTGGAATGAATGTATCTTTAGGTCTTACGTAAGCACCAGTAAAGCAGAAAACTTAATCACAGTTTTAATTTGTTGAATGCAACTTTTCATTGATGAGAGAGGCTGGTAAGTCATAGACTATATTTTCCATTCCATGCCCTTCCATTACAAATTGATTTTATTAGTGGAATTGACTGTTATGAGAAAGCTTTTGATCAGGGAAAAGATGGATGAATGAGATTAAATTATTTGAAAACCTTAGTCTGCTTTATATATATGCTAAATTCATGCTGGGGTCCCCAAGGAGTGCAGGGATGAAAATTAAATGAACTTATTCATAAACACATAAGACTTAAATTTAGCAGTTAAGACAACTGCAGATCTGAACCCAAGGGTAAAATATTAGCCATCAACACCAGCTTGTTCTCTAATTCTCTTTACAACCATTACTATGGATAAATAGGTTCATGGAATGACTAAGCTACCTGCCTCTGCGTACATGTGCTTAAGCATGGCACAAACAAGAGTTAGTTTGATTGAGTTTGTGCTTTGAAAAGTGGTAGACAGTACTACAAAACTTCCCAGTGTAACCATCCTATGTACAAGTGCTGAGAAAAGGGAATAGAACATAAGCAGACCTGCTTCAACATTACTATTTCCCTCTTAGAGGTTCCCAAAATAAGAACAGGTCAGGTTTCAAACTGAGACTGAGCTGCGGCACGTAAAGCACATGCAGAAAAATCCTAAAATAGATCTGGCTTTTCTGACTTGGCTGTGTTTGATTGACTGCTCATTTTGGTTACATTAACAGCTGTCTTGGTGTCTTGTTTCTTATCTCCTGCATGCTGTCCTTTCCTTTTCTCACCAATGTGTTTTATGTGAACTTGTAGCTGGAAAGATGGCCTTGCTTTCAGCGCCCTTATCCATAGACACAGGCCCGATCTTCTTGACTATGACAAGTTAGATGAGGTATTTCTTTAGCTGTAGCAGAGATCTTTAGTTACTGTGTCTTCTAGTTTTGTTTAAAAAGATGGGTGATGGAGATCTCTTAAAACTATTCAGAAGTTGCTGTGATTTTAAACAAATGTGTTACCAGTGGAGCATAATTTACTCAGGGACTTAGTACCAAGCACACGAATAGGAGGTGCTCATCACTCATCCTTGTTTTAACCTAGTCAATAGCTCTCACTTAGATTTACTGTATTTTTCTCACATTTAATTTCAGTAAGAATTTTTGTATACACAGTTAGTAAATGTTGTATTATACAACATTTTGTTGTGTCTTGTGTAATAGCAAAAATAAGTTCATGGGTTTTAAATATTGTCTACATTTTAAGTTCCTCTTAATGTCAATGATACACAAAGCTGCTAAATGATGATACAGTGAGAACTTATGATTAGAGATTTTGTATTATACCCAAATTTTTAAGTTTCATAATGTAAACTCTTCTTTATAACACATTTTATTGAACATGCAATGTTTGTAGAAATATGTGTCATGGGCCTTACTTCTGATGAAGGCATATGTGTCTGCATGAGATACAGACTTCTGTGAAACTTAAATAATTGCTGTGATTCCATAGAAATAATCTTACTAAGTTCATTTCAAAGTAACAAAAGAGGCATGCCTGAGACTAGATCCCTTTATAGGAAGTGTTTGTATTCAAATGGAAGCCCTGGAAATTCCCTGCAGAAAACCCATTAACATTTGTTCAGTGCACGCCAGCATCTCTAAATTTGCTCTTCCCTGTCCTGTTTCCCCACCCTCTCTAGTAGTCATTGGCATTGTTCAGAGTGGCTATGATCATTTAGCAGTTTGTGAGTACATGAAAATAATACTAGCATTAATGGCATGAAATGCAATTTCACATGGGGTGTTTTCACTTCTAGGTGGTACAGGAAGGCTGCCTTAAGAGGAGCCCTAATCTGACCTGCTCTTCAGTTGTCAGCAATATTTGTCTGTAGTGCAAGACATGAAATGTGTGTTGCTTATCTGAACTGTGCTCACTGCTTCCTTTCTCTTTCCTTCAAAAACCAAAATCAAAATCTCAAAAACAGAGGAAGGCCTTGAATTTCCACAGCTCTAAAATTCCATTTATAGAGCCATTACAGATTTCTCTGCCCAAGTCAAAACTGGGAAGTTTTGCTCCTTCTGGAGTAGTGTTCTTCTCTCTGTGCTTGCTTCTTCTTATGCATGTACCTGACCAACAGAGAATTCAGTAGAATTTTTATCACTATAATATAGTAGGTATATATCTATATATAATATATATTACATCAATATAATACAGTAGGTATAAAATATGCAGGATTAACGTTTTGATGAACTGTCCAGTATAACCTGCTGGACCAGTGGCCTTGACTGTATGTATTACTGCTGTACTTCATTAAGAATGATACTTACACTGTGTATGTTATCTATATTCCCCTCTAGAATATAATTTCAGCAGAGTCCTACTGGCAGCTAGGTCCTAGCTTACGAATGTTTCCTTTTGAAAGTATAGCAGTACATAGACCAAAAGTTGATATACCTATACTCTGGTTTTCAAAGAACAGTAGTTGTGACTCCAGTTTACAGTTTGGAAAAACAGAGTAAGCTTTTATGTACTTCCTGTAGTCTTGTTTCAAAAAAAAACTTCTATCTTTGACTAGTTGTGTTTTCTTCTTTAATGCAGGATGACCCCATAGGAAATATCAACCTTGCCATGGAAATTGCTGAAAAGCATTTGGATATCCCTAAAATGTTGGATGCAGAAGGTAAGGATTACAGATTACTGAAGTTTGTGTTACAAGCAGGAGACAGGAAAACTTCTTTTGTTTCGTACCTAGCAAATGTTCAACATTCCTCCCCCGTGAATCAGAATGAAGTAACCTGCTTTGTCTTCAAACAATGTTTTCCTTCTTATTCTTCCTGTATTGGATAATTTCACTCACTTTTTGCTTTATTCCTTCTTGTATTTTTTGTATTTATTACAGTACTTTGGACCCTAACCTCAGCACATAGCCCTGCTGTGATAACTGAGGTAAAATGCAGGATCAAAAGATAGTCCTTGCCTTTAAGAAGTTAAAATCTAAATCTAATAAAGAAAACACAACTGTTAGCAGCTTAAAGCAGATTCATTTTTTAAATGTTTAAGTGAGAGGGCCAGAAATAGAAATAGAAGTACAGAACTTTCAAAATACTCTAACAACATGCCTCCTATGAAGAACAGCTAGGTTGAGGGAAGCATTTTTTTGGGGTTTATTTAAATTATAAACCTTGTGCAGTGATAGTTTTAACAAATAGTTTCATGTTCAGTTTCTCCAATATAAGTTGACGGAGTTTGTTGACAAAAACAAAGAAATATTTGGTTTAAGTTTTGTGAATTTCTTCAAGATAACCAAACTTTTTTACTCCTGGCAAAAAATAGTACCAAAATACTGGAATTTGCCTACACTAATTCAAAGTATTCTTCTCCAAGTATGCAGACTCTGCTCCGTCGGCTTGTCAGTACAGCAGTGATAACATGGGAATTATCCAAAGCACTCAAACTTACTGTGTCTGCTCCCCTTGAAGTCTCTAGTAGGAAAGTTAGGCCAATACAGGATGATATGAAAAATCCAGGTTGTAACATCTTCATGGAAGAGGTTTCTTCATTTCACTTTCATGCTTCAAAACAAATTGTTTTCATTTTTTGAATTGCAATTCCCCTTTCAAGCACCACTTAATTATTTTGCTCTGAAATACTGTGAAAGGAATAAGCAGAAGTGCTACCTCCTTACCATTGAACTCCTCCTACTGTCATTCTCCTTTCCTCATTTTTTTCTCTTCACATACAATGTAAGAAATCTTTTTTTTTGCCCTCACCAGATTTTCTGCACATTCTAACCCTTATCTTTCTATTTGTCTTCTTGGTGGAGGAGGCAGGAAAATGAAATCATGCTGTTTCTAACACCCTCAAAGTATTCACTGTCACTTTTCACTGTCTTTACTTCCTCTGTGTTCTCAGTATAAACTTTGCAAAGTTTTGTTCACAACTATATGAAGTAGATGCAAAATCAGTAGATACATTGGTCCTCAACTTAGAAATCTCGCTGTTAATAATAGAAAATTTCACTTTGTTCCTGTGTCTTTTCACACCAGTATTTTCCCATTCCTTACACTGGCAGGAAACCTTGCAGCTTGTACTAGCATTATTCATCACTCAGCCATAAATGGTGTAAAACCACCTTTTTCTGCCTTTCTCTGTTAAGCATTGAAAAGGTCCATTTTTACCAATTTATGTATACCTTGATTGCACCCTTTCTATACTTTTACTCTTTCCTGCCATAATAGGGACAAAGCTATCAGCCAGCCAAGTCGAACTCTTCTGTGATTTATGCTATTAACTAAAAAGACAGGCTGAGGCAGGAATGGCAAAACTGTTACTACCCAAGCTTTTCTTAGAACAAAATGTATTTCTGACTGCACATTTCTACAGGTTTCAAGAACATGTCAATACCCTGTTGGTCACGGGGACCCTGTGCTAATATGCACTGTACTCACTCCTATTTTGTGACTGTCAGTGGCTGTGTTTAATTCTAGAATAATTCTAGTGATTTAGATGAAGTTACTTTGGAGTGACAGTGAAGCTGAACCCAGTAGATCTGCCAGCCGTGCCATCTGCTTGGAAGTTTCCACAAACCAGAAGGTATCAATACCCTTCTGGTATAGTCTCAGCCTTCAGATGTTTTGCTGTTTCAGGGAGAGTTATATCTTTTCCATTTACTGATTCCTAAAGCTTAGGTAGCTTTGCACTGATGTCAGTAAACAGATGCAACCTGAATAATGCTGTATTTATTTTGAATCCTTATAGCACTGAGGTGGCATCATCAGCATAATCTGATGGAAGTACCTTGTGAGAATTTCTGAGAAATAAACCCTCTTTTCTCCACACAGATGTAGTAAACAGTGCCAGACCTGATGAAAGAGCCATTATGACTTATGTTTCCTGTTACTACCATGCATTTGCTGGTGCTCAGAAGGTGAGATTGTAGAAGATGGATCAGATCTCATCCTTCACCTTCTGTCTTGTTTCTTTCAGCAGTTTTTCCCCTTCTGATCTTTTCCTCACTAGTTACTAGGACAACATCTTAGAGCTGAGCTCATTTCCTGTTGCCTGATTTTCTTTGCGAGCCACTGTCTTAGTAGAGCCAGTAGTAGTCTATCCATTTGTTCCATAGAAGCAAACCTTCCTGTCTCATCTTTCTGTATATTTGCTAATAATATCCAGTAGTTTTTTGACAGCTGGTTACTGAATAGGATAGAGGACAATATTCTTTTTAATTGAACTCGTGTTCATTCATATGAAGCACCTTTAAAAGTGCAAGCTGAAAATAAGCTCATAGTGAAAAAAAAAAACATTTCAGTAGCAGAATGCCATCTTTTTTCTCCCTGCTGGATATTATTCCTGCTACAGGTCTCAAAACTGTCAAAAGCAGATGCTCAGAAAATAAACCCTTCTCTTATGCTTTCAGGATTGTTTTTAAAGTGTTAAATGCTTAATGGTAAGTACAAACAGCAACATAAAATGTTGCTACTATGAAAAATAGACATAGAAACGTACACAGGCATCTCAGAAGAGCTCTGGAATCATGTCCTAATGAAAAAAAGGAAAATTTTAAAAAGCAAGGCAGTTCAGTTGGACATACTTCAGGTATTAGTTTATAAAGGATACTGATATAGAATGTTAAGGTTATAACTAATCCACATGCAACTTCCAGAGAACATCTCCCCACATCAAAATATAGTCTGTCTTTCCTGTGTCTTAGTCAAAAAAACCCCACATTCTAAGTCACCATACGTATGTGTGCCAGTTTTTAAACAGATAGTCCTGGTAAAATTAAGGTCACTCCTCCTGTGACAATACTGCAGGATCAAGTTTATTTAAAAAAATCCACCTCTTTGTAAGAGCTTATGTTGAATTTCTAGTGTACATTGTATTCTGTCAGCACTCATCAATCTAACACTAAATTCATGACAGCTTTGTAGAGTTTCTAGAGTACAGATTTATGGACAAGAAAATAATCAAAATGACATTATGTTGTGCTTTTATTTACTCATCCTATTTTCTACTCCTCGATTCTTTTTTTTTGTTTTGTTTTGTTTTCATTTCTCCCCCCACCTTGTAGATATTGTGAACACTCCCAAACCCGATGAGAGAGCTATCATGACATATGTGTCCTGCTTCTACCATGCTTTTGCTGGAGCAGAGCAGGTATTAATCAACCGTCCCTTCAGGTTGCTGTGGTTTTGATTGTTTGTTTCAGATTTACACTAGTTTATTAAAAAAACCCCTAATTTAGTGCTTTGTGGTTTTAATTAACAATTGCAAGTATTACGTGAGCACTAATACTTGTTTTTAACCAACACTTGAACCTGGTTTAGTTGAATGTTGTGTAGCAAGTTGAACTTCTTTAATTCCAATGGACATTCCTGTTTCTAATTTTGAGTCTTTATTTGGTGATCTATAAGGACTATTTCAGAAAAAACGTATGTGAAGATACTGTGAAATGCAGTTGTTGTTTGTTGCTACATCAACATCTTAGGCATCTGCTGCATAAAAGAATGTTTGACTTTTGGAGACTGAGACTATTCTAGACTTACTCATGCTGAGTAGTACCTTAGGCCTAGATTTTCAAAGATGCCTAATGATGCAAAATGGCACAGAAGACATCCAACACAGTATTTGTGCCTGATTCCCACAGAATTATTTGTGGATCAAAGTACTAGTTTAAAAGGCAGAACATCATCATCAGATCTGTCATACAGGATCTGTCATTCTTACTTACAAATGTGGCATTTCCCACTGTTCTGCTTCATACATTTCTAGCTTACAAATGGACATAACCCAGTTTATGTGAAAAAAAAATAAAATAAAGAAACCTTGGAGTAGTTGATATTTTTCCTTCATCCTCAGGATGTAATTTCCCTTCCTGTCTGGTAGGTGCCCTACACCTTATCAGACCACAGCTATGCTGTTGCACTCTCTTGCTTCTGGGTATGAAGGCTTTGCTATTCATGCAATAGGGGGATTCCAAATACTCTGTAACATAGGAGTATACGCAGACATTTATTTGGATAGATATACTTCAGGCTCACGTTTGTACGAAAGTATAGATCTGTGATGTCAAACTACTAATGTAAATTTTAAATATGGCAGAACTACACGGTGCTATCAGAAATAAATTTGGCAGGAGGTATGAAAAGATTTGCTGTCAGTGACTGAGCTGTATATATTCTCAAGGGTATATGTACATATGATGTGCAGATATATAGTGGTCTGGGACTCCTGAATCACATGCAGTGTCTTTCCAGTGTGACTAACAAATCTAATACTTTTTTGGTGTGATTTAAAAAAAATAAACTTATAGGATAACTTTAAGAATGGCCTAAGTTGTCTTTGAAAATAAAAGATTTATGAGACAACTATAATGGCAGTGTGAAATTCTCCCTTGTATATTAAGGTTTCACTGTACAACACGATGACTTCTGTGCTGATCTGTGCCTTATTCAGGCCATTGGAATCTGTGACTACAGAAGGAGGGTAAATACATATCTAAGTAACTTTGGAACACAAATCAACAACTATAAAACAATGTGATTTTTATTTGCAGCAGCCACGTTTTTTCTCTTTCTCCAGGCCTGTACCTTTCTCAGAATGTGTTTATGAATATGTCCTGTTTCTTTGCTGTGTTTTACAGGCAGAGACTGCAGCTAACCGGATCTGTAAGGTGCTTGCTGTGAATCAGGAAAATGAGAGGTTGATGGAAGAGTATGAGAGACTAGCAAGTGAGGTAAAGACAGCTGCATCTGTAATGTGGTGACAATTTTGTTCATAAAATACTGAAAGCTGAGAGATTCATGCAAGACAGCAAAGTGAAGGCACTATGAGGGTAAATCTCACAGCAGTAGGGTACAAATCTCAGTTACCCAAGATTTTAAGATTCAGATGACTCCTTGGCCACAGATTTCCTGTGTGACCTCCAGCAGGTCACTCAGCCTCATTAATGTGCCAAAAAGGGTGTTTTGAGGACTGTTGTCAGTCTACCCCAAGACCAAGCTTGCTGTCTCTGTAATCTCTAAAGATAGCCATTCTTGACCACATGTGGTAGATACAGGATCCTGTCACTCCAAGCAAGCCCATTGGCTCTGTGTACTGCAAATCACACCTGGACAGGGTCTCTCAGGGTGTTCACAATGCACCTGTGAATACAAGGCAGCAAATTAATGAAGAAGGGGGCACATTGTGCTCCTCCTGTCACTTCTTGGTAAATGGCAAATTTGTTGAGTCAGGACATCAACTACAGTTGCGTAGTGCACAAATGAGAGCTCCCTTGTCCTTAGTGAATCACCTGCAAAAACATACTGAGATCTTACACGCAAAGGGAATAGTGATACATTGGCACTAATGGACTTCTGAGTGAAGGTTTTTATATGACCTAAGTTACTTGGCTGGTGTCTGTCCTGATCCCATAAATATGATCAAAGACATCAAGACCGTTATTTGTGAAAGTGGCAAGTGATTTGGAGTAACTCAGACTTTGAGTAATTAGCTAGAGACACCTTACATGTGTGTTCATCTTTCCGAGATTCAGGGTATTTCTAGAAATATCTAGAGTATCTGGGCGAATTAGATGAAAAAATATTCTTCAGCTTTGAAAATCTTGTGCTTACTTGCTATTAAGGCACTGATAAAAACTAAGTCAATTATATTAAAATGGAGCCAACTTCATTAGGATATGTGCATTCAATGTGATCTCTTTTTTGGTTGCTTTTCCATTGCTTTTATTTCAATTGTTTGTGTTGGTTTGAAAGCTTTTAGAATGGATTCGCCGGACAATTCCTTGGCTGGAAAACAGGACTCCAGAAAAAACAATGCAGGCCATGCAGAAGAAATTAGAGGATTTCCGGGACTACCGTCGCAAACACAAACCTCCTAAAGTACAAGAGAAATGTCAACTGGAGATCAATTTCAACACCCTGCAGACAAAACTGAGAATCAGCAATCGGCCAGCTTTCATGCCATCAGAGGGAAAAATGGTTTCAGTAAGTAAAGGAGGCATCAGTATTCTGTTCTCCTTTTTATCAATGTGCTCACAAAAGTTTCAACATGAGAGATGGAAGTGCCATTTTAAGTCATCCTCAGAAACGTCAGTTTGTGGCACTATATCAATATCAAACCACTCTTTTTACACATTCCCTTTTATTCTAGAATCTTGCTTTCTCTTAAGAATGCTTCTGCCTCTTTGAAGGCTTTCTCCAAGGCCAAATTATCTTGAAATGTGAGATGTTACAGAGCTTCCTTTGGGAGTGTTACCAAGACCTCTCTATCAGCAAGGCCAAATATTTTTTATTTAAGCAAAACTCACAGTAATTTCACTGTGGTTGTGACATTTTGGTCATCAGACTTGCAGAAACAGACATTGCTCAATATATGTTTCTGCTTTTATCTACTTTTAAAAATTAAGTTTTATTTTTTCTTATGTCTGCAAAGATAAGAATAGTCAGTACCAAGAATTCTCATCTGCTGATAAATTGACTGTGGGTCAAAACATTTCCTGTGGAATGTAGCAAGCCTGTTTCTGTACACTCTTCTATCATTGTGTTTTGGTTGCTCAGATTTGAAAATCAGATGATTGCACTATCTGAAAACGGCCATTGTCCACTCCCCATATGCAGAAAATAAGGGCCCTGTTACTTCAGTTTCCTACTCATGCCTTTGAGTTTCTAACAAAGCTCACAAAACTTTGTGCACCACAAAAAGTGAAATGAGCTTGTGTTCCAGATAAGATAAGCACCAAATCCTCTTCAAACTAATTATTTTGCTATTGTCAACTTCCAAGAGAAAAGTGCTTTTATTTTGATAACAGATAGGTATGTCATAAAAGAATATGCACTTTTTAAAATAGGAGGTAAAAGTAATGTATCGTCAAGACACTGAACGAGTAGCTATGGTTGGAAGCCAGTTGTATAGGGGTTCCTCTCATGAACCCACCTGAACAGAACATGCTATTAGGAGCAGATGTTTACACTACAAGACTTCCTGAGCTGCCTGACAACATTTTCTATGATTTTAAAAAATCTGGACACAAAAACTTCTCTTTTTGGAGCAAAATTGTGAATGAATCAGAAATCCACAAATTTGGATAAAAAGAGATTATAGTTTCATCCCCTCTCTCCAATGTGTTCTCTTCAAAGGATATTGCTGGTGCTTGGCAGAGACTTGAACAAGCTGAGAAAGGCTATGAAGAGTGGTTGCTGAATGAAATACGAAGACTGGAAAGACTTGAACACTTGGCTGAGAAATTTAGGCAGAAGGCTTCCACTCATGAACAGTGGGCATATGGTGAGCAGAGATGGCTTTTAACATTGTTAATGTTTTAATCTTCAAAGTAGAACTGTCAGCGCTGAATATTTGCCAGGCAGAAACTCACTCAGAAGCAGTTTGGATAGTTTTAGAAACTAAAATAATAACAGATAAAATTGCAGGTTTTATTGACTGTTAGTCATGACCTAACTTGTAGGCATGCAGCTCATGAAATGTAACTGTAAAAACCATGCTCTGGAGGTAGTGAGTCAAACTTAATAGGACTATTCAGCACTTGAATAGAGGCCATTACTGCTAATGGATTCCTATGTATTTGTACACTATCAATCCAACCAGGAACATAATAACACCACTGGTTAAGTGTGAAATTATTAACAGTTACTCTGAGTTGATTATCATTTGATCATCATGATGTTTTGAATAGTCAACATAAACTACATGATAACGGAGTCATTTCTGCTTTGTTCCATACCTTGGATTATACCCCATTTATAGTTTTTCTGTTTTTTAATGGTAACCTAACCTTACATGTAGTTCTAGCAGCTATGGGACCATACAATGGCATACACTTCCGTTGGGGATCATTAAACGTAGATCTGCTCTGTCATCCTATTGTTTACTCTTCCTGCTTGTGCCCTGCTTTTGGCTTTTTCCAGCTAGAATCCTTTCATGCTGTGAAAGTAAACCAGAGTCCCTCCTGTAAAACAGTTGCCGGAAGCATACAAGGCTGTAAATGGCTGCCAAGCAGATACTAGAAGGGAAACTACAGTGTTTATCAGCCCTCAGAGCCTATTTTCTGAGCATAAACTACTCATGGTAACATATTATGGCTGTTATGCAGGGAAAACTCTACATAAGCTGGTACATAGCAAGTGAAACAATAGTCCCTTCTGGCACTAGAATTCACAGAGCTGAGTAACGCCATGCGGTGAGCTGCAGTTGTAGGTGCTGTTTGTATAGATTCAGAGATTCACACAGGAGTTACCGAGGACTAATATTTCAGTTTCTGATTTCCTCTTTCCTTCTCTAGCCTTTTATAAATAGGTTGACACTTTCCACTTAAAATTTAGCGTTTGCCACACATCTCAATCTTCTTTTATTTTTTTGGTAAGTGCTGAAATGAATAATGAATTGAAGGCAGAACATGAAAAAGAATATCATATCATTAGTAAAAGTGAAGCTAAGCATAGCAGTATGATTTCTGGTTTTGTAAGTCTAAACTGCAAAAGACTTGCCACAATAGTTTACAGCCCCAGTTTTTGCCAACATACCATTTTTATGCCAGTTTCTCAAGCAATTAATACTTCCTATTTTAGACCAGTATAAACAGCCTATGCAAGAATCAAGGAATTACTGAGAGATCTGTAAAAATACATATTTCTAATTAACACTACTGTGCTGATAATTTGCCACTGATTTCAGTGGGGGTGGGACTTCATCTCATATATGTAATTTTAACTATGCCCCAGTTAAAAAAGTTCACTGAATTTGCAATTGTTCTAAGCAAAAAATTAGTGAAAAAGGACTCATATTTTAATTTCCTCTTTCAGGCAAAGAGCAAACCTTACTTCAGAAGGATTATGAATCTGCTTCTCTGACAGAAGTCCGCGCCATGTTAAGGAAACATGAAGCTTTTGAGAGTGATTTGGCGGCTCACCAGGACAGGGTGGAACAGATCGCTGCCATTGCCCAGGAGCTGAAGTATGTTCCATTTAAAGGCTTGCAGCTGCTGACATTTAACTTTGCGATAAACTCTTTCCAATGAATTTGATAGTGTCATAGGTACCAACGTAAGAATTCCAGAGATAGCTTTATAAGTATATTATCTGAGCTGGTCACTGAGACCTTTCCCTCATCTCCTCCTTACCCCCAACCAAATATAGATATTCAACTGACCAAAATTATTTGAAAACAAATAATTAAGTAATAGTTAATACACCTGTGTGAAGCACAGTTTTGTCAGCAAAGCACTGCACACATTGACAGGACTGTATTGTTACACACTGATGTCCCTGTTCTGGGAAAGTCATCCTGGTGTGTAAACCAAGCTAAGCACGTTTGATTTTATAATCTTATGCAGTTGTCTTGTAGTGTAAATCAGTGGCTCTACTCCTGATCTTAGCAATTTGGCAGATACTAAAATTCATTGCTCACCCGCAGTATAAATCTGTAAAGCCAACAGGAACAAACGTGTGGTGGTGGTCAAAACAGAAGCCAACATCAGAATTCTCAAATTCACGCCCTTGGCTTCAACTCTCCAAGTTTCAATTTCTCACCTTCTTGAATAGGCAAAACAGTTATTATTCAAAAATCAAGTGTTAAAAACATGCCCCATGCCCTCTTTTCACTTTGCGAAGGACCATGACTCATAAATAGGTCCACATTCATTAACAATTTAAAAATCAGAGTTGTCTAAAAATGTAGTTCATACCTGATAGCAGCTGCAGCACTTAGAGTAATTGTATGATTGAAATGGACTTAGAAGAAAAATCCTATTTTTCAAGATGTTTTAAAGGGGGAGAAGTAAGCACAGTGGATAAAATAAGTATTAGTTTTTAGATAGCATGAAAGACATCTGAAAAACACAGAGGATGAAGATTTCACTGAGTACGTGAGCTTATGAAACACCTTCTGTCATGCCTTGCTCCCTGTTGTGGAGTTATTTGTTCCTCTTTATACTAAAGAAAGTTTCTGGAATACCTAATCATTGTTAATTCAGCTTCAGCTTTACAAGTGATGTGAAACTTTGGGAACATAGTATACATAGCACAGCATCTGCTTACCAGTGTTTTGAACCCTGTGTCCTTTACCTTTGGTGAGGCCAGTGAACACTGTATCCTGTCTATTTTAGGATTGTCTCTTCTCAGTTGTTTCAGTAATTTGCTGCGTGAAGTTAAACAAGTTATTTGTGGCTTGGGTAGCAAGGTGCTGAAAACCTGTTGCTTTTAGAGATGCTCTACTTTGACTTCTCTGCTTCTCCATACAATGGAGCTATTGGTGCCTAATTTTTCACTGAGACTCAGTAGCTCAGTTAAGCTTAATGCCCTCGGAGAACACTGAATGAAAGGTCATAAAGGTCAAGTTTTATTATTAGCTGCAAGCAAATTAGCAGCTTATGTTTAAATAGTGATTTTAATTATTTATACATAATTCCTCACATAATGAAATTATGGAGGAAAACACTAATTTCTTTCTCTGATCATATTTTTAAAGAAGGAATGACTAATATCTGAATGCTAAGAAATGTGCATTAGCACCTGATCCAAAGCCCATTGAAGTCAATCTTTTTCTTGTTTTTCTGTCACTGGATCAGGCCCTTACAGAAATCATCATCTATGTCTAAATTCCAAGTCAGTACACCTCCACCTTTTTATTTTAGTCAATCTCTTGGCTGCCCAATGTTGCTATTTCAAAGGAAGACAATTGCTGTGTGACCTTGAACTCCACCAGTTAGTTTCCTGTCTGTTCTGGTATTTGCTGCTGCAGCAGCTCAGTCCACAGTGTGCTTAACGCTAAAGTTGCTACAAGCAAAGGGTTTGTGTGTGTGTGCAAGCAAGCAGGTGATTCCAGCCAGGATGCTGCTATAAGATTGTGTTTCAGCCTGTGTAGACTTAGAAATCCTTGGCAATGAGGAATAGCAAGGCTTGGATCGGACTATATACAAAGCTGGGAAAAGTCAGGCATTTCTAAAATGGGTTTTGCCATTTATGACATAGCAAATACTAAATAGAACTTGGTCGAGCTGTGCTAGGAAGCGCCATATTCATTTATGCTGAATTCGGTGTTTTCAGTCATCAAGATAAAATTTTTGGGATGTAGTTTCTTGCATATCTGTCACTTATAGTATAGCAGCTTATTTTCAGCCAAGAAGACCACTATCTGTAACACTGATTTGGAGGGTCTTTTTGCTTCTGGAAACCTGGGCTCAAATTGTGCTTACGTACATGGTGAACACGAGCCTGGTTCTGAAGCAGCGCTGAAGCATGTTGCTCAGCAGGTTATTTTTGTGACACTAGCACTGGTCCTAAAGTGAGCTCATACTTCTCTGGACCAGGACAAAATTTGACTGAATTTTTAATTCTTTACAGATAAAATTGAATTACTTGTAAGATGAACAGAAATACCTTAATCATTTCTAAAGTCCAAAGACTGTGGATTTCAAATAACCAAAAAAAATAGAAATTACTAGAATTGGAAACTCTGTAACACATCTGCAGAAGTACTTTGTGTATGCATGATAAACAAAACTTCTTTCTACAAAACATGAAATCTAGTCTCTTCACAGCTTCATGTTGAGAGAGAAAAATTAATAGGATAAGGAAGGTAAACCTGTGTTTTATTTCTAAGTAAATAATCTCCTATGAGTTCATATTTCTTCCTCTATTCTTGCTTTGAGCAGAAAAATGTTTTTTGCACATAAAATAAACTTATTTGAAGTGAACTACAGCAGGCCCAGAAGGACAGTGGAGTTACACTGCTTAATTCCGCTTGGTGATCCAATTTGTGATTTTTGACCCACAGGTGTCCTTTTTAAAAGTTGTGTTGATAATATTATTCTCCTACGTATTTGTCCACAGCACATATCCCTGGAAGAAATAGGATAGCAGAGATCTTAAGGGGAATGACTGAACATCCCTGACAGAGCTGATGGAGTAACGTTGCATGTTACCTTCCAGGACTTTGACCAGAGCTGGTACAATTAGTCCCTCACTTTCATGGAAGGACACCTGCCCTTATCCTAATTAACAAAAGGAGATAAGTGAAGCAAAAATAAAATTTGCGGTGCTCTCAGGGATGTGACCTGAAGTATCCAGAAAAATACCCTGACCATATGTCCATATTCTGGTATACTGCATTTGATATGTGAAAAGAGACCAGAATGCAAATCTCCACATCCCATCTACTTAGTGAGCTCACAGTCACACAGGAACATCATCTAATAAGCTCAATATGCTATAATGAAAAAACCCAACTTCTAGCCAAAAACTTATCACAGCAAAATGTATTTTAGCCTGTTTCATCCAAATCTTCACGCTTCTGACTTAAAGTTTCTTAACAGATGGCTTTTCTTGCATCCCTTTGAAGGCTAACAAAAAGGCTTGCTCTAAAGGAGGAAGAAAGTTTTTGAGTTAAGGAGCCCTTGTGAATATGACTTACTGGCACTTTCTCCTTACATGTAACAGTTCTACATTCACAATTTTGGGTTGGTTTTGTTTGTTGTTTTTAAAAATTGTTAAGGCATTTTATTTTTTTCTTGCTTTATCGTTCTTCACTTTCAGCAGTTGACTGATTGCAGCACATCTGAAGCCTCTTTTAAACAGAATGGTTCACATACTTGTCAACTTTATCCTGAACAGATTGCTCTGACTGAGCTTAGAGGAGGAAGTGTGAACATTGCCCCTGGCCTACAGTGTAGCTTCACAGAGGAGAGCTACCTCAGTTCTCATTTTGTCCTCTGTGGTTCTCCAAGTTACTGATGGAAGAATTCTTGCCAGTTGCCTGGACAAGAATGTTCAAAAGAAGGGAACAAACTCTATCTGCATTTAATGTCTAGTTCAAGCCTTAAAGTAAATCTTAGCTTCATATTGTCATGCTGTCACATAATCACAATATCTGCAATGTTTAGTACTGGGCAAAGTGTCCTCAAGGAGCAGCCAAGAGCTAAATTCAGTGGATGATGATACACCAATAAAAGTGAACTTCCAAATTGCCAAACACACATATTTTATTATGGTCATGATGGCTGCAGCAGATCCAAGGGGACTATCTGCCAGTGAGATCAAAAATTCAATTTGAGACTGACTGAGCTCAGAATCTCAGGACAGAGCCTTAAAAAGTTATTCCAGTCTTAGACAGAAAAGTAAGTTGCTTTCTGTCAGGGTAGTATGAGCCTATTAAGCAGGTGAAAAAGCAATGCTAACTGCTATGTCCTTTGTGGGTGCACTGATTCATGCTGATGGCATACATGGATCAGGAGATTTCTATTCTCCAAACCCGCTAGTTCTAGGATGTAGCTCTGTGAAGAGTTCCTGGAGAGGAAGATGAGACTTGTTCTCTGTGCCCCAGATCTGGGCAGCCCCTGTTAGTATTGCCAGTCCTGTGAGAGAGAGATTATGCTTGGATGCAGCTTGAGGTCTGTTTCTCAATTAAATAATTTCAGAGTGTATGAGGCTGGAAAGGATCATTGGATTATTTAAAACAAAATTTATGTTTCAGGACAATTAATTAAAAACTGTACCAATCTTCAGAAACTTGATAAAGCCCCAGACTGAAGCATTCTGGTCTTCAGGAGATCAGATTGCTCATGCTACAGAAATAGCTGATACAAAGATGGTCAGACATCTTAATTGTCTTTAATACCTGGATGTCATAGATGGTTGCTTGATTTTTCTCATAACTGAGAAGGTTGATCCTTTTCCTGTGCTGTGCTTCTTGAAATGCTGAATGCCTAGATCACACATGTCTGTACTGAAAGACTTGCCTACCTGGAGGAGAAATATTGCAAGAAAGAGGGGAGGAATTACTGGGGGTCATTGGAAGAGTATGGACAATGCAATTGCTCCTGTCTTTCAGAAAGTCACACATATTTTTGTCTTCACTCTTTCTTAGTGAACTGGACTACCATGATGCTGCAAGTGTCAATGATAGATGCCAAAAAATATGTGACCAATGGGACAGCCTGGGAACACTTACTCAGAAAAGGAGAGAAGCGCTGGAGGTAAACCACATAACAATGATCAGCAGCTCAGCTGAGGCAGGGAGGGGAGAATGAACCATTTGTTTCAGATCTGGAAACAGTGTAATTGAGCATCCACTTTGGCATCCAAACAGCAATAAGCCCTTTCCTCAGATCTCCATTTCATTTTGGTGTGGTTTCATTTGCAAATAGATTGAATTGCTCAGAGCAGACTTGACAGTGCTCAGCTGCCAAGGACAGTCCTAAAGCGGCAACAAACGGCATGCGGTTTATAGCACCACGCTTTGGGAATTTGATGTCCTGCAAGGATAAGAAAGGCCATTAAGTGCTTACCTTTTCATACTTGTCTGAGCTTAATCAGGTGACATACAGGATAATAGCCAGCACTGGTAACTTCTTGATAGTGAGTATTTCAAAGCACTGAGATACTTTCCAAAACCTTTTTCCTTAAGAAAAGAGGAAATCACACACATGGATGCCAAGGCAGAAAGCGTATGTCTAACTCTTCCTTTTTATACTTACAAGAAATTAATATAGCAAGATTAGCAGATTTTAATTGATTTGCAGACAGATTACAATAGTAAAAATACTTAAAACATCAGTAGTGAAAAAGTCAATTCACTACTGCATTTCACATTTCACATATTATGCTTCAAAGGCATATATCTCTTTTAACATGTTGGATATGACGGTATCTTTACTGCAATTAGTCCTATTGCCTTGAGTAAGAATCCTTAAAGCAGGTGGTGAAAACAGTCAACAGTACAATCAATTGCTTTTGGAAAGACAAGGCATGACTTTGTGCATGGGTGGGTATGTGTCTGGAGTTAGCTCTTGCCTTAGTAATGCAGGAATGTGCCTTTCCCAACCTGTACAGAGGACGGAGAAATTGCTCGAAACAATTGATCAGCTTCACCTGGAGTTTGCCAAAAGAGCTGCTCCTTTCAATAACTGGATGGAAGGTGCTATGGAAGACCTACAGGACATGTTTATTGTTCATAGTATAGAGGAAATTCAGGTAAATGATTATCTGTTTTTTTGTCTTACAGTCATAGGGAAGACAAGAAAGGAAGTTCTTCCTTCTTGGAGAGTAGAACGTGTGTAAGAAAAAACCTATATTCTGTCTTGACATTTTCTTTGTGATAGGCATTGTCTGCTCTATTATAAGTAGGGTTCTTCATTGCTATGAAAGCATATTCCAGAGATCATGGAAGAAACAATTGTGCTGAAAAAGTCAATGAGGGCTGTTTCATGAATGTATCTACTCTACATGTATTATTTCCTGTATCTACAGATACATGTAGACAGGGTGTTTGAGAGGATGAGAGAGGAGTTGTTATTTACAGCAGGTCTTCCAGATGTACAAAGGAGCATTAAAGTTTTCATGCTTTCCTCTCTGTTTCTGATTTTAGAGTTTAATCTCTGCACATGATCAATTTAAAGCTACTTTGCCAGAGGCAGATGGTGAAAGACAGGCCATACTGTCAATCCAGAATGAAGTTGAAAAAGTTATTCAGAGCTACAGCATGAGAATAAGCGCAAGCAATCCTTACAGCACTGTTACTGTGGATGAGATTCGTAGCAAGTGGGAAAAGGTAACGTATGCTAAATACATAAATGACATTGTAACATAGTATTCTAGTTTAGGAATACTGAAGATATTCAGAGAACTTTAGAATAAATCTGTAAATTATTCCAGATCATCAGATGTCAGAATGAACTTCCTAAAGCATCTTATGTTCTTCCTTATGTTTGTTAGGCTTGTTTCACAATATCTCTTCTCAGGATTACCTATGGTCCTTTTTGGTGGGGCAAGAGAAGCATGGGCTGGGGCTAGTGCAGAGCTGGTGTCTGGCCAGCAGATGGGGCAGTGTGGTGCTGTCAAAGGAACAGAAAATAATAGTTTTCTTTCTCTCAGTATTAACAGTAGTTGGTGTGTCTCTTCTACCCAGTTGCTGCTTTTCACAAATGTCAAAAATCAGCATCTTTGGGACCGTCAATATTCTGTCCAATTAGACTGAAATTGGCAACTACCTTAAAAAAATTGCTGAGGATGTATTAAAAAGAGGCTCCTAGAGTGATCACAGAAATTTTATTTAATTAGGAACCAAGACAGATAATATGTTGAAGGTAAATGATTGTGTAGAATGCATGAATTTACCAAATATATAAACTTACAAAGACAGTAATCCACCCTCAATGGGTTATAAAAAACAAGCAAAAAGGCCTCAGAATCTCCCAGGGCAATCCAGAAGGGTAAGCCAAAAGAACGATTTGCAATGTATTAGAGACCCTCAGATATACATGATGGATAGAATGTGTCTTGTTATCCTGTCATAATGGCTGTACTCAAATGAAATGTTTTGCACTGACTGTTCTTAGAACAATTACTTCGAGATTGAAGACTCATCCGTGTTTCAAAAGAAAAACAAAGTAACTGCTCTAATAACAGTTCAAGTTAAATAATTGTCTTGAACTTGAATCCAGTCAAAGGTGAAAATTTCTCCCCTCTCCATGTCAGTCTCTCTGGTCAGGCTGCCCCAAGACCATGTTAGCAATTTCTTATGTTAGCACAGAACTGGCAAATAAAATACTGATCATGTTTCTGGCTTGTCCTTTTGATATCAAGCTTCAGACCAAAAAGAAAAATCAGTAACTGTAGACTAATTTATTCCATTTGTTTTTAAACTATTTGGTTGTGCGTACTCACACTCAGTGCATTCCTGCTGTAACAGGTGAAGCAGCTGGTGCCTCAGAGGGATCAATCCTTGCAGGAGGAACTAGCCCGCCAGCACGCCAACGAGCGCCTGCGTCGCCAGTTTGCTGCTCAGGCCAATGTGATAGGGCCCTGGATCCAGACCAAGATGGAGGTGAGTGTCAGACCCTCAAGCAGAAGCTGACCGAGTGTTTTATATTTTTTTTTAATCTGTGCTTTATATACAGGACAACAGCAATTTCCATGATAGTTCACCAGCTGTTTGATCCTGAAGTGTTTAGCACCTGTTAAGATGATTTTTAAAACTGTGGAAACTTGAACAACTGGTAGCTTGATGGTGAGCAGGACATGCAGCTTTGAAAAATCAGTCACTAAACAATTACTCTTTAGCTTATGCTTTCTGGTTAAGATGAGTTTCAAAACTGTGGAAGCTTGAACAACTGGTAGCTTGATGGTGAGCAGGACATGCAGCTTTGAAAAATCAAGCACTACACAATTACCCTTTAGCTTCTGCTTTCTGTAAAGGAAAGATACTGGGATCACTGGGATCTCAATAATGGTTCCAGAAATAAATGTGCCACGTTCCTTTTGAAATGTGTTCTCTACAGTAAAAATTATTGTCTCCACTGTATGAAAATGTAATTACTGTTGCTTTTTAGTATGAAAATATTACGTGTTTATGTCAAAGTTGGTCAAATTAGCAAATCTGCAGTTTAAATTTTGTGGGGCGGGGGTGTGTGTCTGTTTCTTTTGACAGGAAATTGCCCGCAGCTCTATTGAAATGACAGGGCCTTTGGAGGACCAGATGAATCAGCTGAAGCAATATGAACACAATATCATTAACTATAAACACAACATTGACAAACTGGAAGGAGATCATCAGCTTATACAAGAAGCCCTGGTGTTTGACAACAAGCATACCAACTATACTATGGAGGTAGCCAGTTACTCCCTTTCATACTTGTTAGTTTATTCTGCCCTCTTCTGCCATATAACCACCTTCCCCAATCTGAAGAGACTGCAACAGAGGATGGAATTTAGCAAACTTTGTGATATCTTATAAGCCTTGGTTTATTTTCATTTATTTTCACTTTTAGTGAAGAAGTATCCATTCAGAAACCAGTTCCATATTTTCTGAAGAGCATTTTTATTTTTAGTGATCCTTGGTCATTAGTTACTGGTGTGGAAAAGATATCATATAAATATTTAGAGCTGGTTTTTTGCTTACTCTGCTTTTTATACTCTTAGAAGAATATATTTGATTCTTTATTAATTCCATATTTTCTCTCTCATAGCACATCCGTGTTGGATGGGAGCTCCTACTTACCACCATCGCTCGAACTATCAATGAGGTTGAGACTCAGATCCTCACAAGAGATGCCAAGGGTATCACCCAGGAACAAATGAATGACTTCAGAGCATCATTCAATCATTTTGACAGGGTACAGTACTCCTGTTTTTTCTCAACTAGCAACATTTATTGTTCCCAAAGCAGGTTTCTTTCCATCCCAAATGTAAGCCTTTTAAAAAACTGCAAAGGCAGTAGTATTGGTCTCTTTTTAAAACAGCAAAAAAGATCAGTTAACAATTTTTAGCCTTATGAAATCATAGCATTTTACAGATACATTAAAGATTAATTTGTACTCTTTAAATGTAATGCAAAATTATAGTTCTGTTAATATGGCTGAGTATTTGTTCAAGTAACAGGCAGAACAGGATAAATCTGTGTTTTGGAAAATAATGTGCCCTTTTATTTTAAGGCAGTGCAGCACATTCTGCATGCCATCAGCTTCTATCTCATTAAATTTAGCTGTAATCTGGATTACAGTTTTGTGGTTTTTTTTTTTCCTTTGAATCACAGTTTGTTGCCCCTAGAAATAAATTTGTAGGAAATACAGTTGGGGCACTGATGGCTGTCAAGGAAAATCCTTCATTTTTCTGGCTGTATGTGGGAAATAAGAGGCTGCGTTTTTTTCAGTTATTTGATCATGGATAAATAAAAAAGTAGGAATGAAAACACTATTGTGACGAAACTTAACTCACTCCTTCAGTGAGTTATGTAGTATTAATGGACAAAGGGTTAGAAAGATAGCTATTAATAGACACAATAGCAAAATACATGCGGACAGTTATCTGATGTTCCCAGTTGGAGAGCTATCTGAACATGAGCTCTGGTGGCTCTGTACTCACATGAACCCACCTTCCAAACCAAGTTCACATTTCAAATATGGAAAAAGATTACCATAATGCAGCACCAGGTTGTTGTCTCTCCCAGTACAGATTCCTGTAGCAGACTGTGCTTAACCTCCAACATATATTCTGTTATGGCATATTCAGGTCCTTCAAATATTTCAAGTGATAGCAAAATGCCACTTTCTTTCACTGATATCCTGTTTGTCCAGCTCTACCTAAAATGGTTACCCATACCTGGACTTATATTTTGTGTGTATTGGATTCTGACAGTCTTAGTTTGCTAAATATCCTTTAGAATTCCTTAATTGTTTAGAAAGAAAAGCAGAATTGCCAAACCTTTTTGAAGAAACATGCAAGTATAGGAAGGATTAGCTACAAAGGAACCAGGAACAGATTTTATGGAAAATCTTAATGTGATTCTAATGCAGCATAATTCCTTTTTTGTATTTTCTAAGGAAGCAGAAGATAACATCACAGAAGCAGAGATAAATTTTCTGGGGTGGAAGGAAGTAACATACTAAATGGCTTTTCCAAGGCACTGGAGCAGATAACTGAGTAATTAGAGCTATTAAAAGCAGACAGAGTTCCAGGCCTGTATAAATTACACACCAGTATTTGAGAGACCCTATTAAGGGAAACCAAGGACTTTGCACAAAGACTTGACAGCTCCCTAAAGATAAGGAAGCAAAGTGACTGAACCCTAGTATATCTTACACTAGATGGCCATTTCTACCATCCTTGTATCTTCATAGATGAGTTCTCTGCCACAGTCATGGCAAGGCTGGTTCGGTGGCTGAGGAGATACTTTGGGCACCTCTTGGTGCCTCAGAAGATACTATGGGCATCTCTTGGTGCCTCAGAAATTCTTGAAAGGAGAAGCTAACTCCTGCACCAACCAGCCCTATGGATCTTTAGATTTTGCAGATTTAGTAAGATTTTGAGATTGAAAGGATACAATAGAGCAAGGCCTTAGTAAAGGCTGTATGGCCTGGAAGAGGGCGCTCGTGTCACATGGCTGCGGGCAGGCCAGAGATGGTCTATAACAATGTGCCACACAGAAGTACTTACCAGCTCCTAGATCCTTGCCTGTCCCTGGCTGTCTCCTTTCTTCAGGCTATAATGAGTCATGGCTTCAGGCAGTGTCCTTTCTACCCTTACTTAAGTTGTAGGAAGCCTGAGTGGCTGCATTAGAAGCAGAAGGAGATAGATGCTTCATCAGTTTCTATGGCCTCAACAGCCTTGGCCTAGGTTGCAAGTTCAGCTGCAGACCTTTCCTTCCCGCACGACAGATATAATCCAAAGGCCTTAAAAAGAAGTCTGGAAGGATCACATTAAGGGAAGGACCATTTTGCATATGTCCCCTTTAGTATACTTCTTCCCTTAGCATCAGACATGGGAAATTGATCAAGGAGGACTTTTGCAGTGACACAGTGCAACAATTATGTTTCTAGCAGCATAAAGCAAGTTAAAGAAGGGAAGAAGGTAAGATCTAAAACCACTCAGCCATCAATCCAGGCTTTCTACAAGGGACAGACAGTAGAAATACTGTAGAAATAAGGGAAGCTTATACTGATTAAATTACACTGTAATTTAATGGGCCAATGCGACTCAGTCTACACAGGCCAGAAGGACACATTGAGCAAACATGTTTGAGAGGCAGCCTTGTTTTTCATTTTTATATCCTTTCTATGTGCTTGAACACTCAAATATTGAGTGTTGGTGAATAAAGGAAACCCAAGGTGCTTCAGAGTACACATAGTAACAAAGACTCTAAACTTGAAATTTAGAAAGATAAGGCAGTAGTGGATTCTTTTATGGTCCTGATGACCTTAAATAGAAATGAAGATGAAACTGGATCATCCGAACATAAGCACTAACATGAAAAATACTGGCTTCTCCATGTCAGATAGAATTAGCAATATATGTAGTAATTTTGTTGTGCTTAGCAGCATTTATGAATGCCTGACATAGTTTAAAAAATACACTGAAAGAACCGAACTACTATTCACAATGATGAATAGCCAGAAAATATTCCAAAAATTAATACTGTCCCTGACAAGTAGGCTTTAAATACCTAAGCATAATGGAATAATTTATGCATGCTATAGCTCTCACTTCTGTGACATTTCTCCAAATTAAGACATATCTTTTTAATGTTTGATTCTTAAGTAAAGTACTAATATGCAGAGTAGCTCCCTTCCCTATTTTAAAAAATGTATTTTGGTACACATAAACCTAACAACTTTTTACAGAGTGCTTCTAGAAACAACTTCATTTGCTTATAAATCTTAGGAAGGAACCCCTATCTTTCTCCCCAGGAAGAATATATAAAAGAATAAAATCTTACTGTTCATAATCCATTATGGGGCTTAATTCTGCAGTTGAAAGAGAGCTAAATAACGGGTGAATTTTTTGAAATGGCTTCTACATCTTGAATGTTTGAAAGAAAACTATTTGGTATTTTACAAGGGGTTTTTTGGGGAGCTACATGCCTCTGATTCTGAAACTGCAGTGAGTTAAGTGGGCACCATGCATGTAAGAATTACAAGGGGAGGAAGAGTTGTGTTTCTTTCAGTGCATCCACCAGCCAAGATGTGCCAGCACAGAAAGCGTTACCAGTCATCCTTGTTGAAGGCAAGTGGCAAATACATTATCTCCCTTGGGGCAAGGAGGCAGCCTCTAGGCTCTTGTATTTCCAACAGGCATGTGTGCACGCTGGTACCCCCGAGCTTATTCCTGAGGATGCTGTTGCGTGCCCACTACTCCTTGCTGGAGGCTTTGCCTGAAGGCACAGTCTAGTTGTAGGTATAAATATAAATCTTTAGCAAAGCTGGTATATTTCCTTCCTTAATGTGACTGCATTGAGAGAAAAAAAGAGAAAGTGGGACACAATGTCTGAATCACAGAAGCAGTTTAGAGGTGTTCAAAATGGTGCATAGCTGCATTATGGTATGCAGACAAATTGGGACACCAACACAGATATGTTGTGAGTCACTGGTTTTGAAGTTTTTTTATGCAGAGATTCCTTTTTCAGATTCAGCATATTTAGTAAATTCTAAATAAGATTGTGAAGAATGTGGTAAAATATCTGCAGCTGCTCCGCATGTAATATCCTAATGGCTGTTAACATATTCTACTATTGATTTTTGTGCAGATTACGGGTTTTAAGTAGGAGCTCTGCATGCAGAACAATAGCATCATGCCACCCTATATTTTACTAACAGAAAAACAACAGCCCCCTATTAAAAGAACTGCATGATCAGGCTTATGCAGATCAGTTAGCATCCAGGGAACTGAAGGACATATTTAAGAATGTATTACTGTGACTCAGAAGCTCAATTGTTTTATAAGGCCACATACAAACTGCAAAGGGAAAGAAAAAGATTTCTGGGGAATACTTTACTCTTAGTGTGACCTGCTGTAGCCATGCAGTAGGATGGTTTTGGAGAGTTTCAAGCCAGCTTATATTAACATTTTCAGAATGATAAAATAAACTATTTTGAATGCTTCATAGCAGAAATTCTTATAAAATAGAAATGTTAAAGGAAAAAACCTTCACTGTGATTATGGCTTTTAACTAAATGCTGCTCCAGATATGCAGCTTTGCATTATCTCTCATCATTGACTTCCCACTGTTATTTTTTGCCTTCCCTTTATGGAGCTGGTGGAGGTTGATGCAGAGGGAGTCACTATAATAACAGCATGATATGCCAAAAATGCATGGCATTATGAACTTAATAAAGTGCCGCTTTATCTATCCTATTGGTATATTAAATAAACCTAGTGCATTTGTTAAAACTCCTATCATTTTAGTTATGCATAACTATGTAGGAATTTTCAAAAATAAATTATTCATCCAGCAGACAGATATGTAGCAGACAGAAAAACTTGGATCTTCTCCAAACTGTCAGTCTGTAAAATCATTAAGGGTAATAATTTTTTATCTTAGAACATCTCTTTAATTGTATGCATATATGCATTGTATGCACTCAATCTGAAGTACATCTCTGATAGGACATATTTTGTATGAACAGGAAGAAAAAGATGAGCCAGTCTGTTTTTAAGAAGTTAGTGTGAATTTCTTGACTTGCAAAAATGGAAAAAAATATTGGATCAAAACAATGATCCTGGTTGATGTGTTACTAGGAGCCATTTAACCTGGAATTCAATGTGGCTTTTTTAAAGTTAGTTTTCAAAGCAAAAACTTGCTGTATAAATTATTAGAGACAGATAACTGAAAATAAGTTACATCAGTTACAAATTTATTTTGGATCTAGACAAGAAATCAATAGTTTCGTACTTCTACTCTCTTTTGACATATGCAGTTGTTAAGTAATATTATCAGATCAAGAGTGAAGTAACAGTAACTGAGTTGGGAAAATGTTTTTCCCAGGTTCAGTGATCTTCATACTGCATCTTACATACACTGCATGCCTAGAAAATGAAAGAAGCAAATGGCAGTTCAATAGAATAAAAAACTGCCTTATCAGCAAAAAGGTTTAAAAACCACCAGTAGAGGAAGCACAGTTTTAACTCTGTAGTTGAATTGAGGACCTTCCACTTAGAAAAAAATCTAAAAGCATTAAACTGCAGAAGTTGTACACTTTTTAGGAAATCAGTTGCAATATGTTGATATTATGTTTCCATGAAGTTTTGTAAAAACATGGTTATTAATACAGAAGGAGAATGTTCTTCACTAACCAACTAACCTGATCTGTGATTTGTCTTTCTTTCCTTTCACCTCCCCAAATGCATGACCTGTGATGGGATGCTAGGATGAATCTGACAATCTACATTCTGATGAATTTAAAGCCTGCCTCATCAGTCTAGGACAGGTTGGAAATGACCTGCAGGTAGAGGAAACTGATATTATTCGGTTTTTAAGATAGGCCAGTACAATAATAACTAAAGAGATTGTGGGTTTAAATTTCAATGTATTGGTCATAATGCTTTGAAAAGATTCTAGGAACACAACTGGATTAGATGAACTGTCAGCATCACTTGCAGCCATATTTTTCTATGCAATTTTCAAAGATTTTGCAAGTTGTTTCTTTTACTTGGTTTGCTTGGACTCTACTAGATAACTATGAGGAGCTCCTATGCTTCTTGCACTCAGACTTTTGATAATTTTCCTTTCCTCAGACTCAAGACAAGCACTCTACTGCTCTATCCTGATTCAGGATGACACAATTCTCTCCAAACCACTACACTGTATCACAACACAGTGGAAATGTTTATTTACCTTCTTATTATCACACCATTTAATGTTTACTCAGCTCTGAGACAGGAATGCCACAGATAGGTTATTGCCTGGAAAATAAGCAACATGCTTTTATACAAGGTCTTCAACTGACCTCCTTCTATGTCTTGTAAGTCTCATCCTTTAAGCCAGTATGAGCATCTCTCTGCTGTAGTCCAGGTCTTGCTACCTTGCCCTCCGAAGGGAAATCCCTGCATTATTTCCCATATGTCAGCAGACAGCTCTCATAGAGTACCTACCTGCACTCCAAGTGAACGTACCTTAGCCTTGGAGTGGACTATTTGAAATAGTCAGTGATACACTATTTTCAGACTGGTTTTAACTATACTTTTAGTCATTACAGCATCCCATGCGGAACATTTCAAAGACATTTCATATCAGGGAGGCAAATTGAGCATTTCCTGTGTTTGACTAGTTTAGTAACAAACTTTTCTCCTTGCCCTTCTCTTTGTCTTCTCTGGTTGTGTTCTCTGTATTCTTGTCTCATCCTCCTCCTCTTTTCCCTTATCTCTCCCCTGACCTTTCCTGATGTTAATTGTGGTGAAAATGTCCGTTTCCTGTGTGTAATATGTTAGTTACTTCTTCCTCCTTTAAAACTGATGATGATTCTGGTGACCTGCTTGGGCAATATCAATCAATACTATTCATACACTGGATCCAATATGCCAATGGTCTAAACTCATCATCTCTCTGGAAATTACCTTGGATTCTTCAAACCTTCCCTTCTATATTCCTTACGTTGTTTTGGTCAATAGAGGAAGAACGGATTGATGGACCACGATGATTTCAGAGCTTGCTTGATTTCAATGGGTTATGATTTGGTATGAACTTTAAGAAACAATGACAGCTGGTTCTGCTTACAGCTTCTAACATTAACCACAGCAACAATAAAGCTTATTTAAATTGACAGAATACTAACAATTTACACTAGAGATGTTAGTTTCTTGTTTCATTACTTTTTTCTTTTTTTTTCTTTACTTTTTCTCTATTTTCAAATGGTTAAAATGGAAGTTAAAAGTACTTGATGCTTGAAAACCATATTCTATGGTCTGCTGCATTGCTCTTTGAATTCAACTTTAAAAGTTGAAATTAACAGTTATTAAGTGATTTTTTTTTTTTGTTTCTCCTTTATTATGTGCATGGGGAAGAATTATTTTAATGCTGTTTAATTCTCATAAACTAGCTTTGGGGGTTGCCTTTGCTTTCCTTCACTCATTTACTCTAAAATTTCCCCCCGAAATTCACCCTTTTTAGTGGAAAAAAACCTCTCCTATATTTGGCATGAAATATTCAGAATTGTTTCCCTTACTTACTAGTTCAATGGGTCTGCAAGTAAACTGCTTCTTGGGCTATTGTTCCACCTTCCTCTTTAGTACCAACATTACAATGGTTTTAGAATTGAGTGGAAAATGAAGTGTTAAAACAAGTTAAACAGGCCCTGAGTGAGGGTGGGAGGGGGAGAAGATGCAGAAAGTTAATTGAAAGGTACCTCCTATGTATTTAGGACAAAAGCACTGAGTCCTTTTTACAGAAGAGGGGTGGGCGTTTAAGATGCCAGGTTTCACTGACTCTGAAATTTATATTCCTAAATCAGGGAGGTGCTTTAAAGACTTTGTAACCGCTGGTCCCTGCTGGTTCATGAGAGACATGGGGCCGTTGGCAATTGATATTTTAGTGACTTTTCTTTTTTCTGTTTGTTTTGGATTCTGTGAAAGGGTGAAGCTGAGTTTGCCCGAATCATGTCTCTGGTTGACCCCAATGGGCAAGGAACTGTCACTTTCCAGTCCTTCATTGACTTCATGACCAGAGAAACAGCAGACACGGACACGGCTGAGCAAGTGATAGCTTCCTTCAGAATCCTGGCTTCAGATAAGGTCAGTCATCATGCTGCTGGCTGTAAGGATTCGATAGGTCTCCTATTTAGCTCTTCTTTGCTGAAAGTCTTATACAAGCCTTTTAGTAATAGTGAAGCTTTTTTCAGTTTGTAAGACTTCAGAGAAAGCATTTGCCTTTTTTTCTTGTTTGAAGCCAAGACTCTTAGCTGAAATGAGTGCAGAATTCAAGGCTTTGTCTGTATACCCTCATATACGAAGAGCCAACATAAAATCAGATTTCTTAGACAAGACTTAGACAGTTTGTCTGTATAACGGATATATTGTACATCAAATCATGTCCACACAACAGCTTTGATTAGAGGGAAACTCATTCTGCCTTTCATGCTGTTGTCTGGATGTTTCAATGCAGAGTTTTGCCCTCTAGAAGACAACCTGGGTCAGCTGCACAAGACTATACCTAATTGTGAGCCATGTTGTGATGAGACAGCTCATTCAACAGGGTGAAGCAATGGGGTGTAACCCTGTCCTGGGGGGAGGAGACCTCCTCTAGTTACTGGGTACATGGAGGAAGCTCCCAAATTTGGCACTCTTTCCTCTCCACAGCCAGATCCACTAGCGAGTTGAGCAGTGTATGGCGATGAAAGGGAGGATAATGGCAACACAAGAGCTTCTGGAGGAGTCAGGGCCATAAACAGTGCTGCCAGGAAACCAATCCTGTGCTGTGGAAAAAGGAGACATCACAGCACTACAGGTCTATTTGCCCAAGCTCGCTCTATTGATTTTCTCATTCTGGCTGTTTGTATTGATTTTGTGATCTCAGTTGCTGTGCACCACATTTTGAATTCCAGACATGTTCTCAGTAGGAATCTATGTGGAAGATGAAAGCCAAAGTCTCAAGAAAAAATGGTTTTTGTTATATTGTTATTTTAAATAATGTCAAGTCTGTTAACAGAGGGTATCATTCATATGATAAATGCAAATCATTAAGAGCAACAACGCATCTTTCATTACAAATATGTTAGGACCATGAAACTGACTGGATCTAACTGAAAATGTGCCCATCCTGTCACTGTGGAAGGGCCAATAGTGCACTTTAGAGATACTCCCTACCTACCCATGGATGAGTTGTATCAGTAACAGTCTAACCATAGCTGCACAGTGCTTGGTAGCTAACACACACAGTCACGTATCCTGAGACTGGATTTTGACCTAGTCACTTTGTTGGTCGGACTGTTCCCTTCAAGTCATAATTAGGGATAGAATTTGGTCTCAGGACAACAGGCAGGATGTCCGAGTTTATTAGTCACAGCTACAGAAAAGAAATATTTTGTGTCTTTGAAGAATACATACTGAATTTTTCAATCCTTTCCTCCCTCCCAGCCTTATATCCTGGCAGATGAGTTACGTCGAGAGCTGCCTCCTGAGCAGGCTCAGTACTGCATCAAGAGAATGCCTCCGTACACCGGCCCGGGTTCTGTGCCTGGGGCTTTGGATTACACCTCTTTTTCGTCAGCACTGTATGGAGAGAGCGACCTCTGATTCTGTAATTGGCCATATTCATGGTAGACACTAAAAATACCCACCTTATTGCCCAGATTGCTTCTCAAAAGCTTTGACAAGCTGATTTAAAAAGGAGTTTTACAAATACAGTAGGTACCGTCAATGTAAAGTGCTAGTAACTAAAGTAACTAGTGTATATGAAAGTGTGCAGCACGCTAGATTTTTGCATTGTTGGTTTTAGGTTGTCTGTCCTATACAATGCTAGAAAAAATACTAAAAAAACCTGCAAGATATTAAATTTGGAAATATCCATTCAGAAAATAGAATGTAAAACTTAAGAACATTGAAACTCACGAAATATTTCTCCATTTTCAAAATGTTTCAATGCCATATGTGCTTCTTTTACAATGTTCATAAAACTATGTTAGAAGTCATGCTTTTTTCTTTCGTAGAGCAATATTATTTTCCTCTAATGATTTCTGATTTTGTATGCTTCTACTGGTGGAATTTAATAAAATATAAAATGCAGTTTTTCAGGGAAGAAATATATCAACAAAGTAAGCTACTTAATTGCAAATATAATGCAGAATGCTATGTTTTTGTCTCCTAAAGATGGTTTTCTTTTATCACAAAGAATTGTAATATAAGGGAGAAAAGCTGATTAAATTGCAGGTTTAGAGTTCTGTAAGCAGTACTTTTCTTTTAAGCCTTTAACTTTTACAGCTGAGGGAGTACAACTTTTATAATCAGAAATAATAAGTGAGCTAATTTCATGTGAGCTGTTTTGTTTTGAAACCCTCATTCTTGTCTGTGTTGGGCAGTCTTTGTTTCTCAGTACAAGAAAGCCAGTTCCTTGTATCAGTGGGCAACTTTCATCTCTACCCTGCTCAATGCAAAATCCCATCTGAGCAGATGTGGCGTGGTTGTCTTGCAGCTTTAACTGTTCAGTGCTCAAATGAGAGTTTGTCTTGACTTCTACTGGATCACAGGCAGTTCTGTCTGTATTATGCTCCTGTGCACTAGTTGTTGTACTGTTTTTTTTTCCATCTTGAGAAATGATAGAGAAGTAAAAGCAGTAACTTTTTTACTTGAATCCTACCGACACTGAGGAAATGCAATGTAATCAAACAAAACCATTTACAAATGGTGAAGTGAGCTGTGCAGCCCAGTGCTATTAAAGCAATTATGTGCCTATTAAATAAAGTCTGCTTTTCAAAACCTTATGAGACTCTGTCATTGGCAATCACTTAGTGGTTCTCTTTAAGGGCTGGAAACATTTCTGAACTTTAAAAGAGGTTTCAGTCTGCTAATGTAAAAGTTCAAAAATTATGTCATGCATTTCTATACAGTGTGTGTGCGTGAACAACAGTTGCTATGTGCTGGAGGGACAGATAACGGCCTCGTGAAGTGAGATGGAGCTCAGAATGAGTGGGACAGAGTTTCCACTTAAGAGCACGGACATCCATAGCTTGTGAGACTCCCAGCTTAGATTGATTTCACTGAGACCTGGGCAGTAATGTTTTTGAAGATGTTGGCCTTAACTTTTTTGTATTTCTATTTTCCCTCCTGTGCAGATGTTAAGTATGTAATGATGCTTACACTGGCCTTTGCTTTGAAGTCTATGGAAGATTCACATTCAGTCCTAAAGCAGGCACCCTGCAGGTACAGTGCATGTGGTGGGAGCAATTTCAAAACAATCCCAGAGGAGATATACAAGGACCAAATACCTCTTCCTCCTCCACCTTGTGTACAAAAGCCAGCAGAGGACTTAGGGAAATATTAGAGCTACAATCACATCTGCAGCTGCCACTGCTGCCACTGAGATGGTGCAGTGCCATCTCCTTTTGTGATGACAGTGCCCACACAAATTAAGGTGGGAATCTCTGCCTTAAAGCAATGGCATTTCCAGCTAAATGGCTGCTGAATCCTATTGAAAAATAAATCTGTATACCTCTCATTGTCACAGTTTAATGCAACTGGAAGAATAAAATATATGAGCTTTCAAACATGACACAAAAGCAAAATCTCAGTGCTACAGGCAGGATTACGCTAAAAATTGGCACAGAGACAGTTTATATCTGACACTTCTATAGGTTGTCATTCATGTTCTCCCTGCTAATTTTTATATTGTGATGTTCTTCATATTTTCGATAGTAGGGAAGAAACTTCTAAGCTCCTCCTTTAGCTAAATGTTCTGTTGATCAAAGCATGTGAGAGATAATGTTATCAGCAGCAAGAAAAAAGATTTTCACAAACTAATTTTTTCATTCCCATATCGAGTTTCTAATTTCTGAAGTAGGGTGAACAGAACCAGTGGCAGAGAGCTACAGGGATTAATTACCCAGCCGTACTTGCCAAAAAATACCATATTTATTACTTTAATGTCTTTCATGTAAAAAAAAAAAAAAAAAAGACTATTTCTCCCAGCATCAATTATTTTTAGGGTACTAGATTAAATAATTCACCCTGAAGTGGGTGAAATTCAAGGTCTTCTAAAATATTCTGTGGTCAAGTTCTAGGGCAATGGTTTTAACAGAGAGATTTTCTTTTCCTCTAAGGCTCCATTTTTATTAGGTGGCATTTGTATTTTTCTGTAGAATCACTCTGTTTACACTGGAAATCAATAGCTTCAGTGGTATTTTCTGTCTACGCAATTCTGGCAGCAAACTAGTTTTACCGTATAGAAGCACAACTGAGCCCAAGGTAAGGAATGTACCAAGCACAGGGGCCAAATCAAGGTTCCACAGGTGAAGGTACAGCATTATTTTGATGATCATGTGAATTAGGGTTTTAGAATAAAGTAAAATTCAAAAAAAGTCAGTATATCTGTGGAATTAGGGACCCAACCACGCGCTTTCACTAGAACCCCTTAATTATTCAAAACAAAAGAACGTTTATGTGTAGACAACAAACCTTGAGCCAGTACTAGGAGTACCACTCATTTCCCTCATAAAGTAAGTGCTACATTAAAGGACAAGCCCAGCCTTTTCCATTTGTGAGCTTGACTAGGCTTTCATATTCTAAGCTTCAAAAGAAATTCCTCTGCCAGTTTCCTAGGGTTTGGGAAATTTCATTAGCATTCATGATATTGCTTTACACAAATTTGATTATCAACATATTGCCTTAATTACTTAGAAACCAAATATACCAGATAAGTATCCTGAGGGGGTAAATGTCCTGAGGCTATTTTAACACCCATCCATCCCTCATCTACTTGCTCCTGGCCGTCCTGTTTCAAGACCTGGCTGGTTTACTTGGCTGCAATTCATGGAAACTTTCTTCCCTTCAAGATATCTGTTTGTGCTTTAAGTGAAAAATGCCCTGGAACGCTGTGCTCAGGAGGAGTGGTTATCACATGTCCTCTTCTCAGCTGGAGCCTTCCAACCGCGGAATGGCTGCTTGTGCAAGAAGCTCAGGTACAGAAGAGCTCTAGTGGCAGACCACAAGCACCGAGTGTCCTCTTCCAGGCTCAGTGAGTGAAGAAAAAGAAATGTTTGCATAAGCTGCTGGCGAGGCGTGCCTTGATTGGGACTGAACAGCAATATAGGCACACCAAATTAATATAATTGAGGAAAAAAAAAAAAGGCACAGAAAACCTCAGAATGGCTGTATCAAACATCTTGCTCAGACTTGTATCCTGGCTCTGACAGTTATTAGTAGTGGGAAAGTGTAAAAGTGAGGCAGCGTGTGGGCATCTGTGCCCAGAAAAGTCTCCAAGCCGCCAGTAATTTGTACATCAGGAACTTATTGAACACTGTGCACTGATGCCAAAAAATTTAGATTTAGTCTGTTTTACTGCTAAAGCAAGATCTTCTCTGAGAGCTCTTTTTGTGTTCCTCTCAGTGGGACCTACTGTTTCTATAAATTCCCCAGCAGGCTATTGGATATGCTTGAAAAAAGGTTTACTGCTTGTTCTTTTATCTTTTGCAAACTGTTCCTTAAAGTCTTTTTGGTTTCACTTATTAGCTGTTTACACTTAACCTGCCAGAATTTATAATCCTACTTTCCTCCTATGGACATGACGCCAGCTTTCTGAAGGATGCTTGCAAAATGCAGGCAATCCAAGAGAGAGGAAATCCTACCTCCCATGAGATAAAAACCCAAAAAACCCCAAACCTCAGCCACAGTTTCAACAAACTCTTTAGCAAACCTGATTGTTCAAATGAAAATCAGACACCCAGCAATGTTTGGTGGATGCCTGGGTGAGCACGATGAATGTGTGTGGCAGACACAACGCTGTCGGACGCTACATCCCTCAGGCCCTGTCTTCTGACATTGGGATTAAAGCAAAGGCACAGAATTTAATTCGGTGCAGCAGGTTGAGTAACAGCCTTGCTGTTACCTGTGCAGCAGCCAGGGACAAGGCTCCATGGCGGTTCTAGCTTTTAGCTTTGTTATTTGTTAAGCGAAGGTGACAAAGCCTGATTTGGCACAGCAAGCTGGCAAGCGACTGTACTGTCCAGCAAACATTTCTGCTACTCAGAAATAATAACTGTGCCATTATCTGACGTGACTTGCGGAAGAGTGGGCTGAAATATTAATATTCTGAAAGGTAGATAAAAAGTAAAAGTATTATTACAGTCTTTAGTCATTGTATTATGTTTCATTTTTTCCCATTTTTCATTTGAAAAGAGTTGCATATAGAATTGTAAGCAGCTGAAATTATGCTTGTGGCAAAAAAACCCAAATGCAAACTTTATAAAAAGAAAAAAGACAATCCATTTTAAAATACTTTTTATTCCTCTCCTTAACAATTAATATATTTCTATCAGCCACCTAAACTTAAGAAGACTGGCCCCAATATGGTCCAAATTAAATATTTTGATTATGCATGTGCCAAACCCTTAATGGAAGCCATCAAAAATGAATCACTGGGCTTTTTAATTTTATTTCAGTGAGAAAAACTGAAAACAATAAATTATGATTGCCCCTAGCTGACTGCCCTGCCACTCTCCCTCTTCTGGGGGCTTGGGAAGATTTTTTGTAAGACTCATTGTTTCTTCAAGCCAGACCATGAACACACTTAGCTCAAAGTCATTGCCCTTTTTACAGTGGTGGCATTTAACTGAGGCGTTACTCTGCAGACAGGACTGTCATTAGCAGTGGCCACTCCTTTGCCTTTTCTGAGGAGAAATCTCCCTTCCTGCGAGCGTAACTGTCCCTTCTAATGCAGTCACCAACCTCTCTCTGCCACTGCCCTTTTCCCACTTGGAACAGCTGTCCCTTAGAGCTTAACTGTTCCTGACTGCACATGTTAACTTAAATCTAGTTTAATGATCTCAAGGCTCCCTTGAATTGGATTTTGAAGGGAGACACTTTATTTCTACTCGATCAGAATGCAGTTATTCTTTATTTGTACTAAGGCAATAAATAAGTATTATTCCCTTTGGTTTCATTTAATATCTTTAGCGTTACCTGCTACTCCTGGAGTACTTATTAGACCCTCAATAGACAGGAATGATAACGTGCCTCTCCAGCCACCAGCTGTACATGGAAAGACATTTGTGTACCACACACAACACAGGACCAACACCAATTTAGGACCAACACCATGCGTGAGCATTTCCTCATATCTTAAGAGCTACAAGACTTTCAGCATGAAGGTTTTTTTCTGGTAAGTTTATATCATTATACCACTTGCATATTTCTTTCATTTAATATTTTAATTTGAAAACATTTTTCTTTATTCATATTTAATATTTCCAGCAAAAGCAGTTCTCTAGTTCTGGAACTGGTTCCTTAAACTTGTTTTCTAGCTCATGTCTGGGACTCAGAGTCTCCTTGCTCCTGACCTTTTCAGCTCCCTGCTCCCCTCTCTGTTTCTGCTTTTCTACCAGGACTGAATGGAAGACATGAGGGGGGATAGCATTGCTCAGACCACTTTGAAGAAAGAGGGGATTGCAACTCTCTGTAGAAAGGGTAGAGAAATGTCACAGCTGTATCTGTGATCACAGTTAGTTTTCACAAGGGGTTGAAACCTAGTAGGTTAGACTTTAAAACAAACTGAATGAACCGTGTGGTTTCAAAATCCTTTGAACGAAAGAGAATTGCCTCTAAAACATATTTTTCTAACAGGCAGTTTATACCATATGGGATTGTTTGTATGTTTAAGGCCTGTGAGGTTACTGCTACTGCCTGTCCTGCTGTCACCTTCACGCCTACTCTATCACCAAGACCTTCCAGTTTTTCACAAGGTGAGCTGGGCAACCTCGACTGATTTTTCAGGCATTGCCTGTTGAATGGAGAACTTCATAAATGGCTTGCTCTAGCCCCTCAGCTTGGGCAGAAAGCTCTGCCAGCAACTGAGAGACCAGGAGGTACCTTCAGAGACCTGTTTCCATAACTAGTCTGGACTGACCCAGGGCAGGTATTGTCTTGTCCTGGGCAGGGGCAATGCAGCTCAGACTTCACCAGGCCATGCTAACAGGGAGAAAGGAGCTGAGAATCTCATCCACATCCAAGGCAAAACATTTTCGAACTCTCTGAGCTCAATATTGAACAGGTTTTCCTTGGTGCAGACATTTAGGTGTATGTGTTCCTGGCCTTGCTTCCCCATTTCCCCATTCTGTCATGGGGCAGCTGGCAAGCCTGCGGTGGTTCTTCTTCTCTCTTCTATGGATTTGATGAGGATGCCTGAAAGGTGCATTCTGAAAGTTTAAAAAATGCTGCAAAATTTCAAAATCCTATGAAACTTGTAATAAATTAAAAGCAGTTGACACAGTTTGCCTTGTGCAGCAGTATGGATAAGCTGTAGGACAACACCCCCTATTGAGTTCCCAGTCCTCCTCATGTCTGCATCTCAGTCCTCCTAGACATTTATACCCAGAATCAGAGAATCACAGAATCGCCTAGGTTAGAAGGGACCTTTAAGATCATCTAGTCCAGCCATAAAAAAAACCAAAACAAAACCAACCAAACAAAACACACACCAACACTAAACCATATTCCCAAGCACCATGTCAATTTGTCTTTTGAATATCTCCAGGGATGGTGCCTCAACCACTTCTCTGGGCAGCCCGTTCCAATGCCTGATAACCCTTACAGTGAAGAAATTTTTCCTAATATCCAACCTGAGTCTCCCCTGGCACAATTTGAGGGCATTTCCTCTTGTCCTACCGCCTGTAACTTGGGACAAGAGACCTGCTCCCCCCCTCACACTTTTTGATCAACATAGATTCTCTAAAAAGGTGCAAAAGGTTATATTCAGTTCACTTTAGTGTGTTTGTTCTCACCGTGATGGAGACCTTGGGCTTTTTTTAAAGCAGTGAAGTCCAAAATCTGTTCTATGTACGTGGAATAAATGTATTGATATTCCTCTAAACTGCGTATGTTTAATAGGGTATTTTGGCATTCGGAGTGTGCTTAGAAATGATCTTGAAATGAACTGTTTTCTTTTGGTTTCCGGTAATATTTTGATCCTGGAATAGAAATGTTAACATCATTATTTGACTTAAATGAAACAAATAATTTTTATATGGATTGCAAAAAATCATCCTCTAAATTGTGGGGCTAGAAAATTAAGTATTAAGTAGAAACTGTAACTCGTAAGGAATTTCTGAAAATAAACCACAAGTAACATAATTTAGTCACCTGAAAAAGCCAAGAATCCAGCTGCAGCAAAATAGCACAAGCAGTAAGTAACCTGACAGAGCAGAGCGCCAAGAGTTGCACTCTGAAATCAGATTAATCTGTTCTCTCTTTCAGATTTCTCCATGGTGCTGTGAATGCCTCACTCGGATATAAGTCTCTGAAATACAACTGTTCTTTAGTAACATGAATAATCCCACTGTTCTTATTTAAGTAAGGATTAATTATATGAATAGTCCATTGGGAACTGCTTCCTCAGGAATAAAGGCAGATAATAAGGAAATGAAAGGCGTATTTTTGTAATGGGTATTATGGAGGTATCTAAAACACATACCCAAAAGCTAAGAGAGTGTGCTCAAACCTTTTATTTGATCTTACCCACGTGTATGGTGAGTGTACCATTTGAATACACAGGTGTGCAAGCACAGTAACAAACTAGTGAATCAGACCCTTAGCACTGGAAAAAAAAGAAAAAAAAAGAAAATACGAAGATGACTTGTTTTGCTTCAACCACCACCTGGTTTTAAAAGATCTGTAAGAGTCTAGCTGTGTGTAGGAGTTGGAGAAAACAGTAATTTGAAAATACCTTCAAACATACTTGAAATACCAGAACTTGATCTGATTTAAGGATTATTATTGGGTTTTTTTGCTAAGTACATTAATTTGGATTTATAGTTTAGTCCTGTTGCAATTAGGAAGATGTTAACTTCACTGGAGCACCACTTACAACCACCTTCAGAAACCAGGATTCTCAGCACGATGACAGATGTTTGCATGCATGATACTATGTCTGCAACTGATGTTCAAATAGGACTCATTCCCAACAATGTTAAGGGCAGGTTTCCCAGATGTGGAAATGATGGCACCTTTGGGTTCTCCCTCCCTTTACTCCATTGCTCCAGCAACTCTAAGCTGCTCCTGGTGTTATTCTAAATGTATGAGAAGGAACAGCATTTTTGACAGCCTAATTTGGTAAAATAAGAGCAACACTCCATAAAACAAAGAAAAAGCACTTTTCAAGCTTTTGGGCATGCTCAGTGCAAATTCTGGAAGATTTCCTGTGAACACTCTGTGCATTAGAGCTTCTCAAAGAAATAGTTAAAAAATCCTGGTAAGTGCAGGTGCACAGCAGCCTCGGGGTAGGGACAGGCACTGGCACTCAGCACTGCGTGTGACTGTCAGCACTGAAACTAAACCAAGAAAAGGGAACTGGGATCCTCAAACATTGCAGAACACATTGAGGCTGAAGTTCTGTTTTGATATTCCTTTGGTGGATGATCAGGTTCGATAATCACAGAATCACAGAATCCTCTAGGTTGGAAGGGACCTTCAACATCATCTTGTCCAACCATCAACTTAACTCTGACAAAAACCAAAACAAACCAAAAACCAAAACAAAACCAAAAAACCACCACAAACCAAAACACCACACCACCCACACAAAACACACAACACCATCATTAAACCAT
>JAOXJM010000023.1:41496502-41511993 GCA_026413425.1 Tringa solitaria | reverse complement strand
CCTCTCTACACCCTCCTTTCAGGTAGTTGTAGAGAGCAATAAGGTCTCCCCTCAAAATCACTACCCTTAACCACTCATTCCTCTTCCCTTCAGCCTCTGGAGTGTAACTTCCCTTGGTTGTGCTTATTCAGTTGTCTGTAAAACTCCAGTTTCTCAACCAGATTAAACACAGTCTGAGGCTGGGTGGCTGCTGCCCTTTCTTCCTGCTGCTGCTCCTACGTCAGCCCTGGAGACTGTTCAGCTGCAGACAAATTGGACCAGGGATCTGTTCTCACTGCAAACTGACCTTTAAGGAAGAATTGTGCTCAAGGGCTACCATCCACACAAGGAAAAGTGAGGAAATACGAGGATGACACAGGGTGGAATTTGGGGCTGACTTCACAGCACGACACAAACTGGCTCAAACTGGTTGTGAAACTGCAGAGTAAATGGGACACGCGAAATGATCCTGTTCAAAAGCACCTTCAAATTTTTAGCTTTTTTTTTTTTTCCCTACTGACCTACTTTGCAGCAGTTACACAAACAACTGCATTGGCACACACAAGGACATGCTGAGCTGTGGTACAAAGATCTGTCGCCACAGAGCAACTGTGGAGACAGTGAGCTTTTTACCTAGAATTGCTGCCAGAGAAAATTTTCAGTGTGTCATGTATCATGACAAAAAGGCTGCAAAATCAAGCAAGGAAATGCACACCCTAAAATCACTTAATGAATGGTTCTCAAAGCACTGCCCATCTCTACAATACATGTAAATTCTGTGGAAAAGTGATAAAACTAAGCAGTCTCTAGGAGTACCTGACTTTTGTGTCTGTCTCGTGTATCCCACTTCTGTTGTTAGGCTTTTAAAGTTTAGGGGTTTCTGGAATTTTGGGACACATTTTTGTAGTGACAGCTTGGGGCTGACCACTGCAATGGTTTTTCCGAGAGACAAGGTCTGCTCTCCAGCCATGTCTTCCTGGAATTCAAAACTGGAACATGGGCTCTACAAATGAAGTTGGACTACTACCTAGTTGATTTGCCAGCTGCTTGTGTTTTTCTGAAGCTGAATTAGACATTATCTAAGCATAAAACTGCACTTTTCTATGTACTTGTGTCATCATCAATGAAAGTGACAGTTGATCATAAAACCTTCTAGATCACTTTGGACTCAAAGGGCTTGTAACAAACTGGGTTTGTGTCTCAAAAGAAAATTCAAGAGTAAAGATTTAGCCTCCAGGAATCATCTACATTAATGGCTTTTAACTCATTTTTAGTGTCCTAAAAATTTTCCAGGGAAAATGGAGAAGCTGTTATTAAGCATGGTACATGTAGCAACACATACTTTTTTCTGACAAAAGGCTTTACCGTTGCCACCCAGAGCTGGAGCCCTGGCATCTGAAACAGAGAACCAAAATCATTACTCGTAGCACAGAACCAGCGGCCTCTGCATCTTGCTTTGCTTGCTTAAGTTACTGAACGAGCCAAGGAAAACAGGAAAGGACGGTCAATAATCCATTTTACAGACTTCCTTTTCCTATTTTGAACATTGAGCTGATTTAAATGACAATGCTGTTCGTGTTCACTACTGGCATTTTAATTACTAGCACTTTAAATGAGTGCAGACGTTATTCCCCAGAGCTATTCTGACTCCTGGCAAGCAGGCCTTCCCTGCACGCACTGTCATGTTTGCAGGCATTTCTGTCTTTTCAAACATGAGTCTTCAGATAAGAAATTGCAAGGACCTATCATCACGTACTATGGAAAAGAAGTGAAACTCTTATGACAAAATGAAACACGAATTATTTGTTTGGTTTGACTGCCAAGGAAACTGTGCCTTCATTCACTCAATTCCTTTTGTATAAACCTGTTTCCAGGTTTACATGCCAGTAACATGCATCCACACAGCACCGGGAAGCCCAATTTCCAGTTTATGTTAAGGCGTATTTGCACGCTTCCCCTCGATTTAATTGCAATACCAGTGTTGTTGGCATTTTAAAGATTTACCTGCCCCTCATCTTCCCGCAATGATGGGACAACTCATTTTGTTTAGCCCTACCCAGCGGCTAAAGTACCCGCCAGTAGCTACAGGGGGCACCAAAAGCTACCGGCACTTCCCGTCAGGACGGTCAGTCAGAAAACCAGGCCTTGCTTTCCCCGTCCAGCCCGACGTTTCGCACCCGCCATCCTCGGGCCGCGGAAGCAAAACGAACCCGGCCCTCGGGGGAGCTCCCAGCCTGCGGAGGGGCGGCTCCCTCAGCGCCGCAGCCTTCCCCTCGGGCAGCGACTCCGCGTCTGTCAGAGGCGGGGGCGCACACGTCCCTCCTCCCCCCACCCCCGCCAACAGCCCAACGGCCGCCCCGCGCGGAGCCGCCCCGCGCTTCCTGCCCGCGCTCTGGGCGGAGCTCGCGCGTCAGTGTCTGAGGCGACAACCCCCGCCGGGCCGCGCGCGCCGAACGGGTAGCACGCGCGCGCCGAACGGGTAGCACGCGCGCGCGCGCGGGCTCCCCGCCTCCCCCGCCCCTGGGGCGCCCCCTCGCCCCGCGGCGCAGCGGTGACGTCGGGGCAGCATGGCGCCCGCGGGCGCCGACCCGCCGGGTAACGGAGGCGAGCGCTGAGGGGTGCGGGGAGCGGTGGTGTGGGCGGGGGGGGAAAGAGGGGGGGGTAGTGTCGGCTGTTCGCAGCGATTAAAAGTTCTGTGAGAGGAGCGCCTGGCGGCTCGGCGCGTCCCGGCCCCGGCCCGGTGTTGGTGTCTGTACAGAGTGCGGCCGCTCCGGGGCTGAGGCGGTGCCTTGGAGTAGGCGTCGGTCTGCCTAGGAGAGAGCTGGGCCACCCGCGCCGTCGGACACAGTTGAGCTGGAAAAAATAAAATTTAAAAAACTAAAACAGATCACCCAAGTGCGTGAGAGGCTAGGGCTCGGTGGCGGGGACTGGGTGTGCTGCAGCTGCTGCGGGGCTCCGGGCCAAAACTGCCATTGCGCGGGTTAAACAGAAGTTGTGGGGAGGGGGAGTAAAACTCGCTGGTAATTGACACTGCGTTTTTAAATGGTCAGCCCTGTCAGTGGCTGCTTTCAGCGGTGCTGAAAAGCGCTTTCCTTCTTAATACTTCTGAGGGAATGCCTGCTGCTGAGCCTGTGCTTCAGCCCAGCCTTGTGTCCCTCGGCTTGTCAGACAGACCTCGGCTTGTCAGGCTCCTCCTGGCTGCAGCGCTGTGTGTGGCACCGACTCTGTCATCAGCTTTTGTGGTCTGAGGTTTTTCCAGATTCTTCTGCTAAAGATGATGTTGACCTGCGTTGTCTTTTTTCATGTGCCGTTTGGGGTCAAGCCATGGCTAGCGACTGCCCTGCCGCTGCAGAACCGAAGGGGTTTGGCTGAGATGGGAAACATGGGAGAGTGTTTCAGCAGCAGCTTGAGAAGTGGTGACAGCTGGAGAAAAGTTCTTAGATGACGGCAAAAATTGCATGCCAGGGCTGTTTGTGGAGCTCCACTGAACATGCAGAAGGCAGTGGAGGCTGGTGTGTACATCTGGCAGTGATGCAGAGGACCTGTGTTTGGGAGCATGCCGTGGGGAAGCTGAGTGGCATGCTTCTCCCTAGCCTTTCAGCACAGGGCATGCCACAAAGCAAGACCACACTGGTCTGGAGGCTGGTTTGTTTCCCCATGGTTCCTGCCTGCAATGAATAATAATCTGTTGTGAGTAGTTTAATGTTGGGAGATGGACAGTTGCAGTTATAACACAGGAAGCTTTCTGAGCAGTTCTTACAGACAGTGGACACAACTAACTAGCTTCCATTATTCTGGGACTTCAGTGACTTTTGTGGTTTGTTGTTTGCCTTTCAAGCTAACTTTGTAAATGCATCAGCTACACAAGTGTCTGTCTGTCTGTTATGGGAGTCATGAATGATTCTTAAGACAAGTGCCAGTGTGGAAGACATCAGCAAGATGCATATAGGTGCCCAAGGTGAAGTGGTAAGATGCAGTGCTTCTCTTTGGATAGGCAGGGTAGCAAATACATTAGCAATAGGATGCTGCTGCCCACTGTTGTAGAGGACCTGCCTGCCATCTGTTGCTACAGTTCATGAAACTCTTAGTGTTGCCAGAGGGCATCCAGTTGAAGAAGATTTAATTAAGTAAACAGTAAGTAATGCTAAGGTGCTTGAGCTGTGAGTGGTAGGCTGATAGCAGGAGCATCCTTTCTAGCTACTATTGTAATTTCTGCATGCTACAGAATAATTTTTTGAATAATGGGGAAACTTGTGCTTGGAGCTGGTGTGGGGCAATGCTGGTTTGCTAAATTAGGATGTGCAAGCGTTGATTGGCCCTGTTGCTTGTTAGGACAGGACCTGGTCAACTTAGGAAATGGGGAGTATTGTAAGTGCCTATAGCTCCTCTCCTGAAGTTGTTCTTCAATTTGTGTTCTTTTACGTTAATGCAATGAAAATACTATAATACTGTCACAGCTGCATTGATCCTTTATTAAAGCTTTGCAAGCAACTTGAAATCCTTTATTCCTTTCCAAGAGTGCCGCACAATTTTATACTAAGAATAAATTTTTAATAAAAGTGCATAAATAATAAAGCCCCACCTTTTGAGAATCATTGCAGGCATCAGAAAAATGCGTTTTTAAGCAAAGTGCAAGCTTTGAAGTCTTGTTTCTTGTGGAGAACATGCGCTTAATATGGCCTGTATGTGGGTTGGGATAAGGAGGTGAAGGAATACCATCTTGCTTTATGTCAAGAGTTGTTTAGTTGCTGTGTTGTGAAGAAGTTGGGTTACAGCTGGGCAAGGTTTATAATTATTAGTGGTAGACTGAGTAGGGGTAAACAGCTGTGCCAGAGGGACACTTTGTGTGCTGTGCAAACTTACTTGGAACCATCTACAAGGGGAAAAGTTGCAGCTGATTTAATTTCTCTTTTCCAGGCTAGTCATTCCCTTGTTAAGCAATCTCAAGCCAGAGTGTTTAGCTTGGGGAAGTGAAGGAGGATATTGGGTTTTTTTATTCTGCGTTCTGTATCCCATTGGCCTTTAAGCCAATACTGTTGGGTCACTTTTGTTCTGTCTTGGTATTGCCTGCTAAACTAGTTCCAGCCCTAGAACACTCTGTGGTAACACACTTTACATTTTAAGTTTCCGTGGAGTGTAAAGTCAAGATAATTGGTCCTGAGTCTTGTTAGTGCCATTGGTTTGCTACTATTTCTGTTACAGCTATGGAGGCAGTTTTTCTCCTGGACACTTCCAAATAGAAGAGGAAATCAATTTCCCGAAGGTTGCCAGTGTTCTTTATAAAACAAATTTTCATCAGTTTCTGGCTGAGCAGAGGCAGGAGCAGGGTTTGTAAACAACAAAAAAAAAGGTGGGGAGGGGAAAGGCTGACCTGATTTTTCTCTTTGTAGGAATTTCTCCAAACATTTTTTTTTTTTGCTTATTCTGTAACGAACTCTTGTGCCGTGTCTGTGCGGGAGAGGGGAATTATGTGAGTGGAATGCCAAATTAAGGTGATGTTACTTGTTTAGCAGAGCTGACTCCCAGCCTCCTCCCTGCTTTTCTCCCAAGGGCAGAGTTCAGCACTTCTAGCATGCCGTTATGAATTGATCCTCTCTGATTTCTGAGGTCTTTTTGGACCTGTCTACAGACTTTGTTTCCAACTTGAAAATTGCAGCATCAGCGTGCCAGAGCATGGCTTCAAGTAGCACAGGCTCCTAATGGAAGAAGAGTCAAGCATTATCTTCATATCTTCTATCAAGCAAGGACAGGTAAATTGGGTTTTGGTAGGCTTGGAGCTATGCCATGCATTTGTAAAATGTAGAGTCTGTGCACCTCTGGCACTGACAGCCACCTTCATGGTTCTCATCGTATTTCCTGCAGCTTTTTGAGATGCGGCTGAAGAAGCACAGATTTGGAAAGCTTCTTCAGAATAAGGCTCTGCATAGAGCTAGGGGCAGAGATGAGGCAGAAATCTGTGCTCCTGTGAGCAGAAAACTGTACACTGAAGTGGCACCTGTTCAGCAAGGCACACTGTACAGGAAGCAAAACAGACTAGATGAGGTGCAGGATTTAAAACCATACAGGTAACTTTGTTTGCTTCCCAGTGTGTATGAGAAGGTAGTTGGGAAGCACGTAGGTAAAATGGACAGAAGCCTATAGAAAAGAGGACTAGTTCTGGGAAGGCTCCAATGGCCCAGCTCACCTGTGTGGGCTGCAGCTCTTGGTGTCAAGGAGTTCACTTAGAGGCTACATTAAGGCAAAAGCAAGCTAATTTGTATGTCTCGTTGGGTTGTAGCTCTTGCAAAGCACATGAGTTACGCTCCATGGGAGTCTGCATTGCAGTTGTACTTTCAGATATAATTTTTTGGGTCTTGCTTCTGAAAGCCTCTAGCTCAAGGACTGATTTTATTTTCATGAATAATTTGATGGTTTAACATGAGTAGGTTTAAGCCTCTTGCATAAGAACCTGCTGAGCTTGCCTGCATGGTGTTAAAACCTTCAACTTGAAATGAGGGTAGCTTGCTTTTTGGTATTTTAATCTCCCTTCAAATGCTTCATACTTGTGATAGAGCAAATTTTCTTAGGTTTCTCTGAGACTACATCTAATTTAGGGCTATTTTTTTCAAAGTGTTGGTGTAAATGTAGCCTTGTAACACTTTTGTTCAGGAAATCCCGTTGCCAGAGGTTGATGTTTACAAAGGAGACAGAGGAGTCCTGCAAAGACTTTATTCAAATAAAGGGAGAGTCTGCTGGGGCATTCCCCTCTGGGGTCTCTCAAATTGCAGGAGGATGCATTCTCCATTTTGTCCTAATTCCCTGGCTGCATGTAACCCTCTTCCTTTCCCCATTGGCTGAGGTACTTGGAAGGAACAGACTTGTTGATCTGCCTATTACATAAAAGTTTAACTTTTGCAATTTTTCAATTGTCTAACTTCTGCATTTTCAGTTATTTCCCCTATTTTTCGGTTATGTCACTCCTGCAGTTTCAATTAACTTTCCTATTCTTTTGGTTATCTCACCCCTGCAATTTCAGTTAACTTTCCTGTTTGTGGAGACACTCTTATCCGTATTTTATCACCTCTTTGTGAAGACACTCTTATCCCTATCTTATCACTTTACTCTTGGCCTCATCTTCTCTCCAGCATATTCTTTTTTAATAGTACTGTTGTCAAAACAGAAGTTGCATTGCAAGACTGCAGAAAAAAAGTCAAATCAGGTAGCAGGTGCCAGTGACTTTTGAGTACTACTTTGTGTAAGTTGTAATGAGGTGTAAGGATGTTTTTGTGCTGCAGAAATCATCCTTTATTACAAGTCTTTTGATGATTGTGCATAATCAAAATGTAAAACAGGTGTTTACTCAAATTGAGTAAGCCCAAGCTGAATGAATGAGAGAGATGAAGAGTAACACATCATTCATCTGCATGGTTGTGAAAGGTAAGTGGGGTCCCACTCTTGTAAATTGGGTTTTTGGTAAAGAGGCTGTTTGATTATTTTGCTATACACATAGGAGTGTGTCTTTGTTCCAAAATGATTCTCGTGTGTTCTGAAAAGTAGGATTACTTTTGTTGGGCATTTTTAAGCTTTGTGCTGCTTGTTTTCTTTTTCTTATTAATGTCTCAGATTATAGTTTTGGCTTTTTGTTTGGTGTTTGGGATGGGCTTTGTTTGGAATCTTAAAGCATTACAATATACATCTTTATTCCTAATGATAGCTCTGAAATTTCTACAGTTTTCTGTTTCGGTCATTATTTTACTTACCTGGTCCAATATCTTATAATTAGCATGTGATTTGCCTGACTTTTTTTTTTCTTTTTTTTTTTTCTGGCATTGTTGTGGAGCAAAAAATCTTGTAGTGTTTATGCAAAAGAAAATAAAACATGATGCTTATCTGTCAGTGTATCTTGGTGTTTGCTCACTAACAGAAGTGCAAAATTTATTTACTGTTCTAATCCTAGAAAGACTCACAGAATCACAGAATGATATGGAGTTGGAAGGGACCTCTGGAGATCATCTAGTCCAACCCCCCATCTAGTCTTCAGCTCAGTTGAAAAATTGTTTCTGCTTGCTCAGTTCATTTCTCTTTATCATTATGGCATAGGCAATTAAAGTGGAATATTTTTTTTAGTGACGTTTACTAGTTTCTGGATTGTACTTGTATACCACTTACAATACGGTGTCTGGTACCAAAAGGCAGCTCTGTTTGCTGTTGAAATATTGTTGTAGAGGAAATTATCAGGCTTTTCAGTGTTGGAGGCAAGCTTATATAGAGAGTTTGGTGTATGCCCTTGTGAACTTTTGATACTCTTGTTCCTGCAGCTGACTGTGTGCGGGTGACTGTACTTAGATGAAGGACCAATTGAGTCTAATTCTGTTTAGGTAGACGCTGCTGTTACCTGACATCATGTGATTGGAGCTGTAGGTGAAGTAAATGAGTTACTGTTAGATTTCAGTAGATGATTAGCTATTTTATTCTGTTTCTTAAATGGGAAGAGCTCAGTTTGCACAAGTGTATAAATAGGGAATTTCAAAGCTGCTTAAATATTGGATTTATTTTCTTACAGCTGATCCCCAGAAAACCATGGGAGATGAAATTGAATCAGTTCTGCGGGAGCGGATAATGGTTTTGGATGGAGGTATGGGTACCATGATCCAGCAACATGCTCTGTCAGAAGAGGATTTCCGAGGGCATGAATTTAAAGATCATTCCAGGCCTTTGAAAGGCAATAATGACCTTCTCAGTATAACTCAACCTGATATAATCTGTGACATACACAAGGTAGGTGGTTCTGATTTCTGTGTCTTTACAAGAGAAAGAAGGAGAATTTGGCGTCTGTCTTCCTATTTTCCATGCCACAGGCTACTGGCTGTCAGGCGTCTTTTGGAGATAGGGAAGAGAGTGCTAGGTAACCATGCGAAAAAGAATGAGCAGATTTGACTTTTCTGGTTGTGTGAGCACAGCACTTGTGTCTTGGTTCCTGATGTCACCCAGGCAGTGTTGTTTTTAAACCCCTTTTTGACTTGTGTCCCTGATGCATTTCTATTAATTGTAGATTCAGATTTATTTCATTTTGCTTTCCTCTTCTCCTCCTCAACCAGCACTCGAAGTGCATCTAAATAGGACATAAGTGAATTCTAGATGCATGTTTCTGTAATTGTGTATTAAAGAGCTGTTAAATGTGGCAGCCTGAAGCAGGCCTCTCCATAATTAATGAGAATATGGGCTTCCTAATGAGTATATGTGCTTCCATATTCTCGTTTTTTCCCTAGAATATTAATGTGTGGCCCAGAGAATAAAACAGTCTAGAGTTAAACATTAGGAATTTGCAAACAGATTTTATTATTTTCTTATCTTCAGTTAGACTTTAAAAAACAACTTCTTAAATCTTGTATTTCTTGAGTTGCAAGTATTTTTAGATCTTATGGTAATAATTGGAACGTTGGTTCCAATGGCAACTAGTTGGTATTCAGTTGAAGTGTCACATTCCCTTCTGGGTTTTACCAATTGTTTATTAAAAAGATCCGTATTTCATTGATTAGAATCATAATTGGCTTACGCTTGCTAAACTTGGTACATAATATGTACTTTTATATTTCTACTCTAACTGTCATTCTTTGGATTTTAAGAACGATGAGTTGAACAGAATCAAAGTCTTTGCCCTACAAAAATTTCAAGAGGAAATATTTGTAGATTGAGTTCAGTCCCTAGACTGTAAACTGAGCTGTAGTGGTCATGAACTTTGGAATTTATAATAGCTTGTGGTTTTAATTGGGTAAGCTGATTTAAAAGTTGAATTCTTGCAAGTTTAGCAGAGCAATAGCGATGTGACTTGAGAATGAATGTATTGAGTCAAACCAGTGGTAGCCTGCTGTCGTCCCTCCAGGGGCCAGTTGCAGGTACTTTAGGAATAGTGTAAGAAAAGAACAAGTCTGTGGTGGTCCCCATGCCTGCAGTAACTTTTGAGTCAAAGTGCTTTTTGAGCCATGGGTGGTGACTTCATATTTTTAATAGCTACCAGTGGTTATTCCTTCTGAGAATTGGACAGAACATAAAATAACAGATTAAAATATTTCTACAAAGTAACTATAATCCCACTTTATGTATGGTTGATGGGGTTTTTTTAATGGCCCAGTGAGTCAGATGTCACAGATAATCAGTAACTTGAAAAGTTAATGTTAGCTTGTCTGGCAAAGTAAGATTCAGTGGTCAGAGAGGTATTTTATGTTCCTGCTTTGTGCACATTATTTCCTTCTATGGGCTTTTGCTAAAATGGTAGATCGGACATAAACAAAAGCTAGTACAAAGCTGTACACATTTAGCATCTTTCTGTAGTCTAGATGATCTTCAGAAACTTCATTACTTGGTTATTAGTGTACACATAAGAACTTGCATATTTTCATGTAGCTACTTGCAGGTATTTCCATATATATCCAGGAGGAGATGAGAGAAAGCATATTAGTTTGCAGCAAAATATATTTTAAAGCAAATTTAATTCTTTTCTGCTGTCGTTTGGATCAAGACTTTGTTTGCTGTGTTGAACCTGCTGAACTCATCTGCTTCTTACAGGAAAATCTGAGTGGTTTATATTTAATGGCCACATCACTATTCTTCACTTACTAGCATTTAGAATGTCTTAATTTTTTCAAATATGTAGGGGTCACCTAAGTGTTAACCTAATCAAAAAGAGGAGTTAGGGAGGGAGGAGGGCAACTGGTAGAGGTTATCAAAAGACATTATAGAATCTGCGAAAATATTTCAGTTTGCATTGATTTCAGTTTACTTCAGTGGGAATTAGACAACCAAACTGGAGCAGAAAGCTTAATTATTCTGTGAATCTGGGCCATTAGTTAAATGCTAAATGTGATCTGCACAAAACCTAATTCTTCCTAAGCTTGTATCCTGTCCCAGTATGCTCTTGTGCTGTACGGCTACCTTCAGAATATCTTAAATTTTCTAATCCTCTGTTGTTTAACTGGTGCCTTTTCCAAGTCAGCCCACAGCAGCCCTCACTTGCTGATAGCAATTGGAATATGTCCCACCACGTCCCTCTGCAAAAATCTAGAATGTGTTCCAACTGCTGGACTAGTGGCATTTACTGACTGTAAATGTCACCTGTTAATAGAAAGTGTGGCTGACACTAAAACTCTGAAAATTGGTTACATGGAGCACTTCTGCTGCTTTGGCCCTGTGCTTTTGAGTAAGGCCTTCAGAGTATGATCTGCTTTGAATTAGGAGATTATTTGTGACATTCTGTCAACTGAATGAGACAAAATAGTTGGGTTGCTTTCATTCCAGATCTCAGTCTTGAAGATTTTTTTCATGTCTTGCAGGAATACTTGCTGTCAGGCGCTGACATCATTGAAACTAACACTTTCAGCAGCACCCGAGTTGCACAAGCTGACTATGGCCTTGAACATTTGGTAAGAATGCTAAACTATTTATTCATTAAAATGTTAATCAAGATTTTTGTTTTAGCAGCCAAGATTAGCTTAGTCCCAGAGTCCATTGGTATTGTGTTTATTGACTGCATGCTGTCTCTAGAGTCTTGTGGTAGGGTTGTAGCTCATTTCCACTGCTGTAAACAGCTGTACTTGCTTTGTGTGACAGTCATAGTATGCCTCTTGTTGATGAAGGCACAGGCAATAATAATTTGTCCTAAATTTTGTTTGAGCATTCCCAGAATATCTCAGTTATGTGAACAGGGATGTTTTGCTTCAGTCTCTCCAACTTAGCAAATGCCACAATGGAAGTGCTTTTTTCCTGGATATTTGCGTTGTTTGTACTGGTGTATGTAGTTCTTCCAAGCTTGCATTTGTCATACCTGCTCTGCGTTATGTGTTGTTTTGAGAATTTGAGAAATCTGTGAAAGAAAATACTTGGAAATGTGCTACTTGAATAAAAAGTGAATTTAAAAGTAGGTTAATTTTGTCCTTGAAGTCCTATTCTTCAGCTTTTATTGACTTCAGTAGGATTTAATTAGTACCTTACAGAATGAAATTTTATGATTGGGAGCTGTAGGCTGGGGTGTACGTGGGATGAGACCTGTCATGGACTCTGTTGCTGAGATGTATAGGGCTATTCCTTTGGAAGTTTTGTAATAGTGCTTATATGTATTTGTATGGCTTAGGGAGTCTTCAGAGTATACTGGAAGCTACTGAATGGAAGTGTTATGTTTCTCTGAGGATGAGTTATGCTGTACTGAACTGAAGGCTACTCAGTAAATTTCTGTAATTGTTCCAGGCGTATCGGTTAAACAGAGTCTCTGCACAGGTAGCCAGAAAAGCAGCAGATGATGTAACTGCTCAGACAGGTAAACAATATTTATTTTAATTTCTTATTTATTTGTGGGGTTGACTGTCTTGCTACAACTTTTGCAAGTTGCTAACTAGAGGATAGCTTGATGGTTTACATCGCAGAGACGTAACTTGCAGGCGCTTTTCATTTTAGGCACAGTAGCAGTTTCACATCTTTATTCATATCCTACTAATTTCAGCATGTTTGCAGGATCTTAGTGCGTTTTGCAGGATGGCTGTCCTGTGCCTGTTTCAGACTGCAGGTGTACAACCAAGCACTATACAACTGCTTGCTCGCTCCCCCTCAGCGGGATAGGGGAGAGAATCAGAAGGGTTAAAGTGAGAAAACTCATGGTTTGAGATAAGAACAATTTAACAAGTAAAGCAAAAGCTGTGTACGCAAGCAAAGTGAAACAAGGAGTTCATTCACTACTTCCCATGGGCAGGCTGGTGTTCAGCCATGTCCAGGAAAGCAGGGCTCCATCACACCTAATGGTTACTTGGGAAGACAAACACCATCATTTCTGAACGCCCACCCTCCCTGCTTCCTTCTTCTTTCCCCAGCTTTATATTGCTGAGCATGACATCATATGTTACAGAATATCCCTTTGGTCAGTTGGGGTCATCTGTCCCGGCTGTGGTGTCTCCCAATTTCCTGTGCACCCCCAGCCTACTTGCTGGGAGGGTGAGAAGCAGAAAAGGCCTTGACCCTGAGCAAGCACTGCTCAGCTATAACTAAAACATCTCTGTATTATCAACAAGGTTTTCAGCACAAATCCAAAACATAGCTCCATAGCAGCTACTATGAAGAAAATTAACTCTATCCCAGCCAAAATCAGGACAAGGCAATACACATTTTCCAGATGTGTTTTAAAGAAAACAAATTCAGCAGGGACTGTTACAAGTTACTTAGGTTTGTACAGCACAAGTCTTTGTACAAAAGAATTAGGATGGCTGATTGTAGGTAAGTGTGGATTACCAGATATTCCTTGTTTTAAGTCTTGTGGTTTGACTTTGTAACTGCTGGACTGTGCCTAGTATGTGACCATCATCTGTAAATGTGGCTTTTACCTTCTGGGCTTTATGCGAGAGGGATATAGCTCATTTACGCTGCTGTCGACAATGCTGTCTTTCAAAGACAAGTAATTTCCTCTTGTATTCTTGCATCAAACTGTATTTCAAGCTAACAGCCCTCTGGTGCTGTCCAGATAACACCTTACTGATGTGATTCATAGTATGCAATAAAAATGCAGTATTTGAAATATGCTTTAAAAAAAGGTTGTTTGTTTTTTTTTATGAACACATGCCAGAATGTTCAAATCAGTTTACCTAGTACAAAATGCCAGTACAGTTCTATGCTGTGCATTTAAAGTAATTGAATGAAGCTTCCTGTGTCAGAGATAAGTGATACTTAGAAGAAAAATTGAGCCAATTGCCTTTATTTTACATGTTCTTTTGTCTTGTGTGTATACACTGAACATCTTGTAGGATAAGACAAGCCAGCTGTGTTGGTTAATCTTGTGCTGATCAAACTCTTGATTTGAGGCAGGAGTTTCCTGTCTTATAGTTCTTCATCCCTGAACGATATACATGTCTTGGTGTCCTTGGAGGTTTTTTACATTGACATGGCTGTCATTGTAAAACCAGATGTAAATTCTTTTGTGGGTTTTTTTTTGTGTGTGTGTTTTTTTTTTTCCTCCCTGTGTCTTGGTTTAGGAATTAGGAGATACGTTGCTGGAGCCATGGGTCCAACAAACAGGACACTCTCTGTGTCACCATCTGTGGAGAGACCAGATTACAGGAACATAAGTAAGTATTTGTAACCATCAAGTTATTTAATTTAGGTGATGATCTTGAAAGAGTGAAATTAACATAATTCCTGTTTTACAGCTTTTGATGAACTGGTTGAAGCCTATAAAGAACAAGCCAAAGGACTTCTGGATGGAGGAGTTGATATCTTACTAGTGGAAACCATATTTGATACAGCCAATGCCAAGGTAAGACTCCTGGAAAAAAAAACAACTCAGTAATATATTTGGTGTACTACCTAAGGAAATTCAACATGCTACTTGTAAGAGCTATCAGTTACTGTTTACTAAATACATGAATAGAATCTTCAGTTGCTAGAAAATAGGTAGAATATGAGGAGATGTGTTTTAATGTTAAAACAGCCTTTTTCCAGAGTTTTTTTGTTTGCCTTTTAGTATGTGCTGTTAGGATCTTTCTGGCTGTCTGTTCCAGCTGTTCTTTTATTCCCAGAAGCTCTGTTGTATTGCAAAACATCTCCAGATGCATCTGATGTTTGTATTTTTCACCTTAAGACATGTATGTTTGTGCTTATGATGCACACTGGAGAGGGAATGTCCAATGTATATGATGGCAGGTGTGGGAAGGCTTGTGAGGCAGTCGTGTTAAAATGTGGGGTTTTAGGGAACTCTGGCACTCTGCCATCAGCCTTGAAAAAGAAAAATTGGGAGTAGAGTATCACAAGTGTAAAATAGAAGGAATAAAATGTTGAAATAAGTCACAATTAATGTGATTTTGGCACTTCTTTCTTTATCTTATAATTTTCAGTGCAGGTGGTGGAGTTGTTAGGGTGCTTAAAACGGTGTTGCAATTTTACATGGAAAAGTCTGGCTGGATATGTACACAGCATTTCTTTAGGCTTTTGCCACAGACTGATTAATGTGCGCATGCCATGTCTTGTCCTTTGCAGTCTTGACCAATGGAGATTTGGCTAGCATCCTGTAGGCTTTGCATTGTGCTGAGCTCATGTTCACATGTAACTTTCTTACCCTAAGGAGGCAGGAAATATTCGGGACCTTCTAAGGGGTCACTGTAGTCCTTACTGTTAAAATTTGGGATGGTTAGAATCCTTTGCAAACTGCATGTCTAAACATTCAAGGGCAATGAATGTGTACTGAGAATACTACATACAGCCATGTTTGGGGTGGGTGTTGTCCTGCTGGTGTGATGGAGAAATATATCCCAATGTGGTTTGGGTTTCAGAATAGATTTGGTCTTACTTGGTTACTCCATGGGACTTCCTTTCTACTTGTTGCCAAAATGTGTTTTGGAACATCTGGAAGATGTTAGGGATAAGGGTAAAACCTCTTGAGTGTAATACATTCTTGCAGACAAAGTGAGGTAGCAAGTTGCATAATTAACTCCCCCCCCTTCCCCCCCCCCCAAAAAAAAAACACAACGCAAAATCACAGAAACAAAACACCCAACAAACTG
>JAOXJM010000023.1:41482820-41496402 GCA_026413425.1 Tringa solitaria | reverse complement strand
ACCCAACAAACTGAAGAACTTTGAAATGTCTATTAATACTTTGCAACTCATTCTTCTATAGGCAGCTCTCTTTGCACTCCAGACATTGTTTGAAGAAGAGTATGCTCCCCGACCCATATTTGTAAGTATGTATTATTTAATATTTTACATATATTTAAGCTTGATTTTTGAACTAGCTGAGGCTGCAGTTGATTAAAGTGTTTTAAAATTAAGGAAGTGTGTGTCTTGGAAATATGCTTTTTTCACACAGCTGTAAAAGAAAAAAGTCTTTTGTGAAGAGATTTATGAAATCAGCCTTTGGTAGCTCAGTGCAGCTTATCAACCTGAAGACTAAGGAATGACTTCATTCCAGTGTGTATTTATTCTCTATATTTCCACAGGAAAAGGTCTGTTCATAAGGTTTTTTCAGGCTTGCTGTCTTAAGTGTAATAAGAACCAGTGCTTCAAGGATGAAATTAAGCAAATATTTTCAAGTAGAATATGAGTGGCCATTTGAAGTCAGAAAAGGTCTGTCTAACTCCATATTCTTTCTCTGACATATCTTTTTCTGACAGCAGGCAGTCATGAATATGTAGGAATGAATATAGAAAAAGAATAAGCTTGTTTTGAAAGTTCTGTTATGTTCTACCAGTTTTCTGCAGTTTGCAGCCCAGGCTTTCTGATTTGCAGTTTGTATCTGTTCCTACCTTTTTGTTGAATGTGTTTACTCCTTCCTTTGAACCTATGTGCAAACCTGTGAGGGACACAGGCATCTACAAAATAATCTGTCAGTAACTTTCACAGCTTATGAATGCACTGGTTTGAAGGTTTGCTTGCTTTTAGACATTCCCCTGATGACTTCTTTTGTGTCTTGCCGTTTGTCTCTGGAAAGTGACAGTGAGCAGCTGTTCTGTGTTCCCTTTGCTGTGTAGTCATGGTATTTATAGTCCTCTGTGAGACCCTCCTTTAGTCTTTTTTTTTTTTTTTTTTTTCATCCTGGAAAGCCCTTTTCTATTTAGCTGCACCATGCCATTCATTCTTTATTCTTGTCACCTTTTTGTTTTCCACTTCCTCAAGTCAGAGGGGGATTAGAATAGCATACAGCAGTCATCAAGTGCAGACACCAGGGATGGGTATGATAGCCTAGTGATGTTCTCTGCCTCTTCCATTTCTTTCTGTAGTTCCTGATGTTTTACTTTATGGCTAATGAGCTTTGAAATTGCATTAATAAAACTTTATTTTGTTACTCAGATTAGTTTCTTGAGCAGCAAAGACTAGTTTGGATGTGTCATGTAGAATTTTTCTTGTGTTCACAACTTCATACTTTATCAGCAATGAGTTTCCACTTTTTTGTCATTCAAGTCAGTTAGCACTGAGCGTTTTCTGATTACATAGAGTTGACTTTTTGTCTTCATTGTCCTGAACAGAGTGGTTAGTGAGCTTGGTTGTCTCATTCTCTGCTGCCTTTCCAGTTCAGTTATGTTGAGAAGTACAACCCTTAGCACAGCTCTGTAGGATTCTGCTGATCTCCTCCCTTGACTGAGTAGTTTGAAGGAAGGTAGCATCAGTATTAAAGCATGTTTTGGAGTAATTAGTGGATTTACTTTTGCATGGAGTCTTCTAAACTCATTCCATCTTCTTCTTCTTCAAAAAAAGTAGACTTTGGAACGCTTCTGAATTCTCAACTTTGTAGTTGGGTTCAACATCTGATGTTCCCTTGTAGCGAAAGGAGTAACTTTTTTTTAAGGCTAGCCCTTTTCCCCACCGCCAGCCACCACCGAACAATCTAACAGCGGTGCTGAGACCTGAAACAACAAAAAGGGTGAGGCAGGGAGGTTGAGGGGAATAGGAGAGGAACTGTGACTGCTGATTGCTGCCTAAACAGGTAACTGCTGCAGATTGGTTCAGGGGCCATCATCAGAATCATACCATGGCACTAACGCTACCTTGCTGCTGAATGGTTCATGGTAGTTTTATCTATTTTTTTTTATTTTTTTATTTTTCTCCCCCCAAGTGTAAAAGAGAAAAAACATTGGTCAAAGGTTTGCCTTTCCCCTAGCTAAATATTTAAACATTCTTAGGGAGGAAAATGTTTAATTTTTCTGTTTGAGTTTTGTGACAACACTTTGAGTGGAGCACAGGTCTCTCTGCTTTGACTTTTAGCAATTCAGCCATTTAAATTCCTGTTTTTACTGTTAATTTAATTCTTCTCCTTTCTCTATGTTCAATTGGTACGTAGGTTTCTGGAACCATTGTGGATAAGAGTGGGCGTACCCTCTCAGGCCAGACAGGAGAGGCATTTGTCATTAGTGTTTCCCACAGTAATCCACTTTGGTAAGTGTCTTTCTCTTAGTAAGTTATATGTAGATTGTGATTCTTTTCTATTTTAACCCCTGCAGCTAAATGGAAGCTATACTATCTGTGATCATATTTAATCACGTGTTGCTAACATGTTCTGCTATCATTCCCTCAGCAGAAATTATGTTTCCAAAGAATGCTGAATTTTTAAAACATTGTTCTAAATAATCTGGGGGTTTGTGTTTGCAACAGCTGCTGAAATCACTTTGAGTCTGAAGCGCTTTAGATCAAAGCACTAAAAAAAAGTAATTCTGAATCTGTAGTTTGCCGTCTTTCTTCTGTCTCAGATTGTGCAAGGAGCTAATTCCTGTTATGGGCAGGGATTACATCTCTTTCTTAGAGGGAAGCAGTGCCAGCTCAGGATGTTTCAGGGTGGCTTAAAAGAGCCAATCATTAAGATTTCATTCCAATGTTCTTTTTACTGAACTCTTACAAAAATGTATAAATTCCCTGAGTGTTTTTCTCAAGGATGCGCATTGTTGTTTTGAGAGCTCCTGATGCCTCCATTTACTTGCATTCTTTTCTGTTCAGACAGAAAAGTTGAAAGAAGCATGCGATTAAGATCTGTGAAAATGCATAATAAAACAGGTTTTGGTCATTTTGCAAGATTTTGCATGTTAATTTGAATACCATTCCCTGTTTCTATATTCTTCTGTGTTTCTATGCCCTATTCTACCTCCTCCCTGCCTCCTCTTCCCTCTTTATCACTTTCAGGTTGGTTCTTCACACAAAAACTTACACTGGAAATAGCTATTTCTTTTCCTAGAATATTTTAACTTAAAACATTTAATTCACTGTTAGCAGTGTGTGCCACGCACATTGTGATGAGCCATTGTTTGTTTTTACAACAAAATTCCAGTTAAAATGCACAATCTGTTATCTCGGTGATACAAAAGCAGAAGACTGTGCTCACAGCTTTCCTGACTGCCCTTGAGGCTCCACTTTCCCAGACCAGACGGTGCTCCAGAAGTAACATATGGAGCCTCTTGGAACAGGGTGGTAGTTGACTCCTTCTCTCAGCATCACAGCCTAGTGATCCATATTTGGCATGAGTCTGTCTCAGATAATCTTGCTCATAACTCTCTTGCCTCTGAAGAGGAGACAAGGGCACTGGAGCAGAAATCAAGAATTTATTAAACCATATTTCATAAAAGCTATCTTCTGGGTCTGAGTGCTTAGGGCCTGTTTCCCATTTATGCGAAGGCTACTATACAACACTGTGGCAGAAGGGTTTTAGTTGTGGGAGCAGATTGCATTTAGTATTTTTTCTGTTGCCAAATTGGTACTGAGTGGCTTTAGGGTGGTGAAAAAACTGATTAATAGTAGTATCCTAGGAATCATGTTATACATACCCACATTTCCATTTGGGTTTTGTATGTCTCGTTTAGGGTGATGTGTTGTCCTTAAGTCTGTTTGGTTTGGAGCCACCTTAAAGCCTGTGTGCTTTGTGTCCAGTTGATGCAGGTGGTAGCTGAGAAACTTGTGAACTGCGCTTAGTAAATGCTGGAAGGCGTGTGGCAAGCTGCTTGCTATGAAAGGTACTTAGATGTGGTATGAGTTCCCTTTGTGTTATCTTTGATCCTGCAATTGTTTCTACTGTGGTAACATTAAGAAGATGTATGCCGAGTTTAGGCCCTAATGTGGTGTTTGTTCTGGTCCCGAGGGCGCTCTGCAGCCTTACCTTTCACAGGAACTGGTGTGTGACTGAAATGAGCAAGGCAGGGAGGTGATGTTTAAGATGAGGGTATGATGGTTATTGCAATAGGGTAGCTGTGATAGCATACCAGCAATCTGGTTCAAGGCTGCTGGCTTTTAAGGCATGGCTAACGGTTTGCTTTTCTCACGTTTTTTTCCGTGATGCTGTTGAGTGCTGTGGGGAGATGATACTAGCCACAGAAGCTACTTGATGTTTCTCAGTGAATGTGCGTGTTTGTGCTTAGTTTGACTTGGCAGTGTTGAAACGTGTAATGCTTGGATGGTGTATTTGTCAGCAACCCCTGTAGTGGGTAATCATTCAGGCAGCCTAGAGGGTCAATACCTGGTAAACCAGGTGAGAACATGAAGAATTGCTTGTTTGGTGAGTATGCTGGCTGCTTTTACATTATCTCTCTGGTAAGGTGGGGTAAAGAGAGTGACAGGTGAGTTTGTACTCAGAACCAGAGACAGATGGATATTACATGTGGAAGAGAGAGATGAAGCTGCCTAATACAGAAGAGAGCTTAAAAAGACGGTGTGAGGAGTGTGAGCTGGAAGCTTGTAAATTGAATGACTTAACAGTAGGAAATATTTTGCATTCATCTACATTTGATTAGGACAGTCTTGTTAACCATTCTTACCTTGCTTTGCTTCAAAAATCCTGAGGGATTTTTAAATAAATTGAAATAAATTCCGGAACTTCATTGCTGTAATTAATTATGTATTCCTTGTGTGTCCTGTTTGTATCCAGGGGATCTGTACGTAAGCACTGAAAAGGGAAATGAGAATAAAAGGGTTCTTTTAAAGTTTTCTATTTAAATAGAATGGCCTATCTGAGATGCATTAGAAAAAGCACAGTGAAGGTAGAGATGGCTGTTTCAAAAAACAAACATATAATTCCCCCCCCCAAAAAAGAAAAACAAACTCTGCACCTCTAACCTATTGGAAGAAGATCCTTCAGATCTTAAGGATTTATCATTCAGTCCAACAAGTGAATCTGGCTGCAAGCATTTACTGCTACAGCTTGTGCAGTTACCAAGCCCCTGCCTGCTCCTTGGAAACAGGAGGAAAGTCCAAAACCATTTTGTGCTTCCAGTCCAGTGCAGGGCTTTATTGCTGTTGACCTCTGGGAAACTAAGTGGGTGTACATGCACTTTATTAACTTAGCCATCTGGGAGGCAGCCTCTGTGGCTCAGTTAATTGGGAGATGTGACTGTTATCCATTTCTGTTTTAGGGGCTTAGCTTGCATCCTCTCCATTATTCCAGGAAAGGAGAAAGCTTTTTTACATCTTCCTCTTCCATCAGCTCTGTGAGCACCTTTTGAGTTTTGCAGTGTTCACAAGATGGTTTCTGGACTGGTGCAGAGAGATCAGGAAGCATGTAAAAGATCTCTTGCATACTTTCTGAAAGAGACATTTCCCTTTTTAATATCAATGTAGGCATTTGGAGCACAAGTCACATTTCTGTATCTGTCATTGAATGAAAGAAAACATGATTGTACTTCATACACTGATAAAATTCTTTGAGAAGCTTATTTATGCACAAATACTTCTTCTGTAGTGCTGTCTTGGTTACTAAGATATAGCAGATTCAGTTGCCCAAGCTTAGCCAGGAAGCATCTTGGGGGAAGCACTTGGTTTCTTCCAAGGCTGACATAATTTATGTATAATTTTAAAAGAAAATGATGACTTAGTAGCTTGAAGCAGGTCTTGCTTTTTCAACCTTTTTCATACTTCTTCCTGTAGCATAAGACTCCTTTCCAGTCCTTCTCATTCCGTTTGTTCTCTCTCTCACCTAGAAAATACAGAGCTGTCGTATTGCTGCAGTTGCTGTCAAAATGCTGCCACTTCATTCCTGGATTTTGAAATGAAATCTTGATTTACTGTTCCCAGTCCAATTCAGTCCAGCCCCCTTCCCCCATGCGCTTTTCTTCCACCTGAGGCTTCTCCTTTTGCACAGTCTTGCTGTATTGATGCTGGTGATTAAAGAAATTGGAGATCAGGTTGGTTCTGTTGTAGTTGATTGTGGGAGTTAGCAGTTGCCAGCACTGACATTTGTCTGGCTTGTGTTTAAAAGGTGTTTTTACCTCAAACTAATTTTTGAAAATTTATTTTCCAGTATCGGCTTAAATTGTGCTTTAGGGGCAGTTGAAATGCGACCATTTATTGAAACAATTGGAAAATGTACAACAGCCTACATCATCTGTTACCCCAACGCAGGTGTGTGGTGCGCGTGTTTCTATGCTTACAGGCAGATGAAATGGAACTCAACCCTCCCATCTCATTAGCAATAATACAGTTGAATTAGCTTGAAAAGATGATTGTTTTTACTAATAAGAAGAGCTTAAGAATATTTTGACCTGCTGAAAGCAACTGTTGTTAGTTCTGTGACAGTGAATCCAGAATGCTTTCTTGCATAACTAATAATCTGTTGAGTAATGATTGCAAAGGTGATGAGGCATTGTAGTCCTCATACAAGTGTAGTTACTTTAAATGTCTCTTATGGAATTTAATTCTGCTCTTGTGGGCTTTAAACAAATTGTAATACTAGAAAAATTATGTTTCAAGGTCTTCCCAATACTTTTGGTGGCTATGATGAAACTCCAGAAGTGACTGCCAAGCATATAAAGGTAGGAAATATTTCTTGGGAGTGTGTCATCTCTGATGTACTAGGAGACAAGAATTCTTTGCTTGTATTTTATGTGTATTTGTTACAGTATTATGTGGGATTTTTTCCCCTCAGGTGGCTCTATATTTCATCTAGATTGTTTATAGACCATTAGCTGAATGATAGTGATTTGAGATATCAGTTTAGGAAAAACTACTTAGGAAACTCTGAAACCTTAATTACTTTCATGTCCTACACCAAGTCGCTTTCCTGCAGCTTGATCTGTGGATGTAACTCATTTGCACTCTTATGTTTTTACTTTTACATTTGGGAATTCTCCAATAGCTAAGCAGTTTTTTGAACTTGGCAGAATTTTAGAGTTGTGTATATAGGAGCTGCTGATGCTGGTGATGTTCCAGTGCAGAGTGTCCTTCCCCATGCTGCTTGATCTGTGCAAGACAGAACTGTGTGGCTGGAGCTGCAGTGTGTCAGTGAGAATGCAGTATCTGCTGCATGTTAATTCCCTTTTAAAATACAGTATGACGAGCCTTTGACACTCATCCAAGTTTTCATTTGGGGATTCAGTATAAAATAGGCCAATTTCAAATGTGGTTTCCTAAAATAAGGTGTTGAAATTGCTGGCTAGCCTTGGGAATCCACATCTCAAAACAAATCCTAAAGAGAAGAAATAGTACTGATTGGTTTTTAATTTAATTTTTTTTGTGTGATCCCCCGAATTGCTCAACACGTGGAGAAAATAATAATAATAATTAAAAAAAAATAACAGATACCTTTATTAACTTGAAACAAAATTCTCTTTCCTTCCCTTTTACAGAATTTTGCTTTGGATGGTTTGGTCAACATAGTTGGAGGTTGCTGTGGTACTACACCAGCACATACCAGGTATCTTATGAGCTATGACTTTAGGTGGACTGGGAAGTAAATTAAGTGCTGCTTTTGTGTAGCAATATTCCATGGCTTGTCTTAGTGTCCTGGAAAGATGGATCACTTTAATGCCAGTAGCAGCAATATATGGAGTAGAAATTACCTGGCTTTCATACCTATGTGTATTGTGAGGAATGAGTAGAGGCATGGTTCAAAGGATTATACCTCTGCTATTTTGTCATCTAAAATTGTTTCAGAATTACTCCTCCCTCTCTACTGGTGGTTCGAATAGACTTCCCATTTCTGCTGCTCCCTTATGCCGTATGTTCTTTCTCTTTCTGGCACTCATAGCCACAAGGTGAAACTTAAGGTTTCCTTTGATGATAGAAGGAAGGAAGGTGTGTGGGTGTGGAACAGGAGATCTGGGAATGCTGTACAGCTGTACTAGTCCTGGCCGGTAAGAAGGAGCATTTCATCTCTTTCTCACTGGAAGTAGCTCAGTGGGAAGACCTCCCTTTTTCACTTGAGCTTGAAAGAGAAGGGGCCATCGTTTTGCCCCTGGTACAAACTGGGAAGAGGTGGTCTGTGAAAGTGTAGAGGGTACCGTGTGTCACTCCTGAATTGAGCAAAGAAAAAGTGAACTTCAACACTGCGAGTCATTCTGGCATCTGAGAAATGCGTCTCAGCATAGAACAATGTTTGTCCCTTGGCTTTTTTGCTGCAACCATCAGCAGTTGCTCAGCTCAGCAAATCATGAATACGGTGAGAATCAGTGTGGTTGAGGACTGGTTCTGATATCCATCAAGTACCCCATTGGCATGGCATCCCACATTCTGTATTTGATAAATCTTTGGCTTTGTACATTCCCTGCAAATAGCTATGATAGGGTCTTCTGGGAGTATGGTTTTGCCTTTGGCCACACAAAGTGAAACTAGTTAATTAGTCTTGTCTTTTCTAGTCTTATCTGGAGTGGTTTAATTTTAATTGAAAACTTTATTCTGTACTTTCCTCTTTCTGTAACTCAGGAAGATTGCTGAAGCCGTGAAATTCTGTAAGCCTCGCATTCCACCTTCTCCCTCGCAAGGATACATGCTGCTGTCAGGTAAAACGGCGTGTAACAGTATGAGCTTTCTAACTCATGCAGCCTTCCTTTATAAATTTATTTGCTATTTTCGGCACTGTGAGTTTCTGGTTCTACCTGAATCTAGCAAGCTTGTGGCTGTGTAACCAAATCTAAATCTTCCTGCTTTCGCCAAAGGATTAATGGAACATGTTATTATGAACTTGTGTAATATAAGTAAGCCAGCATATTTTACTCTGCAAGTCTCAGACACTTTGTAATGGTGACTGAGTATCTTTATCATCAGTTTGCATGGGAGGGTCAAGCACAGAGAGATCAGGTATTTGACTACAGTTGATGGCAGAGCTGGGATGAGATCCTTGTTCATCTGCTGTGAGAGACCTGCCCTGTGTCACCTCAGATGGCCATCCAGTCATACTGGGAGAGTGTTCCAACAATACATCCAGGTCTAGATTGGCTTTTGTTTTAGCTAAGTCTAGATTTATACGTTCCTCAGCCAGGCCGCCTTTTAAGCCTTTGGGCCGTGTATCCAAGTAAAACAGTACCTTATTTTTGGTCTCGTATTTTAATCTCAAAGTCAAATCAGTTTAGCTTAAATTAAATAAATCATGCTTGGGCCTGTGTTTTCATAGAATACCTTATTCTCCTATAATACCTGTTCTCCTGTAAGGTTTGTTTGCCTCCGAGTTGCCTGCTACCCAAAGGTCACTTGGCTTGTTTCTCTGGACTTAGGTTCATGGTTAAGAGCTGTCATTGTTAGTCAATTCAGTGGGCTGCTTCTCTGGTGGTAGTAGAGTCATGCGATACCACAATTGGAAGTTGAGAGAAGGTGTGTATGTGCATACACATAGATGCCCAAAGAATCGTAGCTTCACGTCGTTTTATATTGGACAAATTGGCTGGGTTTTTTTTGTGGGTCAGGTAAATTATTAACTGTTATTGAAGAAGGACAGAAACCTTTGGCATATGTATTGGAAGTTGTTTTAATGCATTTCTTTGCTTGTTACTCATTAGATTTGTGCACGTTCTGATATGCTGAGAAATAATTACTCTTAAAGAGGGAGACACCTCCATTTCACAGTTTAGAAAGGGGATTTTGTGTTTCTTATACAAAATTTTTTCTTTTCAGTTTTTACAAATGTGTTCAAAAATATCTTTTTAAGGTTTGGAACCATTCAGGATTGGGCCATACACCAACTTCGTTAATATTGGCGAACGCTGCAATGTTGCAGGATCACGGAAGTTTGCTAAACTCATCATGGCAGGCAACTATGAAGTATACATTTTAACAATAATCTCTATAGCTAATGCTGTGATTTTTCATTACTACATTGCATTGTGTTGTTTGTTTTGCTGGCACAAAGCACTATTCTACACCAGTTACAAGACAAAGAAAGGAGGAGTTACTTTCTCTCTATCCTTTGTTCCTGTGCTTACCAGCTCCTAATAAATTTGTGAGAAGGGTTTTACAAGGGCTTTGTTATTTTGGGGTTTTCTTTGATAATTGTTATGGAGGACATGGCTTTCCATTTTGAATTAAATTACACAGCTGATGATTTTTTAGAAAATATCTTGGTCTGTGCTCTATGGAGGGGTGGATTTACAGAGGAGGGAGGAAGGAAAGTGGGTGTAATCCCTCCTTCCAACAAGTGGGGTACGTCTGACTTGGGATAGATTGTGGCACCGTGCAGCCCTCCCTTCTCCAGTCCTGCTCAGAGTTATGGTTGTGTCTAATCTTTACATACTTTGATGACTGGCTGCAGAGTTGCTACACAAAAAGGTGCTTTAGGAGGTAATTGCTTTCTTGAAACAGCCACAGAGTAGAAATGAAAAGGCTGGAGGGCTTATTCTTTTCTGGTGTAAATTGTTACTGTAAAGCTCAAACAAATAGTACAGTGACATTTCTTGAGAGCTGAGACTCTGCCCTAGATTATGCTCTGCTGTTCTAGTTGATGCAATCAAAGCTGAAGCCTCAGTTTGATTATTTTTTTTAAGGAAGTCTGACTCTTAAGCTTTTAAAAGTCATGAAGCGGGTTAAACCTATTAAATAAAGAGAGCTTTAGGCACAGGTTGTTAGGAACTGTGGGCAACTAAAAACCTTTTTCTTTTTTGTCTCCTCGGTCAGCAAAGTGACAAAAAATAGTGAACAGACATGGGTTTTCAGATAATTATGTAGGCTGAACGGAAAGCTTTAGTATAGCCTTCTTAGCACTTGGTGATTATTCTGCACCTGGAAAAAATGTCAGACAACCTCTAAAAATTAAGTATTCTGTGTTATAAAACAGCAGAGCTTGCGATGCAAGACCCTTATTTCATACCATCACAGAGACTGTTTCTCCATAATCTTGTGCAGTCAGAAGTCCTTGTTACCATGCAAATCTTAAATCATTCAACTAAGCATATGACCAGCTGTCTAAAATCTGTAACAGTACCAGCACATTAGGTCTCTGGTGTCATGTTTTTGTGAACAAATTAGTTATCAGTTATGCCGTACTAATGACTTTTGTATGTTGTTGTGCATCACAGACCATTTCCTTACTCTCTTTTGAGATGTCTTATTAATTTTTTAATTTTTGGCTGCATCTTATTTTGGAGAAATGAAATGTTATCCTGAGACTGACTAGGCTTTTTTCTACTGACTGTTGTTTTGTTTTGTTTTGTTTTATGTTCTTCTTTAGGAGGCTCTGAGTGTAGCTAAATTGCAAGTTGAGATGGGGGCCCAGGTGCTTGACATCAATATGGATGATGGGATGCTGGATGGCCCTGCTGCAATGACGAGATTTTGTAACTTGATTTCTTCAGAACCTGATATTGCAAAGGTTATTACTGAGTCACTCCAAAGCACAATAAATAACATTTTATTGGGTTGGAAATTGCTGATTTTGATACTGATTTATTTAGTAACCACTTTAGGTGCTTAATAAGCAGATGTAGGTGTCCCCCCAAGAGGAAAAGGTACTGCAGAGGTACTGGTCAGGCGTCTGGAGCACCTCTTCTATGAAGACAGGCTGAGAGAGTTGGGGTTGTTAAGCCTGGAGAAGAGAAGGCTCCAGGGAGACCTTATAGCAGCCTTCCAGTACCTGAAGGGGGCCTACAGGAAAGCTGGAGAGGGACTTTTTACAAAGGCATGTAGCGATAAGACAAGGGTTAATGGCTTTAAACTGTCAGAGGGGAAATTTGGGTTAGATATTTGGAAGAAGCTCTTTACTGTGAGGGTGATGAGACACTGGAACAGGTTCCCCGGGGAAGTTGTGGATGTGGATGAGATCCCTGGAGGTATTCAAGACCAGGCTGGATGGGGCTTTGAGCAACCTAGTGGGACGTGACCCTGCCCATGGCAGGGGTCTTGGAACTAGATGATCTTTAAGGTCCCTTCCAACCCAAACCAGTCTGTGATAATGGGGAATGCCTTAGGGGGAGACAGAGGTTTTAATGTTCTCCATCTGATTTCAGCTAAATGCATGCCAGTCCTTCCTTTTTATTGGTAAGAAAAGCTGAATGCAAGTTCCTTTTGCAGCAGCTGCAAGCCCTAATCTGTATATTGGCAGTGCATAACAGTACTGCTTTCCACAAAACTTAAAATTGCTAAGGATATAGCATGACTTTAAAAGATAGTTCTGCAGTGTGCATTCTCTAAAAATGAGTATCTAATTCAGAAACACAAGGCAATAAACAGAGAAGTCCCTCTCTGATATGTGATAGAGTTGCCATAGAAGCTCTTGAGTTAAATTTGCTCTGAGTTTTGCACTTAAAGCAAAGTGAATCTGCAAATACCATCTGGAAACTTTTTATTCATAAATGCTGATTAACGTTGTGTGCATTTTTATGTCCAAATGGGCAAACAGCATATGGAACTCTAATTTATAACTTGTATGTATTCCCTTGGCTTACTTCTCTGTTATTTACAGGTGCCATTATGCATTGACTCCTCAAATTTTTCAGTGATTGAAGCAGGTTTAAAATGTTGCCAAGGGAAATGCATTGTAAACAGCATAAGTCTGAAGGAAGGTGAGCAAGACTTTTTGGAGAAAGCAAGGAAAATTAAGTTGTATGGAGCAGCTGTGGTTGTCATGGCTTTTGATGAAATGGGACAGGTGAGTGTTGCTTTGAAGGAGAGTTATTTTTCTTCTGGAGTGCAAGGCTTTCTTACTCTTGTGCAAGACAAAGTGGTTTTGCTTCATTGACACAGGTGATTCAAAGACATCTATATAGTGTTAGCAGTAGTTTTGACCCACATATATAAGTATTTCTTATGCTGCTTACATGTTAGAGGGATCCAAGTACAGCCTTAAGTGTAGCTCTGCTAGCACAAGAGTGTGTCTCTTGCTATTCAGCCGTGCTGAACTCTTCCTTCCTTTGTAGAATGACTTTTTTAGTTCAGAAGCTGAGTTTTGTGTGAGAGTGGAGTCTTTCTGAATTGACGTACTTATGTCAAAAACATATATTAAACTTTGTGTAGAATGATGAAATGTTGGGAAACAAAATTGTTTTTAATGAGTTGAGTCAAAACTGCAGGTATGGGTGTGGTGATGTTTTTAATACAAAATTCTTATATATAATCCTTTTCTGATATTAGTGATGTTCAGATTCTCAGTCTTGATTCACTAGTACTGTAAATGATTTCTGGGGAGTTTATTTTCTGTTACCTGTTGGTTTCATGTCAGAATTCTTTTTCTCCACTAGGCAACAGAAACAGAAACCAAGATTTCAATCTGTTCCAGAGCTTATCACCTCCTTGTGGAAAAAGTGCACTTCAATCCAAATGATATAATATTTGACCCTAATATTTTGACCATAGGAACTGGAATGGAAGAACATAACCTGTATGCCATGAATTTTATCAATGCTACTAAAACCATAAAAGTGAGTTGAAACTTGAAGTATTTTGCCCTGAAAATTTAAAAAAAAAAGAAAAAAAAAGTATTGAAATATTTTGCCAAGATTACTTAAAAACCCAAACCACCATAAAACAGAAA
>JAOXJM010000023.1:41439617-41475782 GCA_026413425.1 Tringa solitaria | reverse complement strand
GACAAAATTCTATTCAGTAGGAGAGTTCAAACAAAATACCCTTTTAAATATTAGTCTCTGCTGTTTCCTCCTGTATTTATAATGTGATAGGTGCTTACAATTTTGGTTCTTAAATATTTTTCATCTTTTCTTGTCTTTGACTATCAAATTTAGGTTTGATATGCATTTACTTTTCTTTAGTTCTGTGGAACCTTACGTTGTCTTCATGAGTTTTCAGAGACAACAGTTATTATCAAAACCTGGTATTTAACACACACACACACACACACAAAGGAAGAATAGCAGAATTTCTCTTAAGTTGTGATATTTGTATATATTTTTTTGGTTTCCGTTCTGTGGATTTTTAATAGTTCCTAATTCCTCCATTGAAATCTTCTTACACTGTATCTTTCCATTTCCTGTGGATCTGTTATTTGATTGTCAGCTTAAATGTAATGAATACAGTAAATATTTTAGAAGGAAAAATGACCTGATAATCAAACCTGACTAACCTTAATGGAAGGAGGAGAATGCCCAGTCTTTTCCCATGCTCTTTCTGGATGTGAAGAAGGTGTATTCTCTCCGGTATCTCAAGCGGATCTGTTCTCTGGCTGTCATGAGTCACCTTTCTATGTGTCATCTATGTCCTGGTCATGTTGTTCTTTTTAAATTTTAATTCAGATGACAGTGTCGGTATTTGGCACCTTCTGGTTTGTTCTGATGCTATTTGAAGTCAGTGAAAATCACTACCAAAATCATTACCCTGTTGCTTCCTTGAGCATTGGATTAGGATCTACTGTGAACCCTCTGGCACATAATTCCCTGGCTAAAAAGAAGTGAAGTGGAATTGGAAAGGTTCTTAAAAATATAGCAAGCACTCTGAGAGATTGTAGGATATTCTGTGTGGTTGAGGATTGCAGGAGGGAAAAAGTAGGGCTTCTGTCCTTGCTTCCTCTGCCTTCTGCTGGGCAAGGGGTGTAGTGCCGCCGCCTTCAAAAACTGTCACTGTATCGAGAATTGGTGAGAGGAAAAAGCCAGCTGCATCCATCTCCAAAGTTAGATGTTGACTTGAAGGAAAATGATTTGCAGACTCTGGTAGCTGATCCGTCTGATGTTACCCAGGCTACTGTAACCTCCAGGACAGTTTTAGTCACAGGCTGCCAGGAAATGCAAAGTGTTGATAGTTACATTTGACGAAAGAGCTGTGGAGCTCTATCTAGATTACAAAAATAAGAAGTCCTTTGCATATGTGCCCAGAACTTGAGGACCTCCTTGTTTGAAACAATTGAAATCACAGTGTACCCTCAACACGGTTTATTTTAAGTAGTGTGTGCTCTGCCCCATGTTGTTTGCTGCCCAGCACACATTTTCTTCCTTCTCATGTGCAAATCCAATTTTTTTTTTCTTGGTTATCAATCACTAGTTTAATCATCAGTAGTTATTGGGTATGATACACATGGGCAGCACTTTCTGTTCTTCCCCCAGTCCTTGATTAATCTTTTTCCCCAGTTTTATCTTGTGTTCCAGCAGTATATTTTCACCTACAATTTTTTTTTTTAATTGATGTACTGAGGTGGCTGACTTAGACCTCCATTTTGCCTTCTCCGTTCTTCTGTAAAACAGGAGCACTGGGGAGATCATACGTTTTAGTAAACAGTAGCACTGGTGGGGACCCAGGGATTTTATTCAACAAATGTGTTAGGACCATGGGAAATGCTGGTATCACTCTTGTTAACATAAAAAGGACCCTCCTCTTCCTGCCTTCCCCCCACCCCCCGTAATATTGCAAGTGCGGAAAGCAGTGTAGGCTCATGAAGTAGAGAGCTACTTGATACTGTCCAGAAATACTAAACGCTTCATAGAGGGATCTAATCCTCCCGTTCTGCCATCTGCAAAGGAGATGAGATTCTGGCTGGAAAAATATTTTGTAGTTTCACATAGAATATGCTCAGGTTTCCACTGTGTTTAAATTCTGTGCAATTTAAGTAACCTGTTACTGGCATCTGATCCTGCACCGACGCAGACATGGCACTGTGATAACCTGGAGCTGCTCCAAATGACAACACTGATTATAAAACTAAAAATGTATCACAAAGACCTGTGTCCTGGTGGAGAATTGCTGTAGGAAGTTCTACTGTCGCGCTGCTGGAAGGCCCCCTTTGCAGGGCTGAATGCTGTCTAGCCTATCACAGTTTGTGACAGCTTCCCTTCTTCAAGGAGATCCTTTTTACATCTTGTTTGTTCAGCTTGTGTAGTTTGAAGTAGCCTGATCACTGCACTGAAATGTCTCCCTTGCTATTCATGTTGCATAAAAAATTAATCTCTCTGCTTTTGCTAATTCCTCTCGTTTTTCTCAGCATTGCATTGAAAGATTGTTCTTGATTCACAAACAGGCATTTAATTTTAAGTGTTCATAGCCTTTTGTTCTAAACATTTGATCTATTTAACCTCTTTATTGTTGAGGTTTATATTTGAAGCAGAGGTACCTGAGGAGTTTATTGCACTGCACAAAATGCTATCCAGATCTGAGTTTTTTTCATCTCTTTTGTTTTTTTAAACACAGATTTTTTTGATAACATGCACACAACTTGCAAGAATAATTCTCATGCAAGATCTTTTAAAATAGTTTTTAATATTGATTATATTGCCTCTACTACGCTTTTCAATTGCTTGTGTTACAGTAGGAGTCTCGGTCATGGATTAGGGTTGAGCTGTTGAAGGATCTGTGCAAATACACTGAGGCTTCCGAGAAATTTAACTCTCATGTTATTTGTTCAACTTTCAGGATCCTTATAATGGTACAATAGTACTAGCAACTGTCAAAGGAGACGTACATGATATCGGCAAGAACATTGTGGGAGTCGTTCTGGGCTGCAACAACTTCAGGTAAGGAGACTAATGTTAGGTAGCTGGGAACACAACTGCATAAAGCCAGCTAATTAATATATTAGGCTGGCTGCAGCTGTGGTGATAAGAGCAGGGGATTTCTTGGGAGCTGTCCTCTCTTCCCCAAGTTGTGGTTGGGAACACAGATCATGCCAGCTATTACTAATGGGGAGGCAAGAGGCAGTATAGCCTCCTCCTTTAATACTTTTTTTTTTCCCTAATAAATTGGCATCTGAGGTGAATATAGTTTAACATCAATTGAAATGTGGATGAGAGTATCAATTTTTGTAATTGTTTTATATTAAATATAGTAAGTATAATGTCTTAAACATGTAAGTATAATGTCTGAAAAAATCAGATACTACAATTGTAGTAGGCAGGACTACACATGGAATTTGTGTTGTGTTGGGAAAAAGGAAGTCTTGTAAGATTCGAATGAACCTTTTAATATGTTTTTCAAGCTGTTTGTAAAAACTTGCTCGGGTATGTTTTTGTTAAATAAGAGATGAGATCCTCACCCTGCTTCTGAGCTTCAAAAGATAGAACTTCAAGAAGAGTTAGCCTTTTCAAGGCCTGGGTACATGCAGCAGGGTTGGCAGCAGTGTTGGAATGATGGTCATATTTCCATCAGAGCCCTTTGTCAAGTGTCTGTCAAACGTTGCACAAAGATGAATCTGCTTTGGAACTCTGTCTTACCATTCATTCCTTTAGTTCTCACAGTTTTTGACTTGGGGCTGTAATTTGCTCTAAAGAGAACCAAAATTATCTCTTCATTTTAAAACACAAAGGCTTGAAGCCAGTAGCAGTGCTGTGTATTGCAGTATATTCCATTTCATTATCTCTTGAAATTCTGTCAATTGGTTTCAGGCTTTCTTGAGCTTTATTTAGACTTACTGAACTGAAGCCATGGTGTTTTCTGTCACCATGAGTGTGAGGCGGAATGAAGCTAGCAGGCTGGGGTGGCTTACTTGGAAAAAAAAATAAAAACCTTGGCTATGGCTAGGGTTTATAGGACTAAAATGCTAGCAAGGGAAGTGAAGTGTCTCATTTCATAAAATGTATGCTTTAATAAGACAAAAAAAACCCCTTAATGTGAATCATTTTATGTTCCTGACATAAGATGTGATGTCCACAAAAGCTTCTCGTATTGTGCAGATAACTTCAGGAGTGCCACTGCTGTTGGTTAACCCTGGTAGGCAGCTAGGCACCATCCAGCCATCCACTCACTCCCACCCAGCCAACCTCGGTGGGATGGAGAAAGGGGAAAGTAAGAATAAAAGCAAGAGGAATTGTGGGTGGAGATAAAAAATGTTTAATAAGTCAAGGAGAAATGGAAGAAGAGAGGAAGAAAAACCAAAGCAAGTGATGGAAAGGCAATCACTCACCACCTCCCATAGGTAGACTGTTCCTGAGCAAAAGATGGCTAACTCCTGCTAAACCCCTTCCTCTCCATTTTTATTGCTGAGCATGACATCATATGCCATGGAATATTTCTTCAGTTAGTTTATACCATCTGCCAGCTTGCGTCTGCTCCCAACCTCTTGTGCATTCCCCAGTGTATTCCCTGGGGAGTTAGTTAGAATCAGTGAAGGCCTTGATGCTGGACATTCTCCATCAATAGTTAAAACATCACTGTGTTATCAGCATTGCTTTGGTCACAAATCCAAAACACAGCACCATACCAGCTGCTCTAAAGAAAATTAACTGGCGTCTCAGCCAGATTCAGTGCAACCAGAAAAAAAAAATATTTAAAAAGGGGGAAAAAAAGCCTCTTAGACTTGAATGTTCTTAATCTACTGTATCATTTGGAACTCTGATGTATTGAAAATTCTGCCAGACCTGGAGGTATTTCCTATCTTACAATTCCCAACAGAGGTCTTAAGAGAACCAAAAAACCAAAAATCTCAATTTTAACTTAAATTTTTAGGTCAGTCATTTACAGTAAGAGCAATATATTTGCCCTTTAGCAGAAATTTGACCTGTTTTTTAAAGAATCTTGTGTCCTCTCACTTCTTTTCACAGAGTTATTGATTTAGGAGTCATGACTCCATGTGATAAGATATTGAGAGCTGCTGTTGAGAACAAAGCAGGTATAGAGAGATTTCATTAGTACTCCTGAATTGTTTGATTTTAAACCCCACTCTTTTTTTATTGCTACTCATTGCATTCCTATGCTGTCTATGATTTGGTCAGACTGTTTTTAGATTAATCAGAACTTTTTGCATTAACAATAGCAATTATTTAGTATTTGACACTTCAGTGCAACCCAGGCCAAGGAACTGAAAAGCTGTATCAGAAGGAAAACTGCAAGAGAGATGTTGTAGTATTTGTTTTACAGATGGATAAATGGAGACTTGGAAAGGTTACGTAACTTTGTGTTGGGTCTTAAAACAGTAAAAGAACTTGGCATTCAGCCTGGCAGATCAATGAGTGTGAAATCAGGACTGGATTTTCCTAATAAATAATTAACTTTCTGAAACAAGTTACAGTTGCTTTGAAACAGTCCTTTGCATCTTGGAAAATATGAATTGTATGGAACATAGGTGGTGAATTTTGAAAGCATTTGCTGTTTCTAAGAGCACAATTTATAATTATTTTGTCTTAATTTCCCTCCTCAGTGCTGAACTTCTGAGGTTTGAAGCTTGCTAATCAGAAGTACTGTGTATTTATTGCTGGAACTAGAGCAGTAGGTGTTCAGCAGCTGTGAAGACTGCTTGAGGAAAATCCTTAACTGGGGATTTGGAATCACTTTTGTTCTTGGAAAGTTTTCACTTTCTAATTAGGTCAAACCCTGCTTCTAGACTAGCAACTAGCCAGCTTTTTTATCTCACTATTTTCTGTCTGATGCATGAAGCTATCTGCTGTATGAAAATAATGCTTTCTGCAATAATTTCTGTGTCTTTCTAGAGTGAATTTGCTAAACCTTTTGTGTATGTCTGTTTGTAAATTTGCAATAGATATAATTGGCCTATCTGGTCTTATCACCCCTTCTTTGGATGAAATGATTTTTGTCGCCAAGGAAATGGAGAGATTGGCAATAAAGATTCCTTTGCTGATTGGAGGAGCAACTACTTCTAAGTAAGATATCTCATTTGGGAAGATGGGGAATGTGTACAAAAATAGCGTTAACCAGGGAAAATTTATAGCCATTTCTCTCTCCCTCGTTTTCGCCCAGCACATACTGGTATGTATATACTTAAGACTGAATGTTACTTCCTTATATCAGAAGTCCTAGAGTATAGAGGTAAAATGTCAATGGGACACAACAAGTAATGGACATCTTTGTGAGTGTTATGTGTTTTGCAAGTGTATATTGTATGTGGAAGTATTGTATTTCCTTCTAAAACTTCATGCACTTATGCATATGAATACAGTTCTTCTAAAGTATTGAATAATCTAATCTGTTTCAATTCATGAAAGCATTCAGAAAATGCAGGATTTTGAGACTAGAAATGGTCACATTGACATCAGGGAGCTATTATCTTTGAGAAAGTTAACGTATTTTTCCTGGATCACTGTTCAGCACTTGTGCTGACTGGATTGAGTCCCCAGTCCTGTTCAAGCAGGCTGATAGGGAATAAATTCTAGCTGTTTGCCTTGAAATAGTTACCATTTTGCTTTTGATGGACTGAGCTTTTCTGTTGAGATCTTGTTCTCTCAAATCCATTTGAGTGAAATAATACAGCTGCTGTGATGTCCTGAGGACTGGTGTTGACAGCTCACTGACACCCAGTATTAACATTACCACAAATGTGTTCGAGGCCTTGGGTCACGCTCTGCTAACTGGTTTATGTACAATACGCTTGAGTAGGTGACAGCTCAGAAGACTGCAGAAATCATTTCTTGCATAACTAGAAGCTGTTAGCAGTGTTGCTTTCCTTATCAGAGCAGCACATACTCTAGCAGAACCATTACCTCAGGGTATTCTGTATTTTTGGCCTTAGCAAATCGTCCCATAGTTTGACAGACAGTAGGATCTCTACCCGTGTTTATTGGTTCTGGAGTTAGCAAGGTTAAGTGTATCCTTTATCTCTTCCATACGAGTCTCTCTTCCTATGACTTTGATATTGAGTACAAACATGGAGGGTTTTTTCTTTAAAAAAAAAAAAAGAAAAGGGAAAAAAAAGGCTTTATTCTAATGGGAGGTCTTAGGAGAGCCCATTCTTAAGATCTTTTTAGTGTTTTTTACACAGGGTGTTTTGGCCTGGTAATTGATATCAAATAACCAGCCTCCAACAGCATTGTAGAATTTATTCACAGAGATGAATGTAGCCAACAGCAAGGCAGCTCTAGTTTTATCCTTGAATATGGAAATTATTGAAGAATATATGTATAATTTTGTATACATAAATAATAATTCTATTCATGTGAACTGTATATAAAGATATAATTATGCAGATGCCTAGACACATGGAATTTCCATAAAATATATGTCAAGTAAACATATTCTTTATGGAAGGCTGGATTGGTAATATATATTTAATTTTACATCCATAATCTTAAGTTTAACCTCATGTATGCATTCTGGAAGGTCATGTACAAGTCAGAGGTTGCTAATGAAGAACTATCTGCCCTTTTTCTGAAATAAGGAGACCGTAAGTGCTTGGAAGGGTGGAAGGTGAAGTTACTTTGAAAGAGAGAGCGAGCGGCAGGGTTTTGTCTACAAAATTTACATAAAAGAATTTCTTCATTACTTACAGTAAGGATGATGTTTGCATTCTTACTATACTGCTTTGGTAAATGAGATGCTGACAAATAATGGTGACAGTTTTGTTGTGGTAATGTTTCTTTTTTAAATATGTAGAAATTAATAAGTTGATTAGTTGATAAGTGACATTTTAGGACCATGCCCTGTTTGTGTCTGGTCTGTTCCTATCAAAATAGAAGATACAGTATTTCCTTCAAAAAAATAGAGCTGCCAAGATCAGAAGTGCATCGCTGAGAAGCAAATTTAAAGATCCTGGACAATTGGTTACACAGCTGTGTTGCACAGTCATCAGTAACCTCCATGGCCAAGTGCTTAAAATATTTGACAGAACTTGAAGAGAAAGGAGATCTTATCTGTGGAAGAACATTTCCTGGGTTCTGATTTAAATTAATTTTAAAAATGGTGTTTGACTGTAGCATTTAAGAAAGCAAACTGAGCTTTGGCCTGCAAGGTCTTCGTTCCTGCACTTGCTTGCACAGTTTGCCAGGACCCTGAGCAACAGGGGTGGCCAGCTGCAGTTCATGGAACAGCTTAGGCCTCAGTTTAGGACTCCAAACTTTAATTTGATCAAAAAGTGCTGTAATATAGTGATTCTTCATTAAATGCTGAAGTATTTTCATGAGGTCTGGAATATGAGTAAATGCTAAATAATTGGATGAACTGGTAGGTTATTATGTGAATAACTTGATTGACCAAGCAGGTGCAAGTTTTTAATATTTATTGACTCCTGGCAGATTTCTGTCTTCACATGAGTAGAGAGCTTGTGCCTCTGGTTTTGAAGTACAGCATCACAGAAATGGAATAATCATCACTGAAATATGTTAATGCTAATCCATAGGCCCAGAGACTAACATGTGGGAGGGGAAAATACAAGATGAGCAAAAAAAGATTAAGAAAAAACTGCTAGTTTTTGATAGGCTCAGTTTGGAATATTCTCACTGAAATTTCTTGAGACTCAAACTAATGAGTTGCTGATTTTCAGTCAGCTGGTAAGACAGTGAGGGAATGTGAGTTGGCACATTATTTATGAAACATTTTGATACTCTTTGAAGAAAAGTGTTTATGTACCTATTACTGAACTCTGTGTTTAATCATCCCTGCATAGCCGATGGATAACTTTTTCTTCTTTTGAAGTTCTGTTTTATGTAGTAAGTCAGGATTTATTTTGCTGGGGATTTTGTCTGTTTTGGGTCGTTTTTTTTGTTTGTTTCAGTTGTGAAACGTTCACTCTTTTTCTTTTTCATTTAAGAACACACACAGCTGTTAAAATTGCCCCACGATATAGCGCACCTGTAATTCATGTCCTGGATGCATCCAAGAGTGTTGTGGTTGTAAGTTCTAAATTACAGTTTCTCATCCATGCGAAAATATATGCCCTGTTTTTCTGTTGTGCCTCTCATCCTTTCCTCCAAGGCTTAACATCATGGCAGAAAATTGAAGAGGCACAACAGAGACCAGTTTCTAAGCTACTATTGCTTCAGGTTTTTTTTGCGGCCACATCGTTATCTCATCTGACTTGTGCCAGTTATTGTCACTGGACACCTTTATTTAAATGACCATTTCTCCAGTGAGGGTGACATGATACATTCTGGGTCCTTGACTGTAGTTTCGACATGTTTTATAGTGAAGAGCAATGGGATTAGATGTGATATGTTTCTAAAGTTAGTAATATGGCAACATTAGTACTATGAAACATCTGGCTGGAGTTTTCTGTGATGGATGCTCTCTCTGTCAAACAAATGGATAGTCTGAGCTGGCAGATACCTGCTGGAAAGAAGCAGGCCAAGCTGTGTGGTGTTTCTACAACTATTCAGTCTCTAAAGTCTTGGAGTATTCTTCTCTCGGGTCTGTCTAGAGCCAGACTTGGCTCTGCTAGTATTACCTGTGTGGTAAGGCAGTACTCTCAGTAATAATCACATTCTTAAGTATGTTTGGAACCTAGCTTGCAAATTAGGGGTAAGGCTTAGTTTAGTGTTGTCAAGAGTAATTGGAAACAAAAGTTTGAAAGACAAATAGCTTAGTCTGAAGTTCATACTCTGTCCTTACTACAGTATGTTCCAGTATGTATTTAATGCTTTTTCTTTACGTTTTTCAGTGCTCCCAGCTCTTAGATGAAAGTGTAAAGGATGATTTCTTTGAAGAAATATTAGAGGAATATGAAGAAATTAGACAAGAGCACTATGAGTCTCTCAAGGTACAAATAAAATTGCTTTAGCTTCTTTTCTTGATTGAAGTGGTTAGTACTTGCCTCATTACTAACTCTCAGTTTCAGCTCCTTTTGAAGACCTTCAGGTATATTTGTGCTGATTTTAAACATGCAGTAGAATGGATGGAAAACTTCTAGAAGCGCTTATGAAATAAAATTTTCTAACCTATAAGGGAAAATTCTGCATGAGTCTAAGATATGCTTTGCAAATACTTGATTGTTCTCAGAGGGCAATCAGTGGTATCTAGGACATCTCCATGAAGCTGATAGTTACGTCAACTTAACCAACATACAGGAGACCAGTGCTCTCCTGGAGCAGAAGCTGGAAAGAGGGAGCTGCACTGGGGTAACTAAAACGGCTCTGGTTGCTTTTGCTGGTACTAAGCCACGCTGTTGAGTATTTTATAAGACCATGCTTTCCTGAAGCATTCGTATTGTTTAGGAATCTGAGCAGTCTCAAAGTAGAGTGCTGAGGCTGCCATTTGAGGAATGTTAACAGAAGGAAGCAATGGAATGTGGAGAGGGACTGTGCAAATTAACGATAGGAAACAACATACGGCTCCTCTGAGGCTATCTTTGTATATAAACAGAAGCAAACTGAAAGTCCTCTGGCTCTTACCTCTCTCTTCCTAAAGAAAGATAAAGCGTGAGGCCTCCTGCTGAGGACATTTGGCTTGATCAAATTTAAGACTGTCCAATTTAAGAACCAGTCCACTAAGCTGAGGTCAGTGAGTGCAGTGCTCTCCTTTAAGCAGAGGTCAGCAGCAAATTCATGGGCCTTACAGAAGTTACTATAGACTTCCTGTGCCTTTCAGAAGAGCCAGTAATTTCCCCAAAGGCATGCTGCAGTCACTGGTGGTGGAGTCACTGCAGTCCTAAGCTTTTCATAGGCAGGAACAGAATATTTTGCTGAAGCTGTGTTTTCATATAACTTGAAGTACTAAAGGAACTTCTGGTATAGTCCAGAGGAACTAGAAATCCTGTAGGCCAGTTTCATTAGAAGTATACAGGAAAAAATAATGGTATGGTTGTGATGTGATCTTACTGTAAACTTGTGAACCTAGGAGTTGTTGGAACTGAAATTGCCTGTTTTCAGATTTGTCCCAAAGACCATTTTGAGTAAAACTCTATCCACCAAGTCAACAGTTACAGGTTATCTGTCTGAAAGACAGCTGCTTTGTGAAATTGTCTTTTATGTTTCTACAGGAAAGAAGATACTTGTCTCTACAGCAAGCTAGAAGAAAAGGTTTCCATAATGACTGGTTATCAGGCCATAAACCAGGTCAGTTTAAATGGTGTTGTTTGTTGTTGCTGTGCTTTTATTTTATCTTATGTATTTATTTTATGTATATTTTTAATTAGATTATGCTTCATTGAACTTCAGGATATAGTAGTGTGACAAGTTGAGTAAACTGGTATCCGTTTGAGCAGACTTTTTTTTTTTTTGCATAAATTTGAGTGTCCTGTTTCTGCTTTATATTTTTCACAGTATATTTAAAAAATAAGTTGTTAATAAAAAATGGGTAAAAACTTACTAAAACAACAAGTCACTCATAACAACACATAATCAAAGATAAGTCTAATGCCTGCTTTGCAAAATAATGTCAGGCTGGGTCATTATATTGCAAAGCTTTTATACCATATTTAGGAAACACATGTTCTAACATAGCATTTGTATCAAATTTCTCTTTACACTTTTCCCCCATCAGTTTCTGTACTGGTTTCTTTTGATTTTTTTTTTTTTTTAATTAGAGACTCGAAGTCTCTAGCATTCCACAAGAAGTTGCATCCTGCAGTGACATTAACACTTCACTGCATTCTGTCATTTCTTTTACAGAACTCAAGATGCTAATTTTCATCTTAAAAAAGGTTGTGTTATAAAGTAGTGAACAGCAGAGGCAAAACAAGTGCAAAGCTTGTGACTACATCATAACAGATCTATTTCCCTTTTTCACTTGTGCATGTGCATTTGAACAAGTGTGTGGTGGTTACAAAAGTTCTTATAAATTACATACTAATTCACAGAGCTATTCTCAGTACCATAGCACATATTAAGTCTGTGTATAGAAAGCGTGATTTGTAAATATTGAAAGGTATGTGCCCATAAAATGTGTTAGGTATTGATAGGTTGTGTAGGTTCTTTTGGTCTTCTGTTTCGGCCAATATTTTGGTCAATGAAGTAAGTTCAGAATTCCAATAGCTACTAAGTACTGAATTACATGAAAGAACAAAAGGCCTTAAATTACCTATTTCAACTTTATATGACTTCTATGCTTTTTTTATCACATTGTGACTGTAGAGTATGGTATGACTTGGGAACGATATGACAGTGAGAATTCAAGACAGTTACTTTGGAAGAGGTTGTGTGCAGTGGTGGAGGCTGGTGAGCATAAGTTATGCTGCACGTATAAGAGAAATTTTAAATTCTTTTCATCATGTCAGATTGTACTTCTGATTCCTACAGTTAAACCAAAGTTCATCGGCACAAAAGTCTTTGAAGATTATGACCTGAAGAAGCTGGTAGAATACATTGACTGGAAGCCTTTCTTTGATGTCTGGCAGCTTAGGGGAAAGTATCCCAACCGGGGTTTCCCTAAAATCTTTAATGATAAAACTGTAGGTGAGTACTGAAATTGCATTTACTTCATGTAAATAATCCTAATGGACCTGCCATGCTGCAGTAAGATTCTGAAGTGTCACTGAAATAAATTCTTTAAAGCAACACTTAGTGAACCAAGAGTGTGGCTGAAAAATAAATGGAGAAAAATGCTCAATTGTCTTACTTAGAATTCACCTGGCAAAACACAGGGAGGTACTGTAATGACAGAAAATGGCAGTAGAGCACTTGACATATCTTGGTTCCTGTTGTGGGTGAAGATGGCAAGAGGGCTTTGTCTCCTTTTGAAATTATTCAGTGGGCCTTGAAATACATCATGAAACTGCAAGGGTGACACTGAAATCAATGTTCTGGATCTGCTACACTGCGGTAATGTAGGTGCACACACATGTTCCTGTTGCTCGTGTTATTCTGCATCCTTTGCCTCTACAAGAATGGTGCTGGCTGAAATGTTTTGGTTTTTTTTTTCCCCAAGATATACGTTGTTACAGCTGCATAGACATAATCACACTGCTATCTCTCTGTTTGCTGTAGCTGACAGATTGTTGCAGTCATCAGAGAATCATGTGGAAAATGAACTAATCTTCAGCAATTCTTAAACTCATTTAGCCAGTTGTGAAAACACACCATTTTTCTAAAGGTTTCTCTTTTTTTTTTTTGATAGGTGAAGAAGCAAAGAGAGTATATAATGATGCTCAAAATCTACTGAAATTGTTGATTAATCAAAAGAAATTAAAAGCCAGAGGTGTGGTTGGGTTCTGGCCAGCTCAAAGTGTTCAAGACGATATCCATTTATATGCTGTAGAAGAAGCAGTGGGATCTTCAGAACCGATAGCAAAATTTTACGGCTTGAGGCAACAGGTACAATGACAGAACATTTGTTAAATAAAGTGGTTTGGTTTTTTTTTTTCTGAATTAGAAGAACATAGCAGGAGTGCCCTATTAAAATCTGTGCAGAAAATGGTGGCTATAATCTGTCTGCAGCTGTTGTCTTGCCATTTCTTTCAGTAATAACAAGATCTTGATGACCCAGGTTTTCATATTGTGGTATTTATAGTACTTTGTATTTGTAGCAGTTTTACAAAATACTTTATAGATTTGACATCTTCAGATATGACACGCGGTTTCTGTCTTCATTTTAAAATTTAAGATGTCCTAAACACTGTGCTGTATAAATTCATCCCATGGATCCTGGGCTCTAAATTAGAACTTAATGGACCTTAATTCTGTAATATCCCTGGATTGTGCCTTAGATGAATAATTCTGCTTGAATGGCTTAAAGGTTAAAAACACTTAAAATACCTGGAAAATAAAGGTTGATGTAGAAAAGTGGTTTGGATAGTCTTAATTTTCATGTAAAAATTCCCCATATGAAGAGACTGTTTAGAATTAGTTAGTTGGCTGCTAATTCTGATTGAGAGAACTACTATTTTAAGTATTCATGCTTGAATCATACTTAGGTAAATGTGCATTTATTTTGATTGAACATTTTCAAGATACTCTGCCTCTACATTCTGACCCAGCTTCTTAATAGTTCATATGTTCAGAATCATCAAACATGGCAGAAAACAAATTTAACAAACACCTGAATTTCTGGAGTAAGGAATTCTATGAGGACAGTCCTGTGACAATATTGCAGAACTGTACTAAGAATTATATGACTTTAATATTATCTGTTCCAGTTCTCTGGAACAGATTATCTATGGCATGGAGATGTGTCTAGTGTATCTCGACAATCCATGGCATATGTTTATATGAACTGTTCTCACAAGCATTCAGGCAGGGCTGTTCCAGGGCCTTACTGCCTAGTTAAACATTTTGATATCCCATGTAAATCATGTTTATTACAGTTGCTTTTCCTGGCCTTTTCCCAGGATTCTCCTAAGGATGGTATCTGATTTGATGTTCTTCTTGTAATGGTTTTTACTTTTGGAATACTGTTATTTTCCTTAGTCTTTTTATCTTGTATATTCCCAATTTATTTTGTATATTTATCCCAATATTTATCTTGTATATTCCCAACTTTTCTCAAAGGTTAAGGCCATGGAACTCTGTGCTATTGTGTTCTGCACTCTCTGTATTTTAGCTGCATCTCTTTCAATCTGGTGTACGTAGTAATTCAGCAGAGGCTTCACCAGAGCAAAGTAGAAGAAAATAATCATCTCCTGTTTCTTATATGAAGTGTTCCTTTAAGTACAGAGAGTTCTCTCCATGTCATTGGCACTATTAAGGATGTGATGTTAATCTAAAAGTTGGAGATGCATTTAGAATTTTTCTTACATGTAGTCATTACAAAAGAACCTTAAAATTAACGTAGATTTCACCTGTGTGGAGAAAGAATATTTGCTTAGTTTTATGGTACTTCCTGTAACCTAATAGGTCATAGAAACTAGGGAAAGAGTTGACCATTTTTCTTTGGTTTGTAGATTTACAAGAGCTGTGCCGCTTTATAAATAGCAGTCCTGTTCCTACACTGAGTACGCTGCTATGATCCGCAACTGTAAATCTTCTTGTTAGGTGCTATGGCCAGCATTCAGTCACCTCTTTCTATTCTTTTTTTTTTTTTTTTTCTTCCGCTTTGGAAAAATCTAGTGAGTTTGGGAATCCCTTGAACCTTGCTTGGGATTAAACTTCTCAGTAGTGACAGATGCAATTTGTTTGTATTTGCGCATGGCTAGTGTAAACCTACATCCTGGGGCACTGTTTTATCTGGATTAGCGAGCATGTTGTGTTCATGAACTCTCTCAGCCGTTCTAAAATGGGAGTTGCTGAAGAATTCTGCAGCTCTCATAACTGGGATGTGAACCATCAGCCATCAGTTTTCCTAACAGAAGTGGAATCTGAGTTGGAACAAGTGTGTTCCTTCTTTTGTAACAATTTGTCTGCAGAATAAGCTGTTAAGTCTTACTAGCTGTAGATAGAGGTGAAACATCTCTCTATATGTGTCCGACACAGCATCTCTCTCATTTGACATTTTGCTCTTAAATGATCCAGACACCCTCAGAAGAGGGGAGGTGTTCTTCTAATTCAAGTACAAGAAAGCTGTTGTGGCTCAAAGACTAGTTAAGGTTAGAAATGCCCTAAGCCCTTAAGTGTTACTACTGGTCTTTAGATTAATAGTGCACTAATATTTAATGTACTTTTTAAAATGTTCTGATTTTTTGCATTGGTTTTATTACTTTAGGCTGAAAAGGACTCTGCCTGCACAGATCCATATTACTGCCTCTCTGACTTCATAGCACCGCTGGATTCTGGCATTTGTGACTACTTAGGCCTTTTTGCTGTGGCCTGCTTTGGTGTAGATGAGTTATGCAATGAATTTAGGGAACAGGATGATGAATACAGCATTATAATGGTAAAGGCTCTTGGCGATCGTTTGGCAGAGGTACGAGGTTTCATTGTGTGTCTGTGCAAATTTTCTGACTGGGGACTAGATTTGCTTGACGGGTCGCTCTTTCAATTTTTAGCATAAACTGTTGCCTGTAATGTCTGCCCTGCGTTCAGTCTGAAAGTGAAAGGGCTCTGCTAAAATTGTCTTGAGAGGAGAGTCCTCTTCTCTGCCGGAGGGGACTCTTCTGCCTGTATCTCCCAGCTGCAAAACGATGAAGTTTGGTTGTATTTTTTTGTTTTGATGATTGATAGAGTTTAGTAGATTTTGAAACAAGACTGTTTAAAAAGAGCTATCTTTAAGTCTTATCTACATGAGAATGTGTTGGACCCAAGTGTGATGCACCAATTATGCTCTTGAATTGCAGACATGCCTTCTGCTTCAATAGTGACCATGCAGATATATCCAGGGTACAAGTCCTTTGAGTTAACAAGTCTTAGGTTAGGCAGATGTGCTTTCGAAGCTCTAACTGAAGTGGTTTAGAAAATGCCGTCCCTTCCCTCCTGCCCCTCTATCCCCATCTGCCTGCCCTCATGCTTACACCTGAGTAACCATGTTAAAACTTACAGCAACTTTGGTGCAATGTAAATGAGGTTAGCTCTAGCTGTGTATTTCAAGCTGTAACAGTTTCAGAAATTACTATTAGATGCCACTAGAGATATTTACTGAAGTGGAAATTTCTCCTGAAGGCAACCATTACTGGCAAAATAGTGTCAGCTGTAAGAGCGGCTAAGCAAAGCTGTTGCTCACTTGCAGCTAGAGGAAAGTCCTCCACTAAAAAGAGCAGCAGCACTTAACTTATGTCTGACACTTGTATGGATGCAGGAATGATAGGGCCTTCCATAGCTAGACATGGATCGTCAAGCCCTAATGACTTCAGTGCTATAATGATGTACCTCTACCATAGGCTAATGAACTTCATCTTTTCCAGTTACCTGTCCATATATTTACCACTTCTACTATGTATGTAAGATTTCAAAGCAAGACAACCGAAAAAACACTGTCTGTCACTAAGAGAAAAAAGTAAATTATTTGAACTAACAAAATAAGTATTGTATGTTAATTTTAATGCTGTCAAATTTATCACGTATGATAAGAGCCCCCTTAAAAATTAAAATGGGAATGGGGAGAAAGTCTCTCTCATTGTTTGTCTTCATCAAATAGCTACTGCATCAGTCTGCACAAATTAAGAAAAAAAATTTAAAAATCTTTGTATTATATCCCAAGGCATTTGCTGAGGAGCTCCATGAAAGGGTTCGAAGGGAATTCTGGGCTTATTGTAGCATGGAGCAGCTAGATCTCTCTGACCTACGCAAAATTAAATATGAGGGAATTCGCCCTGCACCTGGATATCCAAGCCAGCCTGACCATACAGAGAAACTCACCATGTGGAAACTTGCAAACATTGAGGAAAGCACAGGTACCTCTGTCTGCTTTACTAAGGTTCTTAAACTGTTTTTATGGGAATGAAAGATTGAAATGGGAACAATACAGCAATTGGGTGGTGCAGAGCTACATAAAAAAATCCCTGAACTGAAGTGGTTCCTGTCTTCCCCTATTCATTGCCATTTTTATTTTGCCTCATTCAAGGAAGAATTTGCAAAATACTGCCAGTGCTTTTGGTGAAGGAGTTGTATCCCTAATTAGCAGATTGCATGCAAACAGGGTTCTGCTACACAGAGAAAAATTCTAGCATCCTTATGGTTGCAAGGAGACATTCCAGATAGGAACAGGAAAAAAGCCAATTCAGCAGTGTATTTCCCGGTCCACAGAGTCCACGAGGTGGTAACTTTTTAAATAGTAATGAATTCATTTGTTTTCCTCTGATATTTTGTGTCAGACATTTCACTGCTACTTCCACAATTTCAAAAATACCTTCCTTTATTTCAGAACCTCTTGTTACCCATTTCTTTTGCCAAAATGTCTGAAGTTCTTTCCTTCAAACTGCACACTCTACAGTAATACTGTAATGAGTCTGTAATATATTTAAAGCTATGTGTATTTTTTTTAATAGATAAGAAGTGGAAAATAGTTTTGGTTTTAGTTTGAACGCATTTTGATTTTTGAGTTTGCCTGAAGCTGCCCAACAAGAAAAGGCTCTGAATTTATGCTTCTTATCAATTCAGAGAATAAGAAAACTTTCATTCTCTTTTCTAGGAATTGGGTTAACTGAATCACTAGCAATGACACCTGCTTCTGCAGTTTCTGGCCTCTACTTTTCCAGTCCCAAATCCAAATATTTTGCTGTTGGCAAGATATGTAAAGATCAGGTAACTTGGACTGTCTGTTGTGGAAAATTTTGTAAACAGCAAAAGCTGGAATTTCCAACTCTTCATTATGTTTTGTGGTCCCTTTGCAGGTTGAAGATTATGCACAGAGAAAAAATTTGTCTGTGGCAGAGGTGGAGAAATGGCTGGGACCCATTTTGGGATATGATACTGAATAACTGTGATGCTTCTGGGCAAACATTTTCTTTTGGTGGTCTGTTCACCAGAAGGAAAAAGAAAATCCAACAAGAAACTCCTTCCCACTGAAAACAGCTTTCTTCCATCCATCCAAATAACTTGTCTGATTGTTTTTAATTTTTGATCAAAGACCTTGTCTTTCAAATCTGCCCTGTGCTCTTCGCTTGGGACCATGAATGCGTTGCAGATCTCTTAGTCACAGAAACATGTTTTTATTTATTTTTATTTCTTGCACAAATCATCTAGCTGAGCAGCTAGATGTAGGGTGAGGTGTGGAAGCTGCAGAGCTCTCCTGTCCTCAGGAAGGCTTTGAAATCAGGGGCAAGAATTTCTGTCCCATTGGCTGTGGATATACATAGAACAGAATTTGACTTCTGTTATTTTAAATGTGTTTTGGCAAGTCCCGGTACAGAAGTACAATGTGATTTTTTGTGTAGTCAGCAAAGGTTTTACACTGAGTGATCAAGAACAACTGAAGTAGAACAGATCTCTTCTTCTAAAATCTGTCTGCTCCATATTTAGGTCTTGTGATTAGGAACATATGTTGTTCTCTCTGAATAATACCGTTTTTTAAATTACTTTCTGATTGCGATTGTAGCTAGAAGTATCAAAATAATAGTTTGCTGGAGCACTATTGGAAATGCTGCATGACAGAACATGAAATGGGATGACAGCCCTTGGGGTTGTCCATCTCATGCTTTCTTTTCCTTTCAGCAAGCCACAATCTGTTTCTACTCCGTGTAAAGGGTCATGGCACTTCCTACCTTACAGTTATGTTGGGAGGCTTAATTCTTATTTAAACAATCTTTTGTATGTGAAAAGTATGAGAGAACAATAATTGTTGCTATAGGCAGACAGGTGTTTGGAGGTGACTTCAGTGCTTCACAAACTCTTTAAGCTTCCAGGTACCCAGATTTTAGAAGCAAATAGCAGCAATACTGTCATAAGTAACAGTTAATATCATAGGCTTGTTCTTCACATTTAACTCTGAGTGAGCTAATTGTTCATAGCTTTTAATAATCTCTGAAAAGTGCCTCAGGTATTATTTAAATGCTAATTTAGTAAAATATTATGACAGAAACCCCTCATTTTTCTGGTCTCTAATTGTAAAGAAAAGACCAGTATTATAAAGAGAATGTTCTTTTAAATAGTTTATCTGTAATCTATTAATAACTATGTAATTTTTGTAATGTCTTCATCTGCCTTTATGCTAAAAGAATCATCTTGTATCAACAGTTTAATAAAGGTTAAGCTGTCAATGGTGTTATCCTATTAGAATCCTTTAAATGACAACAATAAAGTGTGTGCAATTGTCTGAACAGATAATGTCAAAATTAATATGCACATTGTACCATGAATCTGTAAGTATAAAGGCTGCTGTGGGGCTTTTAAAGTAGTTGAGTAAGTGTGTTCTGAACTGAATGTTTTAGCGCGTCTCATCCTTTAATGCCTTACGATAATTTCTAGATGGATCCATCTCTCTCTCCGCACTCCTCTCATGTGAAGGGATTTGAGGCATGTCCTTGTTGATCAGCTGATTCTTGTTGCTGGAATGGTTCCTCAGTAGAACGCTCTTTAAGATTGTCAAAAAAAACAATTAAAAAGTCTTAATATAAAGGAATATTTGTTCCTGAAATATATACCCTGTAGAAATTGAGGCAGTCTTTGCTTTCTTTATGATACTTGCACTTTTTCAAATCAGTTTAATGCTTGGAATGTCTCCTTTCCACCACTCTTCCATGTTCTTAGGTTTGGAAGCAGAGTGCCTTATTAATCTGAAATTTTGATTGTCTCAATGAGGTCAAGGTTTGACTTGTACAGCTTGGTTTGTTTAATTATTTATTGTCCTGAAATCAGTATCACACAGTTGGGTGAGTGCAGCTTTAGCAGAATCAGACTGACAGTGCCCACCTGTGTAGCAGCGCTGCTGTTACCTTGGGTACAAGCAGAGGGTTCAAATGCTGTGCAGTTACTTTATCCCTTCACACACAGCATCATGCACTGATAAAGATCTTCATCTTTGCCTGCAAAACTTGTTATTGCGAGAACCTGTTTGGAAGAATTACTCATTGTTATTATGCAAATGTTTTTACCAAGGACAATATCTTTAAAAGTTTCTTACTTTAAATTGTCAGTTGACATTTTGAATAAGACTTTGAATAAGCTTCATTCTTCTCTCCAGAAAAAAAGATGAACTGTGAAGGAAAAGAGTCTCACAGTTCTACCAGATTAAGACTTTTTCACTTCCATGAAACTACACTGAAAAGACATGGTAAGAATATACCTCTTTGAAGTAATGAAATGGAGTGGATAAACTTAGATAACTTAGATAAAAGTTTTTGACGGAATTTTCAATTGACGCTGCTGTTCCCTGAGTGCATCAGCTGCGTATCTGCACGTAGATGTCAGTGCGATTTTGACCTGAGAATTTGTTTCAGTCCAGTAGAAAAAATAGCACTGGGTGTGTAGATAAAGATGATTTTTTTTTTTCCCTTTACTCATGGTGTTTAAAAGATCAAGATTTTCTGTATGCAGGAATGCAACTTTCACTGATGTCTTGTTCTTACTTCACTTCTCTCATATACTTGGTCTGTGCTCTTTGTCTCTCTCCTGCTCTACAGTACAGGTGTGGAGATATAAATCGGAGCTCTGTAATGGCCTGTGAGTGCTGCATGTTCTTTGGTTGTTTTTATTCTTAATAAAAAAATATATTGTTTTGCTTTTTGTTGAATTTCAGCAAGGTTCTTACCAAATGTCCCCTTTCCAGAGAGTGAACAACTTTATTCCCTTTATCTGGCCATCAACTGGAAATCTAGGTTGAGGTTCAGAAGTGGAGTGCAAATCTGAGGTCTGAAAAGGTGTCAGTTCTCTGTGGTTTGTGGACTCCTTCTGCGCTTCTCTTTCTGTTATGACCTGTGAGAACAAATATGTACATATCTTTCTGTAGATTAGGGCAGCGGTGGGACGGGAAGTAAGAGAGATAAAAAGCTGCACTGTACAGCCAAAAGACTTATTTAGCAAACTGTTCTTTAGAGATGGATTGGTACAACGTGTTCTCTCACTGCTGTCGTTGATGGGGATGCGTTTTTAACTCCTGTCTCAACCTTGTCCATACTCAGCTGCTTTTATTTCAGGAAGTCGCCGCTTGCGAGATCTCATGCTTTGCTAAATACTGTACAAGGTCCTCTTCGCTTAATCAGGCGTTTATAACAGATGACTTTGCAGTAACCACCTGCTGTTACAGTTTTGGCTTTCATAAACCTTCTGTAACCAAATAGATGGGTTTCTTCAGAATACTGCTGTAGAGCAAATAAGTACATTGCTTCTTGAAGGCCCACAAGATCAGCTTTTATTATCAACACTTGATCTAACAAATTTACTCATGTGGTCAAGGCTTTGCAGACCAATCTCATTAGTCAAGAAGTTTGCTAGTTACAAAAACATGACCATGTTTATGCACCTTACTTAGGAAATAGATGTAAGTACTTAGTTTATTTTACTTTTACTTTCTTCTAAATATTATTCCTCACATCTTAAGACAGCTAAAGGAATAAAAGCTTTGATCCAATTATACCACCATCTATATTTGTGTGGTGAGAAGCCCTGAAGCAAGAGACTCAAAACTTAATGTGATGTAAAAGTGTACAAGGTACTTACTGAATATCATCGTGTCGCTTCAGATAAACAGTAGGTGACGATGCTGTAAGACAGGAGTCCGCAGTCAGCTAAGGCTAACTGAAGATGTTAGACTTGCAGCGGATTTTAGTCTGATCAGCAGCATTTGATGTCATTTTAGATGTTACAATGCATGCTTTGCCTCCTCCTTTTGTGTCGCTTTCTTTCACAACAGAATCCTACTGCTGCATCCAAATCCCTGGTTATTCCACAAGAAGGGTTTGACGTGGATTTTGTTGACGATTTTGCATTGCCAGGATTATTTCTCAAATAGAGTTTAAAGCACCACAGTGTAGATGAATGGAATTTCAAGTTCTTGAACTGTAAAATACTTGGTTTTCCTCAAAAAGTCTCCAGGTACTAATGCTGTTTTTACTATACAGTGAACAGAATGAAACAGCCTGCATTTCCTCAAAGAACCAAGTATGTTGGAGGAGAGAATGAAGAGTGAAAGGAGATTTATAGTACTTTTTAATTCTCATTCTTGATTAGCATATCTGTCTGCTGTCATATTTATTGCTTCGGAGCTGAAGTGAGCTAGAACACCTCTTAGCAGGTGTTCTAGTGTCTAATCCAGCTGCTATTAAAGTATATGGCAAAATTACTACTTACCCGAAACACAACTTCGATCAATCCTAATGCAATAATCTGTGAAGAAAATTCAGTGTTAAAGTTGTCAAAACCACTTGAGGACTAACTGTTAAACCCCCTACAGTGGCTCAGCTCCATTGAAATAGATGGCTGGGACTATGAAAGTAATTTTTACTCTCATTCTGAAACACTTACCTGACAGAAAGTGATACCCTATTAAGCCAGAAACAGATGAACTTTCCAGCTGTGGGCCCAGTGCGATCAATTGTAACCATCCATCTCGGGGACGTTTGAGGGAGATTGCCGACCAGAACCAGCAGCGCAGGTATTGATTCTGATTTGCTTTCTGAATGATGGAAGGTGTAAAGGTGCCCTGATTAAGATGAGGATCATCACATGCTGCGAAAACATTTTCATGATTTCAAGCCTCTTGTAATTTTAAGACAAACACTCTTTAATGAGATTTTGAGCTTTATTGTCCCTGACAGCACGTTGTATATTGACATCACTAACTTTCTATATACTGTTGCAGTTTCATTCAGCCGTTTGTAAAGAAGAGCTACCTTTTAATGTAATTTCCTCCTTAAATATATGTTTCCTGTTATGTAATTCTACAGATATCAGCAAAATCCTAGTACTGTCACATCTTTCATGCTGTTTGTGCACACAAAGTGCTGAGCAATGACGAGGCAGCTGCTGCAGTACGGCTATTGCTAATCAATCCAAAGAAATTTGAGAAGCGTGTTGTGGTTTCTCTCCAGAAATATTGGCATGAAGCATACAAAAATCTATTGCTTTTATAGCTCAAATGAGGTCTGTAACGATATGAAATTCTTGATGGTATGTAAAACATCTCATGTGATCTCTTGATCTGTCAGGAAAATAGGCCTTGATTATAAGTAAACTGCTAGGTTTTTTTTTTTTATTTTCTCACAGTACTTTTAATGGCTGTATACTTACTTCTTTGGAACTGACAGGTTCATTCATCATTTTTTGCTGCTGTTGCTTCAATTCTTGCCAGTGGAGTTTTCACTTAGCTTCCAGACTGTTACAGTTCTTTTCTTCCACTTATGTTTATTTGTCAAGTAGCTTGGAAGTCAGACTTCTTAGTATTTTGATATCTTCTGTTGGAAATGCCACCAGTTGTGAAGAGGACACGCTCTGCACTCAACTTTAGTGCTGGTGGGAATCTTTCTAAATCATCTACCCACGTCTTGACTTTTATTAGCAGCTGCTTTTCTTCACTAAGTGTGAAGGTAAAAGATGGTAAAATGAATTCCTGGCTCTGGGCTGCAAGTTGTTTTCACCGTTCAATTTTGTAGATCTGGGAATGTACAAATACTAAGAAACAGCAATGAATTCCCCCTTCCCCGCCTCTTGCCCCCCCAGCAACTGTAAGGCAGACACATCACCCAACATTTCATCTCTGTGGCCTTTGGGGTGGTGGTATGAAAAGCCCATGGAGCTTTTGCTGGAGCAGCTGGAAACGTGACCTGCTGCACAGAGCTGGTGTCCCCCCTCCCCTGGCTCAGGAGTTGAGGGCGCTGGAAAATGAAGGAGACCAAGTGTATGAATAAAGTAAATGTTTATCTCTATTCGGCTGGGTTACTGGGGGCTCTTTGTCCAACTAGGGCCTTAATATTCCAAAGCTTATAACAGTGCATTCCCTGATTGGTAAAAATATATGGACTGTGTGTCTCTTTCCCGGGTAAGAATTGTTTTATTTACTATAAAGCTAATAACGCTTAACGGAATTGGAGGAAATTGAACATGAGACTGTTCCTAAGTTTAAATGCAGCTCTTCGCATGAGTAAGTGAAAAGCCAGAATAGTTTAAGAAAAATGTGGGATTTTGTTTCGTTTTTTGATCATGAGGGCCTCTACTTTTATATACTCAAATGGTTATGAGTCTTAGATATAAAAACCAAACAAAATTAAAAAAACAACACCAAACAACTAGAACTTTAAATGCTAATTTCCAGGCTAGTCCGTGATAGTTCAGTAAGTATTTCCATAACCTGTTACAATCTTCACCTGCAGTGTGTAATCTATATGGAACTGTAACAGTTGTCTTTGCACGGGAATGTTTTAAAGGAATTATTCCCAGTCCACTACTGGTAACGATGAACCAGTATTTAAATATATAAAGCATCTATCACCATACTGATATTTGGAACCACTCCGATGGCAGAGGTAAGAACAGGAGTCCGCCTGTTAGTACCTCAGCAATTCTGTTTCCAAGTAATTTGAAGGAAAAAAAAAAAAAAAAGCCACAAGAGTTTTCTGCCTGGCTGCTGTTTGATGCTGCTACCCTGGCAGGGCTGGAAGGAGACCTGTTGTGAACGGCAGCGGTTTGCACCGTCACTTCTCCCAGCCGTGCTGCAGAGGAGGTGGAGGTGTGGGAGAAGGGCAGCGGGACGTGGAAGGTCACTGCAGAACCTCCAATGGTGCCATGTCAGGCGCAGGGCAAAGAGTTAGGTAAAAGCCTGCTGAGCAAGGGCCGCCTTGCCGGCTGCAGTAGGCTGGTGGCCACGCTGCAGAGCCAGCCCAAGCCCGGGCTGTCGTGACAGAATCGGGGAGTGTTTGCCGTGCGACACCGCAGCCACGGGAAACGGGCTGAATGTTGACTGCAGGACGGTAGCGTTTCGGTCGGCTCGTCTCCAGCACGGCTGGATGCCCAAGCGTGGGGGGCACAGCCAGCTCTGCGCTCGGAGCGCGATGTAGACTTATCCTGGCTGATGGCTAGAGATCAGTGAAATCCAGCTCCCACACGACCCCTCTCTCGATTTACTGCGAAGCTGCCGTGCAAAATTGTCGGCACACAAAGCAGATTGCTCTCTTCTAATAGTTTGTGTGAATTTAATTCTTGATTCTTGGGATTCCTGACCAGCTGCCGCCACAGAGTAGCGGCAAGATTCCTGAAGTTTTACCTGCAGAAGCAACTAGTGCAGCAGAGTGTGGGGAGACCACTACTTAAAGGACTGGGGGCCAGCAGCTGGATAACCACGGGACAGAGCACTTGAGATATCTCTTACCAGCCTGCAATTTGTGTTCCAATCTGAGCCCTTAAAAGGGCTTTTTAAAACCAATGAATACAACTCATTAACTAACTATGCACAGATAATGTAGTCTCTGTAATCTTGTGATCCTTTAATCAAAACTTGATCATTGACTGAGCTTCAATTTGTAATATAAACCCGATCCATCTTGGAATGCAATTGGCCTGGCTTTAAAATATATTCTGTTAGTAGAGAGTAATCGCACTGCAGAGTAAAACAAAACATTGCTTAACAAAGGTACCCAGTTACTCTGCAGGGGGCAGATATACTGCACTGTAGGCTGTGTTTTATTAGCCAGAGAAATTCCTACTGATCCCCAAATTTGAAATTCTGCTGCATACTTTTTTTAATTCTCAAATGCACTAACAATGGATGGCAGGTTACTAGACACAAAGCATAGCTTAGAGCGTTATATTTCCAAAGGCACGGTAATTTAAAGAAGTAACTTCTTGATGGAAAAGATGATGCATAAGCATAAAATATTTCCTGCTTTCAGCAAGATAACTGGACGGTATTTATCTGAGCAGATAAGGTACACAAAGATTGGATATTTTTTCCGTAAATATGTATTTAGCAGGTGTGCCATTCTACAAGCACAGCCTTATGCTCCATAAAGGAGGGCTAGAGGAGCACAGTGTAGTTAATCACTAACGCTTGTGTGGATCAGCATGAATATTCTTTAGAAAGAGTGAGAATTCTATATTCAGCTTGAGAGTTTACAGCTTTTATATGCTATGCCTTTCGAGTATAGCTAAGCACAGTTTGTAAGTCTTCACACGCTTTGTGGGGGACTGCATTCTTTGTTGCATGTGAAATGGAGAATACCAGCCTCTCCTGTGATGGAAATGTTAATTAGGATGATTTATTTTTCTACTGGAGTGTGAACTTAGTCTTACCACATTTGATTATGTAAAGGATCCAAGTGCCATATAAGGAATGGATAATTAACAAGAGATGCCATTCATTTGGGAAGAACAACTTTGTCGACACTTTAATTATAAAGGTTCTTACTGAAGAATTTTTATTGTCCATCAACCAAAAAGATTTGGTTTCCACTGACAGCAGCTCCATTTTGTTTCCTTCATCATCCTCCATGTTGCAGTAAGTGCTGCAAACGTATAGGCTGCACTACACTATCAGGTACACGTTTGAGAAACTGCTTGGCGTCAGCACCAGAGGGTAGGCAGACAAATAAGTGCACGTACCATGCATGTGGAAGTTGGATAAACAGTCTGAGTCTTTTTCTAACTCACTAGAAATGAAGGTTTTGAGACATCCATAGACAAACTGTGAAGAGAGGCACCTCCTTTTTAACTCTTCAAAAGATATCCTCTGAAAAGTGTTCTTTGTACCCCTTTACCTTTCAATTATTTTAATAATTTCAGAAAAATGCAATTTGAGTTCCTTTGTTTCCAAACCTTCTCTTTTTGAGGTTACATATTTTAATGTCCATGTGTGTCATTATCATAATACTTTAGTAAGTTCTTTGCATACAGTCTAAAATTGCTTATATTTTCTGTGTTTCTTAACATTGGGCATATGTACATCTACCGCAACACCAGGTCTTTCGGAATTATGAGAAAGGTTGCCCTGCGGTTTCGTTGTTCAGCAATGAAGACAAACTCCTAGGAGTTTCAAGATGAATCAATTTACTTCTAATACCTAACACGGTACTGATTTGGCTCAGATCATGTTTAGGTTTGTATTCTTTTTTGACTACAACTAATCCCATTTTTCTGATTTTCTGATTTTCACTGCATTGTGGTAATCCTATTAAAAGCACTGGGGTGGTGCTGGTAAGGTCTATCCACTGGAAGCACAACTCTTGAGGCTTTTCTGCACCGTTGCCTCCAGAATTTTGCCTTTCTTTTGTTGTTTCCTACTTGAAATGAGATGCGTTTAGTACAGAATTAGTGATGACATGAAGGAGGGAGATGCTCTTGTATGAGGTGATGCGATCCTTGCCAAATGTCTTTTTAGACTGCACTGATGCACAGCGGGTTGTGCGAAGTGGAAGCCTGCCAGTGACCTACTGGTGGTGTTCCTGCCTGGAAGCCAGTGCTGTCGTAGCCTGGCCCCGTCCCCAGCCTCAGCACTCATCCCTGCTGGCACCAGGGCTTGTGGCTGCAAAACTAACCCTCTCCCCACCCTGCCTGGGAAGCCAAAACAGCTTCAAAGGTAACCCCGAGTTGTTTTACCATCCAGCTGCTTACTGTGAATTAAGAATGCCCAAGAGACGTGCAGGCAGAAAGCTTCTATGTGGTACAAGTGCCTGTCAGCTCAAATAGATGTTAAAGCGTAGCTCGAGTAGTTTGCTAAATAGCAGCTGTGACTGCACAGTAGTTAAGGTTACAAGTATGGGAGATAGGGGAAAAAGCAGCAGTCATCTTTTAAGCTGGAAGGTGGAATGCTACCAACAGGACACCTCACTTCCCCTGCAAATGTTCGTATTCCTGGTTTGCTGGTGATGTTTAAACTCTTCAGAAATGCTTGCTTGAAAGGTGTGATAATGAGATCTGGCTGAAAATGTACTGAGATGTACACTTTTCTTTGACTAAAAAGGTAATTGGCTTAGACTGATTCTGATTGCTCGAGTTTGTTTATTCAGTATTGAACCACTGACATCTAAGGACTGCGCTTCAAGTTACGGCATTGCGGTGAATTAAAAAGCATAGTAAAAATACCTGTGGGAAATATAAAGTATAACAGCAAGAAGTACTGTGTAAACAAATATTTTAGGCTCTCAAAGCTTTGTCACGTTCCGCTTATTCTAAGCGCTGAAAATTAAAGGCTTTAGAATCACTGAAGTATTTGAAGGAGTAAATGCAGAAAGAAAAGTCTTGACAGTTTTGCAAAATCTTTTCTTGTGGGAAGAAAGACTTGATAAGATCCAAAATGAAGTCCTGCCCAGATGTGGTCATGGAAGAGTGCACGACTGTAGTGATTTTCACTACAGAATAGAAGTGTTAACAGCAGCCATATTTCGGTGAGGATGGCTACGTCCTTCTCAGTTCAGCGTGCTACTCCATAGCCCTTGTCTGAAATAGCTGCACCATCTCTTTGTGAGCAACCAAGCACCTGCTCAGCTGCAGAGGGGCTCTGCTTTACATACCTGTATGGTGCAATTGCTCTGTACAGCAGAGCGGAGCTATGCTCAGACCTCTATGCTATGACCTCTATGCTGTGCTGCTCTCCTGGGGCAACTGTGGCTGCTCTCAGGGGTTTGTCTCCCGTAACAGTCAAGGAGCACGGGGTGTCTCCCTCTCAGCAGTTTCCTTGCCACAGAAACGCACCAAAGGAGATCTGTGAGGCTGAAGTTGGAAAGCAGACAGAACCTAGAGTGAAGCTCCACAATTGCTCCTAGGTCTGCTGCCTAAAATACAGCCCTGCAGAACAGATCCCTGGAGCCTCTTACACCCCTTGTAAAACATCAGCCCTCGATCCTAAATCCTACTGTCCCCTTTCCTGTATTTTCATCTTCTTCGTACCAGTGTTGTGTCTGAGCTCTTTCTTCCTCCAACCCAAAGCTTCCCCTGGCCCTTCGTCATGTGCTGTTGGCAGAGCTGAGAGCTCGGGCAGCTCTGCTGGGAGAAGAGTGGTTTTACAGCACAGCAACGTTACCCCAGACGTACTCTGATCTTCTGGAGCTGTGTGCATTGGCATAAATGGGTAAGTGCAGGCACCTTCCTTCACCTTCCTTTGATGCTCCCCAACCCTACTCCAGCACCTGGACATTGCAGTAGTATGAGAGAGAGCATGATTTTTATTTTTTTTTTTTGGCCTCCCAGCTGGCCATGTAAGGAACAGCCACCCAGCACTTTCTGGCAGATCCATGTTCACACAGGTTCCAGCTGACTGCAAAGCACTGTGGCTGTATGAAATGAGCCCACCCGGGAGAGCGCACTCCGCTCTTTGCTTCAAATGGCAAAAAGGCTGCCTTGGTTGTGGGTGTCAGTGCGTGCTCTTCTACGCACAAGAGTAGTCACGTTGCGTAAGTTTGGGCACCTAATTTAGAAACATAGCTGTGCCAGGCTCCCTGTATGGGCTGTGGAAAGAAAAATCCTTCCTTGGAGAGAGATTCAGGGCAGCAGCTGAACTGCTCTTCCATTCAGCATAATAAAAATGACACACTAAAAGCTCTAAGCAAATTACTGTTTTAAAAGGTCTGCACAACATTAACCGGTCTGGTAAATGCCTCCATTTGCTCTCTTATACACACAGCTGTAAGGTCTGTGTTCCTTTACAGCTTCTTCAGTCTGTTTTGAATCTTCTCGCAGGCTGTGGCATATGAAATGGAAAATTAAAACTTTTGATTTATGTGTTGCTGCTTTGCCACTTTTGGCCACAGTAGAATACTTACTAATGTGAAGTGACAACAAATATTTAGTCTTACAAGTAACTGAGATGCTTATATCTGGGAGCAGAGGTAATGGATAATTCATCATTCTAACAGTTTCCCTGTGCTGGAAGAGACTCTGTGGCTTTGTAGCAGAGAAGTAAATAGAGAAGCACTCCCAGTCCCCCAAGTGCAAAGACCAGGAAAAAACTGAGCTGCTGCAAAACAAGTTTACATGAGCATTGCCAGTGTGATGGACACACTAGGAGTTAGCAAAACAGCAAGTGGTTAAGAACAGATAAACCTGTGTGCATGAAAAACCTTGGTATCCCTTTCCCTAAACTTCGTATGGGGCCAGTTTTTCAATATTTTCTTTTTTTCCAAAGTTTTAGCAAATGTTCTAAGATTTGAAAATTTGTGCCGTATCTATATTTACTTAGGGCTTGTCCAAAAATGTTAAAAGGCACTGCAGCCTGGATGATCAACTTTGGAAAAAAAGCAGGGCAAAGCTTTCATGACTTTAAAGCTCAGAAGAGACTATTAAAATCATCATCTACTCTAATCTCTTTTATAGGCTGTAGAACCTTATCAGTTAATTCTGCATAATACCTTTACCTCCTTTTTAAATTACAGTATCTTTCTTGGAAGCCATGTAGGCTGTAGGATTAAAATCTCTGCCTTTATTGGTGCTTGACTTTGTTTCAGAAATACAGAGAGCTATAGATAATATGATTCTTCTCACATGCTTGCAACGAAACAGGTGAAAAGATCCAACTAAACTTTTCCCCTCCCCGAATCTTGCAATTCAGTTCTGCAATTTTCTTCTTTGTGAGTTGTGCTCTGATAGTAAGGCAGGACCAGTGAAAAACACTAGAGGCATTTCTTCCTAGCTTTCTCAGTCATTAGAATCTGTTCAGGGGCACTTTGAGATCTCTGAATAATATTTATAATATACAGGAGGAGAAAAAACAGTTATAAGGAGGCTTTATAAGTTAACTGAGAGGGATATATGTACAATATATAAAAAATATATATAATATATATAAACTTATATAAGTTTACTGAGAGGGATAACTTAATATGCTTAAGTTAACTGTTGAGAATTAAAGTAATCAGATTTTTCTTTAGGAATTCAGATTTGCGAGGTGTTTCCACTGTGCAATTATTCATCAGTAGTTGGAAAGGCAAAGATATGGGATAAAATCCAAGCAAATCTAAAGTTCTGACTTAGTGCGTTGCCATAATTGTGTTCAACATAAATGTGTGAAGAAGAAAATTTTGAAGGCTAGGCATCTTTAGTATGCAAGCCTGCTTCTATAGTACTATACATTTAAACTTGCTAACAGTAAATCACACACAGAGCCCTCAATTTGGCCTTTTTTCAAATAATGAAAAAATAATCTTCTAAAGATCACTAGTTTGTTTCTGTCTATACTGTCAGAACAGAATGAAGCTGTAATATTCTGTCTGAAGCTTTATTATCTTAAAAACACATTATTTGTTTTATTTACTTATCTATAATACAGTAGATCTTCTAGCTTCCTATGATGTTTCTGATTTTAGTCTTTATTTGGTTTGTGGTTTGTTTTTTTTTTCTAATGCAGAAAATGAGACGCTAAAAGTGCTGAATATTCTGCTTGGGAACCTTGGCATCCCTCTGCCCATACACCTCTTTGGAAAGCTTGTGTATAGCCAGCCACCTTCTCAATTCTAGAAAAACATGGTTATTGATTCGGTATGTGACAAGTTACTAGTTCTAATCAAAATGATACCTAGTATGATTTTGAAACCAGTCACCAAAAATACTTGTTCAACTAGAAGCAATTCTTATTATATCCAAAGTATAATAATGTTTTTTCAGCATGTAGTGATATATATGTGTACAGCTGACCACTCATAAACAAAATTAAAGATGGAAAAAGCTAAAAATCAATAGGTTTTGCAGGTAGAATTTAAACTGGGATGATGAATAAGTATTTGCATTGAGTGGGAGAATAAAACAGGAAATCTGAAACAGTAATTACTATGAAAATACTAAAGATATGTAAGCAAAAATTTCATACAGGTATATGAAATTTCAGAGCAATATCCCTAGAAGGTACATTTAGAAAGTAGAAAGGTATGCTTTGAAAGTCCTATTACCTAGATAGAATCACTGAAGTATTATGGGTCTATTAAAAAGTCCAAGAAGAAAAGCAACAGGACAGTCAAACATCTTAATCACAACAGTCATTTAAAATAGGCTCAGACTTTAATTCCCTTTAGGCTGTTAATTGCATATCCACCTGATATCCAGCTCTGAAATTAGGCCTTTGTGTTCTTGATAAACTGGTTATTTAAATACTGAATAATATTACCGAAGGAACTAGGGCTGCTTTGTGTCCAAGGTTTCTTTTGACTAGATTAAATTTTCTTCCATTAAAATGAAAAAAAAAAAAGTACATCTCTAACAGATGAAATTTTTCTCTTTGTCGGTATTCATCCTTTCTAAGGCTAGAAACAAAAGACCAAAAAATGTTGTCATTCACCTGATTCTAGGGAGCTTTTACAAAGAAAGGATTGTTCTTGGGTTGCTGCTCTGCCCCGGGTGGCTGCAGAGCTCCCTTCGAGCCCTGCGCTGGGGGGGCAGCAGGCACAGCCAGTGCTCTGAGAGGCAACAGAATTAAAGTTGTTTTTTTACATGGCTTAACTTTTATAACAAATTCGAGTGTTTGTGTGGGCATCACTGTTACACTAATGCTATTTAGACTCCCAGCAATCTTTATGAAGATGCTGGAGCACAGATAGGTACATCTTGTATATTTATTGTGATTCTTTTAAATACATCTTTCCCTTGTTAAAAGGTTGATGCGAAATAATGTATTTTCTTTTAACAAAAGTTAGAAAATTGCATGTGAACATGAGAAAAAAGAAGAATGCTACTTAAGACAAACACAGAAGCAGTTATGGAAAGGGACAAAATGTAGTGTATCAGTTTCCAAGTCTTTATACCTTAAAAACATTTAGGAAACCTGTCATCTGTCATCTTCTCTACAGTGGATTCTGTTTTCTCATAAATACCTAGGGACAGCATTTTTATACTCAAAGACATTTACTGAATTTCTTTCCTCTTGAAAGTTTTAGTTCGGGAACATAGATGCAGCGAGGCAGATTAATAGTTTCAGTATCCATATTGTTCAGAAAAATAGGGTCAAGTTACACTTGTTCATATCGCTGGCTGTCCTTAGCTTAACACTGTTTCAAGATAGTGTTGAAATTTTCGGACTAAAAATATCCACTATAGCTGACAACTAAATGGAATCAAACCCATAAGGTTGTTTTATACAACACTGAAAGGGAAAGAAAAGCCAACACACCCGGTGAGACAGAAACTTTCCATCAGTTGGCATAGCAGACTTTTAGATTTCAGGTCTTCAGTTTTATGTTTACTGCAGACCTTAAATACATGCATGAGTGCCTGGAGAATATTACCAGTCAGGAGGCACACAAATATATAAGCCTTCTGGTCACCTAAAGGAAATTTTATAGCTCTTTACCTAGCCAGATCTCTCTCTGGGGGAGGGCCAGAGCACAGCTCAGAGCTCTAGTTTTTGGACCTGTGACTGGGCTATGTAAGCTCAAATGTCTTAAAATTCATATTAAAGAAAAATGGGAAATTCATGGGCTAGGAGAGAAACAGAATGCATTTGTTGAGCAGAAGCCAGCATGTACAGAGCAATGGTCTCTATTTTGAGACAAAAATGTAGTAAAATGTAGTAAAAATCTGTACAATGAAACTCTTTCTGCAAGCAAAATGTGTGTTCAGAACTAACCTTCTGTGATTTCCTTGTCCTTTGATATTATGTAACCTCCATTTATACACTTTTGTTTCTCCTGCTGTCCTGTGTCTCTAGCCCAGCTGTTCCTTCCTCATCGTTTTGGTATGTGGAGTAGGACTCAGTGGTCAAGCAAGACACGGTATCGTGCTTTTCCATTGGCAAATACCTTTTGCTTCAATAACTACTTAAGGATCAAGCTCTACTGTTGCTTATTCTGATACAAACCCTAAGAACGTGAGGATTTGTTGGGGCAAGGAACTTCCTTCTGGCCTGGCTGTTAGGCATTATGTAATTTCATTGCCTTTATAAACTGTTTTTTCAAATTTGATCTTTGATGAAATAGAGCTACTACCTACTTAGCTCATACAAATGTTGTGTTCTTTGCAGTGGTTTTCCCCAGGATATCACCTTAAGAGATGTGTGTTATTTTCAAATGCTTTGATGTTCCGGGCTCACATCTGATCCTATGAAATGAATTTTGCAGGAGGCAGGGGCTGATACAAAAGGAAAAATTTCTCACTGCAAGTGCATGGCACACTCATTCCTCTAAATTAATGCTTATATTTAAAAAATGTCAAACCCATTCAGAGCAATTGCATGTGCTATTTGTCCTATAGAGAGAGGAGGAAAGTTAATTCTTCAAATGAACTGAAAATGACAAATATTAGTCAGGAGCTTATTGCTTATCAGAGATGCTTGGATACTACAGTGTTGAGGGGAAATACTATGTAAAATAGGAGAGGTTACTCAGAAGTTGCAAGGCAGCACTGAAGTACCTGAATTAACTCTTGCAGAGAACAGTGTTTTCCTAGGATCAGGCCTTGGTGCATTAGATTCTATAACACACAAAGCTAAGGCATTCCACATGACAATATTGATATGTTGCATTTAATTGGCACTGATGCGTAAGAATTTAAGGACAAGGTGCAAAACTGAGGTGTTTTCTTATATGTGGTTTCTTACAATGATTTTCTTGTTACAAGACATTTTTTCCTTTCTGGCATTTCAAGGAATGAGAGAACATGATGGCTGATATCAAGAGGATTTACTGGTTAGATTCCAGCCCATGGATATACTCCAGAAACTGTAAGTTGAACCGCAAATCATAACTCGCAATGAAAACCATGGTGCAAACCCATGGAATACAAACCACGGTTTTGTGTGGTTTTCTTAAAAGTTTTTTGTCTTGCTGCAAAACAGTATAATAGAAAGTGCGATATTCTTTCTGCACTCTAAGGAAAATCAAAGATAAAATAAACAGCAAGTGGGGTTAAGATGACAGTTCATTGGCCAAGATGAGCAGTTTGCTCCAGATTAAATAATAATCATAGTGGAAAGTGTTGCTATCTTATTATAGGGAGCGCATATCTCACTGGGGCATCTCAGGAGACATTTATTATATCGGAATTTTTCTGTAATGGTATAACAGGGGTGTGCTTGATCTTGCTTGCAGCTATGGCTCCCCACTGGAAATGCATGTGCTCTTTTACAAACCCAGGGATTGGTACTTTCCTGATACATGTTCTTGGTTGTTGCACTGATATCTCTTTCCTTTAACTGGAAAACACTTCCCTCTCGTTCCCCTACTTTAATCCTGTAATTTCCTTCCTCTAAAGCATTGTTATGTAAATGAGAGATGCGTAGCTGGCCAAGGTTGAATCGCTACCCATGGTGATACCAAGAAATAGCAGATGTTTGGACAGTGAGTTTTCTATGACTATTCAGGATCAAAAACTTAGCATTTGGATGAGAAAGGAAACCTTCACCTTCTCTCACCTTCTCAGAGCCTGACTGGCAAGGAGATGGGGATTTTTATTTCTTTAACTATTCTTGAAAGTCTGAGGTGTATCTCAGTTTCTTCAGTGAGCATTTTTGTTAATAAACTCCCTGCCCTTTTAGGGGACTAATGCATTGCTGATATCCCCTTGGTCTTCTAGTTTTCCCCCGCCACAGATCAATGATGTCTGAAATTCTCATCTTGTACTGAAAGTCCTGTTTGTTATAGTGGGCTTAAGTATGTTTATGCAACAGTGTTCTCATGGATGCTCCTGTACTAACTGTTCCCCTTATGGAATTGACTACCTTCAGTGATGTGACCTGCTGCTACATACCTGGAGGTAGCTGTTGTGTTGCCTTGCTTTGCTTTTCCTGGTCATGCACTGAGTTTTGTTTCATTTCAGAAAATGGGGAGTAAGCATATGAAGAGGTATTTTTTACTGCTAACGTCACCACAGATGGGAGCACAGTCTCCTGAGAAATCTACTTTGCAGTGATTCCACTAACTGCAGTGGGAGAGGGTATTTTCAGGACTGTGTAGTCTGTGTGATTCAAACGCTGGTCAAAAAGATGGGGCTTGTGTATTTATATAGTTTTTTAAAGGAAAATAACTTGTCTGTTCTAGACCCATGCTCACTGAGGCCACCCCGTTGCTGGGCCAT
>JAOXJM010000023.1:41428068-41439206 GCA_026413425.1 Tringa solitaria | reverse complement strand
AAATAAAAATAAGTAAGTAAATAAAGTGCAGTCTAAGCCCAGCAGCATCAGCTTCACCTGTTGTTAGACATGCAAATTCTTGGGCTGCAGTCTGACCTATTGAATCAGAGACTCTGGAGGTAAGACCCAGGCATTGATGTTTAACAAGCCCTTCCGATGACTCTGATCATGGTGAACTCCAAGAACCACTGATACAGGCAATGCAGTTACTGATTGTTGCAAGGTTTAAGGAAATGACATGGTTATCTCTGCTTCTGCTGAAATCTTTCCTATAGTACAATTCCAATGATCTGCTTGCTTTTGCAATCAGTCTGAGTAAGACTGACTTTTTTTTTTCCTTTTTAATAATGAAGAAGCAGAATATGTGAAATATTCCATTGTATAAAACCAAATCAAAATACGTGACTGACTGTTTGACCTTTCTAAAATAATTAAATGCAGTGAGTAAATCCACCGTCTTTTCCCCAGCATTGATTCTTTGGGCCTATAAAAGTTGAAGTGAAGATAAGGCTGATGCACAGTTATCATCTGATCCTGAGAGAAATCCTGTCCAAGCTCCACCGGGGAGAGACTGAAGGGTCTTATCATTCCCCTGAGTTAAGCTAAATCCATTACACCAAATGGAATAAATATAAGGTACAACAGCTGGGCTTCACCATCACCTCCTATCTCATGTGTCCATTTTCTTTCCTACTGTCCTCTTAGGGGTCTTTTTCTGACCTTTGTGTGTGTGTTTCCCTAGGAGGTGTGACTCAGCTGATTAAGGCTCTGGCATGTCTTGTTTCACTGCTATGAACCCATGACTAAAAGGGCAGCTAAAAGCAGCATTGTAATCATCAGACGCTGCTAGGAGTTTGCCAGGTTTTGGAGTGGTTGATAAGACCATGTGCTGCTCTGGTTTTTTCCAGGTGCAAATGAATTGAAAGTAAGAGATGTACCAGAATACAAGCTCTTTTTTTTTCTTTTTTCTCTATTTTCTGTTCTTTTCTCCCAGTCACCGTGTGGACTTTTTTGCTTTATAGTACTGATTTCAACTAACTATAGCTTTTGATCCCAAAGGGACATTTATTGCCCTCTTTAACATAAAGGAGAAGGGGCTTTCCCTTATGAAAATTATCTCAAAAGACTGTGGGTAATGGCAATGGAAAATGAAAACTGTTTACTGTTCTGCTTAATGTGTTGAGTTCCCCCCCCGCCTTTTCCTTCTAGTTATTTAAGAAAAGAGTCAAAGCACTTTAATTTTTGCTGTGAAACCAAATGGACATTTTGAAACTCTTAATCCACGTGTTAAACACTGTCATATTCAAAGAAACACTTTTCACTCAATTTCTCTACCAAAATGAATACACTTCCCTGGCCATTCAACAGAAAAGATTCTCTTGATCTTTTGGGGAATGACCCAACCACTTGGACCTCTCCCTGACTGGTGTCCTACCCTGAATTGTGCATAAAACTTACTATGAAGAGCAGCAGTTAACTTTGAACTTCTGACTAGAAAGGACAATTTCTTGAATGCCAGCAAATGTTACATAACCTCAGACAGAAATCAAATGTGCTTATAATAACTTTCTCCCAGACCTAATCAGAGACCAAGATGTCCTCCATCTGCAGGAAGCTCCTTTCATATGCTTTTTTTTTTTTTTTTTTTAAATGGAGCAAACATAGACCGTGATTGAAGCCTTTGTTCTCCACTATTTGGTGCATGGGCATAAGCATGCTACATAAACTTCAGGGATTCTGCTTTTAGTCTCGCAAAAATTAAAGCTGTGCATCATACCATATGTGATAAAATAAATAAGCTCAGCTCTGGATAAAGCTAGCTTTCTGTGCCTCTTCAAGTGGACTAAATAGTACTTTTCAGCTGCACTTGCACTTAAAATGGGCAGAGCTCAGAGGGGGTGGTTATGCAAGCACTACAAGGGAAAATAAATGCATGGAAATATCACTACAAATAGCTGCCTCCTTGAAATTCAGTATATATTTAGTTCCTGGGTTGTTTCTTTCTTTCACCAATAGTGAAGGATAATGAGCTTCAAGGACTGAGGGAACCTGCAATTGAAGCAGAGCCGAGACATCTTGCAAAAACAACTTTAAAAGAACAATGAGGGATCACACTTGAGGGGAGAGGAAGTGCAGAATTACCAGTGTGACTACTGGAATGACAAAGCTTTATGACAAGACTCATGAAATGCCCTCCTTTGTACTTCTCCTTGGCTAGGACTAATGTGTCATTTCAATCTTTTATCTTCCCTGTGAACAATTATTTTTATGAATTCTGAGAGTAGATCCAAAGTGCAGGGGCCACTGCGTGCAAAAGTCACAGTTGTTTCCCCTGTAAGTGAAGGACACTGAAATACAGCTGAGAAGCCCAATAACCAACCATTGCTCATACAAGCTGGGGTGAGGGCAGGATAAGCAGTAGCAGTATCACTGCAGAGAATAGTTATCTTAGAGCTAGTATTACCTGATGTGAGCAAAAGTTGTTAAATGGTTCATTGCCTTAGGGTCTTGCTTGGCTTTAACTAAAAATAAACTCAGCTGTCAGTAGGAAGGATCTGCTACGCGGCCTAAATGGGAGTTTGTCTTCTTGACCAGTAATAAAAGCACATTTCTGCAACATGAGAAAAGCCATCTTAGTTCTGTCATGCTTAAAGACTAATTCAGAGTGGATATTGCTGTTGGTGCTGCCATATTTGCAGTGACATTTCCATCCTCACTTAATGTTAGTATATGTATAGTCTCATTATACTTATTCTGTGTGGTAAAACAAGTGAAGAATGATAACATCATGCTTTAGGACCACTAGGCAGGAACTGAAACAGATTAGCAAATAATGTATTCTTGTTAGTAGGAGAAACAAAGAATCACAAACAAATTGTTGCTTTCTGTTAAATCAGCACAAACCTGAATGTCCCATTGTTAATTGTTTATGAGCTCGTTTTAATAGTTTCCTGCAGCAGTCAGCTCAAAATCTACTAATATTGTTCCAAAACATAAAATCCTTACTCTCTGCTGCTTTGTAGTGATATACATCTGGGTAACGTGGGTGTAAAATGTTATCATTCTGTTGTGGGAGAGCTTTACACCCACTTTTTGCTGGTGTTGATAACTACACATGCTAAGAGGCGAGCATGGAACCAAGACTTTAAAATAAAGTTCAATAAACAGATTAGGCAGAGTTGTCAGAGAAATCTGAGATGCAGAGCTGCTGTAAATGCCAGAAATCATGATGTATTGTTGAAAAAGCAAATGTTAATTGGACAATTAAAATCCCCATTTACAATATGCAGGAAAGCCTGGGGGTTCTGCTCTAATGTAAAACTGAGTGTTTCAACTGAAACCATGCCTGCCTTGAAATGAAATGTGGAAATTTTACAAATCTTTGATTTCTAAGTGGGTGACGCTGCAACGCGGTTTCCCTTCCTGGCTTACGAATATGTTGGCCTGTTAGAAATGCTGGAGCTGGATGGTGCTTCAGTCTTCCTGTGGTTTGAGAACAATTGCTCTACTTGGCCTGAAACATCTTGTCCTGAGCTGGCCTTTTCATGCTGTGATTACTAGGAGGTTAGCTCTACCAAATTAGAATAATAAAATCTCCAAACTATTGAAATGACCTTGGTAACCTCAAGGAGAAGATGGTCCAAAGTGGAGTAGGTGTGATTTTCTTGCTTTTAATGAAATAAACCCATTCGGCTCAGAGTGACTCACTGACAGCACTTTTCAATGCTTACTTCATGTGGTACAGTTCTTATGTGATTATTTTGCTCCAGCTTAAGGAATACAATGTAGCGTCATATAAACATAGTTAACAGGCTGCGTAGTGTTTATTCATTTCAAAAAGAGCTGTGCACTAAAAGGAGTGAAAAGAAAAATACTGCAATATTATGGTTGATTTTAAAGATCAAATAAAGAAAAGCAAAAAGAAAGATGGGAAATACCTGATACAATAAGTGATATTCACTTGCTCTTTCAATGACTATGAAATTGGTCTCTGCTGTCAGATGAGCCTGGGAAGCAGGAGCACCTTAGTTAACAAGCTTGGATGATGCAAAGAGAAAACAGTTCAGCTTGTCTGCACCGATCACTCATTGAAACGCCCCTGAATATGAGAAGAATGGAACAGAATATTAAAAGTGCTTTTTTAAATCCCATATTCTGGGAAATGTAAAGAAACTTTGCCTATGGAGTCAGTCTGAGCTACACGAAGTATGAACTGGGAGGGAGAACTGAACAGGAAAAATAAGGTCTGGAGGGAACTAGTACTCCTGCAAATTATGTGAACAGTTCTACAAAATACTGACTAGACACATCTAAGATCTTAGTGATGGTACAAAACAATCCAATTAAGAGGTGGAAAATATTTTTGAAACAATGAATGATTAGCGTATTATTGAACCTAACAAGAGTCACTGGGTTTTAAGCGGGATTAAAATAGGATTTCATACTCATTGCTATTACAAATCAACTATAACAAAGATTTTGAAATAGATATTCAAACAAGATCAGGTATTTTGTGATGGGAAAGGAGGGGAGAACTAGACAGCTCCTGTTTGCATCAGTTCTTTGCTTGCCACAGACGGTGACCAGAAACTGGACTACACAGATTTTAGGTCCAGTTTAGCATAGCAAACTGTATGCGTCTTTAAAATAACAACAGCAAACCCTGAATCCTTTCTTTTCAGAATTCAGAGTATTATGCTCCATAGATTTTGATTCAGATGCATTTCTCCTTATTTTGTTCAGTAAGCAGTCACAAAAAAGATGCAGTTTCTAGAGATGAGGTATTTTGAGTGCTATGGGATGAGACACCAAGTGCCTAAACAAAATATTTATGTAATACACTTTCCTTGTAGAGCTTCAGAAAACAGTTTTGTTTTTAATTATAGGAGTAACTGAACCATAGTAAATATAAATCTTCTGCTCAAGCAAGAATGTCTTAAGTACTGCTAATGTCTTGCTTTATTCTTAGTGTGTGATACAAGACTCCAATTGAGGAATTTCACTATTCCTTTATATTAACTATTGTTTTTCAAGAAATGATTCTATTTGTTTCTGTTTTGCAATTGTGTTAATGAATATTTTCTTAAAATCCTATTAGTGAAATGGACAATTGAATGTTGGTTATTTGCTATATATCATTGTCCAGATGCTGTATGTACAGCAGTTAAGTGCTTGTTGTGACTGGAATGCAATCTCAGTGGTTTTGGTTCTGTTACCTCCATGGAGCTTTCGCTTCTTAATGGCTACAGAGACTAAACTTGAGTTAAGAGCCAAACATTTTTTTCCTCTGCATTACTGCAGTGGTGTTTAGATTTGTGGCTTTTAATGTCAAAAGGAAATTATAGCTCGTGCATGCCTTTCCAGGCAGAGTAGCTCATGTAGAGGACATTAGAATGACTTAGAGGAAGTCTGGAATCAACTTATCATAATTACAAAGAAAAACAAATCCTTTACCCTGTGTAATTATCCTATATTTAAGAAATTAATAATTTATGGAGAAATCTGGGGGCCTGTGTTTTTACTGGTCTGCGAAATAATGGTGGGAGAAAATATCATCGTTACAGAATTCTCCTATGAGTATGTAGGGAGTGTCTATTTTTTCCCTGGTTATCTTCACTGGTATTTATTGTGTTATAATATAACACAAGGTTACGTACAGTATTTAATTCTCATTCTTCTGATCCTGTCCCTCAGTGAAGGAGCAGAAACATTATTCTGTCACTTACCTAACACCACAGACATTACAAAAGCTAGTCTTCTAAAGAAGTATTCTACAGTAAAAAACAAGTGTATAATTCTAAAACTATGGCCTGATTTTTTTTTAACAACTATGAATAACAAATACATTACTAAACCACTCTGCGTACAATTTTTGAATCAAAAATTGTAAATTAATCATATGTTCAGAGTGAACAGTTTGCCTACTAACAGTTGGAATCCTGTACTTGCATTGTCACAGTCACAACTCAAATGAGATGTTTGCATTACGACTAGCTATAGATCTAGGCTTTCAGTTTCAGTTCCTGGTGTTGTTTTGCATCTTGTGTAAATATTCAAGTCTTGGACTTTATGACCTTTAGATGAAAGGTAAATATTAAGATATTAATTAAATGATATTGTGGTTCCCCGGTCTAATATTTATAATTAAAAGACCTTTAACATTTCCTCCTTCTCTTCCTCCACTTCCTCCTTTTTTAAAATTATTATTATTTTATTCTGGCAGCTTCTTCAGGCTACTACATCATTACCTCACATAGTACCTATGAGAAAAATACATTTAAACTGCTGGTAGAAAGGATATGCAATTGGAGAATGGTCAATTCCAACTGAATTTTGTGTTGATTAGCCATTTCTTTTATCACTAATATGTAATCATTTTAACTAATGTAAATATTTTCCCATGAAGTAATATTATTTTCATTTTCTCTGAAGACACAAGAACTATTGGTTACTTCTCCAGAACTTGCCAACAACTTTCATCTTTGCCAGCTAGTATCTGATTAATACCTGTAATGCAGAGAGTTCATTTTCTCCTAGCAGAAATATCATGCTCTTCCCAGTGTTTGCGCTGGCTACCCTTGTCCTTCTTTCCCCTGTGTACAACTGGTTGTCTCAGCAGCCATGACAAAAACTATCTTCTCAGAACAAAATCAATGAAATTTCATTTTTTGAAAGTGAAAGTGTGAAAAAACTGCCTTCTCAAACAAGTTTCTTTGGAGATAGATAAATCTCTTAATAGTGATTTGAATTCTTTAAGATACAGTGTAGCACTATGGCTACTAGAATTTCTTCCAGAAAACTGGCTGTTTCTTTAGAAACATGACTAGAATTGTTAAATATCACACAACTGGACTTCATAGCAAAGATTGTAATCTTAGGGACAGGAGATGAAGTCTTCTTGGTTTTATATGTTGTGCAGGTCTTTATGGAAAACTATACAGCAGATTGCTGGATGTTAATAATCAGAAGGAGGGATTTCCCCTTTTTTGTTCCAGGATGTTATTTGGGTACTCAGATATTAACTCACTGAGAATAAATCAGGAACACTGAATATCTAGACACTTGAAAAGATTTTGAAACACCTGGAAAACCTGATTATCTCAAACTATTTGCAACTGCATTGATTTTTGATACTGACATATGGTGAACATGAATTATTCACAAAATTGGAATTACCTTCCTCTTGCTTTCTTATCATTGGCTAAACACAAGTAGAATTTCAATTTCAGGGACGCAAGCTGAAGAAAGCACCAACATATCACTGTTAACAAAAAGGAGAGATTTGGATATATCCTTATATACGTCATAACCACATAGTAGTAGTTACAAAGTATAGTCATATAATTACATAACCCGTTACAAGACCTAGGAAACCAGGAAATTCTGTTTTGAGGATGGTATTATTTCATGTCCTCTTTAGGATACACCAACAATATTCAGAAACATAATATATTAATGCTGCCAAGCAGCCCAAAGGATTTAAAAAAAAGAAAAGAAATCCCTTCAGAAATCTACTTCTCCTTGGTTTTGTGCCTCCCAACAGCTTCCAGTGAATTTATCAGAAGGTACATTAGAAAAAAGATTAAAAGAGGAATAAAAGCTCCAAGGAGATGGGAACACAAAAAACCCAAGCAAGCTATTAGTCCCTAAAATCTAAAACACAAGATCCATAGCTCCTTGTTAATGTTAATAATCCCACACACAATAATGAAAAGAGAAATTAAAAGTTTTGAGCTTTGCCAGGAAAGATGCCTCAGACAGCAACAGTTTCTTGTAGGGTGGGAAGTGTAGATTTCCAGACTTCGCCACAGCCATGTTCCAGGCTACATTAGGCACGAGCTCACCAGCTGCAGCCGAAAACACAAGGTAAAGTAACAGAAAAGATCTTAGAAACTGACTGTACGTGTCCAAATGCAAAATGCAATTTTTTGGAAGGCTTTTCCTGCAATTAAGCAAGATGTAATAGGCTTGCCTTTGGTTTTGCTTAAAACCAAACTTCTCATAAAAGAGGAAAAGCTTAACTGTCTGAATTTTTTTGTAACACTGTATTATTATGTAAATTCTTGCATACATGCTATTTGTAGAGAACAAAACATATACTTAATGACAGACATGCAATTACCATTTATACTGTATTTTATGAATACAGCATATGCACTAACCAAAAAAAATGCAGTATATTATTGAACTTGGGTGGTCACAGTAAGCATAAAAATACATGATCTTAGGTATAATTGCACTTCCTTAAACTCTGCCAATCTGCACTAAAATCTTATTTTGAATTCAATGTGGAATGGGGTCTACTAATTTTATTCTTGTTGCCAAGTCACAGTTAGGACCTACAGTAGCAGTTTACACTGGTTCCATTTCATTGACCACAGTGATGTGGATTTATGACATGTGATGGGAGATGCAATCTCTCTAGTTTTACAGCATTTGGAATAACATGTTTTCAAGATTGATATCTGGCTGAAAAGTCTGTCATGCTGTAGGAAAAAAAGGTGTGAGGGAGAAAGGATAGTATCTTCCCCATTTCACTCCTATCTGCATTATCTTATTCTGTGCTTCTTAGAAGGAAAAAGTAGTGTGGTAGTATATCCTGCTAGATGAAAACAAAAAAACACCTGGCAGTTGTCTTCAAGTTACTGAATATTGAATGTTCACAATAGTAGCTATTATTATTGTTATAGACAGCAGACATTGCTTGTTTTACATAAATTATTATTTTGAATGTGTGCATACAAACATATCTATGCATCTTCTCCTAACAACAAAATAAGTTTCCAAATTTAGGGGATTAAAATTTATGAAATAACAGCGCTAAAATTCTTATAGTAGTTTTAATTTATGTTCAGTTGAGAATCCTGCTGGGGTACATCAGGCACTGTCACACTGGTGCTGCTGTACTGCCTCTGCGTCACACCAGGAAACCTGGTTTTGGTGAAAATTGGTAAGGGCTTACTACTGATCCTCACAGTGCTGCTGTCTTGACAAACTAGGGCTGCAGGAGCAAGAAGCCCTTGCTGTCCAAAGGCAAAAGGCGCTAAGTAAAGAATCTGTCCTTGTGATATTCACTAATGTGCAGCACAGAGATGAGCAGATTTCAAATGGGATTTTAAGAACACAGCAAGAACAGGGTAACAAAAAGAACAGTACACAGTAAGCAGCCTGTCATATAAGCTGGGAAAACTTCTGGACTGAAAATTTGAAAAACCACTTCTAGGTTGAATGAAAAAGGAGCAGACATACTACATGCATGTCATAAGACAATGAGTTAGCTTAAAAACCCCATTAATTAGAGCTGCTACGGAATGACAATTTTCTTGCTAAAACTTTTTGTTAATCTTCAGAGGCTTTGTTAAAAACTCTAACTTCCCAAATCAGTATGGGATTATTTTGGCAGAAACAGAAACTGGTTTTTCTCTGCATTTTTCTGTGGAAAGTATAGCTAGTTGGTGGCAAAAATCTTCACACTTGTGGAAAACAGTGGGCTTGATCAGATGTAATGTAGATAGAAAATTAGCATGTAAGAGTAGGGAACACAAAGGGAACTGCTACAGGGTCGACTGGCATCTTGAACTTTGGGACTGGCAGTCCTGTAGCAAAATGCCCTGTTCTTCCACACCCCAACACAAAAATGCAATTCCATTGAATTCCGCTTGCAAATACCAGCCATAGAAGATGTTTACTCCTTTAGTTTTCCCACTAGTTTACCTAAGCAACAATTCCGCAAACTTCACATTACTTCTTGTTATGATAAAAAGTATTCTGTTATTTCCACTTAAAAACAATCAGTTGTTTTTAATTATTCAGTGCAATTAAGCATAACTACTGATCACAAACTAACGTCAGACAAAGAGCATTCCTTTTAAAACACACCACCACTCCAATATCCTCAACATTTTGAAAACTTTCCTGATCTTTTCAGATGGGTAGACTGAGTCTGTGTGTCTTGAGTGGAAAGGGGAGAGGCACAGACCTTGCAGCTGGTTGATGTGGGCAGGTAACGCGGAGGAAGCCAAAGCTACCTCCATGGGTCAGGAATTTACTTACCTTGTACAGACATTTTTGTGTGTGTGCTCATTTTATATTCTATCTATATTTTATAACTATATTTAATGCTCATTTTGCACACATGTGCGTATAATATCCTATGTATATGGTGTATGCACACATGAATATTTGTCCTTGATGAATAATTTAACAAGAAGCCATGCTTCCAACTACATTTTAACTTTATCAACCTGTTCAGAAAGTTTCCAAAAGAATCTTTTATCTTTACTTCTTTTAACTTTGCTTCCCAAGCAAATTAAATTATGTAGGCAGGTGTGGTGCCTGTCTCTCTGTTACTGCAGAATATCTTTCAAACTAACTGAGAAATTCCAGCAATTTGACAGAGGGCTGATAGTATCATGCATGTTCCTAGCTGTTTAATGAAAACAGATGCATAGGTAAAGGCGGCACCAAAGAGTATTATCTGCTGTTTGAAAAACTGCGGCATATATTTCACTCATCTTAGACATCAACAAATCTGCATGGTAGATAAATATTACCACCTCAGCATGGAAGAGCTTCAGCTGGAATTTGCATCTTGCTAAACACCAAGGAGTCTAATTATGCTCCAAATCTATAAGGAACCAGGTATCATCACTTCCACAGTTCTTGGAACGAATTGCATTACATCATAATGTTGTACCAAAAGCTGTACAAAATGTTTCAGCCACTGGTGTTACAGTGGACTATTTATAGATTTTTCTCCTTCTTTTCTTTATAATGTCCTTGCTTTACATGCAGCAAATAAAGCAGGCATCTAATCAACTACTCACCTTCAAAGCATGATGGAAAGTATCCTGGATGTTCTATGATCTAGACCTTGGTCCTGTAAAACCATGTGAACTGAGCTTTATATCCATATGGAATACCTTAGCAAATTGTTGTCTTGAAACTGACTTATTTTGGAAGTGGGGTAAAGGGCAATTAGATTTGTTCAGTGCATCTTCATGAAACCAAATTTTTTAAAGTTATCCAAACTGAGGACTTTTCCTCGTAATAGGGCTCTGTTTCAAGAATTATAGAATAATAGAATCACAGAATGGTTTGGATTGGAAGGGACCTTAAAGATCATTGAGTTCCAACCC
>JAOXJM010000023.1:41411606-41422129 GCA_026413425.1 Tringa solitaria | reverse complement strand
TAGTTCTTTTTTTTTTTTTTTTTTTTAAATATCAGAAAGGAGAAAGGTGCATACAAAATAAACTTTTAGTCTTCCCATTCAAGAACCTAAAACGTTTTTGCTTAATACCAAAATACTTTGGGTTTTTTTTGTTTTTGTTTGTTTCTTTTTGTTCTGTTTTGGTTCTTTCAGGATGTGTAATTTGACCAGAGTGAAAATAATTGAGAGTTTCAGGAGAGAACAGAAAATGTTTTTGTCTAAATGCAGAGGCTCCTCCCATAATGCACACATGCAAGGACTGGTTTTGGTTTGTTTTTTATTGGTGCAGAACCTTGCTAAGGGAAGGCCTTTGTGTGGAGTGGGGTGGCAAGCTGATGATAGGATGAAAACAATTGTAGTATTTCAACAAAACTGCCTATGAGTATCCCTTATATTCGTTGTGTTAAAGGAGCCCTGAATTTTGGGAGCAATGTGTACATAAGACTGATGAGAAATATGTAATTAAGTTATTTGTTCTTGGGATGTTCCTGATCCCAGTATGTATGGTTTTCTGGAGTTGTGGAATTTCTGAAATTAGAGGCAGGTCTTCTTTTAGATGTTTATGGCAGGAGACACCATCAGGACACGCTAAAGTAAGGCCGACAGGGTTATGGTCTTTCTCACTGTCCTCCGAGACAGTGAAGACTACCGTGCCTGCCAGGAATCAGACGCATGATCAGTGCGAGCAGCACGTTTTCCCCAACTCTGTTGAGGTCGTCATTTCTTTCTTTTTTTAAAAGACTGGAATGCTGATGTTCCACTCCACACTCTCTTCTAGTGCTTTTTCACTTGTTTAATTAGCAACTTGGAGTAAAATAGAACTTTTTATGCGAACATATTCTGTGCTGCTTTATTTTCTACATGAATTTAATTTTTCTGAGTGTGACTGTCAGATAAAAGTGTAAGAGTACTTTCTAACACTGGAAAAGTACTTTTAAATGAAATTAAATGTTATTTAGGATTCATGTTTGACATGAAAAAAGATTTTATTCACTCAGTGCTGGGATTTAATACTTCTGATAAAAAAAGAATGGAGTTTATGGCAGAGAATTCTTTTTCATTCTGAAGCGAAGAATGTAATGTGGTCACATCTCAAGGACAAGGAATTCTGTGATTCCAGAGTCAATTCTGTTCCAGGTATTTCTTGTTAAAGGCACCATTTAAACAATGAAATGTCACTTTAAATGTGACTAATAATCATATGCTTAGATGCCATCATGAATGAAGATTCTGTGGAGTTGGAGGATACAAAAGGAGCCTGGAAAAATAAGATCTGCAGATCATTGTAAAATAAGTAACTAAACTAAAGAAGAACTGTTATGTGAATCTCTCAGTGAAATATAATAGACAATCTATTTATTTATTTATTTATTTATCTATTTATTTCCCCAAGTATCCCTCAATGCTTCTCATACGCTGCTTATCTTTAAAGGGGTTGATCAAAATACGTTGGATTCCGGTAGCTGCAATCATCAAGCATACAAACACGGCTGCCAGAATGCACTGAAGAAAATGCTCGAAAGCAATCTTGGGTATTAGGAGGAATTTTAGAAGGAAAGAACACTGAAAAACACTTTGGCTAGCCTTGTTTATTTTAAAAAGTATTTCTTGTACCTGTTAGTATGTGACTTCTGAAGATTCACCAGGGACTGGCACAAGAGACCACTGTTTAACAGCTCGTGTGGGTGATGGCATGGCTGAGATTGCAGCATTTGTACCTTCCTCTCTAAGGCACTGCACTGCAGTACACACACTGAATATGATCTCAAATTCTATTTTGGAATTGAACTGGACAGGCTGTTTGTAGTGAACGGGTTTTAGCTAGGACACATAGTTCATTTCTTATTTGGGAATTACGTGTGAACATTTTATATATAAAATTTTTGATTCCAAAGTTGTTTGACAAACATTTTATACCACCATTAAAATGATATTTCTGGAAAAAATCAGTTGTCTAGTCTGTGTACTATCTTGTTCAGTGTTTTGCATCTGGAAGCTGTCTTTATTGGATGTGTGAGAAGGAAGCTGAGGAAGCTCTGTAGCAAACAGTTGGTTCACCAGGGAGGTTTCATGCTTGCCCTGTGAGTTGGTTGACTAATGTTCTAAGACAGAGAGCTGCTTTTCCTTTCAATGTCTGAGGATGTTTTGATGCATGGTGCTCTTTAGCATTGTGAAAGTCTGAGGAAAATATATATTACAGTCTGTAAAGAGAATTCTAGTTAATTTTTGACCTAAGATTTAGAATGGTCTCGAGAGCTATGTCTGCCTTTCACTTCTCTACTTGAATGCTGCATTATTACAGGCATGTTGTAAAGGTGATTTTCCTGTGGAAAGTGCACAGGATCATTGTAATTCAGGAAAATACACCAGTCTTTCTCACACAGGATGTGTTGAAGTATTTCTCTGAATCAAGGTAAAAGATAGGACGGTGACTGTTTGGGGAAATGCTGACAGTGGGCTGCATTCGGGAAGTACATTAATTAAACTGAAAATACAGAGATCTTTTTTTTTCCTGATTTTTATACTTATTGGTGCTTCATTTAAAACTCCGAGCTAGTTTTGGTTTTGTTTTCTGAATTACAGCTAGGCTTTTCTTTAAATTTCCTGAATTGATTGAAAAAGTAGACTTGGCTTTGTGTGGATGATAAAAGTCAGAAACTGCATGTATATTCCTATACTTCCTAATAAACTTAAGTTACATAAGTTTATTTTGTTTGATGTCATGATACTGGTACATAAATAACCTTTGAACTGTAAAGTGAACATGTTTTATCAGGGTGAAGGGAAGAATTTTAATTTCTCTTACTGTGGTTGTTGCAATTTTAATAATGATTAATGTAAGAAGTTGGGAATGTATTTTCTATATTGTAACTATATAATTTTTTTTCTTAATTTATGCACAAAAGAGTAATACCTCTTTACTCATTAGCAAATGCTTACTTGCAAAGGCTATGCAGAAGTCTTTTTTATGTAAGAATTTCTAGTTCAGAATTTTGGTATTGATTGCAAGTGGACGGTTCCTCAAAAGAATAAATTCTTAATACAAGTAATTTCTAAGGTTAAGTGGGTAATGGTTTTCTGCTAATACTGAATGAAAGTGGTCTCATCTCTTGTAAGGAAAGTTCTGTATCTCTTAAGTGGGAACTTATTGGCATAAAAAAAGCTTGTCAGAAGCTGATTTCTGCCTTGATAGAGCTACTTGGTTTGAATTTTTTACTAGAACATTGCGTGTAGGGTAATAGAGGCAGTAGCTAACAAATTACGTAAGCTGAACACCCTGATTTTCTTATATTTTGTCCAAATTCATGCATATGCATTGTACAGATGGCTATTTCGTTTGGTCTAAGTTTTCATTTGTTGGAATCTACTTGCATTCATAACATAAATTCTTGACATAATATTAATGTTACTATCAAGTAGGAGGAAGAGGGTATGATTCCTGAAGAACAAGAAATAAAAAAATGAAAAAAAACCCACCCCCAAACCAGTAAGATGACTGGAAAAGTAAAAGCCAGGACACTTTTAGTCCTAGGATTTGTTATTGCTTTTTCTCATTTAGATGAAGAGCTTTAATAGACACTTTTATAAAATGTGGCAAATAAAATGATAGAAACTTAAGAGTAATACATTTTCTTTTAATGAAAGCTGAAATGTGAATCCTGTTACTTTGTCCTTCATTCAGCTTGAAAACACCCATTTTTAAACCTTACCTGTGGTCAGGTGGAAGTGAAAACAGAGCACTTCAACTGGTATAACTGTGTCAATAATTATACCCTGCAATTTCTCCCAGTAGCAAAGTAACGATAGCCTGGCATATTTTTTCTGTCTCTAGTCTGTATTCTGCTAAAGACTTATACTGTGTTTTTCAAGTGTACTGCACTTAAGCCACGTCTGGCTGTCTTGTCTGTGCCACTCTGGGAATGAAGGGCCTCTGGAAGAGGCTGCCTGTTGCCTGATGCATCTCAGTTAATGAGAATGGGCATAAAGGAACTAGTTTATATAACAATTTAAGCATTTTAAATGCAACCAGAGCAATGCAGAGTTTACCACAATACAGTGTGCCCATCAGGGGCACAGCAGTGGTATTTCTGTGTTCTCATTGTAACAAATAGAGCAACTTAAGGGCAGATGCTGCCTGCAACATCATCACAAAAAAGGTCACCCCAGTTTCCTAATGAAGGCTAGCAGGAAGTCCCTTGTGCTTTTACTGCAGTGTAGTTTTATGCTGTGCTCCCTTATTAGTAAGTGTGAGATTCATTAACTAATTATGTATTCACTTATGAAAGAACTCTTGCTTTTCTTTGTAATTTTTTACATAATAATGGTGGTGTAACTTGCCAGGTTCAAATATGTTGCTGCTGCTAGAGCCAGATGATATGTTACTCAGCTGTAGATTTGAACAGATGTATGTTTGAGGCATGTACTGTAATTTAATAGAAGCTTTGCTTAGCTTCCCAGAACTGCTTAATAAAAACAAACTAGTATCTATGTGCCTACTGTTTGGAAAGTGAGAGATATGACAGTTAAGGTGTCATAACATGAGCTGTATTAACTTATTTGACAGTTGCAATTTCTGTTAATGTAATGCTATAATGGTCAGTTTTACAGTAATGTTAATGTATTTATAGGAGCACTCACACTAGCAGCTACATTGAATTTCAAATGAAGAGATGGGTTCACTCTTTCAATGTTTATCATAGTCAGGAATGACTTCCTTATAATTACCATGTGCTTGAAGAAAATTGGAAAGAGAATAGATTACCTAGAGTAGACTTCCCAAAGGGACTTTGGCAAAAGTTTACAAGGTACCATTCTGTTAGAGGCATGGGTCAGGTAATTTTTAACATATGAGACTTTTTAGTGCAGGACAGGTTTGCGGTGTGGTTATTTTTTAATTTTTTTTGATTAGGTTTTGTTCATATTCTGAACACTAGGACTACAGAGAAGGGTTAACAAGATCATTACATTTTATGAGGCAGCTTCCTGGAGGATTTCAAAATAATTAGTGCTGTGTAACAACATACTTCACTTACCTGACTGTGGGAAATAAGATCTGATGGATATTAGCTGGCAGAACCAAATGCTGAACGCTGGCATTGTCCTGCATAGGAGGCAGAGGGCCTGTCTACCTCTGTGAAAATGTCTTTGGAATCCTGCTGTGAAAACTGAGTGCACTGAATTTGAAGAATGTCCCTGCTTAAATCCATCTTTCAAAGGAATGATGGAAGGAAGCAACGCAAAATCTGCATTGGCTGGCTGTGAGTTTTCCTGGGGATTGCCAGAAAGTGGAGTTGTATTAGTGGAATCAAGCCAGAAACAGCTGTCTCTTACAGCTATATTTCTTCCTTTCAAACCAGGCAAAGCTAGAAAAACAGCAACTAGCTGGGCTTTGTGTGGGATGCATTCTTTGGTTTCATCAAAGGAGAAAGGGAAAAGAGGAAGGTATGCTGAACATGCCATATAATTTCTCTTGGATGAACATCTTCCATTCCTGTGACAGCCAAGTAGAATTCCTTATATGGGAATTTAGGTGAAGGAATTAAAGGAATTTAAAGAGTATTCAAAGTTAGCCTAGGTAATTGGATAGATCTGCTTCGGACTCAGTAAACTACCTGATAGATGGATTCACTTACTTGTAACTGCTCCTTATTGTATATCAGGAATGTAGCCATGCTGATAAACATTTGAAAATCACCTATGGTGTGGTTATTTTCTAGTTACAAAGTGGAATAATTTAATTAGAACTAGCAGAGGCATGCTAAGAACAAGCTGGATGATTAAACTTCTCTGTATGGACACATGACCTTCACCTTGAAGCAGTCTTTGATAAAGCATTTGGTTCCAATGGTGACAGTCGCCACCTAAATACCTGTACAGATGGGCAAGAATCCTTTAGCCTTATAACAATTATGAGAATGCTGTGGGGTTCTATCACAGAGGGTTAGACTGAAAGTAAGTGTCAATCATGTGACTTTATATTTTTGACTGTTTTCTGTGCTTTTGTGGAGTAGACTTTGCAATGCTAATGCATAGACAATTATGTGCATTTACATGGTCTTGTTACGAGTACCAAGGAGATGGAAAGCATATCCCCTTTTCCATGCAACAGAATAGTTAAAACAATTCACAATATGTGGTGCAGGGAAATACTTGGTAAGAGTGAAATGGAGATGGAGAGAACCTTTCTTCCAGTGTTACAGGTAATTTAATACCCTTCATTGTTAAAGAGTTGGATTAAACTTCTTATAAAAGTTTGTAGTAAATAAATGTGGGGCTTGTTTTTTTTCTGCCCTAGTTGGCGCTTATGAAAAGCAAAGACTTGTCTCATGATTTGACATGTACCAGCAGACAACTGAAGGAACCGCAGTATCGTGTTCATGCCGACATGAAATGGCTCGTTTGTGAGAACTATCACAGCAAGTGTGGCTGAAGAGATCTAACCCTTCTAATGAAGGAACTGATAGAGATCAAAGCCTGTGCAAATAACACTGAATTTTCAGCACCAAAAATGTTAATAATGTTGCTGGAGTGTGATTGTTGAGGCAAAGAACCCATGAAGCAGTACCATCACAGATCTAAACACGATGGTAGAATAGTAGGGATAACCCAGATAAGAGTTGCATTTATTGTTGCGTACATAAGAATTTGGCTAATTTCTTCTAGTCTTAGAATTATGCAGCAAGTCCTTTAGAAAAGCTTGTGAGCAAAAAAGCACTAGTCTAGTATTTAGTATTTGCAGGAGGGTGATAGCTACATGGGTAAATCAAGAAAATATCTGAAATGCCATAGGTGTTCCATCACTGTTGTCTGAATTTCTGTAGGGTAGACTTGTGATTACTGATTCAAATAGTAAGATGTTTTTGAGTAGGTCTTAGCATGGTAGTCTGACTGCTTGGTCAGGTATGTCAGCCATTATTTACTTCTGAATCACTTTTAATATCTCTAATGTAGTGTATATACATTTTAAAAGGAACTACTTTTGATACTGGTATTTTGATGGAGGAAGAACCTTAAAGCTTACAAAAGAAAGGATTGCAGAATAATTCATCAGTGAAGGCCTGATTTGCATTTTGAGCTGACCAGGGTTCTTGTAGAAACACCCTATAAATAAACCCTGGTTTGGTATGAGAAGGTTCCTGAAATGCTGTAGAAGAAATGCTGTTGTGTTTTGGATAGTTTCAGAACATCACTTGCAATGTTATGCCTCCAAGTCCATTTCTGAAATCTGTTAGCAGTATCTCATACAAGAAGAGTACTGTAATTTTTCTGTAATCTATCTTCTGGTTCATTTGAAGTTGCTTTTCTTTGAACATTGAACCTCTGAGTGAGTCCAAAACTATTGGTTTAGTTTCTCTCACTCTTCCTCTTTCTTGTCAGAGCCACTGAGATCCCTGTGTTTTGGTATTGGGCTTGATTGCTTTTCCTAATTTAAAGTCGGACACAACTTCAACCTAAGCCTGTGGCAGAACTTGCTGTTGTTTTTAGTTACGTATATAAGCATTCATCTGAATTGGTAGAAGAATATATTCCTGGAGGGGGGCTCTTAAATTTGGATTTTTTCTAATTTTTCTTTCTTTTTTTCTTTTTTCTTCTTAATTTCTCTCTTGAATCTGACAAAGGGCAAGGTCAAGGGTTTTCTTTTTTCTTTTTCCTCTCTCAGAACAAGAAAATAAGTGTGTTAAAAATTTCACATCAAATTTATTGGGTAGGAGAGAGGTCATTATGAGAAATTCCAGTATATGTGCTTCTCCTCATAATTTATACTGAAGTGTATATTATATATATTATTATATACATTTATACTGATGTGATGTGATTAGTCTGTGTTTTCTTTCTTGTTTCCCTTTGCATGCTTGACCTCTGGAAAGTTTAGCTCATTGATCTGAAGGTGTCCAAAATCCCTAATTTCAAATAAACAGAACTTCTCTAGAAAGGGAGAGAATGGAATGTAGGAGGGAGGGTTGTCAAATCTCATAGGTGAGCTTTTTCATAGGCATAGCATGTTGCTTGGCTTTTCTCCAAAACAAAAAAGATGCTTTTGCTTAGAAAGTGTAATATAACTAGACACAAAAAGAAACGCTTCCATTTTTGATGGAGTGGGAGGAGGAAAATGAATAATTAGGTAGTGAGAATTAGATTTTCATGTTCCTAAAGGTGAATGGAGGTATCTTTTTCTAGGGGAAGTGTGTGGCTCAATTCAATAAAACCTGTATACCTGCATTTTTAAATACTGAAATATTTACACCTGTTTAATTACCTACAATCTCAGTTGGCTGTAGTATTTTTTTTTCCCTTCTGATTAAGGGATACCTGTCTTAATCTACTGAAAATTAAATGAATGTGGTTTAAAGTTATATCAGGCTGCAATGCTGACATATTTCAGTGACAATATTACAGAAATTACTTTATTCTCATTGTCAGAAGTAATGTACTGCTCTTTTTTTATTTTTATTTTGAGATTTCTAGTTGAATTCTAGCTTATAATTTGTATGTCAGCTGCAATTGCAGCTGAAGTCTCTGAATTTCTTCTTTCCTTCTACTATAAATCCATTAGTGAAGCAGAATTAGACACTTTCTGTTTCATCCTCATTTTTTTTTATTCTGCTTTCTGTTCTACAGTTTATTTTTTACTTGACAGCTGCAAAATTATAAGTGACAAAAAGCTAATCAGTGACAATATTCTTCCCTTTCAAACCAATTTGTTTTGTGGGTTGCCCCTTTGGCTTGGTAAATCACTTCTTTGCAGAAGTCCTGTGCCTGACATAAGGAATTGTTTACTCTGGCCCTCTGTGCAGAGGAACGTTCTGCTGACTCTGAGAAAACCTCTAGGTGAGCGTTACTGCATCAGTTCTGTGGAGCTTTAATCCTGAAAGTAATCCAATTAATATAGTGTGTGAGAGATGCTCAGCCTTCAGAACTTGATGGGGGAGATTTGTTTCCATGCATGGTGTTTGCAATTCTGTTTACATAGGAAGCATTGCTGCACTTTTTGATTTACTAACAGAAAAAACTAACATGGGTCAGAACATACATTCAATGAAGGAATGAGTTGAATTGGGTAGTGAACTGTGTGGGAGTGAGAATGCTAACAAAGTTACTTATTCTTTATGTACCTTTGTGATCCTGTTGATGAGTGAGGTTTTTTATGATGATTTATGTCTGTTACAGAATTACAGTTTGACAATTGGAACCACATCTAGAACTTGGGAAGCGCACTTTGTTGTAGTAAGTTCTTATTCAAAAGTTATGGTTTATTATTGTTAGTGGTTGTACCCTAGTAATATGTCTTATTGGGAGTGGCAGAGGAACAAGGAGTTCTGTGAGTGAAATAGGTTTGTAGCCTTCTTGTATATCTTTAAACAGAGTAATGAGCTGAAGAAAATTCTTATATTTATTTCAAAATTTCTACCTGGATCTCGTGTTCTCTGCTTGAGGAAGAAATTGTTTTAATGAAAGAAATACATAAAACAGGAAGGTTGGTATAATAATAATATAATATAATAAATAATCTTGCTAAAGGTTTTTTTAATAGCAAAAGGATAGAAGAAAATACAGTACAATTTTTTTTTTTGCCAGAAGTCTAAAAAAAAATTCTGTATTACAAAGGCTGCTTCATGTAAAAACCTGTCTCACCTATTCCTTAAATTATATTGCAATGAGAATATAAATTAATTAACTTTAGTATAATATCTAGTAGAATAATCTGCTCTGCCTCCATTAGAGATTTTAGGAATCAATTTGCTGGGCCATGACTGCAGGGTGTCTATATGGCTATGTATGTCTTCTTACAAGTCTGGTTCTGCTCTCACTGATGTTAATGTCAAACCTCCTCTAGATTTTAACTTGAGCTGAATCATACACTAATAGCATTCTGCGCTGTCATAGATAACGGCCCAAATGTGTTGAACGCATATCCTTGCCTGCCATTTTAAGCACAATTAATATTTATCTTGCTCGTGCACCAGAAGTGTGTGACTTGGGTTTTGCACAATTACTTTAAAAATGTGTATGCATTGCTAACTGTCCTTAAAAATATTTACATCTTATTATTGGTAAACTGTTACAACTTTGCCAACAGAGATGTACCGTCTTGTCCAAATCAGCAAAGGTAATAATCTGTTTTATGTTCCTCTTTTCTGAGAAGAAAGCTAAATTTTTCTTTTTCTGCAAATCTCTCTGAAGGCTTTGTTAAGAAGCTAAATGTCGTTCTTGCAGAGTAGCATTTGTAATTTGTGTTAAATGTGCTTTTGCTGTGTCCAGCATAAATTTTACTATGTCAATGATGGATCCTAAAGTCTATGCTAATTTGGCTTTGAGATTATGTGTACTCTTTCATTCACTCAGGAAGTCATGTATGTTGTGGGGAATTACTGCTTTTTAGGTGCTTGATATGTACAAACCACTTATTTTCCCCATTTATTTCTTTTACTCTTTTTGTGTTATATTTTTCTTCATATCTTTTTTTAAAAAAAATCTTTTTTCTTGGCCTGTATTACAAGATTGGG
>JAOXJM010000023.1:41377180-41394532 GCA_026413425.1 Tringa solitaria | reverse complement strand
AGGTAGTTGTAGAGAGCAATAAGGTCTCCCCTCAGCCTCCTCTTCTCCAGGCTGAGCCAACAATATGTTCCTTAACAACTTCACATTTAAAAAGTGTTAGCGTTATGACAGCATCCCTTTGCTGTTTCTCAAGACGCTAAATCTTCACTGTGAAGTGATTTGTATTTCTTTGCTGCCCATGATGTCAACAACTGTTGCACTGAGACTTCCGGGTTGAACTTACATGTGCTATGGCAAGCGCTCTTCTGTCTGAGGAAGCAAAGACGTGCCTCTTCGTTGAAAAGAGCCTTTGTTTGCTTAAGTGGCAAACCAGTGCTGTCTAGCACTGTTTGCAGAGGGTTTTAGTGAAGAATACGCTTGATGTGGCTTCTTCCCACCCAGGATAGATAAAAAAATCTACACCTATTTTCCTTTTGAATTCAGGTCTTTGCTTTCAGTACACTAGCTATATTATAGTTTGCCAGGTCAGGTACTGACTTAAGTGACAATAGTGTTTTTTCTCCCTCTGTCAATAAATGTTAAACCAAGAACACCGAGGTTACTTTCCAAGGGTATGTGTGTGCACCTTGGGCTGCCTTTGCGTTGGTTCCAGGTATTATTGTTCCATGTGGTGTTGAAATATACCCTGTTCTGAGACTAGATTTTCCACTGTTGAGTCCCCTAATAGCAAGAACAGAGGAGGCAGATACACCACAACAAGGATTTGATTCCAAAGTTTGACTTATTCTTAGATCTACCAAATTTCCCAGAAAACCATTTCAGAATATCAAGCTATCAATGTCTTTCTGGCCCCAAACTAAAATACTCTCTGAAGTACTCTGTATGAATTAGCATGGGTGCCATGGATAACTTGAGTGGCACTTTTGAGAGATTTGTTCATCTCTTCATAATGAAAACCATTATCTGTTTAAATAGATGTTAGGTGTTTATCATGGTTTGTCTTATTAATAATTGGCTCTAAGAAATTACAAATAATAAAATGAAGTTTTTATTAATTCCTGACCAATGATAATCAAGGGCCCTCAACTGGGCACTTCTCTTTTAATTGTCTGGCTTCAGTTTGACTTTGTCTGCCTGAATAATTGAAAAGGAAGATTTCAAATATTTAATTTCAGGGCCCTGAATCTATTTAGAAAGTTTATTGGTGTTCTCAGTTGTTACTGCTGTGGGAGGAATACTATCATGTAGGCCATGTTGTCTGGACTTGGCCTCTGTAGTATTTGAGCGTGCTGTATTTGCTAAGACACCACAGAATTCACAAACTGCAATATTAGTTTGAGTTTTCTCTGCCTTTAAATCCATAACTTCAAAAGTTGTAAATTTTTATCTATCAGCCCTCAGCTGTCCCAAATCTACAGTCTAAACAAGAAAAATTCAGTGTTCCCATCCTGTACAAAGTTGATGCATGGTCGTGACTTTTGTTCAGTTTTAAAATGGTCAGTGAATCAGTGAATGCATAAACAAGGACACTGATAAATTTGGGTTTCTTGGCTTTCTGTCTGTGTGTTTATTAAGCTTGCAAAAAAAGTAGAAAGTAAGTAAATGCTTTTTTCTTCTTTTTTTTTTTTCTTCCCTATATAGCCAAAAATGAAAATGCGTAATAAACTTTACATCCCTGGTAGCAGAAGCTACATTTACATATGCTCAGGAAATCAAAGAAAATTAGTTATATAAGTAAAATCAAGTAGTTTGCTTTGCTATGAGACCAACTTAAAAAAATTTACCTCTGGTAAATTAAATTTATTGCTAGCTTTTCTCTCAAAAACAAAAATTTGGGCTGAATCTTTTAAGTTTGGAATTTTAGGTTTTATTCTTTGCTTTTAAAAATCAGATTGTACCAGATTGTGTCTTATGTAGCCATCTCTAGGATGTCCTAGTGCTTGACTGTTTGCTGCTATTAGAAGAGTTGCCTGGATAGAGGGTATTTCAAAACCGTACACCCTTAGGGCTTGCTGTCTGTATCTGCCACTCTTCCACCACTTCTGTGGAACACTGAGCAACTTTGGACCAACGGTTCATAGATGGTCCTGTTTTCTTGACTATCCAATATGAAATTGGACCTGATTTGGAGAAGTGCTGACTGCTCACAGGTCAAACACAAACCAGTATGGGATGTATTATGAACACGTAAATTGTTACTTAGTTGTAAGTATTCCAAAAGCGCTGCTCCCAGGCAGTGTGTGTTGGGCACTCAAAATTACTTGATCCTTTTTACCATCAGTTAGTCTTGAGAACTTTTCCTTGTTTGTAAATGAAGGCAATGACACTTTACTTCAGAGGGCTTCTGCATGGGATTCTTCAGTGCCTGTGAAGCCATGAGAAGCTGGAGAGCTGTGTCCTAGAGAGAGAGCACCTGGCAGGGTATCAGATCTGCTGGTGGATGGAATGAAGTGGTGTGCAATAAAGATGACAAGACATTGGTGCATGTAGTAAACGCCAGAGGTGAAACAAACTATTGGACATCTTTCATTCTGTGCACTGTTACAAGGCTTCATTCTCTGTGTGTGGGAAAGGATATTTGCTCATAAAATTATTAACAACTACTTTGTAATCCATCCCTTTACAAAATAAAGAATGCAATGATACTAACTGAGGAAAACCCAGAGGGAATTATGTAATGCTGTGGTAATTGTAGACATATAGAGTGGTCCATTGGAGCAATTACAGCTATTATGCACAGCTTGGCCCTCTTGGAAGTCTGTATTTCCTGAATATGATCAGAAGCTATATGCCCTTTATGTTTTCCTTCAGTTAATTCAGTGCTAATGCATTGATCTTCTGCTTTGCTTCTTGCTGTCTTACCTGCAATCTTTTTCTTCATGTCTTTTTAATTGTGACTTCATCTGAAGGTAGGTTCCACGTTGTCTTCTTTACAATGGCTAAAATATAAAATGTACAGTAGCTTGATCTAACTTTGAGAAATAAAGTTACCGGAATTAAATCTCCATGTACATTTGGCAATGTAAGTGTGATTTTTTTTTTTTTTTTTTCTTTCCCGTCCACTCCCTTTCACTTTGGTGCAGGCATTAGCACATACAGAAAGTATGTGTAGAATAAGTGTAGTGTAGAGTTTCTGCTTATTTTTGCACAAGTGTAAATTACGTAATACAGGGTGCAAGATAACAGAGATTCAAGACTCCTGTCTCTTTTAATACAAGTAGTTATACTTTCTTATGTCTGGTCAGGAAAATGAGCTTTGTATTTCACATTAGAAGATCATGGACTAACTTGTCCAATGTTTTCTAATATTATCAGGTAGGCATCAAGCAGTTAGGTTTATAGCATTTTTCGATTGTGGTGGGTTTTGTACTAACTAAAGCAAGCTATACATTTGCTGCAAATATATATGCAAACTCTTTGCCATTTTCAGAAGCAGACTTTTTCTAATGTTTTCTAAGAAATGGTATAATGGATGAATAAAATGAATGTTTCAAGAATTTTTATTAGTATCTGGCATTACTAACGTACATAAAGAATATGATAAACTTTATTTCTAACACAGCTTGGGATTAGAAACTGCATAAAGGATATAGAGTATAATATATTTAATATAAAATAAAATCTGTAACACGTGCCAAATGAGATTTTTAGGTGTGGGTAGGACTTCCCTGCATTGTCTCTTCTAACAGTGCTTACTGGTTTTATCTTCAGGAGCATGTGGCCCAGGTTTGGGTAAGGGGAAGCTGAGTAAGTGAGATGGAGTTGAAGGCTTTACCTCTTGGATCTATGATGTACTTTTTTTCTCTTCGAGGTGACTGCCTAAGAAACAGTTGTGTGTTTTTGGTTGGGTTTTGGTTTTTTGGGTTTTTTTGTTGTTTTTTTTTTCTTTTTTTTTTTTCTTAGAACTAGTTTCTCTGTTTTCTATTCTCAACATTCTAGTGCAGTCAAGTATACTGTAGAAACATTTATGCTGAATTACCAATTGATAGTTTAAACAGTAAGTCCTAGTGGCATTCTTTATATACAGTTACCTTAGGTCTTCCTCCTAGGTGTGTTTAAAAAAAAAAAAAAAAAAATCTCAAATTTAAAAACTGTTGCTCTATTTACCCTGTAACAATCCAGGGGAGGAAAAGAAAAGCCAGGGCAATGTAGGAGAAGGTATGGATTCAATGAATTTTTTTCCCCACACACTCCTGGCCACTTTGACTGTCTCTTGGAAGAGGTCTTTAGAAATTCTTGGCCTCCAGAGATCTTGCTTTCATAGCAGCTATAATTCTTCCAAATTGACTCATGGCAAAAAGTTAGTCTTAAAATCTTCTGTCCTGTCTGCCAACAACTCAACATTTTACAGGAAACTCTTCCCAAGACTGTCATTATATTCACCATAGTGTGCTGGTTAAAAGGACTCTGGCTGTCACTGGGACACTTGCCACCTGGAATGTGACAGAATTACTGTCTCTAATATGGTGGCTGCTGGGAACCTCGGTGGAAGATGTAATCCCCCTTTGTACTAGGTGATTCATTTAAAAGGAAAGAAAAAAGCCTAGTTATTGGTCTTTAGAGTATGCAATTCACATTTTAGACAGAATAAAATGTATTAAAGATATTAAAGGTAAGGATGAGATAATAATAATAATAGTAATAATAAAACAGAGCTAGGGAAAAGTTACAGTTTACCACAGAGTAAGCTGGAGTTGAGTAGTCAAATGAGTTGTGAGATTGACAGCTGAGGTAGGTTTCTTTGTTCAGGAAATAATGGGGGAAAAATACTCCAAAATAAGTAGCTTTTGAATTGTTATTCTGCTTGTTCAGGTGGTGGTTCTTATACTGTAAAAAATCTTAGTTTCTGGTCAATCCTGGAGGAACTGTAAAAGCAAAACTCCCTTCCTGTGGTCTGTAATAGTGTAGAGACATCTAGTAGAGAGAACTAGATTCTGTACTTTGCATCTGTTCTTTAGTGCTGTCAAAGGCTAGACGCTAATTCATCCTCCTGTTAAGAGTAGCAGGTCCCTTTATTTACTGCCCACTTCTGTCCTGGGTTTGAGTCTGGCTGACTACCCGGGCTGCAGGGGAGGACTGAAGGAGAAAAGCAGCAGTGGAAAGGTCCGCAGGACGTCTTGTGAGAATGGGTACTTAAGCCACTGTTACTTTTCTGGGCAGAATTTTCAGATAGCTGCTGGTTCACCTGATTTCTGTGCTGCTGAAGTTGTTAAAAAGTAGGTAATTACATGATTTATCTCATTAAACTAGAAGTTGAATTCCATGCTATATGTAGGGTGGTTAGTATTAATATTAATTCAGACACCATCCCTATCAGAATTTTTTCTTTAAGAAAAATGTTTTTCTCGTATGCTTTTCCTAGACAATATTGTATTTCCAGGTTTAGAATGCTTGAGCAGATGAACAGACCACTGGAACAATAAGACAGTCTTCTCACTGTTACTGAAATTCTGTGTTGCCTGGATACTGATTTCAACTAAATACATTTCATTTGGACTTACGATTTTTAAAGAAATTTAATCAGAAACAAAGATACTTGCATAACATTTCTTAGCATTGCATCCCAAAATAGTCACAAAAGTTAAACGGTAAACTGATGGTGAATGTTTACTGCTTCTTAAAAATCATTCTGAGATTGTTGCATTTTGTCAAAATTTTTATTCTTAAGAAAAATATAATTCTTTCTACTGTGACAAACTTTGAAAATTGTGTCAGAGTGAGAAAGCTGATGTAACTGGTATTTGTGGTCCTCTGAAATGATTTTACTTACTATTACTTTGCTTTTGATGTAGAAAAGTGAGTAAGTTTTCTTCTGGCTGTCTAGTGATCTCTCAAAGTATTTATACCATAAATTAGGAAATACAGCTAAGTTTGTGTTTTGCATGACTGGTTTGGGAATATATTACTTCTGTCAGGAGTCTGTTCACTGATACAGCTATTTAGTGGAAATGATTATCATATGATACCTTTTCCTTTCCATAGTTAATTTTCTAAGGCTTGTGGCAAAATAATGTAGTTTTTTATTGGTGAAAATTCTGAAAGGTAATATTTGTTACAAAACCTGAGTTACCTCTTCATTTACTTCTATTGATTTCCCTTCTTTTAAAAAAGGAGAGAAAGAAAGAGGAACGCTGCTGCTTTCAGTACTATGGAGGAAAATATATAACAGATAATAAAAGTGTATTGACAGCAGAAGCTGAAGAATATATATTGTAGCAGAAGCAGAAGAATATATATTGTAGGGGGTGCTGAGAGGGAAATTGAAGCAGCCCTTATGTTATATTATGGTAGTCAGATAACATGTTACTTTCCTGCATTCTACTTCACCTGGTGGACGTAAGTTTTCATCCCAACTCCTCCCACATCCTTTCCAAATCTGTGCAGCAAGATTGAATAAAATTATTACCCCAAACGAGGACTTCATATGAGAATGTGAAGTATAGAGTGGAAAAAGCAGGAATTCCTTTGTATTTAAAATTATTTGGAAGATATAGGCAAGAATAGGTACAGATTTAAAATCTCCAAAATGTCAAAATATCAGAATTTCTTAGACAATACTGTTATTATAGGGGTGGGTTAAAGTATTTATTTGCATAGTGATGTGAAAGTCAATCTTACAAGTAGTCATTTACTTCTTAAAAAAATTTATCTCCCCTGTTGCATCACATTATTTTTGAAGTGCGTTAGTCTAAAATTGCATATTATTTGAAAGTAAATAGCAGGAACATGAACAAAATTGAAACACTGGGAATGGAAACCTAGAATTAATATTGATCATTCTAATGTCCGCCATGTCTTCAAAACGAATTGAATAAAAATGTATTTTTGCCCCCCACCTTGCTAACTGGTGGGATGATGATTTTAATTTTTGTACAATGTTGCAGTTTTTTTTTTTCTATGCTGTATTTGTCTGATGTAACAAAAGAGGCTTACAATTAGTTACTTTCTCCCTGGTATGTTCCCAAAGAAACTTAACATCACAGACTCATCAGTAAGTTACATCTGGAATGTGCAATATTTTGAATTGGTGTTTATAACAAGTAACAGTCTACTGGAGCATACTATTAGCAAAAAACCATTTAGTTTCTTAATGTTTATTTAGTAATTGCCACTGAATCATGAAGATATGAGATATGAAGATCGTGAAGATATGAGGTCCCTTCCAACCAAACCATTCTATGATTCTCTGATATGAGGAGCAAATGGAATGCAATACTAATTATTTAATTCAGCTGTAATAACTTTTAGTATGTTTTTGTACATGAGAAGTAAATCATGCCTTTAATTTAGTAATCCTGTTTATTTAATAACTTGGATTATGTTGTGCAAACTAGTGTTCTTGTGAAATACTTATTTCATAAGAAAAACGTATCTGATTGAGACAGTACATTTATATAGCTTCTGTAGACTTCAGTAATGGACATGAAGACTATGTATCATCTCTTCTCAGGGATCCTTGTTAAAAAATTTTTCTATTATAAGAGTACATTTCCAATAATGTCAATAACATTCTGAAAGTCACCTGCAAAATAGCATTACAGACAGTATACACAAACTAATTTAAGACTATCTTTAGATTGATGAACACGCCCAGTATGAATAAACATAAACTGTATGCTTGTGCTCAAGTGAGAACTTAATCAGAGGGTTGTGTCAAGATGACTGTGGACCAACTAATATTACTTCTTAATCATCTGGAAGAATTAATTCCCCTACTCAAGGTATTAAGAAAGGTTATTCTAGCACTTTCTTATGCCATACATGCAGCCTCTTGCTTAAATGATATTTAAGTTCAGATAAATAACTGATTTTTAAAAAAATAATCATATATTTAATGAAGAGAATCAAGTGAATGTTACATTTTAATTGTGTTAATGAATAGAAATCTTATTCATTATTTGTTAAGAGATAAGGAGATTTATGTGTCTAACTCTTCTTCCTCTGAGGATTTTTTCTTCATAATTCCTTTATTAAATCTTCCCTTGGCATGTAAGTTCCAGTAGTACTTTGGCAAAACTGCAGTACAGAAGTTGGTATGCCTTAGAAGAATTGCACTTCTTTTTTCTGTTAATTTGTCAGGGTTGAGGATGAAGAGATCATTATATTCATATTAAATTATTTATTTTCCAAGTTCCAGGTTTAACTTAATGTTAGATGTCTAAAAAGCAACGTACTGGTCAGTGTTACACTAGCAGCATTAAAAGAAATGAGATAATGTGGCCGTGGGTGATGGTTGGAAGAAGGGTGGAAATTGAAAGGATGGAAACATGGTGACTACTAAAGCAGATGGGTGCTGGGGCAGGAAAGAGAATGAGAAATAGATTAGAGAGGAATAGCAGAGTGAAGAGATAGGAGAGGGCAAAAGGAATGAAGAGAGAAAGAAACAGGGAAGAACTAAAGCAACTTTTGGAAAGCAAAATAAATGAGGATGTGGAGGACAAAAAAGCAAGCAGAGACAGGAAAAATAAGAAGGGATGGAGAGAGAGGAACAAAAACGGTAAATATGTGAATGAAGATAGAATAAAATCTGTCTTGCCAAAACCAGCAGAACATATACCTTTTAAATACATATAAAAGCAACTGTTCTAGATGTATACTAAGTGTGTAGCTCCCATCCTGTCCATTCATCTGAGGAAAAGACAGTAGGGCTGTCAGACAATAGTGCCTGCAAACTTACAAAAATAGAGGAATGTCACCCTAATGATAACAGAAAAAAGTCAACTTGTGCTCTTAATTTTTAGTGTGTAGATTTGAAGTGCTATAGCATATGTCTTGGTAATATCAGAGAATTATTTTTGATGACATGAATTGCATTTATAAGGGTCATAGCTAATGTGAGATATTGCTGACGTTCTTTCTTTGGTGGTTTTAGAATGTATACTTTAAGTGCATGAAGAGACCACGTGCATGTATAAGAATTATATGTGGTAGAGATGCAAAGATTTCTCTGTTTGAAAAAGTGATTATAGAAACTTGGAAATTCTGTGCCGAATCATTAGTTTAGAATATGAGAGATTGAACAAAACATAAATTTTTGTGTAAAATATAAACTTGCAGGAATGTTACAGGGTTCCTTTGAAGTTTGTAGGAATACAATTATACACAAGTTGCCATAATTTTCTGAAGCATTTTATTTCAAGCTCAAATAGTCTTTTAAAGCATTTGTGCAGGAACTTGTGCAAAGTAGTGATGTCAGAGTTATTTGGCTTATAATAATGACTGACATAGAAACATGATTTAGTTTGCCTTTTCTGCTCTGTATGTTCCCATTCCCCTGGAGAAATTGATACTAAACAGATCTAGACTTTTGCATGTGGATCTATCCAACAAAAAAGAAACCGTTGGAAGGTTTCTTAATAAAGCATATGTATTTTGATCTTCCAAGTACTATGGCAAGAAGATACATTTGAACTTAAAAAAAACTTTTTTGTATGTGTGTGAATACCCTGGTTGTTAAACAGAAAGTTAAGCTTGAATATGAAGACTTCCCTCATCCTTTACAAATGTGGCAGCGTGAGCTGGAAGGGAACTGAATCTATCTAATACAGATTAATTCCCTGAGCAAGAGTGAGACCACAGCAAACAGCTGTTACTTCTAGGCATTCTAGGCCATGTATAAAATAACACATGTATGTTTTTGAGACAGGGAAAACAGATGTGGTTTTATGTGGTAACAGACTTATCCCCTCTGCTGTTTTGAAAACTTAAGAAAAGTAGGTGGCCTTCCATTGGTATAATACAATTTAGGTGGCCTTTCAGATATAAGGGTTAGTTATGGTTGGTTTTTTTTGTCATTTAAAAAAAAATTAGTTAGTCCATTTGGAAAAAAATAATATGAAAAGTATTACACAACATAGCTAGTTCACTTACTTAGGTATATAGTCCCAGGACATGGGCTTGATTTTTATAATAATTGATATGTTGCTATCTAGTACACTGAGAACAGTATCAAACAATTATTGAAATGGTCTTCTAATTAATGTGTAATTGTGATATCTAATCTGAATTCACTTATTATGCAAGAGTATTTTTGGATTCCAAAGCACTCTGGTCTGTTCACTATTGATACTGATGCACCTTATAATTTAAAACCGTCAACCAAAATGGGATAAGTAGACAAAATTCCTAGCTTCATGCTTTGGTGTCTGATTTTTCAAAAGTACTCGAGTAGGTCAGTGGTTTTCTGATGGATCTACAGAAGACATTAGGCTTTTTCTGTCATTTAAATCTGTTTTTTAAAAAACAATACTTTCTTTAGGAACCGTGGTTCTTGATTCAGAAAAGCACTTAGAATCTTACTCAAGGCCCAGTAAGTTTAAGGTACGTGCTTGAAGCCATGATGCGCTTCAGTGCTTTCTTGAATTGAGGTATCAAGAAAGTACTGTTTTCCCCTTAAAAGTCTCATTGTAATAGCAAAAGAACATATTTCCAGAAATTAAGACAGTTCTATTCTGAGGGAAAGCTGCTTGCTGATTTGCAAAAGGCAAATGTTAATGGATTTACACCCTTAATGACTGATGTACAATTGGGATAAAAATGAGAAGAGAAATGCTGAAGTGATTCCAGTGTGATTACATCCAAATTATACTGCTCGTTTCTTTCAGAGAAGAAAACAATGGCAGGCTAATGAGAGCTCTACTTTTTCTTAATACAATGAAGCTATTAACCAATAGGATTTGCAACCTATTTTCCCCTGCAGTTTGCATCTGTTCATATGACATTATAGAGATAAAACAGTTAATTCCTATTAGCTCCTGAAGTCATATAAAAGCCTAGAAAACTACTGTGGATGCAGTTATATTTTCAGTGATGCATTACTTCATCCAGCCTTAGGTCTAAAATAATAGCATAAAGTCGCTATCTGGCCATTATCTTCTTTCAGTAATATGCTGCTTTTTCAAATCCCATCATGAAATTATTTATGGATTATTTGCAGAATTCATTCCCTTCCTTATATCAGGTTTCAATGAAGATAATAGCAGTCAGGGACAAGACAACACTAAATGTCTTCATGCAACACTGCTTTTGTGCAGTAAAATAATCTTATCACTTCTGGGAACAACACTGAGCAGGTTGAATTATGGGCAGGCAAGCTTGAAGCAGAGTGCAGGGTTTTATGTGTGTAAGCTTAGTGGTGATTAAAATTTTTAAGTCATGCAAGGCTGTAATCTGAGACTGCTGCTTTCTGATTAATATTTGCTGGGTTTGGGAATGGGGGGTAGGGACAGGGACCAGGAGATACCTTTTTCCCCAAGCTGGAAAATGCCAGCATCTCATTTTGAAATGTTTAATTTTTGTGTTTCTTTTGTTTATAATAAACTATTTCAAGGGCCTCCACAATTAGACAATAGCTTTTGATAGATGCAAAGACTGCATCTTCAGGTGTTTTTCCTTTAAATACAGCTCTGACCGTAGGTAGTGCTGTGTTGCAAATCCCAGTGAAACTCAAATTCAGTACCTCGCTGCTACCTTTCTGCTCTGGCTATCATATGGGTGGGAAAGAGTAATGGAAACCTTCTTTCAGTCTTTACATATTTGTACTGTCCGCATCTAGTGTGTGTGTGTCTTGTGCTGATGAGGTATTTAGGAAGCAGATGCAATGCAGTGCTCATGCCACCATGTTGTTGTGTTGCCACATCACTCAGTAAAATTGCTGTGTGTTGGATGAGGCTAGAAGGCAGATGAGAGCGAGTTGGATCAAAAATGAGGAACTCAGAGAAGACATTAGTTGGCAGAGGGAATTGACCAGGTGTCATATCAGATGCTGTGGCCAAGTACTGAGTGTCCTCTATCACCTCTGTTCTGAATCTGAGTGTGTGGTGACTCCTACTGCTACTGGGTTGCAGCAGGAGCAGCCACCACTGTTTGTATTTCTGTTTGGCCAACTGGCCTCTGCTACTGTGCTTTGTCAGAGCTGCATCTTTCCAATGGGATAAAAAGTTTTGCAGTTGTGTGTTGTGGTTTTTTTTTTTTTTAAATGTGGTTTGCTTTTCCATGCGTTCATTAGGTTTAAACTACAATGTAATTACTCTTCAAATGGGCGGGATCTACAACCTGAGTACTGATACTGCGGGAGCTAATAGAATGTAAGTCACTCATTGTTATCTAAATGCCTATGAAGTAGCTATAGACAAGAGCAAACGCTGGTTGTTTTTGAGTCTTTTCAGAAGTTCGATGTTTAGGTTCTCATTAGTTTTTCTCCGAAGTATACACTTATTGGATTTGTTCGGTGATTCTCTCTAGCCTCTCACCAAGAGTTATATATAACCTATATATAGTATATATAACCTATATAGTGCATATATGCACTATATTCTACAACCACATTGTCACAAAGGAACAATTCATCTGTGTTCATGACAGTCAGAATGTGTTGGGTACTGCCTTTCATTAGGGAAAAAATTACAGCATGCCAGTACTTTCCATCTAAAGAATGTGTTTAAAAATAGAAATTGGTTCTAGAGAATTTCCAGGCTCACAAATAGCAGACATGCTACAGTTTATCTCCATTTTCTAAAGGAACACTATCTGTGTGGTGAACTGAACTTTGGTCAAGATAGTAGGGTGTTAAGATTCAGAATAACTGATTGATGAGCTGTGAGAAACACCAGGAAAGGTTATGATTAATTTGTGTTAAGGATCCTGCCTAATGTGTTGGTGGTATTTGCTTTGCTTGTTTTTAAAAACCATCACTGCCACAGTAAACCCAAAAGCATTACTCAAGTATTCCTGAATTTACTCTAAGCCATGAAATATCTCTGTGATACAAATGTTGTAAAATAGGAGTGGTTTGTTTTCCAGACCTAGTCAGTAATTCAGACCTTGATTACAGTTCTTTTAGTCTTTGTGTAAGAAGATGGGAAGAGATAGAGAGATGAAGAAGAGTTCTTTAATTTTTATCGATCAATTTTAAACTGTTAGGTAATATTTTGATTTCAAAATTGCATTGATTTCTTCCATTTTTGTGGATTATACAGATTGAAAATGTTAGGTGCTCACAACAAATACAATGAGTCAATACATGTATTTACTGTGTGTGACATGTCAGAACTTTATTACCTTAGTGATATAAAAGCACTTCATATTTTCTTTTGAACTGCTTTCATTGCAATCAAGGTGAAGGCAGATTGATGCATTGTTAGCAGCTTGGTGGTGGGAAGCACAAGATAGTAGAAGAGTAGAAGAAAGTACCTTAGAAATACATTGGTTCAGTAGTTCAGACTCTTCTGTGCATTATACTTCCACTGTCTTTTCCAGTCTGAGGTAAGCATTTATCTTACAACAGTTTATTCTCTGGCAACAGCTAACCATGCATCTGGTAACGTGAGAACAGGTAGGGTAGGAAATATGTTACATACCTTGGCTTCTGTAAGTGCAAGTCCCCTAGCAGGTAGCATACTCTCAGCTACAGTGCAGAAGTCATTCCACTGCTTTATAATCCTGTTGATAGGTCTGTATTCCAGTTTAATTAGTTAAATATAAATTGAATTTAACGGTAAGATTTATCTGACGTTTGTTTCAGTGTGTTCCTGTGGCAGTGTCATGTTTTCTGGCCAGACAGGCTGTAGAAAAGGAAAGCGGGGCCTATGTGAAACAAGTGGAAAAATAACTATGGGTAGTGGTGACAGAGAGGGAGGTATGTCATGGTGCAGCTCTGGGACAGGCTCAGCCATTGGGATGTTTTGTGAAGCTTTTTGTCATAAAGCTGCTCAGCCCTAGTGGGTATCTCAGAAGGGAAAAGCTGCCTTGACAGTAACCACACTCTCTTCTCCCTCTCCGGGTGGATGAAGTCTTAAATTGTTTCATCTTCTATCTGTTCCGTGAATTTAGCAATTGTACTAGAGGTTTATGCTACGAAGTTTCCATTAATATGGATTATTCTACTATTATTTAAGGTTTCCTTAAAGTTAGTTGTGGGTGTGGGTTTTTTTTTTTTTCAGTGTCACTTTTACGTAAACCTTTGTATTGCATTAAAGCCTTGCTGGTGGAAGTGCACAATTGCATATATTAATTGCACCTGTTATCTGTTAGCTAGATTGTATATAGTCTTAATTAAGGCAATTTCATCTGCCAGAGGGCTTTGTCCTTCATTATTGTCAGACAGATTGAATTTGTGTTCAACTGACTACAATCAAAGCTTTCTAATGAAAATGAAAGTCCCCACAACAGAATCTTCTCTGTCCTGTTAATTAAACATGAAACTAGCTGTTTCTGTTCCTTCCATGTTGACTTAAGATATATGGGCAAGAACATTTGTAATTTCAAAGCCTCACAAGCAACATTTTACTCTGCCATTAAATATACACTGGGTCTCTGAAGCCTAAGAATGTCTAAGAAGCAAAGTGTTTCTTTTCAAGAGGCAAATTAGTCTACTGGAGTTAGATATATGGTATTTCTGGGATGAGAAATCTTGACAGAGATGTTTATACTTAGCAGTCAAAGTGTTTGTTTAGTTAAACAGTCTCATATTCTGCACAGTGTATGATAGGTTTGCATATAGCTGCCACATAATTATGGCATATATTTACGTATTAAATTTCTTAGGCTTAGTTGTTTTAAGTATCTTAATGTGTTGGAGGAATCATCATCTTGCCTCTCTCCTTTTTTTTTTTTTCTTTCCCACTTCCTGTGGTTAAAACTTGCTGTTTGGCATGTTTTACTTCTTGGTGCTATTGTACCACAGGCATTGTTCTCTTGAGATATGCTTTGTGTCTTTGCTAGGCTTTAGCCACATTCTTGACACTTTAAAAATCATAGCAGCTAAATGGAGAAGGTCACTTGCATTTTCCTTTTTCTCTGTAAAAATTTTGCATTAGTATATTCCAGTTTCTCAAAAGATATTAAACAATGGTAAGCAAAAGACATCAGAGAAAAGGGGTCAATCTCTTTAAATGATATATTGCAAGATTGTTTAGAAATGCTCAAGCTCTAGCACATGCTTTGGCTAACAAGTATAGGAAATTGAGGTAAGTCTCACTTGTATAGAGCCTGCCTCTGTAGGCTTGGTAGATTGTGTCCAAGATCCTTCAAAGAAGGATCATTTTGTATTTAAAAAAAAAAACCTGTAAAATAATTCAATCATAATGCATTATGTTTCTACTTTCTTTGCTCTAAAGAACAAGCAGTAGGGGATTTGGCTTTCGTGGCTTCTGTAGCTTTGGAAAGCTGGGTAACATTCTAATGCTGCTTTTGTAAATGTGTTACAAAACTTCAACAGGATACTTGCATAGTATATGGACTTAACACTGGGTGGCAAATTAGAATCTTGTAGTTTGTCACCATTAATTAGAGGGATATTTATATTAAAAAAAAATGTATAAGAAGATTAACTGAGCACTTGACTCACAAGGAAGTTTTTTTCACCCCAGACCAGAATGATGCAACTATTTCTAAGATCTTCCTGAGAGTGATGCCTTACAGTAATTCTGATGGTAATTTAGGGTATCTTCCAGAGAGAAGTTGCTTAACTTCACTATAGGATATTAGGAGAAGTTTGGCTCAGTGTAATGTTACACAGTGCCTGAAAAAACTGTCAGGTGAAGCTGTAAAGCTGTCAGGTCATTTGAAGATTATGAAATTACTACTTGAATAAGAGAGCCTTGGATTAGGTCATTTAAAATACAAAGGGAGATATAAGCAAGCATCCTCTTGGCTACATTTGCATTCAATAGTGAATGCCGCTTGAATTAAAGCCCCTCAGCATACATACACACAAAAGTGGCCTCTACTTAATAGTTGCAATGTTATCATAGTGGGGAAGAACTAATTTCTGGCCCAGAAGATCACTGGGTTATGTATGGAGACATTAACATATTAAAATAGTATAATGGTGATGCAAATGAACTTTGAGATCTGTGTTTTTGGCATTTGCTTTATTTCTGGTCTGTTCTTTTAAAAATCTAAGTCCTTGTTTAGTTGCAAGTTTTATGGGGAGGAGGGGAGAACTGATCCCTTTTTTTCCAAGATACTTTTGTCTTTCCTGTCCTTTAAAATCAACAAAACACAAAACTGTGTAGATGAACTACCCTAAAAAAATAATTGAAAAATTTAGTGGTCCATTTAGGATCATAGCTGAGGAAGTTGCTTTTCGTTCTACTTCTGACTCTTATTGCAGACGGCAATAAAAGAGATAGAAGAGCAAACAACATCTTCCTCTGTCTTTATGGTCCCTGAATTTTGGATACCACTTAAATGTGTGATATCATCAGGGGACAGTAAAATAGAAGGGAAAAGAGATAAAAATAAGATGGTAAAGGTCACTGGTGAGACAGAGATGAAGAGCAGGCTCAAGGTTGAGAAAAGCAAGAAAATGTTGAGGAGACTGGAGAAAAGGAAAATTATTTGGATGAGGTGCAGGTGAAAAAGGAAGCAATAGGAAGATAAAGCAAGTGAACAGAGACCGGAAATTAAAAATTGAAGGAAGCCACTCCTGGACAAGAAGTGAGGTAGGCGTTTGAGGATGAAGAGTAGAGCATAGTAGAAAGAAGATAAGGTGGAAGGACTTTCCTGTGAAAAAATGGAGGAAAATGGTAAAGAAACCCCACCCTAAGATAGAGTGAATGATTGTTCAGTGATTCCACACCAGTGTTGTGTAGGAGCCATGTGAATGGGAAAGAGGCATCACTAAATTAGAGGGAAGTCAACACTGCTAAAACCAGAAGAGAAACTTACGAAGAAGAGAAGATTGGGAAGAGTTTTTCCATCACTGTCCACACTGTAAGGACCCTGAGGGCACTCACAGACATCACTGTTCCTGCACAGCCTCTCCCAGGGCTTCCCTGACCTGCGCAGGACCCCAGGTCAGCCCCCCATCAGCCCTTGCCCCGGCATTGGAGCAGGGCTGGTCTCCAGCTCCCCACAGCGCAGCCCAGCCCTGCCTGGCCACGGGCCACACTGAGCCATGCCCGCCAGTGGGTTCACATCCCAGGCTGGCTTTGGCCTGTCCCCAGCAGCCTTCATAGGTAGCTCCCACTGCTCCTGGTGCCTGGCCCCTGTGGAGCTGTGCCTTGACATGCACATGGCTGGCCCTGGATTGTCTATATAATTTTTTCTTCTGCTTTAAAACTCTGGGAGTTCAAGAAATACTGATGTCAGCATTCATCAATTATTGGGAGAATGCTGATTGAGTTCCATGGACCATGCAAGTTTGAAGAGCAAAGTTTGTACCGTGCTTTTATTAGACTAACTAAAAATACCAAATGTTTGGATAGACAGTAGTTTACTGGGTCTGGCCTTATCTATCAGTGTCCTTAATATTGTTCTTGTGGTCCCAAAACTTCTGCAAAGGAAAATAAAGTCTACTAAAGAGCAGAAGGTTTTTCTCCTGGAGAAAGGTTACTGGAAGCAGTGCTGCTTATACACAGACAGAGCTCCTGTGGAAGCACACAGCCACCCAGGTCTCTGGCTACAGGG
>JAOXJM010000023.1:41364940-41377074 GCA_026413425.1 Tringa solitaria | reverse complement strand
CATGACTGAAATAAGTGGAAAATTGCACAAGTAATATGTTTTGCATCAATGTGATGTTATCCAAAATGTCTTAATATTCTTTTCTCAGATTGCAGGCTTTGAAGAAACAAGAGAGGATGATTTGTTTTATTAGGGAAAAGCAGGTAGGCTACTGAATATGCTTTACACAGTAGAATAAAAAGCATGTAAAGTCTATTTGTTTAATAGTAGTCCTCACTTGATGACTGTGTACTCTTTGTTGCCTTGCCTTCAGAAGCATAAATCAAAACTTTACACTGGCTAGAGAAAAACAGTAAAAATAATGGAAAAGTAAGAATGGCAATACAACATTAACAAATATACATTTTCTTTTCATAGACTTGAAGGAGTCAAGATTCTAAAGTTAACAGTGAAAACTGGTTGCTTTCTAGCTTGTACAATAATGTGGGGAAAAAAATATATGCTCTTGGAACGGAAGTGCACCAAAAAGGCAGTAATGCTTCAGTGAAATTCCCAGTTTCATTAATACCAATTTCAGGGAACTGGGTTTGAAATCATTGCACAGATCATACAAGGGAATTCTCAAGAGCGCTCAGTTCCCTAGGCTCCCATTTGCCTCACTGAGCATTCTAGTCGAGGTAATGATAAAAACAATAATTAAAAAGTCATTTGTTCTGTAGTATTGGGAGGATTGAGTTGATCCCTTGCGGGGTCAGGAGGATTGTTTTTCCTCAATATGTAATGTTGCACAATTGATTTAAGCCCATAGTTATTATATTTTAGTTATGTTTCATTCTAAAGTTGTTAATCAGCGTGGTTGCCCTAATGCAATAAAAATCGACTTACATGATAGATGTTAGCTTTCATTTAATTGCTAGGGTTTTTTCTTTTTTCCCCTCCAAATAGTTCATTTGTTTGAAACTTTAAGTCTTGAAGTTACTTCTTGCTAGTTGATCTAGCAATTTCTTAACTGCGCTTCCAGTAATATTTAGTTTATTCAAGGTGATGACTCCAATTATTTTCATTTTCCTCCAGATCAGAGTGTAAATGGTGTCACACAGTTGAAAGTTTCATAGTTGGAGAAAATAGAAGTACTTATTTGAAATAGGGAAAAACGCTGTGCTGCATATGCAGAGAAAATTGCATCTCTTTTTTTAGTAATGATAAAAATAACAAAAACAAATCTTGAACTACATTCATGCACTTGCACATGCAGTATAGATACAGAAGAAATATTTCAATTGGATGATGTACTTTTTGCAAAACCAGCAAAGGCATCTAAAACACCTATTTAGGTACTCTCTCTGTAATGAATTGTAGCTAGGAAGAAGGGAAATGAAAGCATAGGATATGACAGGCAAGGTATTTCCAATAGATGTAAAATTATTAATATACTATTGTATTAAGTCACTGATAAGAATTCTTCTGTAATTTTGCCTGTGGTTCCTGCCCCTGTTGTTGAAGAAGAGTGAATTTAAACTGACACAGGTAAAAGTAAAGGCTGTGGGCTGATCGTAGCAGAGGAGAGAATGTTTTATGAGAGATTTGGAAGAGCTTGGCTTGTTTAGCCTAGGCCAATAAAAATTTAGATTGTGGCCTGCGGCAACAAAGGCACAGACTCCGCCAAGTGGTGAAACGAAGACCTTTAATGTTTCATTTTTACAGCATATATATAGTTCCTATCCTTTGATCATGTGCCGTACTCTCTACACAGATAGGTTGTGGGTGAAGGTCCATGTGCCGTTGTGAGCAATACAATTGGCTACATATTGGTTCATGTGCCTGGGCTAATTAGTCATTATTATTTGTTTTGCTGTATTGTTATCTATTTTGTTAGCTTGCTATCTATTTCACATTGCCTTCATATTACCATACAAGAACATTGTTTACTGTTCTCAAGGCTTCCTTCCCATCACTGCAAGAACACCTGCCGAGCTCTTGCTCGGCAGCGCGTCTCCACAATTCCTCACTCCCCACAGTGGCCTTTAAAAATGTCGAGGGGGTAAACATCAGGGAAGGGTAAGAATTAGTTGAGCTTAAGGACAGTGTTAACCCTAAACCAAAGTGGTATAAACTGACCCTGAATAAGCTTAGCTTGGATATTAGGAGAGGGTTTCTAATTCTCAGAGGCATAGGACTTCAGGCTTCTACTAGGTACAAAGATGAGACACAAAACAGAACTATGGTAAAAGTGGACCTTAGTAGGCTGATGGATACTCTCAGATGATGTCTGAGCTAACAGAAACAAGGATGGAAGTGAAGGCCCAGGAGATTTCCTGTAGCTGTGGTTTTGTGCTGTGCACGTACTCAGATTGTTACTTTACTGGAGAGAACCGAAAAGGTTATCTGGAGTACTTTGTTTATCATCCTGGACACAGTTTTCATAAAGGATCCCTATTTGTTGTATTTTTATTCCAAGGCATTGAGGAAATAATGAGTTGATAGTTCCTTTTCTTAAATGACTGTCGTCAGTATTTTTCCAATTGGTTAGGCATACCAAAGGTTGGTGTGGAGACATTTAAAATGAAATTTAGCAAGCTGAAATATACAAGCAGGCTCTTCCAGACATTCAAGTTTTGATTCTGCTCTGGTATTGCCACCAACAGCAGTGACAGTAAAGAGGGATGGGAGGATGCAAGAAGCAGTAGCAACCTAGGAGGAGAGGCAAGGATGCTGCACTAAGAAAGCAATGATAGGGACATGAGGCATCCATAACCATTCTGGGCAAGGACAGATGAACTGGGCAGCATCAACAGGCAAAGATGTAACTTTATGTGGCCATGAGGGGCAACAGGGAAGATCAAGGGTGGGAGGTGAGAACAAAGGGAAGATAAAAACTGGTAGCTGATAAAACCCAGGGCTGGTAGGATGGTCCTCTGAATGGTGTAAAAAAAAAAAAGTACACAGGAAGCGGAGAACATAGTAGGGGAATCGCATCCCAAAGAGCAAGGTGAACGGTAAGATGCATTTCCTTCTTAGTGCACTTGAAGTTGACTCTCTAGAGGAGTTTGAGAGGGTGATACTGCAGATAACAGAAAAGTTTTTCTGTGCTCGTATAGGGATTTGTTCTGTCTTTGCTAAAAAGGTGGGAAGTACATGTAAATTTCTGGTTTTTAAACTAGCATTTTGCAATGCTTTCTTATCTAAATATTTTTCCAAAACTTTTTTTCTTACAGGGTTATTCATGTCCTGGATGGGCTCCCTCATTTAGTAAGGGAATAATCAACTTGCTTATCGTGCAAACCTTACGATGAGAAACTCTTTTCTTTAAGCTCTGTAGTGGAGGCAAGTGGTTCTCTCTGTAATCTTGTGTTCTTTAGGAAATCTCTATTTAATGTGTAACATATTGATTACTTTCAACAAGTTGTTACATCAGGAAACCAGCCAGACACGCCCCTCCCCGGGCTGGCTGGTATATGCAGTCCCAAACAAATCCACAGTTTTAAGCACTATAGTCACATCTTTCCTGTTGTGGTTTTTTTTTTTTTTTTGTTTGTTTTTTTTTTTTTCTTTCCTTGAATGCCTTGCCTGATTTGCCTTAGCATCTCTAGGGGAAAAAAAAAAAACTTTTGTGCAAGGTAGCGTTGGCCACCTAGCAAACAAGAGCCATTTAAGGCTTTCCTTTTCTCTGGGCTCCCCAGTTGTGTTCTTACCCTCTTATCCCAATGTGGAGAGTTTGAGAAACCAAAATATAATACAGAATTCACAGCATCTCTATTTCTTATCAGGGAATAGTGGCAGAAAAACAGCGCATTGTGTTATGACTCCTAATGGATGCTGTAAAGTCCTTGAAGACTCACATAGAATATAAGGATGTATACGTATATATTCCTAAGTGGGAAAACTTCTGAAAGGGACCTTCTGAAAAAGAATGTTGATTTTCAATCCACCCTTCACCTTTAGATGTAAGGTCCCATGTGCCTTTAGTAGAATTTGCTGAATTAATATTTGGAATTTCCTATATATTAATTGTTCTGACTCTTACTCATGGGTAATGATCTCCCTTTTAATGATAATAAAGAAGTGACAATAGTTGGCAAAGGATATGCTACATTTATGAAAGCATTATGCTAGTCTTTCAGACACTGATATATAAATTTGGATGTGTCCTGATAATTTATTATTGACGAAATACTGGAAAGATTCAACTGCTTTTCAATGAACAAAAGTGAATAAGAGAAACAGTGTGATAGTCTGCACAAACGTCCTTTGAATATATGAGGTAAAATCAAGAGTGAGTATTATGTTCTGTATTTTTACAGATCAGCTGAGGAATGTGATGCTGTATCTGTGGATCTACACAGATTGCATTGTCAGCATTATGTGCATGAGCTTTCTATAAGGATGAGGTTATCTAAGGTTATTACTTTATTTAAACAGATAAACTCTCAAATTTGAAGATAGGAGTATTTTTTTTTAATTTCTTTTTAATTCTGTGATACTTTCACTTTGATTAACAACTGGTTACGTAAGCTTATATAAGAATGTGAATGAATTATATAATATGATGATTTTCCAGTTTTACAATGCAGAGGTTATTACTCTTCCTACTAGAACTATTCCTCTGCCATATTGCTCTTTAGAAGTAACATTAAAGGGAGTCTTTAGGACAGACTCCAGGAAATAACAGGACAATAACTGACTTCCAGTATGTTGGAAGCAATCGGTAGCTGAATGCAACTCTTCTCAGCCTATTAACAAGGATGCCATTTAGTAGTCCTTAAAAGGTGACGGAATTTTGTTTGCTGCTGCCTTTGTATGTATAACTATTAGCTATGGCTAGAGGCTTATCTGGCCATTTGAGTGCAAAAATTTGCTGCATAAATATCTATTGAACAGTGTACACTTATGTAACTTGGCACTTAAGGGTTGTGATAGAAGAGAGTGGTGATAATCTAAGGAATTTGTGAAGGGGGAGTTTAGCATTATCCAAATGTTATTTAAGACTGACGCTTCTCTGATGAAGGGTAGCATATGATGCCTATTGAGAGTAGATCGAACTCTTTTTTTTTTTTTACTTTTCTAAGTATATGTTTAATTAGAAAAATGACAGCGTAGAGCTGACAAGAGTTCAGAAGTTTATTCTGGGGCATTAGGTCTGCGTTGATTCAGGGAAGGGTGTAATCTGCAGAATCCTTAATCTTGCCTGTTAAAACAGCTCTGTTGTGCCAGCAGTGCTCAGACATTGGAGGACAGGCTTTACTCTTCGCGTATGAGATCTGATGTGTTCAGGCTTTTCTAAGGAAATTGCCTAAAACCTGCTTCAGAGCAGACTGCTTTTTCATTGTACAAGAAAACTTTATGTATAAAGTCTTTTCCCCAATATTGTCCAGGAAGAGATTAGGATGCATAACCTTGTCTTTATGTTGCTTTTACAATCTTCTCTAGATTAACTGTAAGGGAGTGAGGGGAAAGAGAAATAAAAAGGATGTAGCATGGAGATGAGTATTAGGTCAAAGCATTTTTAGAAGGGATCAAGAGCAGCTGCTGCAAAGCAAAAAAAAAAAAAAAGGCAAGAACACACACTGGCCCAAACAACCAACCAATCAAAAACACCACACCAAATAACTTCAGAAAAAAAAAAAGAGACAGGAGGCTTTTATTTCTTTGTGGTTCTGGTTTTTTTCGTGTTTTTTTTTGTTTTGTTTTTTTTTCTCTTGGAGATTGAACTCAATTACTCTACTTTCTGCGTACTGGCTTTGGCTCTCATCACTGTTTCTTAGGTGGGGATGTTCTTTTTGCTTCCATGAATAATGGATATCAAAAGTCTTCTTTTGAAGATGCTTTGTTTATCATTCTTTCCTCCTTATGGGACAATCATCTAGATGTGTGGGCAAGTTCTAACAAATTTCTGTAGTCTTGTGCTTAATGTCTGAGCTTCCACTGATGAGCTGTGTTTCCAGAATGCAGTTAAAGTTAAATGAAAGAGACATTAAATGAAATAGAGGTAGACAACTTTGAACTAGTAAAGCAAAACAGAAAAAACTGTTTTGTTTTTGGTTTTTTTTTTTTTTGCTAGAAAAACAGACAGAATCAAGATACAGCAAAGGAGAAGGATCAGAGATGCCAGGAAACAAGACTATTTCTGACCACAGTGGCCAGTGACGTAACATGAGATATCTCTTCACCTAGCACTTCACCTAGCATTAGGTCACGTTGGTAAGATGCAGAGACCCTGTGCATCTTGCCAACACTCACATGATGCTCACAAGCACGCTGCAGACTGACAGATAGCAGTGACACTCAGTGGCAGATGCCTGGAACCTGGGGATTAGAGCACTATTTCTGTATTTATATAAACGCTTCTCCTCCAGTCATTCTGAAGCATGTAAGAAAGGAAAAGTGTCTGAATATTGTCTTTATGTCTCAGCATGAGGGGCAGAATCATGTAGGAACTGGGATTTTCCTTCATGAGGAAAAGAGATATTGCTGAAATTTTGTAGCTTTCGTTGTGATTCGAAATCTGAGTCCTAGCTGGATTCAGAGGAACCAAGGATAGAATCCCAGAGAGTCTGCGGGCCTTGCTATAAAGCCAGGCAGCCGGCAGAACAAGCCCACACGTCACTGCGCTTGGTTGGTGGTCTGGCAAATCTGGCAGCCCAGCAGACAGAAAAAGGCAGAGCGTGCCTGGAAGCAGGAAGGCTGCCAGCCCAGCAGCTTAGCCTGCAAAGGGGAACAAGGGGCTTGGGAGGTCTGGTGAAGGAGTGGGGCAGTTCGGCAGGCACGCAAGTAGGAACCAAGCCCCTTGGGTGTCTCTAGGCAGAGACGATAGGAAGTGTGTTCAGCTTTCCCAAGGGAAATGAAGAGTTTTTCAAGTAAAATCAAAGTTGTCATGTGCTGTGATTATTTTTTATTATTCTTAAGGCAAGAAGGAAAAATTTTTTTGATTGTCGTGGTTTAGGCCCAATTGGCCTAAATTCCCAGGATGATATCACTGGCAGGCACTGGGGATGTTCCAGAATGGACTCAGTGATGGATGGGAACTGGATTCCAGCTCTGGAGTCAGATCCGGATCAAAGGCAGACAAACAGACAGGGTCCTCTTCGGACATTAGGCATTGAAGAAAGGGAGCTGACCCTTTGATCTCTCAGCTTTTATACTGAGCATGGGGCAGATGGAATGGAATATCCCTGTTGGTCAGGTTTGGATCACCTGTCCTGTCCACTCCTCCCCACAAGTGGGACCCTTCTATGGTTTTCCATTTCTGACCCTCCAACAGGGCAAATAACGAAGTTGGCTGACCTTAGTTGTTATAGTAGTAAGTATAAGCAAGAGCCTCTCTGCATACCATTCCTTGGCATGAAGTATAAACATTGGTCTTCTCACTCTAAGATTGAACAGTTTTCTGCTGCGCATTTCAGAGAGTTAGAAGAGGCTTAGCTAAGAAGTAAAAGTATTGAATAGAAAGTTGGTTCTGTTTTACCTCAAATCAGGACAATGATGAGGGTGGTGAAACACTAAACAAGTTGCCCAGAGATGCCTCATCCTGGAAACATTCAAGGTCCGGTTAGTTGGGCCTCTGAGCAACCTGGTCTGGTTAAAGATGTCCCTGCTCATTGCAGGTGTGTTGGACTAGATGACCTCTAAAGGTCCTTTCTAACCCATGCTGTTCTGTGATTCTGTTATTATTATCATTTTAGGGCCCCATTTTCCCCCCAGACAAAAATAAAATTGGATTTTAGTGGAAAAATCCTGACCTGGTAGTTGCATGTTTTGGTAGTTTGAAAAAGAGTTGTATGTGTTTATCCTTAGGCTTTGGGAGAGGGTGCTTATACAATGGAAGTGTTTTTCTTTTATGCATCCCTTTGATCTGTTCATCTTTCTGGCTCACCTCACATCCATCTGTATGTTTGTTCCATCTGATATGCAGATTTGAGCCTTCTGGGATTGAGTTGCTTCTCTGCTATGCCTAGTGCAGTGAGGTTTTGAGCCAGAATCCCTAATTATTGAGCAATACAATCTTTAATGCTATTTCAGGTAACCTCTGAAAAATAAATATATGAGAGGCTTTTTAAAATTTTAAGAAGCATCTGAGAACTTGATCACATGGTGCAGTGTATTGAGGCCTTCCTTTTTTCATCACAGGAAAAACTTGTCAATTTTGGGAGATTTCAGTGGTCACTAGAAAAACCAAAACAACCTAAAGAGCAGTTTTCTGAGCTTACCTTTGCTGCTTTATCAGAAGTAGTTTCAGTAATTCCAGTGATGTATGGGTGAGAACATGGAGGAGGCAGGAAAGTAATGATGAGACAGGACTTTTTCAGAATATTAGAACTAGATATGAATTCTGGAGTAAAATAATTTAGGAGGTCAGAGGTTAAATAAAATCTGTATGTGTAAAGAGATGCTTATTAAAGCATGGAAGAACTGTTTTGTGTATGTGCAGGTATGCAATTGACTTGTATTAATTTTGTGCCTGTTAAATTCACAATTGAAAAAAGGAATAGCTTAGGAGTGGGGCCATTTTCCAACAAATAGTTGCCAAATCTTGAACCTGGAGATTTTTTACTACCTGAACTCACTTGGACAAGAAGTCCATATCTTTTACATACTTTCTGTGCAGCCCGTTGTCCATTAGGTGATTTTCTTTATGCATTTATATTTTTAAAGTTGAATGTACAACACAATGAATGCAAGTGCATGGAATGCATGTGCATAAGAATTAGGGCATGTATAAATAAGAATGTGTCTGGTCTAATAGGCAAGACTCTGTCTGGTGAGTTTCAGTAGTGCAAGAGACATTTCCAAATGGTCAAATTAACCTTACAGTTTTTGAAATAAAGGTTGATAGATTACTGGGAAGAACTCAGTTGCTAGCTTCTTTTTTAACATAACTTTTCTTACATTAATGCAGCTTAATTTAGCCAGTAGAAGATTTTTCAGTTATTTCTTCCTAAGTGTAATTTTATTTTCTGTGAAAGTCTAATTGGAAATCGATGATTTTTGCAAAGTTGTTGACAAAGTAAATGATGCTTTAGAAAAATATGCAGAAGAAGATGGAATCATAGAATTGTCTAGGTTGGAAGGGACCTTTCAGATCATCTAGTCCAACCATCAACCTAACACTGAAAAAAAACATCACTAAGCCATATCGCTAAATTCCCGTTCTCACTATAAAACATAAAAGACCTGACTACAGTGTCATAAACAAGATAAATAAGTGTTAACTGCAGCTGTAGAGAGAAAAATATTTTATAATGTAAAAAAATTATATACAATTTGCAAATATTTCATATGGCATGTAAGCTCATCAAGGTAGAGAGGAAATACAAAATCTTATATTATCCTTAATTAAGTAAATAGGGCCAGGGGAAGATGAGGTTTTGTGTATACAAGGCTGCATTTAATTGCCTGTGTTATTTCATCCTATACGTGCACCTTACCTTATGTTCTTAGCCAGTCATAGCTGCAGCACAGTACAGTTGTGTAACGTGTACTTATATTGGTCACTTTTTTCAGGGTGTTCAACTGCTGGCAAATACTGCTTTAGATATATTTAAGAATGTATTTCCTAAAATACTCAAATGATATTGGTTAATAATTTTGCAGAGTTGGTTTCAGGGTTTTTTTTTGGTTTTGTTTTTAATTATTCTCTTACTTCATGCTCATGCAGGAACTAAGTTCTTCTGGAGGTCTGTTGAAATGAGAAGTTCTGATTCTTCATGAAGACTCTGGCCTGTTTCAGTTTGAATGCTCAGACACTGTGACGGTGCTAAAAGTTGTCCTTTGCATAAATTAACAAGGTTAAGTTATAAACTGAGTGAATAGTAGAAATAATTTTTTATGTGTCTTATTTCACAACCTATGTAATAACCCAGAAATGCTATTAAACCTAAGTGGTCTTAAAATCTTCTAAGACAGTTTCCCTCAGCATTATTTTGGCTATTACTTTAATTGGAATAATAGGTATAGGATTTTTAGTATGTTATTTTGGTGGTGCCTTTTAAAATACTACATTTAATTTCATTTTGGTAGTTGGCGCTTGGCAGAAGCTTTTCAGCTCTCACCACATAAAATAAAAGTGGCAAATAGTCAAAGCTGTCAGCAGGACACAAAAGTTCAGAGTTGTTTGTCTTGTTTCATACTTCATGGGTCCTAAAACTTTGTGTGAATGTGCTAATTGGAAGGAAGTTTGCCTGTGACTTCTGCCTGGATTTCAGATGATAACCCATGAATTTCAGAAAACTTTATTTCTCTTTATTTAGACCAGTTATAATTGTCAGCATCAATACTTTCAAATGCTTAGCTCAGCGTAGAGTAGATGTGAAGTTAGCTGTACAACTGCCTCCTTTATATTAAAGCATCTCACCAATGGCAGTGAGCACTCAAGAGCAGGTGAGAGTCGAGCCTAGGATATTGATCTGGCAGACCTCTGGAACTCCTTGGCTTTTCTGTCATGTTATGTGGATCTCGTTCAACTCAAATGCCACTTATTATATTTACCATTTTTTTTGTGTGTTTTGACAAATTACATTCTACTCCAGTAAAGTATGTAGTATTCAAGGATGATCTTTGACTTATTTTAGAAGTACTTTTTAAAATTACTACTATTATAAAACTTAATTAGTAAAGATTTTAATATAAAACTATAAATGCACATAAATCCATGTAGGGTTCACACTGAAAATCTAGGGAGTTTTGCTTCTCTTGGCTTTTTTTCTCTCTGCTTCTCTGTCAGTAGCAGATGCTAAGTCTGGGTGGAGCAGGCCATTTTTCGCTTTAGCACCTAATTTGTGGTACAGACTTTTAGTATTATTTGCTTAGAAGGATACTTCAAAAATTCAGTGAAAAATACATTCTGATTTTGGAGTTGGAGGGGACCATAGAGATCATCTAGTCCAACTCCCCTGCTGAAGCAGGATTGCCTAGAGCATGTTATAGCATGTTACTCAGGACTGCATCCAGGCATTTTTAATATGCCTGGTCATGAAACTTTATCTTGTAGCATTATTTCATAAGACAAATGATATTTATAAACAAAAAAAATTCTATATGAATTTCATTTCACTCTTTATAACCAACTAAGTAAAAACTTTAATACAGATTTGTGTGCCATTTGTTTCTTCCAATAGTTTATTACATTTCATATTTTTAAGAGTAATCACCTTGAAAAAGAAACAATCTTTTTCCTTGGAAGTTAAGTAGCTGTTAAGAATATGCTCCAACACATGCTGTGTTGTATGCATGCCTTTCTGGGAGTACAATTACACTGATAGTAAGGTAAGGTGCTTACTGCAGTATAATTTATTCCTAAAGTACCAGAGATAAATGGCTCTTCAATAATTTTATGTAATTTTCTCACTGTAGATAACTGTGTTAAAGTAATAACATTACTCTTATGATGTGAGTAAAGTTCTACTATTTCACATGAAAGCCACAACCCTTATGGCAGCTGTGTAAGATACATATAGTATGTATGGTTAGTCACAGTGAGAGAAGTGAGTTTTTTGTACAAAATAAACAGTCATTCTAATCTCCAATCCTTTAACTTTGTACTTTGTGATCTCCTCTTACTTCATTCCTACATCCTTGCCCAGGACATTCTTGATCCTGCAGAGATTTAAGTGCAGTAGGGACATTTAACTTTAGGCAGTAGGGACACCTGTGGTGCTTCTCAAACTTCATACATGTTTCTCTGCAAACCTTTGCAGGAACCTTTATTAGAAATTGCTGCATGACTCTTTTTCTCCTTTCAGCGTTCCTGATGAAAGCTGGACTCTTTCACTTACCACAGTATGCAAGTCATTAGAAGTTAATTATTAAAAAAGCTTGTTATTGAGCCATCTGAATTATGCAGGTCTAATAAGAGTAACCATGCGATCGTCAGTCTTGCTTTTGTCCTGCGTCATGGTATATAATCTCCTTACTGTTTTGTATGTAGTTGTGGATTGGTACCTAAGTTCAATGACCAGCCCCTCTAAGAGGGAATCTTATTCTGTTTGTCTGTCAGAAGGAATGTGTCACTCAGCACTACACATACTGCTGCTTTTCTGAAGTCTTTGTTAATGTGGGAAAAATGTTCCGAAATTAAAGATGTGCTTGTAATATACATTTGCGATGCCCTGGATATTAGCATTATCTGATAGTGACTTCTTCCCATATGTGAATCCGATCTGTGACATAAAATTATGTTAGTATTACATAATTCTTGCCTT
>JAOXJM010000023.1:41287166-41302974 GCA_026413425.1 Tringa solitaria | reverse complement strand
AGAGGAGTTGACATGGTGCTGGGGGATATGGATTAGTGTTGGGTGGTGTTTTGTGGTTTTTTTTTTTTTTTGTGTGTTGGGTTTGGTGTTTTTTTGTTTTGTTTAATTGGTTGGACTAGATGATCCCTTCCAACCTAGGTGATTCTGTGATTCTTTTCACATACACATAACTGTCCCCATAATTATTATAGAATTGTTTTATTTATATAGAAAAGGTGGATTCCTCAGGAGAATTAATTAAGATGAGTTCTGGTTACTTTGGAAAATTTGCCAGAATGTGGAAATACTTTTTTAAAAATATTTTTTAAGAAAATAAAGCAATACCAAACAGAAGCATTTGAAAGGCTATGTTAAATCCTCAGCAAAAACATGCACCGTAGTAGAGGAGTGGAACATCTTTGCTTGGTAAAGTGAAAGTTGAGATATAGGTAAAATAAAATTAAAAGCATCTAGAAAATAATATATTGTTGTGCATAATAGATATCTGCAAAGTTTTTAACATGATGTCACATGAAATTTTGAAACTGAATAGCTTGAATATGGTCAAGGAGGAAACTCCTGATAGATGAATGATCTAAATGAATGCAATAGTTGCAGATAGGGGTGGTGTCTGCGAACTTCTTGTTATACTCCCTCCTTGAACAGGAGGGAGTTCAACAGGAGCAGGAAAAGAGTAAAAGTCCACATAGCTTGCCAGCTCCTTGAGATTTTCTTTACCCTCTCTGAATTTTTAAGCCTCTTGATTTATTACCTCTTGCATAATTCATTTCCGAGACTGGTGGGTTGTTTGCTGGGAAATGCATGTGGGTATCTCTGTCTAGACTGTACTTAGTGGCAGCTTTTTGTGCTGGTATGTTACTGAATGATAAACGGAGAATCCTTTAAAGCAGCAGTTGTTTGCTTAATGGCTTAGTAATAATATTTTGGCACCTTAAACCAAAACTGGACAAAATTGGAGTCTTTAAGAAGCTGAACAAATAATCATGAGTTATTCTTCCAAGGGTTTTGATTTTGTAGTTAATAAAGTGCATAGTAAAGTAAGTGCTGATTTCTTACATCATGCAGTGTATGCTCAAATGCAGTGCCATGCAGATTCAAGTAGGGGTATACGTTTGCACGTTTACAGATAAACCACAATTACTGAGTATAAATGGTGAGATACTTTTAAATAGATATTTATGTTTGAATACATTATTATACATTTTATGAGTAGTGAAACTCTGACAGTATATGTCTCTAAATCCATGAAGAATTTCCTTCCTGACTGAGAGTCCTTAATCTTAGGACTCCTCAAGTCCTTCTCTCCCCGACCCAAATATCTGCTGGAGTTTTTCTAAGATATCAAGATTTTCATGATTAATGATGTATTTTTTTGAGTCAGTAACTTTCAATATGTTGTTCTAATTGAAAAAAAATTCTATTTGATTTGCAGGTGAATGTGTATACGTTTTAAGATAAATATATAATTTTTGATAGAATTATTATTTTAAATCAAATAAATCAGATCAAAACATTCTGGGATGCAAAATAGTCTGGGGAGCATTACACACAGGCTGAATAAGAATGGACCTATTACCTTTAAAAGGCATAGAACAAGAGGGACAAAATGAATTAAAGAGCTGAGGTATGGTACACTATTCATCTTCATAATGGCTTTATAATGTAGTAATTTTTTTGCCATGCAGTAGGGGGTGGCACACCTAAATTTGAGTGAAGCACATCTAGCTTCTGTAAGGCTCATGGGACAGACTGAAAATTCTGTGGGTGGTTTCATTTCATTTGTTTTGAATAATTTTTTAAATTGAATTAAGCGCATGAATGAGTATTGACTTAGAATATATGCATTATTCATTTTAGTTATAAAAACTGATTTGTTTTACATGTGTGTAAAGAAAATATTGACTGTTAATATGCCGTTTAGTACTGTAAGTGCCTAAGTGCATTGTTGCATCTTACCACAAAGGATTTTGATGGCTCTGTATGCTTTGCTACTTTGAAGCTATGTTGCCCAGGAGAGAGCTGGTGATTTATCTCCTTTCCTGTAGGGACAAGTCAGAGGTGACCCAGACATAAATTCCCAGTCCCCCATTCCAATATTTGATAGGCATGGATTTTCCTAGTTACACAGGTTGACTATTGATTTCAGCAACGTAAAATGGAAAGCATAGTAGTTGAAAACTTACAGTAAAATCTATCCAAGTTCAAATTTGGTATGCATTATTTTGTATTATAGTTGATAGCTTATGAAATAAGCAGGTTTTTCTTCTCTTAGATATATTGTTTCATGTAGACTGCAAAGGGAATGAGTTCCTCATTAAGAGTTGGTGTAGGATATTCTGTAAGGGTTATTTTTTATATGTATTTCATTTTTACATGTTATAATTCCACTGTGAAGATTTCAGCTATGGGATGAACTTAACAATAAGAATCTCTATGAATAATATCCTATCGGTTATTATGCAGAGGTAAGACTTCTACTGAGACAGGTCAGTTAGTACAGCCACGAAAGACGTGCGTGTTTGCCCTACATGTTTGATCCTGAAAGATGATAGGATTCCTGCTTTGAAATATGATCATTGTAATGTGCATGGCTTATAATAAATCTGGTCAGAGATTAGGAAGATTTTCCTGTTGGGTGTCTGCTGTGCTTTCTAGAAAGGAGCAAAATAGTATTTGATAAAGATCATCTTTCTGATGCTGCAAGAATCAAAGGGTAACTGCTGCTGTCCAGATTCTAAAGCAATAGTGCCCTCCCAACTGATAATAGCCTAGATTTTTCCATTACTTATTGCAGTACCTACAAATACAAGAATAAAAGGAAACTGTAAGGTTTTGAATAATACACAAAAGATTAGCATAATAAGGTCGAATTTGCAGGATCAGCATCAAGTTAAACAAAAAATGTTTTGTTAATTTGGATGTGTGCCTAAAACCTCTGTAGCAGTGTTGATCCTATGAGAATTTTTTATTTTATTAATTAGCATGGAATTTTCCTAATTACCTTAAAAATTAACGCATTTATACTGCATTTGGGTGATATACTATTAGCTAATGTTCACTTAAGCTGCTGGCTACAGCAGTGTATGTTGTAATGGCTGTTGAGTTGATTGACCTTGTTTATCCATCAAGGCTCAAATGAAGTTGTGTGGCTCTTTACCCAATTTTGCTTTTATCTGTTGCTAAGAGTTTTAAATTTTCAGAGAGCAGATAAAAAAGCAAAACAGCTCTCACTAATATAGATTGGATTTACGTATAGTTAGAAAGGAGGCGAGAGGGAGAGATGGAGGGTAAGAGGAAAAAACCTCTTTACTTACCCTTTTTAGAGATAGAATGTATGAGGCCCTAAATCCATACAGAAAGTAAACATCATACTGGGAGTTACAACTTCCAAGCAGTTAAGACAGTCTGCTCTGTAAATAATAATAGCCTCGCGATCCTTGACAGCTCTCTGGATCATAGCTGTCTCCAAAGAGCAAAAACTGAAAAAAATGTAAGATAAAATTTTGACATTGTTTGGAAGCATAAAAGAAAATAATCTAATTGTACTTATGTAACAATAGTCTAAGTAGAAATAGATTTCTTGTGGATTTTTAAAGGAGATTATGAGAGGGGAAAAAACCAAGAAGCAGTTTCCATCTGAATGTTGTTATTCCTTCAGTTTGTACAGCTTAAGTTTCAGATAACACATTTTTATTTGCCAGTGAACTTCCAGTGTGACCAGCAGATGACATTCACTATCTGGAAATAAGAGTAGGAAAGGATTTTAGTCTTCACTGTTGTGCTAACTCATGTGGGCATAAAAGCTAGTAACTCCACCTGATAAGACATAGCATACTGTTGATGAGTGTTTATCTTTGATATATCAACTGAAAGCAATCTTGGTGTATCATTTTTTTTTTTTTTTGCTACTGGGTTTATCAAATCTAACACTTCATTTTTGAGAGAATTCTGCACTCAGGAATGTGGATAAAATAGGGAAACTTTGTATATGTGACCATAAGAAGAGAATCTTTTCAAAAACTTAATCAGTTGTTTAGGTCAGACTAACAAGATATGTTAAAACACAGGTGATCAGCATGTAGTGACACAGGCAATCAACATGACTGAGAAGAACCACTGAGGACTTAGAGTTGTCTTGTGTTTTAGGCTTTGAAAATTAATTGATTGCACCGTGTTTGAGTCTGACCTAGTTCCGCCACTAGCTGTTTCTCCTTGTGTTGTTTTCCTTTTCCCTTGAGTTTTTATTCCGGACCTTATTCTGGTTTCATCCTCCTGGTATTCCTGTGAGTTTTCCAGTTTTATCCCCTGGAATAATCGTCCTGTGAACAAGAAATCTTTAGAGCTTTCGACGGTTAACAAAAAACTTTTCACTATGTGAAAAGTGACATTTTTCAGGAAGTAGAATTCACTGGATTTACAATTTTTTTCCTGTAAAAAGTGAAAAGCATACTGGTGACAAAAGGCCACTTCCTTGTCAAACCATGCTTCCAAAAACACGAGGACACTATGAATTTTAGATATAGTGATGTAAAAAAGGTTTGAATGTTGAAAACTTCTCTGCTTTTGACCAAAACGGCTGCTTTGGATGGAATATCCTATAAATGGTCAGTCTTTTGCAGATACCTTGTACATAAAGGGATGATTTCAGACTGAAATAGTAATAAGCAACTCAAAGCAAGTTTTTGTAGGAGGTGGCCAGGTAACCTTCATGGTCTGCTAATGATAAACATGCAGGAGATTGACACTGCTACTGAAAGGTCTTTTCTTCTAAAATTGAAACTGTAAGACTCATAATTCATTCTCTGTCTTTTCTATTTTGGGATTTGGTGAATCTGATTCATCCTATTGGGCTGATGGGACTTGTTGCCGGAGCCATGTATTTTTGTACTGGGTCCATCTTTTTATGACAAGCTTGAAAACACAGAAAGCTATGGCTTCTATAGAGAGTCCTAGAAGTGGAGGTTTTTACTTGGTGATGTTGATTGTGTTTCATCATTGTCACCAGACAGAATCTCATTTAAGTAGAAAAGACTGCCAAAAAGACTGAGAGGTATAAATTTAAATGTAATTTGAACAGAGATGATGGGTTCAGTTTCTTTCAGGCTACTCCCACAAATAGGGCTACAGATGTTTTTCTTAAATTTTGTACTAAAATTACTTTTTGAATCCTCCTACTTGGATTCTCGAAGTTATGCGTCTAATAAATGTGCTACTCTAAAAAAAGTTATGAACACTGACATCTAATTTTTTTTGACAATGTTACAATCTGTGGATGCTCTGTAAACCAGGCTGCTTAGGTAAGTGGTTTTTTAGTGTGAATGTTTAGTATACAGTTACAGATGAAAGTAAGTTTCATTGGGAATTTGGTTAGAAGAGAAATAAAAGCCTAGGAAAACAACTAGGAAGATTGCAAATAACTAGGAAGAAAAATAAAGCTGAGGTAAAGCTGCTTATTCTTAGAGAGTTATGTTTGCTGATGTGTTTTATTATTATTTTCAGTCTTTTACTAATATTTATGAAAGGCAGAATTTCAGTTTACGATCACATGATAAGAGCGGGTCATATGTTGGCTTGCTAGTGCTGTGTAATCATCAGAGCAACAACAGTGGGACTGAGTTTTGCATCTCAAACTCTTGCTTTGATTGTCGTCACACTGGAGTATGGTATGCTTGCAAATAATAATTCCCTAAAAACTGAAATAGTGCATAACGAATATATCCAGTATCTGCAATTCAGTTGTGGGTTGTACTCGAGTTAGAGATGTTTTTAAATAGCATTTCAAAAGCTTTGCTCAAAACATCTTTTTAATAAAGGGTATGATTATCTAATTTGCAAATCTACCTCCCACAGAGTAAAGCATAATTTACCGTGCAAATATTACTACAGAAAATTAGTGTACACAATACAGTTTAAAATGGTAGGAAGAATAAATAATTATCAAATTTTCTAAATAATCTAGCAATTACTCCAGTAATATATACACTTTGAAAATTGCAGATGAGAATGACTATTTTAATTTGTCTAACTTCACTGGCTTGTAGGTGCTATTAAAAATAATACTAAAGGATCAATAAAAAAAGCTAATAGTAATTTATTATTTTTCTCTAATTGTGCTGAATCTCCTTTTGAAATTTAATATACAATTTCTAGTTTATTTCAGTTATAATCTATTTTTTAACAGGCTACTCGGACATTAGGTTGTAATTTATGACTGTCTAGGTTGTCTAGACAAATAAATGACAATAAGACATATCTTGTATTCAAGAACTAGCAGAGACAATGTTTTAAGCTCTGAGGAGTACTGGAGTTGGTACTTTTTAAGTCATTAGGTATATTTTATGTTAAAAATCATTAAAATAGAATTGATTTTGCAAATATGTAAAAAATAGAAAATAAATTGTTTTGAATACTGACATTCTTTGTCAGAATTTTTCACTGATCTTTTGGATCAAAGATAAGTGATACAGATTCCTTGGACTATTGAAGGACATTATTACAGATTCTTTCACAAAAATAAAAAACAACCAACAACCGAAACTTTTTGGAATAGGAACTATTTTTCCATGCCTTCATTTAGAAAGTTACTGCTGCAAAAATGAATGTAATAAAAATTGGTGGAAATGGAGGTTCAAGATTACCAACGTGGTTATTTATGTCTCTTGAGACATCTGTTTTTGAGCACTGATCATTTTTTGGGCATATTAATTGTGTTCCGCTCTCAAATCAAGGATTTATTATTATCATTAATCCATTGAAAATTTCCAACTAGTTATGGGTTATTTTGGTATTTATTAGAAGTGCATTGGTGGGTAGTTGTTTGACATGTAGCGAAATGTTTTCTTTAAAACTCTTATCATTTAATAGGGTATTCATAATGTAGCAAAGCAATCACTAAAAATAGCTGCCCAAAACATTTGTCCTGTCCTCAGAAAAGCCTGATATTGCAAACTGATTGCTACAGATTCTCATTGCAGCTCCTAGAATCTGCAGTCACTTTCTGGACTGGGCACTGAAAGCTACTATGTAATTTCATAGAGTCACAGAATAATTTAGGCTGGAAAAAACCTTTAAGATTGAATCCAACCATAAACTTAACACTGCCAAGTCCACCACTAAACCATATCCCTAAGTACAACATCTGCATGTCTGTTAATTACCTCCAGGGTATTTCAGATATATTCATTTGTATGAAGAATAACTTTATTTTTCACGTTCCTTCTTCTGTCTGTGTGTGAGGTAATATAAGGCAGCTAATCAGAGGACTGACAAAGACTCTGTGTTTTTCCTTCCTCATTTTTATTCTATGCTTTGAAGTGATGGAAAATGCACTGTGAACAAATTCTAGTATACTTAAACAAAGGTTTAAAATTACCTGGAATTACTATTTTTTGGAAGGGGCTATTCAGAATGGGGACCTTCAATCTGTGTCTTTATGCCTACCTGTAGCCCTGTCTTCTAAATCCAGAGCTCTAAAAGCATCAGCATTAAACTGGTGTGTATAGGGGTGAGCAGAGCGATTCCTGTCTGAGCTAAATATCTTGGCATGTTGTCCTATGTATGTCTGTGCTGTGATTGCTGTACACTGTGTGCAGCCATGCCTGTTGGAGCTTCAGCAGAGCAGATCTGGGTGAAAAACTGCCAGAGTGGAAGAGTTTGATTCACACGCTCACCGCAGCAATAGATGCATCTTTCTTCAGATCTTAGGGGACATGCATTGCTCTCTCTGAGGGCCATGGAGTGTCCAGGCGTTCATGCCACAGAGATGAGGTGGGATAATGAGCTTTTCTCTCTGCCTTGAGAACAAGGAACTGGTTCTGACATTCTACTAGACTGTAAGGGGGCCGCTTTCACTTAACTAAAGCAAGATGGTCTCATACAGTTCTCCTTTATTACTCTGGCTGCTCAACCTGTGTCTTACCTGCTATGAGAAGAGTTGGAAAATCTTCATTCCTCAGTTTTAATGAGGGGGGAATAAAATGCTCATGACTGTCTTGAATGTAAAGGAGAATGGAATCTATGAAGGAGGAGTGTCCTAGTTATGTTGGCTTAATCAATGTGTGAAATGATGCAAGATTTTCCATATTTTGGAGTGTATAACTTGTAGGGTAGGTTTAGCAGTAAAAAATGTTGATAGGTCACAAAATTGTATGAGAGACATATTCTGCCAGCAAAAATCTTGCTTTAACAGTAATAACAGTAGGAATACTGCTACAGAATTATTTGTGTTCTAAAGGACCTTTAAAGGTCATGTAGTCCAACCCCCTGCAATGAGCAGGTATGGAGATTTTGTTAGCTTACATACGTTTGTTTATTAGCAAACAGACGGAAAACGTAGCTTTGGCTCATTTCTGAGTGCAGCGCAAGGAGCATCTTTTTCTGTTTTGTTCAGACTCTTGTTTGTCAGTCAGTCTGCACTGGGGAGAGCTGAAGGTGAGCTGGACTGTCAGGCAGTTTCTTTCTGTGAGGCTTTCTAGAATGGAAAGTTGTACTTGTGTTTACTGAGCAGAAACACCACCTTCCAACCTGCAATCTTTGAGTGCTCTCTTTCCTACTTTGTAAAATAAGGACTTATGATAGTACTTACATTATAGGCATGTTTTGAAGAGAATCTAATTAGTTGTCTATTGGCCTAATGCTAGCATGAAAAGGACTGGTGTAGTGTCTGAGTAACTACAAAAGGAAAATGGTAAGAAGGACACTGACAAGTAAGTAGAGGACTGATTCTAAAAGACTTGGCTTAAAAATATTTAATGCCTAAGCATCAAAATCTGATGCAAAAGAGATGCTTATCTGACTAAAACTTTAAAATACTATTTTACATTCATTTTATTGAAATACAAATAGTGGAAGGTAATGAAAGATCTATTAGTTAGTAAACAGACTTGAATTTTTGTGAAGTTAGGAGTGATGAACAGCAAATTAATAAACTATTAAGTACAAGGTATTCTGAGTAAACTAACTTTTGAAAAAGAGGGAATGAAATAATTTTGCAACTACCTTTTACAATTTAATGTAATGTACACAGTTTGAATAAATGTGCAGTTTCATAGCTTTAGCGGTAAAGTATTCATGGTGTAAAAAAAGATTTCCAATAGACAGTAAAAGTATTCCTAAACTAAAATACGCAACTAACATGACACGGAAAAGAGAAGGAACATGAAAGAACTTCTGGAGGCAAGAAAAGGTGTGTAGGAGTTGAATATTCTATTAACAGAAGAAAAGGACCCCACATAAAGTCTAATTTTACTTTATTACTTTGTAACTTAGACATTACTATTACAAACCTGTTTAAATTTTATTACCAATTTTTATGATAGTCTGGAAAATTAGCTTTTTGATAGCTCAATGATTTTTTTCAGACATGACAAGTTTTTTAAAACTCTCTAGTTTTATCCCACTTAGAACAGAATATAGTGAAGCATGTTGCCCTGCAAGGCTGAGAAGCTAATGGCTTGGGAGTGTCCTATGTTTCTGCAACAGAAAATTAATCTTGAACTGAAAACCATCATAAGGATGAGGTCTGGCTATTTCCAGTAGCCTAAAGACTCAATTTTGTTTCCCCTACAGTCTTATCATCACGTCTAAGACACGTGTGCCATATCCTAATGTCCAAGCAAAGATTTCATCGCTTTGCTTGGCAGCCTTTGACATTGTTTTCTACTCCCAGTGTGAATTTTTTTCCTTAATATCTAACTGTAATTTTCTTTGGTACTACTTATATTGCTTCTCCTGTTCCTTTCAAGGAGCGACTCTGAGAAGAGTCTGGCTCTATTTTCCCAGTAATCCCCACTAGATCGGTAAAGAGAACCATAAGATCCTACTTTCCTTTCTCTCCTCCATCCAGGCTGATCAAGCTCAGGTCCCCAGCCACAAAAGGCAAGTGCACCAGCCCTCACGGTGATGGTGATCCTCTGCTGAACTTGATGCAGTTTATTGGTTTCTGTCTATTATTGAGAGACCCCAAATGGGACAGAAACATAGAATCACAGAATGATATTGGGTTGGAAGGGATCTCTGGAGATCATCTAGTCCAACCCCCGCCCTGCCAAAGCAGGTCCACCTAGAACAAATTGCACGGGAATGTGTCCAGGTGGGTTTTGAATGTCTCCAGTGATGGAGACTCCACCACCTCCCTGGGAAGCCTGTTTCAGTGCTCTGCCACCACCAAAGTAAATGAGTTCCTCCTCATGTTTAGGTGGAACTTCCTATGTACAAATTTGTGCCCATTTCCTCTTGTCTTGACACTGGGCACCACTGAAAAAAGACTGGCCCCATCCTCTTGACACCCTCCCTTTAAGTATTTATAGGTGTTGATCAGATCCCTCCTCAGTCTTCTCCAGACTAAAAAGACCCAAGTCCCTCAGCCTTTCCTCATAAGAGAGGTGCTCCAGGCCCCTAATCATCTTTGTAGTCCTCTGCTTTACCCTCTCCAGCAGTTCCCTGTCCTTGAACTGGGGAGCCCAGTATCCCAGGCATCAGCTTACAAATGCTGAGCAGAGGGGAAGAATTGCTTCCCTTTGCTTGCTGGCTAAGCCTTAACTGTTGCAGCCCAGAATGTCACTGGCTTTTATAGCCTCAAGGATATCCTAGATCTTTCAGATTCATGGAAAGTGAGGGAAGATAGAAGCATTAGAAAGTGCTTTTAACAAATCTGTGACTAATGTGATCTCATGTTTTTCTTTCACCTAGAATGTTCCACCTGATTTGTCCATCTGCACCTTTGTGCTGGAGCAGTCTCTATCAGTACGGGCCCTCCAGGAAATGCTGGCTAACACAGAAGAAAAGGCAGAAGGGGTAAGTTATTGAATATGCACTTTTTTCATCTTGCAAAACACAGCATTTTTTTTCTTCCACTGTACCATAGTCCCATAAAATACCAGACACTGAAAGTGGTATTTGGGAAATGAAGTCCAAGAACAGTCCCATGGATAATCCAAAGTGTGTGCTGTCAGTGATAATTTGTTCCAAGGACTAACTCCAACAGCAATAGAATGAAAAGCACATCTGAGAGAAGAGATGGCACCAGAATAAGCAGATCCATGCTTCTAAATGGGGACCCCACTTCCCTTAGTTTGTAAATCCTGAAACCAAGAGTAAGCACATCCACAGGAAAAAAATAAATTCAAAAGAACAAGCACATATAGACATAATATCAAAAATCAAAGTCCAAACCCAAGGATAACATATGTGTGAAGCAGAGCAATAGTTTTCTTGCTGTTTATTCCCACCAGCTGTGGGCAGGAGAGGAAACTGAAGAGATTGGATGGGAGCACATGTTAAAGTAGTGCTATAGGGCAGAATAGAGTGAATTAAAAAACATAATCTATTTTTTAATACAAAGTGTTGAAACTTTTTAAAAATCACAACACTAATCGGTGACTTTTCTGTTGAGCTGTCTTTAGCAGAGTCTTGGGACCAACTGTTAAGTGAATATTTACTTTTAATACAGAGATCGCATCTAGAGAACATGGGATAATGAACCAAGTTAAGTTCTCTGCAGAATGGTTAGAAAATGTGAGCTCAAGGATTCTGCTGGGAAGAGGACAGGCTAAAGACAGCTTTTTAGAAGTCTCAGGCAGAACATTTACACTAGTTCTGGACTATTTTCTGCACTAGATGTGAGCAGAAAAAGCCGACAACTTTTGTAGGGCACAGTGACTGATGGGACCTACATACTCCATGCTGCAAGAAACATGTTTGATGGTAATCTGGTATTTCCTGGAAACAATTACTGATGTTTTCTATCCGTAACCCTGAAGATCACAGTTCTGGGCATTCCTGTCTGTGTCTAAAGAAAAGTGATGTCAGTTGTACTGATGTACAGTGCTCTATACTCATGGGTCTTCTGAGATGCACACAAAAAGTCTCTGAGTGTGGTCATTACATGATATTGTCTCTGTCATTAGTTTTCTTTCTTCTAGTAAGTATTATCATTAACCTTGGCTTCTGGAGACTAAAATAAATGAACATGTGCTTGCTGATAAATTAACAAAACTGACATTTAGTGTCTGTAAGTAGTTTCTATGAAAAATATATAAAGTTTTCCATTGTGTTTATAGGTATTTATCATAGGGTTGGTACTTATGTAGGCAGATTCATATTTGTTTGAAGTAACTGTTAGAACATGTGTGTTTTGCATATAATGACTGATGTGTTTACTTTATGAGAAGAGGTCATTTTGTGCATACATCTGAAGCACTATATCTTCCTGAAGCAGCACCAATTTTTTATTTAGAATAACAGTGTTTTCTGTCATCTGGGAGAAGAAACTGCAGCTATTTATAGTAACAATCTCTTTAGAAATGGGATTCAATATGACCTCAGTTTTCAAATGGAAATAATCCTGCAAAGGGAGGTCTTTTCAGTCCTCAATTACTTATTACATTAGAAATCATTAAGACTACAGTGTTTAAAAGTGGTCTCCTTGTGCTTCTTTGCTTTTTGTGGTGTGTAATCTCTTAAATGCTGTGTTTATATAATAGGTATTCTTATTCTATAACAGATAAGAGCAGTAATGTAATGGTTGAGTAATATGAAGAAAATCTTATGCTGACTTGAGTCAGAACAATAAGCAGCTTTCTGTGTGCTTAAGAAACAATAACTATGTGCAGTAACTGGATTTATTTTTAATTCTCAATTAGTGTGCATTAAATGTGGAAGATTACCTCTGCAATAAAGACCTACCTTTTTAGTGCAAGAATCCCCAAATACAAATTTCTATACTTGATGATATTAGATCTGAGTATACCTACTTCTCTCCCCTGAATCAGCTAAATGCTAGTATCAAAAGCAACAGTGGAAAAATGAGTGAAATTTCATAAGAATGAATGTATGTAGTGCTCTGTTTCTTCTAGGCCTAGGCACTGAGTAGTTAGTTTGTGCTATGAGTTTTTATAATTTCACTTTGCAATACTATACTCAGCTCTGGCAGTTTATTAAAATGTTGAAATGCATAGCTTTATTATATGCTGTTGGTTTAAAAAATAAACCCACAACTGTTTTGTTTGCTTAGGCAGCATTATTTACGCTTTTCTTTTTAAACAGGTAAATTTTTGATTTTGGTGGCACTTGAGTGCTGTATTCATGTATTACTTTTATTGTTAGATAAAAAGAAAAGAGCCATTCTGTGTGCAGAGAAAGGGAATAGTAAGTAACCATATAAATGAAGACTGTCATTACATCTATGCTCAGTCTGGGGTCTGGTCTCTTAGACAAGCAGAATTATAGCTGCCTAAGCTCTGTCCTAGAAGGGCATACAGCCTAGGTATTATTTTGTAATTAGTTTGACTTGGCTTTTGAGCTCAACTTTTTATTATTAGAAGAACCAGGTGAAATATGAAAATGGAAATTCTTAGGTTTTTAGAAAGCATTTAAGACCAGAAAAAGCCTTCGGGTCACCTATTCTCAGACTGGCCATTACATTTTGCCAGTGAGCCCTCTTTGGAGCCCAGTGCCTTGTTTTTCGCTAAAGATTATGAGACTGAATGATCCTGAGAAAGTGAATCCACGGCTTTATGGAATAACTTAGGAATGATCACCACAAGAGGTTGTAAGAATGTTTTGCTTCTGATTTCTTTTTACTCTGATTATTGGTCAGAGTTTTTTTTTTTTTGGTTGGTTTGTGGGTTTTTTGTTTGGTTTTGGTCTTTTTTGTTGTTGTTTTTTATTTTCTTTTTTTAGCAAATCTTTATTTACTATATTCTTTAACATCAGTACTTTTTCCTTGTGAAAGTGCTGAATTGCTGTAGTCAAATCAGTTCCTGTAAATTTTCCCTAATTTTCTTAGGAAATAAATACTGGCTATCCTTCCATTATTACTATTGTATTCAGTAATTTCTGAGCTTTCTGGACAATATAAGCAATATTAGAAACAGGGGTAGTTATGTTCTTCCAGATGTGATGGATATTGAATAGGAGACAGGGACCTGACTTTACATCCCTATAAGAGGAAGGCAAAGTCAGCTGTTTTACATTATCATCAACTACTGTTATGCTGATGTATCATCTTCTGTGCTGCTGTCTTTTGCTCAGAAGAGGCGCTGCTGCGGGTGTATGGGAAGGAAGTTGCCAGGTTTCAGGTGTAAGGAACAGATTTATAATTTTTTGGCTTCTTTCAGTTTTGAGTTTTAAACATCTTTTTTCATGAAAGATAGATGACAGACCTGTATGTGGTATGCTACTACCAGTTCTCACCTTTCATAACATGGAAAATGATTTCCTTATGTCCTATGTAAAAAACTATCGTTTCTGTACATAAAGGGATTGCCTTAATTCTTATTTTCAATGTCGTGTCTTGTTGATACTGATGATTTATAAAATATCTTGCAATGACTGGTACCTTTAGATCCAGCATGCAGATTTCAGTCATGATATATAGCAGGCAGACTAGGTGATGATGCTTATTATTACTAGTTTCTTGGCCAAAATCAGGGCCAAAGTGTATAATTTTGAGCAAGCTTACCTATGCTAGGTCTCTTAAGTGAATTTGCCAGGTTCTACAAAATTCTCCACCAAGTTGCTTTTCTGTTGTGTGACAGTTCTAGAGCTGCCTAAAGAAAAGGTAACTAGACATACTTGACATGGAAAAACATCAGGTATTTTCTTAGCCTCAGTTGCCCCAGCAAACCATGTAGACTTTGTTCTGAAAGCTTTTTGAAATCATCCTCAAGTAAACACACTGCATAAAAAAAGTAGTTATTAACATAAAAATTTGCCAAGAGGTTATACAAATTAAAATGAAGTGTAAGGTAACCTTCATAAAGGCTACTGCTGCTAACTCTTATTTGAAATATATTTCAAAGGTGGTTTTTTTTTTCCTATGCTTCAATATAAATGATTTTTTTTGAAAGGGTGAATTTGAGAATTCAAAACACTGCTACTACCTGCATTTAGATAACAAGTGGCTAGTTTGAACTTTAGTTCTGTTCTAATCCATTTATTACTTCAAAGAAATTAAAAAAAATAGTTTTGGGTACAGTGGCTAGATACAGGAAATTAAATTTGCTTGTCATTTAAAGGACATTTTACTGTAAGTGAAGCACAAAGTCACGTATCTTTTATATTGTTCTGAACAAAACCCTGCTTTTCATTTGAGACCAGTAAGGGATTGTGAGTCCTTGAGTTACACTTGCTTTGCTTGTGTATTCTGAAATTTATCCAGCAGTCACATGATATAAATAATGTACTGCTCTTTCACCTTGTGATGTCTTTTATAGTCCTTTGTGATAATTATCATAAATGAGGTAATTGAAATTTGAAGACTCTGGGTTGTATGTTAAGTGCTGTACCCTGGTGAATAGACAAGACAGCTATCTATCTATCTGTCTATCTTTCTAACACATATAAATACAAGTGGTTCGTTACTTGCTTTCACCTGTCAGCATGTTGTCCATCTCCTTGTCGATGAGAGAAATGATGTCCCATGCAAATGGTTGTTGTTAATTGCACCTTTTCATTGGAGTGATTTAGAATGCTTGGTAAACTGTCTTTCACAGCAGCTTAAATTACTTCCCTTAGCAGTGGTAAAGCATTCTTTTCACTCTGGTCTACCAGAAGATGAGTGGGTGCCAAGCCACAATTTTATTGCTGTGTACCATCCATCCATGGCAAAATCTCATTTCACTGGGAGGGTGTAGAGTGAGAAGTGCCTAGTCTAGTGAGAGCTTCTGGAGCTCCTGTTTGCTGACCTGTGCTTTGTTCTGCCAGCAGGAGGTGTGTGCATGGGCTTTTTTTTGTTCAGAGTAGCATAAGATTAATTTGGGTTGTATGTTGTGGTTTTTTTTTTTCTTCATTTTTATAAGCAAAGTGG
>JAOXJM010000023.1:41270783-41280897 GCA_026413425.1 Tringa solitaria | reverse complement strand
CCCCCCCACCCCGTATTTGGCACTGGTGAGGCCCCACCTCAAATATGGTGTTTGATTTTGGGCTTCTCACTACAAGAAAGACATTGAGGTGCTGGAGTGTGTACAGAGAAGGGCAACAAAGCTGGTGAGGGGTCTAGAGCACAAATCTTACAAGAAGCAGCTGAGGGATTTGAGGATGTTTAGCCCAGAGAAAAGGAGATTCAGGGGAGACCTTATCACTCTTTACAACTGCCTGAAAGGAGGTTGTAGCAAGGTGGGGATCAGTCTCTTCTCCCAAGTAACAAGTGATATGACAAGAAGAAATGGCCTCAAGTTGTGCCAGGTGAGGTATAGGATGGATATTAGGAAAAATTTTTTCACTGAAAGGGTTGTCAAGCATTGGAACAGGCTGCCTGGGGAAGTGGTTGAGTCCTCGTTCCTGGAGGTATTTAAAATCTGTGTATATGCGGTGCTTAGGGACATGATTCAGTAGTGGTTTTGGTAGTGTTGGGTTGATGGTTGGACTGGATGATCTTACAGGTCCCTTCCAACCTAGATGATTATATGTTTCGATTCTATTCTATGATTCTTTACATGAACACACACACACATGCATTTTGGTTAAAAATATGGAGCATGCTCTGTTTGACTCTTCCTGAACTCTGTGTAGGTATCTGTCCTTTAGTTTTCAAATTAAAATTTAAAACTGTGCTTTTAGGGTTCTGCTAACATCGTGAGAAGGGGAGGTATGATCCCCTCATGTGTGTTTTGATCTTGATCCATAAATGGCTTTTCCAGTTCGCTGGTTAGATAAGACTTTGTTTTCCTTTTTCATGTGATGGTAGTAAAAGCTCACTCCTTACCTTTCTTTATGAAAACAGCACACTTTGAAAAAGGCACGGCAAAAGCAGAGAAACTTGAACAGGGCACACTCAGGCTGCTACAAGTAAACCCGACTTCTATTAGTTTGGGTATTGTTATCTGCTTTGGACCCAATAAATTTGGTTTATGAAATCCTGTATTATTGTATGTGATTTTTGTAGTTAATGCTTATTTGTGCAAATACTGCTGATGGTGTGGAATGTGCTTGTAATTATAGCAGTATGTGCAGTTTCCACTCGTGAAGCAGCCTTTCCTTGCTGTTGATAAATATGCAGAACACTTACTTTTCTTGAAAGAAGTTTCTATTTAAAAAATATTGGGATGAGTCACAGAAGATAACAGTACATACAGAGCAGAAGGAAAGGGATAAATTTGGAAATCCTGGGTTTTTTCACTATTTTTTTAGTGGTGATTTTTTAATGTGGTAAATTCACATAACCTAGTGTATATGTAGGTCATTTAGCAGCTGACTATTTTAGTTAACTGGGTATTTATGTGTTTTTGCTCTTTTTGTAAAATTATGCTTCCAGGTGGTGTTCGTTTGTTAGTTTATAAGCTGCTTACTGTGTATAGCTCTACTTCTTCAACAGAACTGGTGCATTTGTCCAAAATTGTAATTATGTTAGTACCTGATAAATCCTTTGGCTGCTCCAAGAAATTTCAGGTGAGGTTTCTTACTCTCTCTCAGCCATGTGTCACTACTTAAGTATGCTACTCAGTGAAATACAAAGTCTTCATTTTAAAGACAGAACTTATTAGTGGGTTTGGAGATTCTAAGAGGAACTTATTAGGTAGCCAGTATTTGTCTCTGCATAGAAGGAAGACCTTCTCTTTCTTTAGTGATCCCTCAAGGTGCAAACGCTGAGTCCTTTCCCAGTTTGTCTTGAGACTAGAATCAACTGCTCTTGAACTGAATATTTAGCAGATAATTTTTCCTAAGTTGGAACTACCTAAGCATATAGGTGAGAGACTTTACTGTTTGTTATTTTTTTTTCTTCTTCAAGTAGGTTATACTGTTGTTGGTGAGTGATAAACATTCTGTAGTTTCATTCAAATTTTGTAAGGTCAAGGAAAGAGTTCTCAATATTTCTGTTAATTTGGGAGGAATATGCTGCAACCAAACTTATAGAACTTGGTGTGAACTATTTTTATTTGCATTTATGGATAGGAAAATGGTGCCGTTGTTTCACAGTAAGTGTGTAAGATCTGTAAATTGATTATATTGTAATTGCATACTGGAAGGTGCTAGCACATTTCTTTGAATCTTTTGGTACATATTTAAGACAGTGAATGCTACAACTAACCCACTCATTTGACTTGATGGTGTAGCTCTACATTCTCTCTATCCAGACTTGACATTGCTTAGCCTTTTCCACAGTGTTTCTCCATGAGGAAAATAATATATAGGAAACATCATTATATGCTATTACTGCAGGAAGTATGAGACTCCAGTGCTTCTTGTGACTCTCTGAGTATTGCAGGAAGCTGAAAAGTAGAAAATAAAACCTTATTATGGAACTGATACCTTTGTGTGGAAATGACAGTTAAAACACAGACTTGCTCCAGTTCAGTACTGCACACTGTTCAAACTTTTTGTAGCTCAGATGTCTGTACCTACCCAGCTTGCCTAGTCCATTTTCAACTCCTGAATAGTGTGGCATGGGTTGAGAGGAGAAAGAACACATGCAATAGACTTTTCATCCTTTTCAATCCTGAGATTTCTTCTGAAATCCTTTTCCTACTTTTTCTGGTGAATCTAATCGCCTCTGTAGATGATTTCAAGACTTTTCTGGCTTGATGTAAAACAGTAGAGAAAATAATACCTTAACACAGACATCTCTTCAGGAATTTTAAAAGCGCAAGCAAGTGATTAATGGAATGAACTAATTTGTTAATCTTCATGGTAAAACTTGATCATTTCTAGTTGATACAGTTTCAGTAAAGTACAAAAATTCTCTTGTTATGGGCTAGAACATTTAGGAAAGCCTTTCTGACCTTTCTTTTTTTTTTTGCTTTTCCTTTTTTTTTTTTCCTCCTTCTTTCTTTTTCCCCTTCTAGCATCTATTGCCTTGTTCATAATGTCTTTTACCACAGGCCACTCTTTGAAACCTTTTGTGGATAGGACAGTGTTTAGGGGCTTTTCTGGTAACTTGGAATGCAAATGTCCTGAGGATTTGGAGGCTACAAATACAGCCCATGGTTTGAGTACAATACGGTAGGAAGCATATTCCAAATTCTTTATCTCATGCTTATTCTGCATGTATTTAAAGCAGTTAGCAGTTTTTGGTTCATAGCCATCTCCTTTTTATATTCTAACTACATTTCACGAAGGGAACTTTCAGTGCTTTTGCTTCTTAATTGTGGGCATATTTTTCATTTTCATCAGTCTCTTGTTTTTCTTCTGGCATATTGGATCAGTTCAGACTACAGGAAAGATTAGACTAATCAAGAGGTCAGGTTCAGAGAGCCAAGTATGAAGGAACCTTACTGTAGTTGGGATTTGGAAAGAGCTTCCTTGAAATGAGATCAGGAAGGTGATGATTAAAGGGAGTGATACAAACACATAGCATTCACTTGTGTCTAAGCAAAGGCTTCAGTCTGTGAGGAAATATTTAGCTAAAAGTTCCATTTGTTCTTCAGTTTAGTGTAACCAAATTTTGTTGCCCTAATGCATAGTTCAGTGGGTTTTTAATAAATAGAGTGACATGAATTGAATTAGTTATCTTTCTAATCTAAACCCGCCACTGATTTTTAAACTGATTTCAAAGTAAGGAAATAAAAGATGGGTATCTGTTTCTTTTGCATTGAAATAACTTTTTTTCCTGTTCTGTTTTTTTTTTTTTTAATTTTTTTGATAGCCTTTAATTCCTTCATTTATACTTTTGCATATTTTTTTACCTCTGTGGCTTTGATAGTTTTCATATATTGTTGTCTCATTCCTGTTACAGAAGATCTTAACTTTGGAGCAGAACTGGTTGATCAGTTTACAGCCTGGTTACTGACACTAATATTTGACTTTTCTTTCCTCCTTTAGTAACATTAGTTCCAGAATATCCTTGTTTTCCTCTAGATGTCACAGTCTCTTCCTTCCCTGATCCAATTTCATGAGAAAAGCACTAAAATACCAACAGAAATAATTCCTGGACAGCATGAGAAAATAGCCGTAAAACAGGCATCTCCATTAACTTAAAACTCTCAGTTGTATGGTGGTAAAACACTAATTAATGCTAGGAGTTTTCCAGATTTGTACACTGATAAATCCATGTCAGACCTTATTAAGAGAATGAAAGCATTTGATTGCACACATCTTGTGTGTGTTCTAAACTAAACTGTTTCCGTAATATGAAAAATTTTAATTTCACAACCTCTACTCCAGTATTTGACAACTTCATTACTCAGGAAAATGCTGTCTGCAGATACCAGTCAGTTAGGCAGTGTTCCAGCTTACTTGCATCATGAGCTTATTAACTCCCGTCTAATCATCCAGTCGTGGCTGATTAATCTCTTCTCCTGGTGCCTTGTTTTAATAAAATCTGTTTTCCGTGCCAGTGACCAGCAAACTGCTGTCTAATTTTATGTGTGGGATAGTTTCAGCTGAAGGGAGCAAAATACAGCCCTTCACTGATCTGAAGGGCCTTGTGAGAAGGAATCATCACTTGCAAGTGTCTTGCATGCATAATGCTCCCGTATTTATGGGATGGTGAAAACCTGTGTTTCCCCATAGAGCTAAAAAGGTTTCCCATGCTGTGGGGAAGAAATGGAGGCATTTTGGGACAGAAATGCAACTGTAGCTGGTGGTTTTTTTGGATATTTAAATCATCTGTCTCCAACTGTGGAACTCTGAATTCATTAATTACTTTGTATTAGTAAGCAGCAAGATAACACAGAGAGCTGGCAGCTTTATCATTTTCTCAGCGTGGGGGTTGGGGGGGAATTAATTTCATCCCTCATGCAAATGGAAGAAGGTAACACTCCCTATTTCTTTTTATAAGTGTTCTGTATATTAATGAAAAAGCCAACTTATCAAGGTACTTCCCTAAAAAAATATATGAAGACTGGCAGTAAAATGCACTCTTGACAATTTTAGCTCTCTGATACACACTACAGTAGCCTAGTTAATAACATATCTGAAAGCTAACAGTGGTTGTTGTGAATATGACAGGCTGAAAATGTTTTCAGGTTTGCAGACAGAGCCCCCCACATGTAGGGAAAGTCAGAAACAAACCAGAGGTCTCTTAATATAACAAAGCAGAGCTCTTTTCTTGTCCTAGCACTGACCTGAAAGTTTTTTCTTTTGACAAGCAGTAAGGCAAGAACTATTTTTTTTTTCTGTTGAACTTTTGAGGAAAAAGTTCAAACTATAGCTTCTTATCCTTCTTTGAGTGTTTTCACTAGTCTAATCGTTGTTTACAGGTGCCAGGCATAGCTCACTGAAGTAACAAAATACTGCAGCAGTAATTCTCTTCAGAAATTCTTAGGCTAAGTCTCCATCAGATAGTGGTGTGTCATGAAGAGGGACACAGCTGTTATGTCCAGCAATGTTAGCTTGTTCTTATTACAAGCTCTGCCCTTCCAAACTTTGAATTTGCATAACCTAAATACTGCTTACTGCAAAGAAAGAGAGAAAGAGGAGAAAGGAGAGAACCTAGTGGCGCTCGAAGCGTTTCATGCAGCATGGCCTTTTGTATCATGCAGATGGACTTATCGACTAGCAGTGGGAAGCTTTATGAAAAGATGAGGTAGTTTAGAGGCTTATTCTACTTAAAATCCTGACTATTCTCAGCTATTTTAGAGGTGCCTCACTGCTAAGAGGAGAACAGGAATGACAACAGGGGAAAAAAGGTGCAAAACTTTCGCAGATAAAACAAATACTGTCATTTTCTCTTCAGTGCACCTTATTAAGCATCAGAAGTGATTGTTAGCAGACCATTTCAAGTAAGGCATGAAAACTTGGCTTTGATCAACTGCACTTTGATCAAATGTAAGTACTGGAAAAAAATCAAGAAGTGCAGGCGCAGTATTTTTGCATTCTGCTTATCCTCAGGGAGAGGCAATGACAGGAATAAAATCATTATCTATTTCAAATCACAGAATCGTGACAAGCAAATATTTCTAGCCTGGCACATGGGCTCTTCTTTTGAGTGTGCCATATTTGGAATGAGGATGTATGGCATAAAAGTAAACATTTTTATCATCCCAGACAAGTTTCCTATTTTGGAGGTAGATGGCATGCCTTTTTCCAGCCTTACCACGACCATTGGATCTCTAATTTGTTCAGAGTTTCCTTTCCAAGATAATGGTCTGTAAAAACTGACTCTGGAGTAAAGAAAAATGAATTTATTTCTTCTCAGTTAAGTTTTTTGATCTGGGCTGCATACGGAGAAGGAGGTAAACTAAGACACAAAAGCACAGCTCTTGAAGTATCTTGAAGACAAAAATCTGCAATGGAAGACAACCCTGGGCTGGAATAGAAGACTTACTAATTCACTTGTTGAACATTAAATTCAGGAAAACAAGGTGTCTATGAAGAAAATCCAGTGTTTTAACAGAAACAAAAATACAATTACATTTGGGATCTGTCTAGTTAAATTCTAATTCTCATCTTGCTTATATCTGCTAGAGAGTTTTAGACAGAGGTTTTGCTATACGTTCTCAGTTTCCTCAACTGAGATGTGGAAAAAAATTCTTATTTTTCTGATAAGATTTTCTTGCTTCAGTTCAGAAAAATGAGTATAAGTGTAGGGGAAGATATAACATCCACTAACTGGAATGCATTGCTTCATTGAGATTTCAGGTCACAGTCCCATCTGTGGATCACGACAGTATATCTGTTGCAGTATACATAAATAGTTGAAGAGAATGTAATTAACCATAGTCAGCTAAGATTCTCCTGTACTGTGTGGAATAAAGTTCCTTAGTGTTTTTGTATGCTGCTCAAGCAGATGAAAGAAAACAGATTACGGAAGCCAGAGTTAGGAATTGTAGGCTGTTTTGTACAGCTTAAAGTAGTTTACTTTCCAGCTTTGTGCACTGGTAATTAATGTTGCTGTATTAGTGCATGTTCAGCACACGTTCTGTGAGCTTGCTTTATGTCAAGATTTAAAAAGGGAGTTTCTGAATGACTCATAATGGTGAAAAGGTCCCTCTTTATTTCTCTTGATCTAGTTCATGACTCCTTATGACAAGAGAAAAGAGAGGTAGCAGAACTACATTCCTGCTATTTTGACTAGCTTTTATGCGTAATGTAGTGCTGGATATCTGTTGGAAAACCAGCCCTTCAGGTTGGATTAAATGCATTTAAAATCAAAGCTTGGCTGAAAAGATTGGAGCTCTTATGTGCCTCTGAAGAGAAGTCAGAAAATACAGATCATTCTCTGAAGTTTCTGGATTAGCATTGCAGTAAATTATTAAATCATGGCTGTGTGTTCTTTGTGGAGGACTGCTTCATACAGTTATATGAAATTCTAAGGGAAGTGTTAAGACTCTAGGTAAACAGGAGAAATTTTTTTGTAATTCTAAATGCAGTCTTTGATCTTTTGCTTGATTCTTAGAATGTATATTTGCGTTGTTGTTTTTTCTCCTTAGAGTGCTACCTGTATTCCTTAGACGTACAGACGTATGGGTACCATACCATTTTACAATCCATAAAGCACTACTCTTCTCTTTAAAGTATCATATTTTCTACTTGTTAAATTAGTAATGTTGCTGTCTACTTGCTAACAGTAGGCAGCGAAATAATTCTTTTAAGTTGAAATTAGTAGCTTTCTGTAAAATGATTAATTATTTTAGTGTAAATAGCTCAGACTCAATAAGTAAATTCTAGAGACACTGTATCTTTCACCCTTTTGGTAACTCTGGTGTTCTCATGGCAAGATAATAATTTCTAATATTCAGAATTGTCAGTTGGTAATGAACGCAGTAAATTTTGATATCTAATGTTAGCCAGTGTCATGTTCTCTTCTTCTGGGAAAGTCTTCTGAGTACCTAGATACATGTGGAGGGAATATTTTTAAGTATCATACTGCATTTGAGAGATATGTGTTTTAAGATGGATTCTGCTTCCTCTTTAGATAAAGAAAATGAGAAAAATTAGTATGCACATACCTAACCATTTTCTTTTCCAAGCAATATGACTTAGTGATCAGGAGAGGAGAAGAGCCAGAAGAGGACTCGCTATTGAATTCCATGGATTTGGATTCATTATGACAAGGCAAAATTTACTGTGCTTTGTACTGTTCTTTAGACTGTGGTTAACATAATGTATGATGGAAATAAAGTAGTTTAGAGTGTAAGATGCCACAGTGAGAGGGTATATATAGATGTGACTGCCAATCTCTGACTGCCATCCCCCCATCTCTACCTGAAGTTTAAACCTTCTGAGACCAGCAGCAAGATCTATACCTCTTAATAGGTGACAGGTAATTCCAAGTCCAAGGAGCATTAAGTGTTCCTTGGCTGCGGTGGTTGGAGTCTGTCTTAGGCACAGCGACCACAAAATGATAGAGTTCTTGATTCTTGGATGGGTAAAGAGGGAGGTCAGAAGAGCTGCTACATCGGAATTCTGGACGGCAGACTTTGGTCTGTTTAGGCGACTGTTTGACAGAGTCCCTTGGGAGACAGTCCTGAAGGGCAAAGGTACTATGTCTAGCTTTGGGCCCCTCACTACAAGAAAGACATTGAGTGCTGGAGCATGTTCAAAGAACAAAGCTGGTGAGGGGTCTAGAGCACAAATCTTACAAGAAGCAGCAGAGGGAGTTGGGAATGTTTAGCCCAGAGAAAAGCAGATTCAGGGGAGACCTTATCACTCTTTACAACTGCCTGAAAGGAGGTTGTAGCAAGGTGGGGATCAGTCTCTTCTCCCAAGTAACAAGTGATATGACAAGAAGAAATGGCCTCAAGTTGTGCCAGGTGAGGTATAGGATGGATATTAGGAAAAATTTTTTCACTGAAAGGGTTGTCAAGCATTGGAACAGGCTGCCTGGGGAAGTGGTTGAGTCCTCATTCCTGGAGGTATTTAAAATCTGTGTAGATGTGGTGCTTAGGGACATGATTCAGTAGTGGTTTTGGTAGTGTTAGGTTGATGGTTGGACTCGATGATCTTAAAGGTGTTTTCCAAACCTAAATGATTCTGTCTCTTTGGATGGATTCATAGTCTTTCGTGTATGACCAGGTGTGAAAGCGTAGGGTTTGTTCAAGTGGTTGTCATGAGAGACTACCAAATAAAGGTGCCTTTGGCATATGCCAGAGTCTGTTGACTATTCTATTTTATGATGAGTATACCAATTCCTATTTAGTATGTATACAGTTTATAAGTACTTGGCAAGTACTGCACTTGACTCTTGAAGCTACTTGGTGTCTATTAAAATAAAATAAATGGACAATTCAGAAATTATAAGGCAATTGATTGTATAGCTGCTAATGTATGTTGAGCTTTGAGTGGATTCCTTCTGATGCCAATTGTGGCTGCCCTGTTCTGTTAAATTTTGGGACACCGAGAACTCAAAGCAAGACAATAAAGTGTGAATCAATTCACATCTTTCTAGCATTGTCATACAGTCATACACTGTCATACAGTGCTTGTAATGCTATGTTCTCAGTGCATATACAATTTTAGCAAAACAAAATATTTATCAAAAGTAAGGTAAAAAATTAAAGACTTATACGTGAATCAAATGGGTATTCCTTATTCCTTTTTTAAGACATTGTAGTTGTATTTTTAAAATTAGATTTAGAAAAGCAAGCAATGATTTAACTTATCAACATTTTATCTTTTCTTATATTGCATCTGTTTTAGAACACTAGATTTTTTTTATGAGAGATTTCTGTGGTTGATAGCAAAAGTCATGGTAAAGATTATTGAAAAAAAGATAAAGGCAAATAGCAGAATTTCTGATAAATTGAAATGCAGTCCAAATCGCAGAAGAGAGGTGGGAGTTGTCAAATTAACAAATGCTTGTAAGTTTATCATGGTAATTAGTTGAGAGTTCAGATGGTGTTTTCTAACTTTCGTGTGTGAGCAGCACTGGATTATATTGAAAATATGAAACTCCATTTTAATTAAAATGTGTATTAAAAAGGTGAAAAATTGTAGTTTGAATAAAATTATTTTAACAAAACCTAAATATAGTGCGTTTTATTACAGTAATTTCCCAAATAAGCTGAAATCCAAAGACAAGTGGTTTTGAAAATTGCTCATGGTTTGCACTAAGCTATCTTAAATTATTGTAGACTTTCACGTGACATCTACTGACAA
>JAOXJM010000023.1:41216315-41230986 GCA_026413425.1 Tringa solitaria | reverse complement strand
CCAGGGAAGTGGTTGAGGCACCATCCCTGGAGGTGTTCAAAAGACGGGCTGACATAGTGATTAGTGACATGGCTTAGTGATAGTTGTTTTTTTTTCAGAGTTAGGTTGATGGTTGGATTAGATGGTCCTAAGGATCCCTTCCAACCTGGACAATTCTATGATTCTAAGCCATCAGTGTATCAGACATGAGGACCTGGGTGAACTGGCTCAACCTAATCCTGTGTACAGCCTCGCTCTTGATGTCTGAACGCTGTCAAAATATTAACATAACAAAGACTGAACTCTCTGGACCTGCTGCTGGTCAGAAGATGCACACTGTCATCATGGTGCATTTTGGGTTTGATGTTGGATGAGGGAGGAGGCAATAGCATCCCACCGTCCCGCTGCATTGCCCGGCTCTGCTGTGTCCATCAAAATTGCTCCCCTTTACCCGCGCTTTGTAACTCGGCTTCTTTCCGTTTCCAGGCCTTGTTTGTCCATGGGAATAGCACTGTTTCTCCGACATTCTGGTCTTTTCTTTCTGCCCATATCTGTGCAACCTGTGCTTCCCCTTATGTCTGGATGACAGTGACCCCTTCTCAGGAACACCCTCTCTGTCAACCTCCCTGTCTCACTCAATGGAGCTGCCAAGGTGCTTTTTGCTCCGGCTGACCTTATGTCCTCATCTCTACTTACCACGTTTTCCACTCCAACACACTCGGACTCCTTATTCTCCCTTTCATTTCTCTTCAAAACTCTTCTCTTTCCTATTTTAATCATAGAATTTATCCCGTCTCCTGCCTCTCTTCCTCATCAGTGCTTCTGCTTTTTTTCCTATAGAAGGCTTTATACTTTGCACAGAAATGCTCCTCTTGCCCTTGGAATTAATAGTTTGATTTCCTCCTTCTCTCTAGTCCATGCCCTGGTGAATGTTTGTTGATTTTACCTTATCTAATGAGCATTTGGTGTACTTAAATAATCACTGGAGCATGGATTGGGACCCCGTGCCTCCCCTTTCCTGGATGAGTGCTCTGAAAAGGGGCCAGATGATGATGATGAAAAAAAATAATGTAAAAATTCACTCTGAATGGCTCAACAAATCTTCAGTTATTCTGTACAAAGTGGAATAGCTTCAGCACAGCCTGCAGGCTGGCGGCTGGGGCTGTCTTTTGGGAAACGGAAGGTATTTTGAGTCCAGCCGCAGAGAAGAGAGCGTGGAGCCCAAATTGCTGAGCTATTAGATGAAGGCAGTTCCGCTGTCCTGTCTCGCCTACGCTCTAACACACCGCTCATCCCTCTCCCTCTTCTCATGTTTTAAAGAAAGGTCTTTGCTCCTCAATACGAGGAGTCGGTTCAGACCTGCGTATCCTGAATGAAGCAGTTGGCTCCGTGCGCTCCACATCCAACTTCTAAACCCTTTTCCCCGCTCAGCATTTCCTCCTGGCTAAGCAGGTGGCTCCTGCGGGTCGCGTTTTTGGGGTTCCAGCTGTCCCTGTATGTGGCCTGGGTATTGTCTTGGGTGAGTGGCTCAGAGCTGTGAAATCCCTGGGAGAGCCCAGATGGCCAAATGCGTGTTGTGCGGTTCCTCTCCTGGGGCAGCCAGGTCCTGGGTCCAGTCTGGATCCAGTTCACTTTCTGGACTAGGGGAAGGCTTAATACTCCCTGGAACCTCATGGCCGTGGTTCACAGAATCATAGATGATGATGTTTCTTGCATTACAGTGATGTTAGTCAGGTTAATTGGCTGGATGGGTCTTAGCTTCTGGCTCTTGACCCTAAGGAGGCAGCACAGAGCAGGGCACCCAGCGGCTCGTTCGGTATAATCTGTTCATAGAATCATAAAATCATCTAGGTTAGAAGGGACCTTAAAGATCATCTAGTCCAGCCGTCAACCTAACTCTGGAAAAAAAAAAAAAGCAAAAAAAAAAAAAAGCAGCAGTAAAAATCACTAAACCATATTCCTAAGGACCATGTCATCCCATCTTTTGAACGCCTCCAGGGATGGTGCCTCAACCACTTCCATGGGCAGCCCCTTCCAATGCTCGATAACCCTTCCCGTGAATAAATTTTTCCTAATATCCAACCTAAACCTCCCCTGGCACAACTTGAGGCCATTTCTCCTTGTCCTATCTCCTGTGACTTGGGAGATGAGACCAACCCCCGCCTCTCTACACCCCCCTTCAGGTAGTTCTAGAACGTGAGAAGGCCTCCCCTCAGTCTCCTCTTCTTCAGACTGAACACCCTCAGCTCCCTTGAGAAACAAAAAAAAACTTGAAACAAAAGTGTTCCAAACTCTTATTCCATAAATGTAGACTATGCAAATAAAGTGTTTTGTAAGAACAGAAAAAAATTCAGGAATTAGTGTTATGGGTATTGCTCGGAAGGTTTAAGGTCTCTCGAGCTTTTTTTTCATTATAACCCTCTCTTTCTGCTATTATTTTAATTTCCTCGTAGATTTACATTATTTATAATTTCATAATAATTCATAGTGATTCACAGGTTTTCTTGACTGGCAAAAAATGTGCATCTTCTGTGCACTTTGCAACTTGACATTTTACTTTTTCCATCCTGTCAATATAAATCTGTAGTAAATCTTTGATGGAGAATTTTTCTAGGTTATTCACGTGTCATTAAAAGCAATGTTTCATTTGACCTAGTAATATCAGTATCTGCTATGGCTTACCACTGTCAGTTTCAGGAAGGATTAAAATGTTATGAAATAGACTTTCTTTTCAGCACTAAACAATTGGTGAGAATATGTAAAAAGAAATGAGGTGCATCCTATCAAATAATGATTTTATTTAGAGCAAGTTCTAAGATAGTTGGTTTGAGCAATCTCAGAGTGATTTACTACATTTATTTTGATGGAATGAGTTAAAAAATAAATTTGGATTTCTTAGGGGAAAAAAAGTATGAGATGGTCTAGTTTATGAATTAATTCAGCTCCTCTGGGGCAATGTCTGGAATGCATGAAGTTATGGTAAAGGCAAAGTGACTTACCCTGCAATGAAGAAGAGATATCTTTTATTCAAAGCCACCTTTTCTTTACCATCTTTTCTGTAGAGAAGACAATATCTAGGTAAAGGAACAAGAGCTTACACCCTATTGTAGTTCTTTATGCCATCTTGGTTGTTTGTAGCATGTATCTTCTTTTCTGCCCATATAAAGTCTTGCTGCTCCATCCTTGACCTCTTTCCTGGTTTGAGGGCCCGAACCATGACAGCCCCAATCTCTGAGCTTCTCCTTTTGCTTCCGTGCAAGGATCCTTGATTTCTAGCCCTCCAGGTCTTTTTGTGTACCCCTGTAGATTGCTGCCACTTATTCTTTTGCTGAAGCTTTACTGCTACCTTTTTGACTTGTATCCCTCAAGTGCTGTCACTGTCTTTCTACTTTACTTGCTCTGTTGCTACTGTACCCATTCATTTATATGGAATCCAAGAGACAATCCCAGCATCCTTTTTATTTCCTTTGGTAAACAAATTGCATGTTTTTATTTAGGATTTCTTCCTTTCTAGCTTTTTCCCATTTTCTCATTTTATGTGACCATTCCAAGATTGATAGCTCACGTTTTGAAAGAACAGAGAAAGGAAATAATGGATGGACAGTCACATAACAAAAAACAGCTTCACCCATGAGAAACCATACCTTTAAGTTCACAATGGGAGGCTTTTTAGATTTTTAAAATTACACTGATCCAACTGCTATGTGTAATCCAAAGCTAACTTCAAATGAACGCTCAGACTGAAAAACTGGTGACAGTTTCCAGGTTTCCACTGTGAGAAAGAACCTCATCACTGAAAAGTAACAAGGTACCAACTTAAAAATCAAGTATTCTGATTAATTTAAGGCTTTGTTTTGACCTGATTTCTCATATATTTAATGATTTGAAAATTGCTGAAGAAAATTATTAAATTTTATATTATGACAGTACAAGAATTCCAAATGTATTTTTGTCAGTGAGGTTCATATTGAAGTAAGACAGGATGTAATCAGAATGTTTTGACTTTAAAAAGCAACAACCCACCAAAAATCCTCCCAAGGCCCCCAAACAAACACCGCACCCTCACACCCCCCAACCTAAAAAAAATCAACCAGAGTGACATCTGATCTGTTATTGTTTAGATGTAATGACATATACCCAGTCTGTTAGTTGCAGAACAAAAATTTGAGCACATGCCTGAAGAGGGAGGCATCTGAACAGCGAAGCAGCTGAATGCAAGACTGTTTAGCATTTGCATTTTACTATATTCATGAAGGTCAATATCAATAAAAAGTAAGATTGACTTTGGATTTCATTCCCTTTTGTGAGAGAGATGGGAGGGACTTACTAATACCTGTCAGCTACTCCCAGCACCACAGCCATTGCAAATGACTAATACGTGGAGAAAGTATTGGTTAAAAGGTCAAGGAGAGGATTTTGTATATGTTTATATATGCACCTATAACTCCTGTTTGGTACATGGAACATGTGTCAGTGTTGCTATTTATACAGAGGTCATGAATATTCAGTGTGAGTGGTTCTGTAATTGTAGTGAGGAATATTTATTTTGCATTTTGACTAATTTTTCCCCCCTGTATTATTTATCTTCATTCATTTGCAGTGTCTGGGAGTGTTTGTTTCCTTAATGCTTTTTAGCATATTTCAAGATTAATTTTAACACATCTGTAGTTTCATGTATTGTTAACAATACTGAGAAGTATATTCTAACTCATTATTTCTTTTGGTTTTCAACCATCTCCTTCAGTGCTAGGTTTTCCTCTGGGCTAAGCATTCAGTCCCTCTGTGTTATATCCACAGGAGGAATTTGGAAGCTAAAGCCTAGTAAGTACTAGGTACCCAAATCCAAAATTGTGGTCCTCAAAAAATTGCTTCTAACGAACATTGGCAAACGCCTACAATTTTGTTATTATTATTCCCTGAAGTTATGCCTCTGGCTATTTTTGGCAGTGCCTGATCTTGGCTGAAGATCACAACATTTACTCAATCCGTAAGCTCTTCCAGGATCCATAAAACTATGCCATTTTTTGGCAGTGTTCCCCGACATGCTTGATCTAATAAGCATAGTGACAGCAGTCCTTTGCATAAGTGACTCCTGTATTCATTTTCCTAAAGGAAAGGCCTAGGTTTTTAAAATTCTGTCAGTGTCTTAGGGCAGAAATAAAGATGCAGGCAGGAAGCAGTCCAAAGAAGGGCTGCCTAAATCTAGAGTGGCACTGCCTAATACTCACTGCATTCCTCAGTGTTTACTTTGCCGAGAAGCCAGGCTACTTATACAGGGCTTTTGGTGACCATAAATCTAAACCATTTTGTGGATCCAGTATAGATCACTTATCTATGTGTAGAATAATGGAGGAAAAAAAAAAGAAAAAAAAAAAGAAAAAAAAGAACCCAACCATTTTTAGGCTTAATTGACTGTTTTTCAGAAACACCTACATTTCTGGATATGTGCAGGATCTAGAGGGGTCATTACATATTAAAATTTGGAAATAGGAAGCTGTTAACATATGAGATGTGTGAAGACTATATGACTATATCAGTGTGGTTGTGAAACTTCGGGTGCTATGACAATAAAATGCAGTGCCAAATAAGTGAATTTTCATAATTCAATGTAATAAGTTGCATGGTTATTTTTATAGTATAAGCACTGAGAGAAAGCTACCTTTCTTGTGAGGTGAATGCAGTGATCACAAGTCTTTATCGTCGTTTGATATTTGGGGTTATTACCAATCTAGAAATATTGTAATTATCAGACTATTATTTTTTAAATGTCTTTTTCCTGGATTCTCTATCCTTAAAAGATGAAGAAAGGTGTCTAAGTAAAAACTGTGTAAATTTTGTTGTTATAAATATCACAATAATGGATTTCATAATTAATTAAATAATTAAAACAAAATTTGATAAGAAAATCTGAAGATTTAATCGATAAGAGCTACTTTTGAATCTGATAACCTTTGAGTCTGACAGTTGCAGCAATTGTTTTGTGAGTCTTAAAATGGGAGCTGCAGTTAAATGAGCAAACAAATACAATGATTTTTTCCAACAGAGCTGAGCATTTAGTCTGTGCCTTTGCTTGGTTTTCAGGACTGTTCATTATGAAGGTGGCCCTGTGTCAATTCATGCTCGTTCCCTTTGGCGACTAGAGACTCTAAGAGTTGCGTAAGTAAAATATCTCTCAGCAAAAGTCCATTTGGCAGGGAACTTCTTTTATAGTGAGAGTGTTCCTATAAAATGAGATTGGTAGCTGTAAAACCAGACTGATAATACTAAATTAATCTTCAAAAAGTGCTCTATATCACTTTCATGAAAAATTAAACAACTTCCTGTAGAGAGTGCATATTAACACACATACTGTGTGTGTTTTGATTATTTTTTTGAAGTTGTTATAGCTGTTAGTGAATTCACAATTTACATTTTTAACACATACATGTGATATAATCAGAACTGTTTTCCTTAAAAATAATAATTCATGTGTGCCATGCTGTAACTTGTTTAAGCCATTTTGAAGTGTTGAAAGGTAAAAATTTATGGAAAAAATGCTATCTTGCATTGTTGGAAGTGTTGGAATGATAGTAAGGAATTGTGCCTTGTTTGTTAAGGTAATTGCTTGGCAAAATTACACTTAAATTGTTTTACAATATGTGCCTGTGATCAAATTTCCAATGACTAATAAATGCTTGCTTTTAAGATATTAAATCAGGGCAGCTTAGAGAAAGGTTACGCTCTAATGATGTTTTCTGTGTGTGCATTTTATTTAATAGGATGATGTTAAATGCCACTGGTAGGGCAGTGAGATTTTCGCTCTAGACTAAAATTGATCTTGAGAGTGCTTAAGTGACAAAAATGAAACTGTGAAAGGATCTCTGGCTTTTTATTTTCCTCATTGCATGTACTTAATAAGCGGTGGTACTGGAGCAACATGGGGACTTGAGAAATTACAGGTTTCTCTTACGACTGTCATATATCTCACTTTGACAGACATTGTATACAAACTTCTGAAGTGTAAACATTTGAACATACATGACTGAGAATTTGAGAACTGTCAAAGCAGCTAAGCAAAGGCAGCGATAATTTTTTTTTTTTTTAAGGAACATGACTTTCTTACAAGGAGAAAACACTCAAATAAAATCTGAATAATAACGCTCTCTCCTGCAAGTCCTTCACCTCCCAATTTTCCTGTATGATACTTTAATAGCTATATACATACATTGCTGAATTGCAGGCACGTTACTATTCATGCAGATGCTTTAGTTTGTAACTTAGTATATGCATGCCTGAAGTCCTCCATCAGTTCTGGTCCTTCCCAGAAAGACTGCAGAAACTAATTCTGTATTGTGACTTTGCTGTGCAGAAGACATAAAAAACCAAATGCATTTCTAAGACATAAAGCTTCCATATTTTCTTCCTCCCAAAAGTCCTCTTCCCTCAACTTAAACAGAAGAGACTATTCAGTTTCCAAAAAAAGACAGTTGAGAGAAAAACCTCTTTGTTCTTTTGGACTCTTTAAAACCAATAACTGAAAAGGTTTAGAAGTTTGATTAGTGAAGTGTAATAAGTCCTGTTACAAAAAAGAAGCCAGGAATTGCTCTTACATTTTAAAAACTCCTGCACTTTAAAAATGGCTGCCAAATCGTTTTTGTATACTTTGCATACGGTACGGCCACCTCTTAAGAAGACATGCTTAAACAAAGGGATATTTGTATTGAATAGGTAAGTGCTTTAATCTGCTACATGTGTGTGTCAGGGTAAATGAAAATTACCTGTGTAATTGCTAATTTAAGGGATTTTCAAACTAATACATGAATATATGCAAAAAAAGCATAGCAGCTTTTTATGTTTTTAAATGCTGTACCTGGAATTAGTTTAAATGCAAGTGAGAAGATGCAGTAATATAAAATTCTGATATAGGAGTAAAATTATAATCAGGTTAAGTTCATAAGGATGTGTTTGTGTATTTCACTGATACTATGTGAACATTTGTTGATAATTTTTAAGCTATTTCAAACGACAGTAAGCATAGAGAATTATTAGTATTTGTTGAAACAGAACCTTGGCAGTGTGTCATAAGTCCATTATGATGGGTATTTTGCAAACAAAAAAAATACATGATTTCTTTCCAAAAAGCAGTGTGCAATTATGTCTTCAAAAGTCTACACTTTAGATGTATGACTGAAGAAAGTTTTGTGAAGATCCAGTAAAACATCCTAACTGTGCTGGTTTTCTGATGTAAGGAATATTCAAGAAGCCTCCTGAAAAGGCTTTGTGAAATGCATCCTCCTTAGTAACCCCTACACAAATTTATCTTCAGGGAAGAAAGGATCTGACTTTGCAGTTTAAGGCAAGAAATTATAAACCTGCAACCTGTCTTTCAACTTGAGGAGTTCTTGGGGAGCTTAGAAAATTTTTGCCTTTCTTCCTTCATTTCCTTCTATAGAATATGAAGAATCTGGGCCAGTCTTTGCTTAATAATTTTTAAAATTTATTTTGGGAGGTTTTTTATATTTAGCTTCCCCCTCCCCCTGCTATTTAATGTGTACCTAAAGTATGCTTACTGGTGAAAGGAAAGTGCGCTGGGAGAGTGAACAAACCCGGCTTCTGGTAGATGAAATGTTGGAGAGGGAACTGGTAGATCTAAACTCTTTGTGCACAGTATAAACCTCCTTTTCTGTAGGCAGTCTGTAACTTCTTTCGAGAGGAATTCAGTCTGAACCAAGGTAGCCTGTGCAAAGGAAGAGGTTAAGATTATTTATTAGAATGGTTTTATAGGAGTTAACAGCAAAGCAAGCATTTTCTTGCTGATAATCCAACATTTAGAATTTTATCCTTTTACTGACTAGTTGGCAATGTGATGTACTTGAAGATTTTTTTGCCAGTAATTAAAATCTATGTTTTGTTTTAAAAACCCGAATGTTTCCTATGAACTTTCTTAGGTGGAGTGGCAGCCACATTAGATGGGGACAGCCATTCAGACTAAGACATATAACAACAGGAAAATATTTAAGTCTCCTGGATGACAAGACTCTTCTTCTTACAGACAAAGAGAAAGCAGATGTAAAATCTACGGCATTCTGTTTTCGGTCTTCCAAGGTATGGAATCAGTACAACATTAATACATCTAGTAGTAATTCCAATCTCTTTCGTAAGCAAGAATTCCCTATTGCATATAATTATCTTACACCTTTTCACTGATTTAAAAAAAACCCGAAATCTCAGTATAATTAATATCTAGATAGCTTCTTTTATCATACTTTCTTTGGGAAAGAGAAATGCTACCTGACTGTTTCTTTGTGGGTTGTGAGTTTTTGGGCTGTTTTTCGGTTTTGGCTTTTTTTGTACTGCTTGCCCACATTTGAGCAGTTTCCTCATTTCTTATTTGTTTTTTTTCTGGTGAAACTTTACTGGTACTTCGCTCCTTGTATCTACTGGGTTTATAGTATTTATTTTAATTAATATTTATTTTTTATTAAATATTATTAAATATTTTATTTATTTTCAATATTAATTTATAGTATTGTGGATTATTTAAATTGAATTAGAAAATCAGGATTTCTTTCAACAGATACTTTACTGCAGTCTAATTTAAACTTACCATAGTTTGAATTTTCCTTTGACACCTTCAATAAGGGGTCAATAAGTTAGTCAGCACATGATAGATATATTGTTACTGATATTTAAATACAGATTTTCAAATAAATTGGAATTTTGGAAAATCCTATTTGATGTTAATTTTATGAATATCAACATTCATTTTAACTAAAGACTTATTTAGAAGGAATTATGGAGAGGCGGGGAAATGGTTTGTACTTCATTGCTGGGGATGAATCCAGTCTCCTGCTTAGGACTCCTTAAGGAGCTATCTATCATGTTTTACTTTATTAGGATAGAGGCATCAAAAAATTTTAGGTGCCTCCCCTCTCTGGAAAAGAGTGTTAAATAAATATTTCAAAATTATAGCAGTCCTAGAAAGGCTTCTGTAGAGAAGATAAGCAGCTTTAGGGGGTCTCTTTTCCTCTGAGCATGTATGGACAAACCATCCAACCTTTATATATATTCTGTACAAAGCCTGCGTTTCCTGTCCCCAGTCAGTGGAGAGAAATACACCAATTTTAATCAAATTTTATGACCTGTATTTTTATATCTTCACCTGTTTCTTAATAAAATTTAATAGGAAATATATTAATGTCCCCTCAAAAAGCAGTCCTGAATTATCTTCCAGTCAGTGAGATCTACTAGATTGTGAGTCCTGAAAGTGTGCCACAGGTCACAGGTTGTGACCTGAAAGTGTGCCACAGGTTGGGTCAGATGACAGGAGGTAAAATTGAAAGGACAAGCTTTAATCGTGGCAATCAATGTCAGAATGTTATAAAGAATTAAACAGAAAAAATCAGAGTGAAATAACATATTTAAGACGAGTTTTCATAAGATATTTTTTTTTCAACATTAATATAAAACCATTTAAAATCAATACATCCATTTAACCTGCAACAAATGTGGAAAGATTGGCTAGTATTCTTGTATGCATGGACTAAAAACTGTTTATAAAGAGCATAACTTTCTGGAGAAAATCTGGCACTTTTTTAATTTTCCATGCATTCTTGTTGCTTTTTATTACTGAGGTAGCTTACAGATTGTTGCGAAAACCAGTTGTTTCTGTTTTTTTGTGCAGTGAATCAAGATTTTTGATCTTTTATTAGAAACAGTTGTGGTCTGAGAATGGTCCTAGACTGCAAATACAACTGAAGCTTTGAACTGTAAATATGCTGTAGGAAGAATTAGCAGATGGTTGCGTAGTGACAGGTTATGGTAAGAGTGTAGTGGGCTGGAATCTTCACCTAATGTTTATATCGATATGCAATTATTAAACGGTGACATGGAGATTTCTGATGTTTCTCAGATCCTGATTTTCAGATGAACTATTATACAGTAGATAATAAGATCGATACATTATATGTACTTTCTCAATTACCTGCTATTTATTGGCAGGAACCCAGCACTCTGTTTAAACTTTCTCCTTTAATAAACAATTTGTGGTTCCTGTTCACTCCTCCAAAAAGCTCAATGTCTTGAAGCTCCCAAGTGAATGCTGTAATGCCTGCTGCCCCCACACCATCCCCTACCTTTCCATTTCTCCCCTATATTTAAACTAATCCACGACACACTATATACTTCCCTGGATGTTCTATTTATTTTGTGGGAAAGAGCTCAACTGAATGTCATTGAATTCAATCTGGGCTCTAAACCTACATAGTTGAGGACAAAGATCTTGTTTAGCAAATTGTTGGCACTGCAGTTTTTATGCTAAGTAAATTTAATGTTAATTCTAATTGGATTGATTTCAATATCAAACTTTTCTCTCTTAGAGCCAGTAGATTTTAAAAAAGGTATGGATCAATATTTTAAATTAATAATCCCTCAGGTTGTTGATAGTGCTTTATGAGAAAATTTGTGAATTCATGTATTCATATCTTAAGAAATCAGTTGCGAGGAGAAAGACAGAAAAAAAGAAAAACTTACAATGTAGAAGCACAGTATGTTCACACAGGGTCACAGTAATTTTAGTTATGAAAAGAATTCAAAAGACTGGAGCTTGAAATCAGACTGTCATTTCTTCATATGATAGCAGGACCTAATTTATTTTTTCCTGTATCATCATTTGTACCTTTTCAATTTCCAACTGTTTCAGTTTATTTGTGCTAGCTTTTGAAAGAATTGAATACAACATTTAGAGAAATGATATGAACAAACTAATGAACTAATAATGAAATAGAAGCACATAGTAACTTGGTAATTGGCATCAGATGGGTTAATAAATCAATTATTAACATGTATCGATGGACAAGATTTTAATAAGAATTTCAGCACTTAAGGAATCAGGCATTTACAAGATAGTGAAATTAAAATCAGTAAAAAACAATTTAATAACCTGAATGGATGAATATATCTGGAAGCTTAATGTTACAAAAAGAAATAATAAGAATTTCACCTGAGGGTTTTTTTTTTAAGTGCTTCAAAATGCATTCATAATTGTAAGGTAAAAATCTAGCTACATGATGTCTGCCTTTACTTAATGCTTAAAAATCCTTTCATAGTATTAGTTAGAGATTATTTTCTGTTCATTTCGAAAACCCAGTCTTTGTCATCTTTTACTGTGAAGCTCTCTCCCCAGACTCTGAAGGCACATGTTTATGGTGTAATCATTCTCCTAATCTTTCCATCTCCTAATTGTAGTAGGATAGAACATTTAGAAGTTTTGGTCTCATTAATTGTAACATTACTCTGAGGAACTGAAGAAGTGGCTTGTCCTCTACTGCTGATCAGGAGAAACAGAGAAGGTTGAAGCTGGATTTTGTTAAGGGGATCATTTTGCACCCTGATTGTATGGCCTAGAAAAGGCCTGTAATTTGCACAGATATTTTGAAGAGTGGTAAAAATTAAGCAGCTTCTTATCTGGGCTCGTGTGAGCATACATAGAAGCAGAATACAGGGAGTTACTGTACCTGTGAACCTGCCCATGCTGTTCAAGCTGTGGAAGGGAGAGCACCTTCAGTATTACAGTAGTCTCAGCTGCAACAATGGTGATGTATTCCCTCTGCTCCCAGAAGAATGATGAGTAGTTTCTATGTCAATAACTTGATCAGATGAATCAGAACTAATGAGTCATAGTGGTTTTGGTTACTCTCCATGGAGAAGATTTTTGCCTAAAATGGGGCTAGCAGCGAGAGCCTCAGGAACAGGCAGATCCAACTTGCTGTGAAGAAGGTTGAACTCCACTGAGAAGTTTTGGGCATAACTACATTAAAATACTTCCTATAGTTTAAAAGATATATACTGATCCTTTGTAACATGATTTTTCCATGCTTACCTTTGGATTTAACAACTAGTGTGGGCAGATGAGGTACATCAGTCAGTTGAACCATATACTTTTGGAGAGATTAAATGGGTGATCTGCCATGAACCAGGACTCATAGGCTGTTTATCATATAAAGTCATGTTTATGGGGAAGGAATTCATTTGTAGAAAAGCTAGATGTCAGGGAACACCTCAGCTTACAGTTACAAAATATAGTATTATTTGGGATACTAAATTGCCTCTCCTGAAATAACTGGACAGACACATGGTCACACCATTCTTCTTTTAGAGCATGTCAACAGGCCAGTCACAAACACACAGAAAAGGATTTTGTCAGGAAATACTGAGCCTGTTGTTGGGCAGTAATGGGCAGTGACAGGGTAAAGTCCACCTCTCTGTGACAGCTGGCAATAAATTGTATGCAATGTGGTGCTCATCTTTCCAGGGATTAAAAAACCCCACAAAATCCCTAAGGAAAAGCTTCTGGAGGTTAATGCCTGGTTCATCTAGGGAATTTAATGTTTGGTGTTGTCTTAATAAGCTTTTATGTTTTAATAATGACATATGCTGTCAGTTTTGGTTCTAATTCTTTCTAAGGTGGGTGAAATGAATACAACTGGCTTTCCTGGTGTAATAAACTAGGTTTTTGTTTAACCAGAAGTTACACTTCTGAAATTTTTTAATTGTTTCATTAAAGAAGGATCTCAAAGATTCTTTTAGGTCCTGTTCAGGACAATTGTCGAGTATTTAGTATTTTATGCAAATATTAACATTTTAGTTATTGTTCTTGTATACATTTTTCTCCTTCGTCTTCAGGAAAAGTTGGACATAGGGACAAGAAAAGAGGTGGATGGAATGGGAGCACCGGAAATAAAATATGGGGATTCAATATGCTTCATACAACATGTAGATACAGGCTTATGGCTTACATACCAGTCTGCTGATGCAAAGTCTGTAAGGATGGGTTCTGTGCAGCGGAAGGTAAGACTGTAAATAGATTTCACAGTCTGATAGGGCAAGGGGCAGGGGTGTGAAGAGAACTACAGGAGACAACTAATTTCTGGTTTTAAAATGTTTTAAGCATGTCTTTGTCAAAAAGTGTTTGGTTTTTTTTTTAGTCACATGTTGAAAAGTTACGTGATGTACTGAATTCTTAAACGGAAAGCCAAACAAAGTGCACCTATTAGCCAGTAGACATTAACGCTCAAACATTGCTAAATCTGGATATACTTGATGTCAAACTAAAATATTAGTAACAGCCTGTAGAATATGCTAAAATTCCTTTGTGCTGTGGTTTGGGTTGAGGTCAAGTCTTTTCTTTCTGTTTTTTCTTTGTGTTTTGTGAACATATTATCTTTTGGGCTGGAATGGTCAAGTCCTGAACAGGGATTTTTTCTTTTAAAATAAAACCATGGCTAAGCAGAATGCTAGCTGAGCATAATAAAGTAGGCACTTAACACATATTCCAGAAGATACATTTTTGTTATTGTTTATTGTAAATATATAAATTTGTGGGAAATTATTTCTCAGAAAGGAAAAAATATTTTAGCCTTCTTTTAAAAAATAAAAGAAAATGTGATGTTTATCCACACCATAATATTTTCCATGATGTTTTTATATGTCAGAACTACAGAGCTAGAGCAACATCTGGTGTACTTGGAAGGTCATGCCTTATAATATTATATATATATATTTTAAAATAATATAATTTGCCTGTGCCATATATGTATATATATACGCATAATATTCTATAAATATTTTATATCAAAAGATATATTTAGGAAACTGTTTTTGTATAAATGTAAAATTTTAGTGATTGTAATAGTAATATAATGAATAATTATAA
>JAOXJM010000023.1:41180382-41192713 GCA_026413425.1 Tringa solitaria | reverse complement strand
CCTGTCTTGAAAGGGTGTAGGGAAGCAGCAAGAGCATCTGAAAACTTTTTTCTTTCCTAACTATTCTCTTGACTGCCCTATCAAAAGCGACAGTTTACGTAAGAGCGTCTGTCCTACAGTCTGCATATTATGTGGTGGTATCGGGTATTTTCCTGCATAGAGTATCAGAAGTGTTGGGTTTTTTTATTTTTCCTTGGGGAGTGTGGTGTGTGTATGAAAATTTACCTGGAGAAGAATTAATGAGATTTTCCCTTTATTATTTTTTCTGCTGTTAAAAGCATATGCTATCTTCTTCTTCTTGGAAATAGTAGTCCTTTTAGTTAAGAAGTTAAGGACAGCAGAGTTAAAATAATAGTGCTCTGTTCTTAATATGGATTATGGTTTATCTCTTGTAAACATGGCATGTGGTGTTTTTGGAAGCCATATCTAGAGATGTTTTCATACAACTCTCATTCTTCTGTTGTAGATGGCAGTAAATTTCAGAAACAGTTATTTCTTATTTCTGTGTTCTGTAGGTTGTTTCTATTGGGAAGCAGGTGTGGTTGTGTAAATGTAAATTGATGCAAGAGAGAATGATCCTTTAGAACTCAGACAAAACTTACTAAAGAAAAATACATTTATTACTGAATATATTTTAGTCAAAATTGCTGCTCTCTTTGCATATCCCGGAAAAATGCTGGTTTACTGTTTGAATATGAAACTGAATAGTATCATTTTATAAAAATTTGGGAGGGTACCATGATGTGGCCCTTAATAAAGGAAGTATCTGACTTTTCCTAAATAATTTAAACTATGATACTTGTCCTTATATTGAATAATGAAGCATTCTTTGCTAAAGTATGCAAGGTTTCATATTAGATACCAATATTTGTTTTTTAATTTGAACTTCTACCACTGTGAGGAATAACGTTTAGTTTTCTTGGTTTTTGTTGTTTATATGGGTATCAGTAATTATTTTCGCTTAAATTAAATGTAATTTAATTGTATTACTTGTGATTAAAATAGCTTTGCAAATATGATTTTATGCCTCTATACACTATATTGCAAAATTAAAATCAGGTCTTGGATGTGTTATAGGTCAGGTACTTGTCTATGAATGCGCTTGTGCTGTATTGCTATGTTTTCTTTCTCTTTTTTTAGGCTGCTGTGAAAACCTGTATGATTTTCAGAAGTTTTGCTATATGTCTCCTTTAATTCCACAGGCTGTGTAGCACGAACAGTAAATTCTCCAAACCAGCATTTGTTAAGAACTGATGATGTTATTAGCTGCTGTTTGGACCTGAGTGCCCCCAGCATCTCTTTCCGGATAAATGGTCAGCCAGTTCAAGGAATGTTTGAGAATTTCAACATAGATGGCCTCTTCTTCCCAGTTGTCAGCTTCTCTGCAGGAATAAAGTTAGTATCCCATGTAGTTTTGCTTTGTTTTGTTTTGTTTTCCAGTCTGCTTTTTTTTTTCTCTGTAAATGTGAATATGCTAAATATTTCCTTGCCTGTCCTTGCTCTCTTTTCCCTTTCTGACATCTGCACTTTGGAACAGTTCCAGTTCTTAGATACTGAGAGTTACACAGGACTCCTGAAGAGATAGCGCATCTGTTGTTTTTCAGCACACCAGTGTATTCAGGTGGTTTGCAGATAGGCCTTAGAAACAACTTCTGTACCACTTGTTAGCTGACACAAAGCTACCCGTTCACTGAAGGACAGCATTTTACCTATAAATGAAAAAAAAATCCGTCTTTGATATTAAAAATTTATTTGCCCTAATTCACTTGTTATGAGGTAGTAGCTATTATTTGAAGATGCATTATCTGCACTTACCTTAAGAAATGGTGGTGGTACACTTTCTTTTCAGCAGGATGAGTTAATACGAATTCAGTCAATCTGTATTCCTTTTTTCTGTAAAATTTCAAGTCACACTTCAGGTTCTAGACTTCTGCTTCCATGTATTAAATACTTTGAGACTATAATATTAAAAAAGATTGTGACATGTTCCAATGGAGGAACGAACTTTAGCAGGACTAGAAAAGGTAAAGAGTGTGAGCTGATTTCTGTTGGAAATAGAGGAATGGGCTGTGAAAGATCATTTGAGGACTTCGGTGAATGCTACAGAAGAGCTATCACATGGTGGGCATACCAGCCTCTCATTCCAGATGCAACATGCATTTCTTTGCCTTGGATAATACAGGAGATACAGTGTGGTAAAACTATAGACCAGCATGCTATGAAATGTAAAACTATAACCTGCATGCTTTATCTCCATTATGAGAAAAAAAACTTTTGACATTTATTATTTGTGTGCTGCGTGTGTTTTTTGGAGTGACAAAAATCTTATAAGATAATCAGTGAATAGAAAAGAGACAAAACTATTCTGTTGTAAGGCTATGTCTTTTGGGTATATTTTGATTCCTTTTGGATGTTCTGGGAAGATTTTTCAGTATTATGTCACTGCTACTTCCTGATCACCTCATTCATTGAGTTTTTCAGTAGAAAAACACACCATGACAAATTCATCATTTTGTAATGAATAAAAGAATGCTTTCCTCTAGGTTTCAACTAACATGGTAAGTATTTGTTTTAGGGAAGAAAATATGGGAGTTTTTTGTATTATGTCCTGAGGATTTAGTGTTCTGTGAGAGAAAAGAAAAAAACATAATCCATGGAGTTTTCAGATTAATTTTTCAAATGAGAGACAATGGAGTACTCCTCAATGGAAAGAGTTCAGCTCTGGTTGATTGATAGCTCTGGTTGGTTGATTACTCTGCGTTATAATCTCTGCCCCAAGACTCGAAATGCTGCTGCTTCACAGGTGTGCTAAACAAGCTGATTATTCTCTGTCTCCTCTCTTGGTCGCATGATTTAGAATACCTTTACAGAATTGGAAATTAACTAAAAGAAAGAATTGTTAACTTTTCTCCATGTTCTTTGCACCTGCTACTTCATAAACTCCAGCACTACTTAGAGAAAGTTGAACTGTAAACAACACAAATAAACTGTAACATTGAATTTTATTTTATCTCCTTTTTAAAAAAATAGTATTCAATAGTTAGGATTACAAACTGATTAGGGTTGACACCAGAGGTTTCTCAATTATCTAAACTAACTTTGATGTTTACAGGGTGCGTTTCTTGCTCGGAGGTCGCCATGGAGAGTTCAAGTTCCTTCCTCCACCTGGATATGCCCCTTGCTTTGAAGCTGTCCTACCGAAAGAGAAGCTGAAAGTGGAGCATAGCCGAGAGTACAAGCAGGATCGTAGCTACACAAGAGACTTACTGGGTCCCACTGTTTCACTGTCACAAGCAGCCTTCACACCAGTTCCTGTAGATACTAGCCAGGTATGGAAACTGAAAGATTGCGTTTTCATTAAAAACACACATATTATAGGATTGTTATTTCACATTTGATTTAATTTGAAGCTTCTCTCAAACTTGTTTTTTTCTTGGGACTTAGTTGGTATGTTCCATTGTGAGAAGTTGAAAAATGGTGTGTAAAGTCCATCTAGTGCTCACAAAAAATTTCATATAATTCAGTTCACAACCACTATAATAAAGAATGTTTTACCCTTAATATTAGAGTAGGCAAAAAAAGAATATTTTAACTTCTTTTTCTATTAATAAACGTTTTTATTACTGTTTTAACTCAAAGTACTGAAGACTTTGCCTTACAATAAGACTTTTGGACCAACTTCAGCTCTAATGCTTTACTGGACTTGCAGGTTACTGAGACTGGCATTTGATACTCACTGAGGGCAGCAAATGCCATGCCTTGCATTTACAGTTTTTGGTGTGTTGTTGTTTTTTTTTTTTACATAGTTGCAAAGAACAGTAATTGTTTGATAACAAGGAGCTCCACCTCTGATCACAGATAACAGGAGTTTATCGACCAGAGTTTGAGATGATAAATTTCTTTGTACATGATGTGCTCAGATCTTACCATATTTAGGAACTCATTCCTGAAAAAAACCCACATAGAAACCCGAAATCTGCTATTTTGTTACATGCTAAATACAGCATTCTACATATGTCATGTAGTTATTGTTCTGTAACATCAACAAGTAGGGTAATGTTATCATGATTCACAGCACTGTGTACTTGAGGTCTCTGTTTTTTGAGGTAAAGCAGTCTTGATTTCAAATTTTGGTTAGTGATGTGCTGCCCTGATATTACTTGTCATTTGTTGTCATCATGTCATTTTTAAATTTTTTAAGGGGTTCAATTCTCAAATGTTTATATTTGTCTGAAGTGTTTTTCACAACATTACCTCAATTGTTGAGATTTTTAGCTTTTTTAAGCTGAGAAATAGTATTGGTTTGAGTAGTTTCTACCCAGCTCCCAGGAGTGTATTCCATGCTATTTGGAGGTGTTGAGTTTAAAACTGTTTTCTCTTGTTGGTCAAACTCTGGAACTTGTAAGTGCGTAAGGTAAAGTATTTCTGTTGATCAAAGAATTCTTGCTCACTTTTGTCAGTAAGAGCTGAATGATAATTCAGGTTTAGTTGAGAGATCTGCATTGGACAAAGTTTGTCTGTTGTGAAAGTTTGGGTGGCACTGTCAAGCAACTTATTTGTAATACCCTCTTTCTCTTTTCTCTTTTTAGATTGTTTTGCCTCCCCACCTGGAAAGGATTAGAGAAAAATTAGCAGAGAACATCCATGAACTTTGGGTTATGAATAAGATTGAACTTGGCTGGCAATATGGACCAGTATGTACCATCCAATTTAATTTTCTGTTAATTACATAGTATTGTTCAGCACATTGGTTTCAGTGTGCTAACGGGACTGCATTTTTCCTATCCTTTCAAAATTAGTAAGGTTTTAGACCCTTTCCACCAAAATTCTGGTATTAAAGCTGTTTGGTGCTGAAATTTTCAGCCAGTCTAACTGTCAGCACAGAAAGCACTTAGTGGGTTTTTGCCTTCTATTTTTTCCTGGGGCAAGAAGTTTAATTATCTGGTGGAGTAAGTAATTAAAGCAGTTATTCTTGGTTCTCTTCACAGCTACTGACTGATATTACTCTTTCAGAAGTCCCAAACTTCTTTTTCATGAAAAATAATATTGCTTATAGGAACTTCCTTTAAATCTGCTTTTCTCCTTCCTTCTCTCCACTGCTTCAAGCTCATGTCTGTATTGGGTGTTCCACATAGCTAATTTCTTATCGCTTTCCAACTTTTTTCCAATGTGGTTTCTGGCCTCAAATCAAAACACAGTCTATTTTGTTGATTATATTTTAAAACAAAACAAAACAAAACAAAAAACCTGTATAAGCTAGTTATTTGATTCTCAAATGGTGTTGTTTATGAAGAGCTACTGCTGTGCAGAGTGTATAGAAACATATGGTAGATACTAGATGTAAGTGTAAAAACATGTATGCACATATAAAAATATATGTATTCTGCTTTGGTTAATGAAGACTTTGGTCTTCTGAGGAGTTCAGATTACAGATTTCATGTAACTGTGCATAGGTATTATATTTGTTGAGGCCTAAGCTGGTACTTAAAAAGATTTCATTTACAGAGAAGATATCTAGATTTTTTTTCCTGTTGTTGCTTTCCCCACCAAATCAAACACAAAACACCAGTTAAATCAGCGTGTCAAAACATTTTAATTGCGGCATAATCATACCAGCTGTGAAGCAATCTGTGGGAGCTTTTAGTGCAGTGTTACTTACCATCAAGAATCTAATTGTACAGTTGAACACTATTTTAATTTAAACAATATATAGTAAGTGTCAAGTTAAGCAGCAATAAATGTAGTTATATTCAGAATAAAAACAGGTGCTAAATCTTTTCAATTATTCAGCTTTCTGTCTAGCTTTAATATTCTGTGGTTGGATGTGTTCACTTTGGGAATGTGGCAAAGTATATACTGATCACCTTCTGGAGATTAACTCCTTTTTCGTATTAGTTTGTCACAGATAATTTCATCAGTTTAAGTCACTGTTGCTGATAGTAGTTATCTGAATTGATGCACTGTGATTACTGAGTGCTGAGGGGAGTCATGAAACAGAAATTGGTTGGTTTAGATGCGCGCATAAAAGTGCTTGCTTAGATTTGGTCTTTTTAATTCAGAGCAAGATGAATTATGTATAGTAGCTAGCTTTCCTGAAGAAGTGGTGTTTTTTCACCAAGTCAAAAAGTTTAAAGACTAAAAGATAGAGAATTGGTAGATTAAAATGTCTCTCCAGACTATTAAAAAAAGTCTGCTATAAATTGTGTTTTGTATTCCCTTGTATGCACATATCTGTTTCATCAGATCTGTCTGTATTGTGTGTGGCGTTACTACTACATGTTATACATGAAACAAAGTAAAAATAAGAAGCTTATGTAGCAAAATTAAGGACTTCTGTTAACTGGCTTCATTGTAAGTCTAAATATTAGTGGTATTTAACTGTTCAACGTGAAATCATCAAACGCATCTGCATATCTTTGTTAAACTTTATATTTAAAATTAGTCACAAAAAATAAGAATGTGTAGGTTTCACAAGTTCTGTCACTTATATAATGTATTTGCAAGACATTAGATTTCTATATTATGCTCAGAAAAAAAAAAAGGTGTGTGGGAAGTCAACCTACAAAATAAGTTAAATATATAATAGAAGTATTATACATTGTAGCTGTAGAGTGAAAAGAGTGTTACTAGGGGATATTAAATTAACATTGAAATTCCGAGGAAGATATCTGGTGTCCAAGATATAAATTAGCTATACACAGATCTGAAGTAGTCCTTCTTATTGGAGACTTTACTGAAACTTTATTAATGCAGATTACCATAGGTTTTAGAAATCTGCAAATAATTATTTTCAGTGTCTGCTAAAAGATGTTTCTTATTTTAGCTGCTAATGATTTTGATTGAGTAGCTTGACAGTTGAATTGTTTGTGTTGCCTGTCCAAAGAACATTAATCTCATCAAATGAAGATAAATTTTCCCTGGAGATTGTAAATATTTTTCAATACAAAACATAAACAAATGACTGCTGTTCAATTTGATAATTATTATGTGCTTAGATAAAAATGCAAAAATATGTTACTCAGAAATGTTATACAGAAATGTGAGATTACTTTTCATAATATTAAATAGACTAGATTGAGTAGTAGTGTACAATTGTTATTATAGAAAAACACAGAACTGGCAAAAATAGGAGATTATCAATAAATAAAAAAATTCAGCTATCAGTGATCCATGTTTATATTCAATCTGTGAGTACTCATGTATAATTAACACTTAGGACTTAAAATTAGAGAAACTTCATGCATAGATTATGGTTTGTAGATGACTATTTTTCCTTCCCCTGCTCTAACACAAAATGTCTATGTCCCAATATTATGATTAAAATGTAATCTTGATACTGCATATGGCTTTATTGCCATGATGCTAGAGCTTTTTAGTTTTAAGACATTTTAGCCAAAGAAAAGCTCTTTTATTTGATGCAATATGCAGGGAAAACAATTAGTTTAAATGTGATACCTTATTTTTCTGAAAGTCAGAAATTTCATGCCAGTTTATATGCTACTGACTCTCTTACCCTTTTTAAACATCAAAACTGATTCTTTATATGAACAGCTGATGAAGCTGTTGAGAACAAATTATACAAGTTCAATGGTACCATTTCACTGAGAATGTCTGTCTTGGTATTTTTGGCTAAAATTATTTAAAAGTCATCTTGTATTCACCAAATGAGTAAAGATCAACTTGAAAAAAGTATAAAAATTAGACTTTTTTAACTTCAACTGTTCACATTCCATTTTCCGTTGATCAAAGCTTATCAATAGTGTTGTTTTTCAATAACTTTCACTTTGCAGCTTTAAAGATTAATATAAGGAGTGAGCTTGTCCATTAAATATGGACAGAAAAGTGTTTCAAAATACAAGATGTAGTCTCAACTTAGCAAATGTTAATACTTTCATTGGGATCTTTTAGCTAATATTTGCAAACTAATATTTTGTTATCGAGCCTTCCAGCAAGTCATAATCTTTGTAGATTTTGTTGACTGAGCTCTAGCATGATAAAGATGCAAAGCTGAGAGCAGTAGAATGTTCAGTTATCCCAGCCTCTCAGGTTGCTCTTCCTAGTTATGGCCAGTATTAGACTAAAACTATATAGAACTAATACAGGTTAAAACTGGGTTTGATCAAATTTTTTAAGCTTATAAAATATAGTGTTTTGTAAATTATAGTCTTCAGGACTCTGCTGTCACTACATTAAAACTAAAATAATGTTCCAGTCATTTGTGACTACTGAACAGTTGCATTCTTCTTGTTATACTGCTGGAAATAATTAAGAAACAGATGTTTTCTGAATTAAGAGATAGAGTATATTTGTCCTTTATATCATTACTTTTGTAGGGTAAGGACTTCAGTACTATTGATATCAATGTATTTATACAGTCTGGATGCATAATTTTTCAGACGTGGTGCTGAAGATGAGTTGTATTTTATGGCTGCATGTCAAAATATAACATAGATTGCACTATTCTTGAATTTTGTGTAATTGTTGAGAACATCTGTGTATTGAAATGTACAAATTAGCATTTATTCCACTTGAGATCTGCAAATCTGAAGTTTATTTGCAAATGCGAATTCGGCCTTACTTGAACAGAATGATCATGCTCTGAGAATACAGGATACTTTCTGTTTGGAAGCACTATCCAGTTTGAGTAATCCTGACAGGACTGTCTTTTTGACTGTTTTTAAATTTCTTCTGCTTTTTAAGACATGTTAAGCTTATTTCTTTACTGTCTTTTCAGGTTAGAGATGACAACAAAAGACAACACCCATGCTTAGTGGAGTTCTCAAAATTGCCGGAGCAGGAAAGAAATTATAACTTGCAAATGTCACTTGAAACACTGAAGTAAGTTGCTAGAACTTTTGAAGCTTATTGTGAGAGTTTCCTAGGGAGTTGCAATTTCCAGAATTATAATTTGACATATGAATTACAGTTTCACATGTAGGTGAGAGTAATAAAATGAAAATGGGGGAGTGAGTACATTAATGGATTTGGCATTGAAAATGGGTTTGATAGTCTTTTTTAGTACCTATAGAATTTTAGAATTATTGTGGTAATGCTGCTTACGAAATGGCAACTCAGGCAGTTTTCATCTTTATTGAAGGAAAGAAATAGATCCAAGCTTTGAAAAAAACTCTACGCTTATTATTTGGTGTAATTGAATGCAGTTTAATTGCTTTTAATTTTTTTTTTTATTGATAAAGCACATTTTGACAATCACTAGATATTTTTGGGACATAACTAATGATGAGCTTTGCTTTAGGATTCCTTCCTGCTATTTCCCTTTCATCTGTGCATGTTGCCACAAAACAGTAGAAGGCATTCTCTCCTTTTGCGGATGAGTGATTAGATGTGTGAATGTCATGGAAGCTCTCCAGTTGGAATGCTAGAAAATTTCAGTGGGATGTTAATAGTAAACTAGTTATCTGGCTTACATAGATACAATTCTGTATCTCAGCTTTGTCATTCAAGCAGGTACGAGTTCTTACTTCACTGCAAATGCATTGAAAATCTATTAGCATAAGTAATTTCTTCTATAAGTAGCATTGCATGTAGCCAACATTAAAATATTTCTCAAACTGATAAATGCCCAGTGGTATATGTGGTTCTCCAGTCACTACTATTTGCAATCCATTGAAATCTATTCTTTTTTTTTTCTTGTTACAATGTAGTTGCTTCTTCCTGTTCAGAGTCTCAAAGTATCTGCATGTGATAGTACTTTTCTGGGAATACTTGTACTGTATTATTAAAAAAATTGCCATGTAAACTGATAGTGCAATGTAGTGTTTACACTCATCATGACTTTATGTCCTCGTAGTAGAAAGCTAGGTAGAACATTCCTGCTAGAATTTCTCATACTGTCCTTCTCTAGTCAGCTTCCCTGCACTATTTACTAATCCACCATTCCCACAGTAAGTAAATTACTTGATGAAAAACATATTTATGACCCATAGTGTAGAACAGTTTCTGGACATATATTTTGGCATTATTCAGAGATAGGGCATTCAGGGATAAATGGAACTCTATTGGAGTCAAGAAAATAAGTTCGTATTTGTCTTCAGCTAGATATTAGAATTTCAAGACAAGCTTTTGAGGCCCCTGTCAAAACAACAATGGGTTTAAGAATCCAAAATATCTTCTTCTTTCCACTTTATGAAAAAAAAAGATGACGTTATTAGCTTTCCCAGCTTTTGGATCTTTTGCTAGAGTACTCTGTATAATATAACTTAGGCATCATAATAATCAGACTATCAGAATTAAATGCACACTCCTAATGTTTCACTTAATATTAAACAAATTTTAGATTACTGGTTCAGAATACAATGCTTTTCTGAACTTAACCCTGAAAAAACAAAAATAATTTGGCTTTATAAACATATAAATTATGGATTACTTTTATTTTAGAAATTTTATTGCTTACTTTAGAGAGAGCCTTTCGTTAAATGGATAGTACTCAAAACCCAAAGCATTCAGTCTTTCTGTGGATTTCCAGATTTGTATGCTTAATGAGATCAGTCTTCATTTCACTCTCATATTAGTCCTTGTTTCCTGAAGTATACAGTTCTAATTTTGCAGTATCATGTTGTATTTATCCCATAGACATCTATTGTTGAGGGACTAGAATATCAGTGTCTCAGTTCATTTCTGCAAGCTTTCGAAGGTGGGAAAATTAGTGCACTAATTATTCTAGATGATCCATACTGTAATGTCTTGAATTGTAAGCTACTTTGATGACTTCTTTACTAGATGTTTCTGGTCTACTAGCAATCAACTTCAATGGGAGAGAATGAGAAAGAGGGAAAGTAATCCTTCTTTTAAAATTTCTTCTAGTCAGCTATATGCTATATTCTTTACAATTTGCATAGAAAAAACTTGAAGTAGTTGTAAGGCACCAAGAATAACTCTTACTGCAAGTTGGGTTTTTTTTGTTGGTTTGTTGCCAGTTCTGCTGCCAGCTCTGCTAGATGAGAGAGGGGCAGAAAGCAAGGAAGTTCTGGGTCATATTATCTGACACAACATTTCTTTTCAATATATTGGAATCTCTCTGTATTTTTCAGTATGATTGAATACCTTTATGAACTATAAAATTGATATACTATATGAAATGTCAAAACTCGGGAATGAGTTACAGCTGAAAATGTCATGGGATTAAAATATGTTTTCTCATACTGTTTCTGCACATTTGTATATATATTTTTGTAGTTTGATCTTGTACTTTTTTTGATGCTTACTATTTTGTGACTGATTTTCCTGTTTCTGTTTACTCAGTCGTGTGTGATAATTACATGTATCAATATTACACTGAGGATTGCATTCAGCCACTTCTAGTTTTCTTGTTTAGCTTTGAAGTACTTTTAGGGGTCTTTCAGGTTCTAACAGTATGGTATGCTTTTTTTATCCTGCTGTGCTTCTCCGATTTGAATTTGCTGTGTCTAGGTGGATAATAGAAGGTTAAAATTCCTGTTTTACATTACAAGAAAATTAGGGTTACCAAGGATTGGCTCCTCTGTACTGCTTTCCAGTGTTAGATATGTTCTCTTACTTATGCTGGTGATAGCTGCATAGGAATCAAGTATGATTTATGCCAATTGAAATTTAGCTGCATGGAGTATTCTTAGCAGATAGTGTGTTTTGCAGGATGCAGCCACTGCATGTTGATTTCCTTGTATCTCATTTTACCATCTAGTGTTAAATCAGGGTTCACATACCAAAACAGTAGGATTTATTTCATGTAGCTAGCACTAAAAATATGCTATAAGAACCTCCTTGAAAACATATGATTTATCTGCCAACAGAAATACTGCTAGAGCAAGATTTATGTCTTTTTTTTTCCCTCGGTCAGTTCAAGAGCAATAAATATAGTTAAAGCAAGACTAGAAAATATAGTTTTAACTGGAGACAAGAACAAATAAAAAACTGGTTTTCCAGCTTTCTTTCACATTGTGAAAATCTGGAATGGAGTCCAAGGTTTACACTTGTACTTTCTTCTGCATAATCACTTTCAGTCAAAGATGTGGGTGTCACCCTCAGAATTTTAGAAAATTCTGATCTGACTCCAATGTGGTCTCTAACTTTTGTCCAAAATTTCTTGTCATTTCAATGTCAGTATTTTAGTAAAGCGCCTAGGGTAAAGAAACTAAGACTTGATAACCCAATGTTGAATGTAAGTGCAGGAAGAAATAATTGATGTCTTACAGATAAAATCCTGGAGGTGAATGAAGTTTAAGATTTATAGAATCATAGAATCACAGAATCTTCTAGGTTGGAAGGGACCTTCAAGAACATCTTGTCTAACCATCAACCTAACTCTGACAAAAATAAACACCCACAAAACAAA
>JAOXJM010000023.1:41169829-41180282 GCA_026413425.1 Tringa solitaria | reverse complement strand
CATGCAGCCTGTTGCCTGGACAGCTGCATGTTTCTGCAGCAGGTCAGTTTGGGTCTCTTTATTCTGTTTGAGTGCAGCCGCGGACTGAGTGGAGGCCATTCTGGATATTTTATTCCTAGTCTGACCAGCCTGGATAGTGGTACTGTAAAGATGGATACTGCTGGATAGTGTTACTGTAAGGACAGGAAAAGGTCTGAAGTAATCAGAAACCCGATTAATACCGTCGACCCTGTTGTAGGGTTATGTAGAGCATGTTTGTTTTCTGAAATGAGCTGCATCTTGCAGAGTCAGGCCAGAATAGGCTGCCTGGGTCAGTGGCTCTGTGGTAGAAACCCTGTGGTACATGACACGGCGTCTAGCTTAAATTCTTTTCTCTGAATGGGATTAATGTACAACATCCATACTGAGCATTAGGATGGCAGTTTTGACCTAATGCTTATCATACATTCTGCTGATAGTCCTCTCTTCAGTAGGAAGTCCTAACAAAATCCAGATCCAATTAAAATCTCTGAATAACAGCCTCTTTGTAAAGATGACACATTCTAAGGATAACAAGTGAAGTTTCCTGCCTTTTTTGCTTTCATCTGCTTTGAAGTAGACAACATAACGTAAAAAGATTTTGATACAAAGTTGCATGAATGAGTATACAAACAGTATGAATAAGTATATAACGCAGAAATATATATTTCAAAGGCAGGGAATCTTTCAACTGGTGCCTCATGTAGATGAAATAGACTGTATAGTAGTTCCATTTTGAAGTAGTCCACTCATATTTTTAGTAAAATTTTTAGGAACATCTTGTGGCATTTTCTTAACACTATCAAAAAGCTTATACAAAAAGGCTGGTGTTGATCTTTCCATGTTATACTGTTGCCATTCCCATAGGTCTCATGTGTTGTATGGTGCCATTTATATACCCAGCAGCAATTCTGAATATAGAAACGTTGGCATTAATTTATGTCTTGATTTCTGTATCCTAGAACCCTTTTGGCATTAGGTTGCCATGTTGGAATTGCTGATGAACGGGCTGAAGAAAAAGTTAAAAAAATGAAGCTTCCAAAGAAGTAAGTTGATATTCAAATGCATCTTTTTGTTAGGCAGTGCAACTTAAGTGAACTGTATTTTAACAATTTGATTTTTATATTTCTAGTTTTATTGGTACTTGGGTATGCATGATGAATATGAATTCTTTGAGATTTACGCATGCCTTCATCCATACTCCATCCATCCTTCATCCATACATCCATCCATTTTCTTTTAGATGTTTGTGATCTGATGTAGACAAAGTTTAGGTTGTCTGTGATTTGTTGACATGTCAGGTGTTCATTATTACATAGTTCTTATCTATCTGGAGCGTCCTGCAGAAACTTGATAAGGAATTTTTACAGCAAATTTTTCAATGTGTTTTGCTGTGCTGCACATATTTAAAGGCAACCTATTTGAAAGTCCTAGAATGGCCACCTAGTGACTTGAAGTGGAGAGAACTGGTATAGCTGCCTGACTTTTTTCTGAGTGATTGAATGGCAACAGCATTGGTAGGACTGGGCTCAGTCTGGTATGATATTGTGGCCTCCACTACTTCAGCTCTGAAACCACCTCTCATGGCCCAGCCAAGGTGCCCGGGCTTATTGCTTAGTACCATTGTGCCCTCTGGTTCATTGAGAGTGGAGAATTTGGGGGCTTTAACACAGTTAAATTAATGGAACTGTAGTTGGTGATAAGCGTATGACAGCCCTGCAGGACAACGTACATTTGAGCCCATGATTTTTTTGTCTGGATTGGTATAAAATTCACTGAGCTAAAGGAGGGTTATAAAGTGTATAAAACCAGAAGGGTAAAGGTCACAGGTTCAGAATGAGAGAGCTTGTATGTGTTGTTATTCTTGAATTTAAATTTGTAATTTAGTTTCCTTGGTTATGACTGAAAGCAATGGTTAGTGCTAGTACATACATACAATAGATAGAAGAAATGAGTAAAATGGAAAAAATAATTGTGACAACATTCTCAATACCATCAGATGTTTATTGGGGAAAAATAGAGCAAATACTTCATGATCTAGATACAGTTGTGCAGCTATATGGCTAGATCATGTTTTTTGTGGGAGAGAAGAAGGGTTGCTCTTTCACGGTTAGATTAGATTTAACCATAACGTAAAGTTACAAGAGGTAGTGTGTGAAAAGTTGCATCTTTTACGGGAGAAGAGATGTCACTTCCTGTGTTTGGTAGTTATTTCTGTTCCTGTAAGTGATACAAACGTGTTATCCCAACACTTCTTGAATTTTCCCATGATATTTTAAGCTATATCTTCCTGATCCAAAACCTTTACGCTATTATGAAAAACAAAAGCAACAGACACCACTTGAATGTAATTCACCCATCTGCTCTGCTTTCTGAGAAGTTTTTCAGACTTTGTATATTTTTTCTGTCTTCTTAACCCTTTGCTTTTTTTTTCTACCTCCTGTTGTAGCAATAAAGAATGTAAAATACTAAGAACATGTTTATATTTGTGTCAGTCCTACAGAATTTTGGCATCACAGGCACAGTGGTTATAAGTTGGGGTAAATCACATTTTTAAATGATAGTTGGGCCATAGATTTGCCTTTTCTAATACGGCATCACTGCACAAAAGAGCTTTTTTGGACCACTTTGAACAAGGAGCTAAAATGTACTACAAACACAACTTTTTCTGATAGAAATTCTCTTTCTATTATGATTTTTTTCCTGGTTTAATTTTAGTTTAGATTTTTGAATAAAGTATCCTTCGAATAACCTTTTATTGTAAAATACCTCTTTGAAATATTCAAAGTCTTTATTTTAATAAATTCTAAATATTTAGTGTTTATATGGGTTAAAAATGTCTAAATGAAATGGGAAAGGAAAATAAAATTGTCAGACTTAAAAGAAAAAATGTTTTCTTAAATTTTTTTTCACTGTGTTTAGTTTTCTCTTGTGAAATGACTCACGTAGACTGATGAAGATCTTTAATCAAGAAAGCAGAGTATGGACTAAGATCATGTGAAAACATATCTACCAGTCTTTCTGTAATTTTAGGTGGTGGCACAAATAAAAATTCCATAATGGTTGTTATATATTGGTGGCGGCTCAATCTGGTAGTGATAAAGTGCTGTTAAAGCAGTTAAATTTTCAGCTTGAAAATTATTCCACATCACATTATGTACATCTTAAAAAAATGTTAATATAAGGACAGCAGAGATACTGAGCAAGAAGGACCAGTAAGATACTGAGGAGCAGGTGACTGGGCAGGAGCTGGAATTTTAGCTACCTGTTTCAAGTAATAACCTTGGTCTGCAGCTAAAGACAATTCTCCAACATGAATTTATACATACAATATGCTTTGTTATTTTCCTTGATATCCATTGATACTTAGCCTTTATGAGTATTCATTTGTATCCTGAAATAAAGTGTAAACATCCTCTGTGACAAAATCCTGAGCGTTGTGACCTCCTGTTTCTTTGACCCTGCTCTTAAATTAAAATAGCTGTTGCCATTGTGGCTTTTATATTCACAACGTAACAGTTGTGCAGGGGAGTGTGACAGGAAAGAACACGATAATTGCCAGCCTGATGAATGTGTTAATTCTGTATGATTCACTATTTCCATTACTGCTGGTTTTACTCATTGCACTGAAGCGACTTCACAGCTACCTGAGGAGAGGTAACCAGGAGGGCAGTTAGCCAGCGAGTGGGAGATGGCAGCACGACTGCCACCTGCTTGCTTTGGTCTGTCACAGAAATTTGCCGATTGGTAACTGTATGAACGGTTGATTTTGGATTGATGTTCTTGAATTGTTGTTTTCAGACTGAAACTTTTTTTTTGATGTGATAATTTTGAAGGACGGTCCAACCTTATGTTCATAGATGATAATTCCCCTTAAATACTTCCTTGTTTTCAATTATTGTTTTCAACCAATGATTTGTTTAAATGGGTTTTAGAATAGTTATCACAGAAGAGAATTAATTATAATTTCTGAAGTATTTTAATATTTTAGAATATGAATGGGGATAAATACTGTTTATTTTTCCAGATTTCTCTCTGTTAGTCCAAATAAAGAAAATACAAGAAAATGACAACCTTGTTAGAAAAAAATTAGACAATTATTTAAACTGGCCATTCTTTAAACACCCCAGGATGTATAATTTCAGTGGGAGAATGTTGTATATTTTCCACAGACCACTTTTGTTATGACCAAAATAGCATTCTGTTTTGGCAGTGTGCTGGAGGGGAAATACTCTGGGATATTCAGGGCATGTCCCCCAAATCCGGCCTGGTCTCTCCTGGGGCCGCAAGAAGCCCCAGCTCTGGCATCTGGGGCTCCCCCAACCTTGGTTTCTGCAGGGCTATTTTTGACATTTTCACACCTTTTTCCTCACTCCTCTCTGCCTGTGCAGCATTTTGCCCTTTCTTAAAAATGTTTTCCAGGAGGAACCACCACCCTGCAGTGTGTTGGCCAGAGCCAGCTGGAACTGGCTGTGCCCGGCTCAGGGCAGCCCCAGCTGTTCCTCACAGGGGCTGCCCCTCAGACCCCGCTGCCGGCACCCAGTGCGGCCCTGTTGCTCTTCCTCCTTCCCTTCCCCTGCACATTCCCTCATCAGTTGAGGTAAGGGAGGCAATGTCCACCACCGTGATGGTGGTGCAAAGTGTCGTAGGTTTTTGTTGTAAATTTACTAAGTACTGATGTGCTGCGTGCATCACTGTATGCATTACATCCTTCATTGAAAAAGGTTTGGCCAGAAGTGAAGTGTGAGGTGACTATATTTAATTTAATGGGAATAGCTTCATCAGAGTAAACAACACTTCATTCTTAGGAGTGCTAAAAATAGTGAGGAAGCTGTCTTTGTGTTCTTAAGTCATGCTTAAATTTTAAACATTTACGATTTGAAGGATAGTTAAGGTATGAAGTATTGTAAAGACAAACTTTTATTAAACAGACTTCATATATGATCTTGAGTAAGCCATTTGATCTACTCTATCTCTCCCATCTCTATAAGTAATATGAAGAATATATTTTCAGAATATATTTCTCAGGAGTAACTGTAATGATGTTCATATAAGTATTTAGGTAAGCAACATTTAATCTACTACTTTGAGTATGTGAAAGTACTAAAATACTTTTAAAATGTTTTTAGATCAGAACATTTTGTGTAGCTTTCACTACCAGCTACTCCATCCTATCAAGATGCAATTAGCTTGAAGCAAAATCAAATGTCAGTGCATTATTATCCGTATGTTCCAAGAGAGATTATTTATATACATATATTGCATAAATGTCACTTCTTTTCATGTGGTTCTATTAATTTTTTCTTACTGAAAAGTAATTGCAAGTTCTGTGTTTTTTGACAGCTACCAGTTGTTGAGTGGATATAAGCCTGCTCCTATGGATCTGAGTTTTATCAAACTGACCCCCTCTCAAGAAGCTATGGTGGATAAACTAGCAGAGAATGCTCACAATGTGTGGGCAAGGGACCGTATAAGGCAAGGCTGGACATACGGTATCCAGCAGGTAAGTGCTCACTTCAGTCATTTGAAAAGGCATTTTTCTTTTGAGATATTTCACAGTTAAATGGGGATAATGGGGTTACAAAAGCAGGAAGAAGCAGCTAATGAATGCGAGTCTGTCAGTCAAAGAAAGCAAAACTACATAATTAAAGCAATCCTGCTAAATCTTCTAGCAGTATGAGACTTCTTTTACAAGCAGTATTAAAAAATTGCTGGTGTATTCCTCTATGCTATCTAGATCTCAGTGTGAGAAAATTGCATGCAGGAAGCTAATATGCTCTAGTATTTTAGGAAATGTAAACATTGACTTTCAGTAGGGGAATCATTTAAATGTTTGCAGTTCTGGGAATTGAATAATTTTGTTTATCCAGAAAAATCAGAATGTAAACTTCTAGTAATCACTTTGCTAATATGTTGTATTTCTGGCAGAGGCCATGTTTAACTGAGAGTAGTTATGTCAGTCTCCAAGTTCCAGTCCTACTTCAGTGTTTTTGTTTCAGTGAATGGGAATGCTACCTGGTAGGTATCGCAATGTGTTGTAAAGAAGTGGAGTGAAAATTAAACATGGTGGATTGTTAACAGCAAAACTCAGGGTCTTTGTTTTCTTTAAAAAAAGAATCAATTGGCAATATGATGATTCTAATTTATTATTTTTCAAGTCAGCTACTATATCAATGTTCCCTTAGAAATCATAGTTTCTATTCCTTTTGTGATTATTTGTGAATTTTATATAGAAAAAAGTGTCTCTGTTAATAAATGTCTGGTAGCATATCACAGTGAAATTTGAGGAAAATCACCCCTTGGGGGAAAAAAAAAAGTTTTAATGTTTTTTTTTGTGCTGGGCATAAAAGATCATTATTTTTTCAAAAATGAGAAACAGCTGTTTTGTAGGTAGACACTCTTTCCTGCCTACAAACAGTGTTTTTGTTTTTGACAAAAATTCAAGTTATACATTTCAGTTTAGCACATCTCAAATGTTGTTTTTTACAAGACCAAAACTCATTCTACTTGCAAAGCTTTTGTATAAAAAAATAAATAAATTTGGTTTTATATATATGAACTTAGGCACTTGAATTCACCTCATCACATACTGACAAAGTAGTTTTAAGTGACAAACTATATGCTGCATAGCATTTCAGCATTGTCCATTATAGTATCTTACTATAAAGTTCTCATTTTTGTAGTTTGTAAACTGTTTAGGAAATCTATGTTCTGTATTTGGGTCTAGGTAGGCAATAAGCTAATTCTTGTGTTTGCAGACTGGAATGCATGGAATATCCCCTACTAGATAGACACTGAAGATAATTCAGTGTTGGTGCAACTCCCCTGCCCACAGCAGGATTAAATTTTCTCCCAATAATGCATCTTTGAATAAGGGAAGGTGGCCCTTTAAAGTACTGTTACCATTTCTGATAGAATATTAATCATGACAAATGTTGGAAGTGATGATTCTCTCTTGTCAGGTAGGGGTAAATGGATTAATTCATTTTGAATCCACTATTTCAATCCTGTGTTTATGGAGGCAGTGCACTATTCATTTCTAGAATGAGAAACTATATGTCTCCAAATATTTCTGATGTATTAAAGAATGCACTCAATAATTTATACCATGCCTCCCATATATTATTCTCCAGAAGCCAAACATTTTCAATACAGGGCCTTGCCAGTCAGGAGGTTTGAAATGAATGAAAGTTGGGAAATAGTTACAGCTTTGTATGTAGAATCCTTACATATCCCAAGATTAATTTTAGTTTTGCAACAAAATTTATTGGTTAAGGTGTTTCTGGAATGAAATGCATCTCTTTACTTACTGTGTTTCTAACTAGCATTGAAAAATTTACCCCCAAAACTCATACGTAGTAAATAAAGTTCTGTAGGTTCTTGAAGACAATTTAACCTACTCTGTGTATCTGTATATTTAAAAAAAAAAAAAAAAAAAAAACCACAAATACTTTTGTCGTAATTACTGGAGTGAATTTGCAGTTAAATGGTTAGTTGCAGTTAATTTCTGCATTAGTGAGGTATCAAGTCAGAAAGGCAATTAAATGATCGCATCAAAAACTTTTTCACTGTTACTGTGTTGGGAATGTTAAGCAAAAGAGGTAGTGGGAGTGGGTGGCAATAAAAAAAAGTTTCTCCTTTTACATCTACACAATGTGTTTATACACTGTCTTTATGTATGTTTGGATGTGCCTGTTTATACAGGAGGTTCTACTTTTGACGAGGCTTGATGTGATAGTAATCAATCATTAGTTTTATTGGGATTCCCAAAAAGCAGTGAAGTTTCCCTAGACCATAGATTTGATGTAAAGAAAATATAATAGAAAAATTGGTTAGACAAACCTTGTAAGGGATGTAACCTAAAATTAAACACTGCAACTTAATGTCAGAAGAATCCTGAAGTCTGTCTTAGGTTCTTAGTGCTATGCCCAGGGTAGATACCCGGGTATCTAAATCCATTTTGATGGAAAAGGACAAGTTGTTTTATAAACAGGTTATCACTAACGTTTACCTGTTAAATTTTAAAATAAAATGGTAGCTCCTAGTTAAGTTTTCAGAGATGTTTTAAGCAGTCACTGTGAATCAGGCTCTGATTTTGACTGCCAGGTTGTGCTCTGAAGAAGACTTAGAGAAACGCTTCTACTCTAAATCTTGCTGGGCTGAGGTGTATGATCAGTATTGAACTGTTCTTCCCTACCAAGACAAAGACAATTATAGGCATGCAAAGAAGAACCTGCAGATTTAAAAGTAAAAAGCTTAAGTGCCTACAAAGCTGATCACATTCGTATTGGAAAGCCACTTAAATGGGGTTTTGCAGTCTTGGGTGCTTCTGCTTTAAACATCCAAATATTTTGTTTGGTCTAATACATTCAAACTGACAGAACAATTCTAAGTGCTGAATGGAGCACTGCTGTTGAGAATGTGCAGAGGTGCAGTGAACAGGGTCATAGTTATGCTTTCAACAGAGGATGTTTGTTAAAATCATCAAAAGCTCAGGAATATTCATGTCCTTCAGGAAACAAAGCAACAAGAATAGCAGTATACTCCCTTATTCTTGGCAGATAAATTACAGTAGTCTCATATATGGTTAAGCAGGTTAATGATGAAAACTTTCCCACCAATAATATGTCCTGTAGAAGCTGCCATGCTTGGGATGTTGATTTCCTCTTAATTCAATTATTTTTCTCTTTTCAAATAATTAAGTTTATTTTTTTCTGGAGAGAAGACAGCCAACTGAGTTGCAGGAGTGCTTTCAATGTGCAGATAACAGACATTGTTCATTAAAAGTCAAAAAAAGAGAGCAGAATAGCAAGGTTCTCCTTTCTGAGTGCAAAGATGCTTCTCATTTAGCTGATGTACACATCACATGGCAAGCTTCCAGCTGTTGTCCACACTGCTATGGGCTTCTGCTTGATTCCAAAGTTTGTTTCATGGGCTGCATTTTGTCATCCCATCATATTACTGTGACATGTTACAGTCCTGTAATAAAGTGACATGATGTTATGCAGTTATACTATAAACAGATCTTTCAGAGCTATGAAATAGTTTCCTAAGGGAAAGAAACTTGAGAGCTATGAGAGTAGGTGAACTAATCACCGTGTAATACGTTAGAAACAGTAATCATGCTGTGGCTGTAGGATGGATTAGATGATCGCGTAGGTTTGTTCCATCAGGAGTGCCGCTGCATTTTGGTATTATAGAATATGAAAAGTTAAAGGGATACTGTCAAGTAGTTCATGTGTAAACCATTTTTCCCCATTATAATCTGGTAGGGAAAATGTCTTCCAAGTTTTAGATTTTTTTTCTTCTTCTAAATCCATCACTGCTTCTCAGGATTTTTTCTTAACAAGGGATGGCTGCTGTTCATGCATGACTATACATAGTATTTTTGTTCTGCTGCTGCAGAGCCAACAAGCCAGCCAGCAGAGGGAGCACAAGTTAACTAATAAATCCTGTTCCCAGAACTGTGCTGACAGCTGTGATGACACTGATCACAAACAAGTAAGTATTTTTTAGTAGGACAAACTCACAGTAGTTTATTGCTCCATGAAAGGAGCAGAAGGAACAAAACAGGTAGGAAAAAAAACAGACTTCCTCTTGAAAGAACGTATTAAATAACAGGGGTAAGTGGAAAACCAAGCACAAAATCAGTATGAAAATACTTGACAGTGTCCCTTTAAGGGAGAACGTGGTTGTCTGCAGGTTGGTCATCTCTGAACTCAGGAAATGGTAAATGATCAAAGACAGATAATGGAGATAGGTCCGGCAAAGGAACAATATAGTCTTGGTGTAAGACAATTAAACCAATCACATTTGTGCTATGAGGGGGCTTTTTTTTATAATGTGTACAGATTGTGACATTATGGCCTATCATAATTATCTGAGGTTTTAGTGGGGGTGTTTTTAAGTATTTTTTCATTACGATCTGATTGAAAAACAGCACTGAAATATAAAAGAACGCATTTGTGACTAAATCTTCATAATCAAACAGAAAATATTCAGAACTCACACAATTTATTTATGAATTTACAATAATGGTTGACATCCTTAAAACTGTGATGCCACGTATACAGGAGAATCCCAACTTTTATATACGTAAGGAAAAGATAGAAACGGAGATAAAAGAGGCAAGCTTAGAGATCAGAAAGAAAATGAAGATAATTTCAGGTACATTAGTCATCCCCTTCCCCTTTATATTCCTGAATATATGACTTTTAGGTCTCCCCCGTGTTGGTGAGGGTCGCAGCCACAGATTCTGACTTTCAAATTTTTCTTATATGCATTGTCACCCTCAGTCAAAGGATGTCCTAGTTTTTCTTCATGTTGGATTGTGTTTTGTGGCTGAAGAACCTAACAATCAGAAACCTTCAGTAAGTACTAGGACATTAAGGCAATACCAGAGGACTGGGAAAGAACTTATGCTGTGCCTGTTGAT
>JAOXJM010000023.1:41141853-41169785 GCA_026413425.1 Tringa solitaria | reverse complement strand
ATATTGGAAAAAAATATTACAAACCTCACAGCTTTAACAATTGGTTATAAAAATCAGCAAAGTAAAAATGCAAGACAGTTTGGTCTTTTAAAGTCAGGATCTTACTTCTTTTAGATTTTTGTAGAAAGCATATGAAATCACTATTTGATTGGGAGCTGATCTTAGACTGCCTAGTGCTGTAATGTAAGAGAGGCACTGCTCTGGAAATTCAAGCTAAGGAAATATGGATGTATGGGAAAAATCACAAGTTGAAAGCTTGTAACTTATTTTCTCATTAAATATGCATTAAAAAGCATCTCGTCCTTGTAAAAACTTTCACATTTGGCATTATTTATACTGATATATTAGTTCCATTTATAGCCAGGGCATATCCTGCCAGGAATTCCATATGGGTACAGTCCTCAGCAAAGATGGTGGATGCTGTACATGTATTTCTAAGGATACACATTCTTCTAAGGACAGAACTCAGCTGCTAGAATGCCGGGTTAGGAACACAACTTCCGCTTTGGGTGGATAAATTTAGGAATATTTGATAACATGTCAAAGAACATGGCTTCAAGAAGACTGTAGTGTGCTTTCTAGTTCTGGAATCTTGAAATAACTTAATTTGTAAATAACAGTTTAGAATTATATTTTTCCTTTTCTCCCTATAAAAATAATTTTTAATTTTAATGGTTTATGGTTAAACACGAGTTGCCATGATAGATGCAGAATAGCTAGACCTCTGGATAACAAGATATGAAACATATGGTGTAGGTAGATGATACTATTCACAGCGTATATGCTGCGCACTCACACAGTGGCACACTGAGCTAGGTTTGTGACAGCATTGCTGGCAAGACCACCAGTAGCATTTGTTGTGGCAATTGCTCAGAAATCTTTGTGGAAGCGCAGGATCCACAGACACAGCAGCAAGCAGAATCAATTCATAGATGTGGAATGAGTGTTTTCTAATGGTGCAAATGAAGCTAGGAAAATATCAACAGGTCTGTCTCACTGAGTATGTGCTGAAATATGTTTGCTTTGTGCTTGTCATTTAACAGCCTTGGTCATGAGAACAAAATCATTTCAGTACCATACAGAATATGTACCTGTAGAGCTCTAACACTTTAAATCACAAGATTTATGATCCTGTTAAATTACTGTCATGTTTTTCCCAGATTCTTCCTCGTTTGTTCTCATTTTTCAGTCTTTTCCTGTCTTTCTTTTTGATAGCCACTTATTTATGTGCATTTCTGGTGTCTTTTTGTTCCTTTTGGTCTAGTGATCTGTGCTGTTCCTGAACTTCTCAGAACTTTGGGAAGGCCCAGCAGTGCATCTGTTTTCAGTATCACATTTATAGTTATGAAAACTTTATTATTCTTTATCATTTCAGATGTCTTTTAGAGGTTTATATGAGGCTTTGTTTTTTGTTACTGAATTACTTCTGAAGAGTATAATTTCATTACACTCAATGTATCTCTTAATATGTTCTTCTTTTAGAGCTGCTTATAAAATTTGACTATGGTTTTCTATGCTGCTGTAGACAGTATGGGCACTTCTCTTGTTTTGCTCTTACTCTTACATGACATCTGTCTACACAAGCTGCAAGAGCAGTTGCTAGATTGAGTGAGCTAGATCAGTTATCTATATGTCATGTACTCACTGAAGGAATGAATGCAGTTCTGCACCTCTTGGCTCCCAGCGGGTTTCCTCTGTGAATTATTTTGCAGCAGTGCTCATTACATGTAATGGAAGTTTTAAAAAGCTTGTTGGTATTTGTTGGGGGTTGTGTGTACAGGTATTTTTTCTGTAGTTCTTTTCTATTACTTTTAAGAGCTATATTTAATTAGTGCTATTGTTGACCAATTATCACCTATTTCCAATCCATTTATACCCTACAAATAAGTATGTATGTGCTAATGTAAGTAATTATTTGTCTGTAATTTGCTGTATATAGCAAAATCTGTAGTGTACACTGGATAAAGTAATACTGAGTTTTCATGGTCAGTGTTACATCACTCAGGTTTAACATTATTTATTATGAGTTCCTTCCATTTACAGTCAGGGTACATTCTGCCAGGCATTCCAGATTTTCAAGGTTGCAATTCTTTCTTTTACTGAAGCAACTCCAAATTAAATTCTAAATAACTAATGCAATGTTTGTGTTACATTAAATGAAGACAAAGTTGTTTAATAGGCTTTTTTCCCCCCTGTGATATGATAGGTTATAAATTATATAAACTTCATGTGTGTTACCCAGCTCGAACCATTTGAAACAGAATCTTGTCAACAAGCCTAAATTTTGTGGTCTTTTTGTCTTCTGGATGAGATGTGTTTGTCTTTTCCTTTCTAATGACTCTACAAACAAGTAATTGGCAGAAAAGTCTACACAAAACATAGTCTTCTGGTGAAGCATTAGACTGTCAAACGTGGAAAATTCTGGCAAAAAAAAATACCCTTATGCTGAGTTTTCCTTCTTTTCACAGTCTACAATATAAAACAATAAGTTTTCTGTAATAAATAGGAAGAATTAAGTCTAAGTATGAATTGAAGCTGTACTCAATAAAAACTATTACTTCTAGCTAATCGGTTTTCTTGTTGACTTGTTTGACTGTGCAATCACAGTATAGGATCATTCCTTTGATTAGCTAATTTAAACCACAGAGTTGCAGAAGATTGTTAGTACAAAAACTTATGATGACTATAACAATTACAGTTCTTAATTCAGGAATAAGTAAAACATTCACAATTTTGATAGACGTATAATAAGGGGAAAAAAAGAACAGAATTATTAAGAGAAAATATTTAAATAAGTAGTCAGAGTCTTGAATGGGTGAAAAAGATCATAATATTAAATAAAATTAGACCCAAGGAAAACAATCTGTAAAATTGAGTTTGTTTAGTACTTAGGATTTCTTTTTCCTCACTCTGGTTTTGTGCTTAGGCATTTTTAAAAGCACCTATACTATATTTCATTATCATAGATTGTTATCAGCTGCTTGCCAGTATGTTAATGTGTGTTAATAGTTGCTATGGCAATTACCAGTGCATTAGTCTAACTGTATATAGTGCATAAGAAGTTACGTAATTGTTATTCCAAACTTCTCTTTCATATTTTCAAAGACAGTACTTCATAGTATCTTTTAGACAGACAGTGTTTCAGATGAAATTATTTCTTTTTTTATGTCCTTTCCAAGATAAATAATTAAACCCATGGTGTTTCATCTCTGATGTTAATGTGATTATTATTATATCAAATAATACTTCCTTATAATATTTACTTCAACGTTTTTTTGGTCCATTCTGGTCTGGAAGCAGCTCTTTTCCACATCTACCAAATTATATATTGGAAAAAGGGGGATGTCAACTTCAGTGTATGGAACGAATAAGGGAAGCAGTTCAAATGGTCCTTGTGTTGGCCCTGTCCCTGTCTTTCACACTCAATATAACTAGAGCTGATATGGTGCAGAAATATGTGTCCCCAGCAATGCATTATCTCTATCTTTCTGTTATCCCTTTTAGCATATAGGTAATGCTTTTTCTGTAATATTTCTTCTCCTAGAAGGATCACTGGTAGGACCAGATTTCATCAAGCACTGCTTAATAGCTGCACTTTAATGTTTGCTCACCACGATGAGGCAAAAGGCAGGTAGCCTAGTATCTAAGCAGTTAAAGGACAACAAAAGATGCGTGCAAGTATTTATTTTCTGCCTGCAAAGGTAGAATGAAAACCACATAGACAGTGGTTTTCACAATGTAGTAAAGACTACATACCCAGTTTTTAATTATTATTTTTTTAAATAAGGTACTAGGAAGATGTAGAGTTCTTTGTAGGTTTCTCTCACTGCTAACAAGTGCTGACAGTATGTAAGAAGAAAATGTAGACAAGAAGGCAATTCTGTTAGTCACTAAAAATTATCTTAGCCATATAAATAATCCAGTTAAACAATGCTTTCTAATAAGATAATTTCGTACTAGAGGAAAACCTAATCGATTTTGCGTTAATAAACCTAACATACAGCATTTTAACCTGAACAATACATTAATTTCAGCTGGAGGAGAGGTTTCAAAAAATTACCTATTACAAAAATTGTCCACATAAAGCAAATTAATCATATTTTTACAAGACCCTTTATTTTAGAAAAAATGCATGTTTTAAGTATTTAACAAAGTAAAGCACAGGTTTATTAAGTATTTTACTATTTATTGATTATTATTGCACATATCAATTTTTTTTATTAGTAGTGTTTTATCTTGTAGTTTTGTTTATTTCTTGTTCATTCTTTGACTTTTTATATCTCTTTTTTAGTGCCATAATTAAAAAAACCCTATGTATTTGTGGTACAGTAATGACTCTGAGCTTTAGTTATGTGCCAGCTTCTTGTTATGGTAGCTGTTTCATGAACTGTATAAAATATAATCCCTTTGATTTTTCAGTCAAATTCTTTGCATTTATCATTCTTGCTGTTTGTATTGTTGTCCCGTTAAGTAAATTTGATGGGAAATGAAAGCAGGTAAAAGCCACGCAGTTTCATTTGTGTGTGTATAACTTGCTTTTTTAGAAAATTCAGTGTTACTAGTTTCTCGACTTTTGCAACTTCTTTGAATCCTTGCTGTATTTGCAGTTCCATGAATTGGGATGGTATAAATAGTAATTTTTATACTGCTGCTTTAGCACAATTTTGTCTTTAAGACAAAGCACAGTTTCTGAAATTGAATTGATTTATTGATTTTTCTTACTTGTGCAGGATGTGAAAAATCGACGAAATCCTCGCCTCGTACCTTATGCTCTTTTGGATGATCGGACAAAGAAGTCAAACAAAGACAGTCTTCGGGAAGCAGTGCGCACCCTTCTCGGCTATGGTTACAACCTGGAAGCTCCTGATCAAGACCATGGTAATTATTTTTGTTGGTTTGTTGTTCTCTCTCTCTCTCTCTCTCTCTCTCTCTCTCTCTCTCTTCTTGTCCCTGTCTCCACGTGCCTCCCTTCCCTCCTTCCCCACCCATCTCAAAAAAAAATAAGTAGAATATTCTACTCCACTACTAGATTTATTGGTCCAATAAACAATCTGAACGGGTACTGTATCTCCAACGCTAACAGGACATCTCCATCTATTTTTTAGATTTCCCTTTAATCTTACTTTATTGTTTCCTTTTCTTGTCCTGTGGCTTCAAATGAAGAATTACAAAATAAAACATTTTTACATTAGTGGTACATTGCTCTATGGTTCATGCACTTCCTTTCACTCTTCGTTTTGTAGATTTCATAGTTCAAATAAAACAAACAAACAAAAAGCTTAAGTAATTTAAATCAGCATTGTGGATGCTACAATACACAACCATAAAATACAAAAAACCAGGAGAACATGTTTATAATCTTGCTCAATAAGTGGTGGTCTTATGCCGGGGAATAAAATGTATGTTTACATTTTAAATATGTGCATAAATACCTGAAGGTTTCCAATCTAAAATTAAGTTTTTATTTGTAAATGTTTTAATTAGTACTATATTTGTATAACAAGACAGAATAGCAAAATTGCTGAGAAAAAGATCATGTAAATGCATTAGATGTGGATTTTGTATTCCTATGATTTTAACTCTAAACGGTGAAGAATTCTACAATTCATATACAATCTTGTCTTTAAACACTTAAAGCTACAAGACGAAATTTTCAAAGACAAACGTCTACAAATCAAATTTTTGTGAATGTCAAACTGCACGTCTAGAATTAGATTGTCTGTTAGAGTATTTAAGCTTCCTGGACTTTTCCATGTCTTTGAAGTTGAATAGACTATAAGTAAATTCTAACTCATGTCTTAGAAACTTTTTCTTTGAATTTGCATTAGTGGCAGATTGAATGTTTTATTGATAGTCTGGGCAGTATTTTCAGCATTGAGTTTGGGACATCCTAAACAGAAAACCATGGAAAACTATATAAAATTTTAATAAACAAATTTAAGAAATGTTACACAACATTTGCCTCAGTAACTGGAGGATACAGAATGTTAAGAAAGTAAAAGAAATCAGGAGATATAATGAACAAATAAAATAAATTCACTTTTAGATTTTGGCTTTTAAAACAAGTTTTCTGTCATGCTGAGATCAAGTTTTAACATGAAGCATGAGAGGCATATTCTTGGTACTCTACTGTCATTCCAGAGCACTAACTACACATAGAGAAAAGAACTCGTAGCATAGTAGATATAATCCCTCTGCCATCATATTCTAGAAGTTCATTTGGAGAGATGGAAACATGTAATAATCAAAGTGAAATTGAAGCTTACAACCTTATAATCTCAGCAAAGTATGGAAAATTTGAGAAATGTTTCTAAATCTTATCCTATCAATATAATGATTAATAAATGATTAATTTTCCTGCTTTATATTGTGATAGAATTGTTAATTTTGGACCTGTTTAGGCCATAGATCTTCAGTAAAGCATTTCTGCAGATGATCTAACTCATACCCAAAACAAACACAGGGAACCTGCCTTTTTAACTTTCTTTTCCAAAGCACATACTTGCATTGATTCTCAGCTTTTATGTGAGATTGCTATTAAATTACACTTTTGAATAGGAGGCATCACTGGTACCGTGAGTGTGTAACAAGGCTGGATTGCTGAATGGACAAAACAGTCTGTTCCTAGTGGGGTAGACTGCATTGGTGGCAAACCACCATGGTCTCACTGTTAAATTTGCCTGTTCTTAGTCTGAAGAGTTTAAAACTGCAGTGTAATCTTTTAACTTCTTCCCCTCCCACTGTGGGAAGGAGATGCTGCACAGAGAGAGTGAGCATGGCTTCTGCTTGGTTCTGCAAAGGTGGGTTGGTTGGTATAGGAGGCTTTTGCCTCTTGTGCAGGTAAAGAGGCCATCTAGTGATGTAGGGTGAGAGGGAGAGCAAGCTCATTTTCCACAATTTCCTCTAAATCCCCCTGAACAATATTAAGCCCATTTTCTCATTTACAGCTTTCAGAACCATGTACCCCTGCTTTTCCTTGGCAATGAACAGCTGGAGAATTTTGTTTTTTCTTTATGATGCAGAGATCTTTGAGCTAGTTCTGTGCATGGAGTTACTAATGAAAAGTAAAGAATACAATTGCAATCCTTGCATCTGAAAGGTGTCATCGATCCTGTTGCAAAACTTCTAGAGGAAAGGACCTGTAGAAGAGTGTCCCACAAACTGTTTTTTTTCTTAGAGAAAGACTGGAATTGCATTCAGGAAAAGATTTTTATACTTGTTTTAGGGATTTAGATTTCACAGTTTATGAGCCTTTCAAGTTTTTGACCTGCATAAAACATGTCATAGGGGTCTCCTTTCATCAGCCAAAATACATACTGTTATTAAAGGATTTAGAGCCCTCTAGTGGTGTTCTGCATCTCTGTTCATTAATTTTATTTTAAACATTGATTTACAAAGCTCTATGGCATCAGTTTTTATGCTTTATTATTACTAATTACTGGTTTTCCACAGGAAATGTATTTTTGGGATTGTTTAGAATCTAGAAAGCATTAGGTGCAATGGCAATGAATTCTCAGTTCACATGCTTTATCTCCTAATATAGGTGAGGTACTGAGGGTCTTCAGAAGTGTTTTTAAGGCACTAATTATGTAGAACATCAAAGAGAAAATTTTACTGATAATGAATTACATGGCAGAGAGTTCAGAGCTGCTTCCAGGAAACTTAATGAGCCTGATCTAACAGAAGTCAGGCATTCGGTGGCATAAGAAGTGAGTAAATTCTGAGGGATGTGATTTTATAGGCTATTAAAGATAATATTGGAAATGTGGAGCCTGATGTGGCTGAGAAAACGGAAGAGAAAGGGAGAGTTTCATAGCAAACCGGATGGCTACGTGCAGACATATTTGAGCTTATAAAAAACTCAGGAAGAGGAGGAATTAGGGTGATCAGATCGGGATACTGAATTTTCAAAGGCTGCACACGCTTTAATACCTTACAAATTTATGGAAAAAGATCCAGAATGCCTGAAGCGTTCTTTTTCCTAATCCGAGAGAAAGATTCAGAGTGATGATGAGGAAAGCATAAAGAAGGTAAGGTTAGAAGTGTTAGGACGATGTTAGAAGGATTTTAGTAGTGGCCATCTCCAAGGCACCATAGTAGACTCATGATTAGTAGTATTCAAGTAATATTCTTAGGGCATTTTTGAGAACATTTTCCATAGGTAGTAGGTGGATGCCACATAGCTGTAGATGAATCACTAAAGGCATTTCAGTATGTTCAGTGCAATGAGGGAAAGAAGAAAACTGGAGAAGTAGGTAAGTCTAAGATTTGTAGTTTTGTGAATAACAGAAACAAAAGTACATTTTTATGAGAGCAGATTGATGTTGAATGGATGGTGGGAAAACATAGGAAAAGAGTGGAAGTGGGAGTAAAGGAGAAGGATAACTCATAAGAGACATTGGATGGATAGATGGAGAGTTGGGTCAGAGTTTAGAGATCCAAGTCCAAAACTACTGTTTGTTAGTTGTCAAGAAAAAAATGAGAAAATAGATTTACTTATGTCTCAAAACAGTACTTGTACCAAAATACTTTTTCTCCCTTTAAAAATCTTTGCTTATGCATTCCACAAATGTTATAAAGCAGAAATGTGAGGCATAAAATAAGCTTCTATCTACTGCTGTCACAAAGCAGACAGAGTAATATGCTTACGTTTTAACCCTTACCTTGGGATTTCTTTTGTTCTCTTTATCTGAAGCAGCCCAATAATCACACAGCTTACGGTGTTTCAGTATTATTTATGCCATTAATCTTCCATGGAGTTAGACAACTAGTAAATACATTTAGGAGGAATAAGCTGAATGTGTCAAAGTTTAACTTCAGCCTCCTTTGAAAGTCTTCATGTAACCATTTTGGTCTTTGAAAAAAAATATTTATAATTACCTGGTGAAGAGGGAATTTTAACTTAAACACTCTTAAACTAGCTTGTTATGAATGACTTGGAATTAAGAAAATTTTGAAATTAGGCATAGTAGGCTATGATAAGCATATGTGATCATGCTACAGATACTTAACCAAATGAATCAGTGCCTGTGAAAGCTTTTGTTTTCATACAACTATTAATGTTAATTTATTTTATATTCTATTGCACTAGACAAGAATTGTGAACAAACTCTTTTTCTTCATCTCGGCTTGACAATTGACTAACTTTGAAGTGAGAAGTGGCAGCTCTTAAGGCACTCTGTGAAATCTTGGAGTCATCTGACTATCTCTTCAACAGTTTGAGAGAAAATAAAGGAGAATAGTCAACACAATTCAAACTTGGTGTCTTGTTATTTCTGTTCTTTCACTAGCTAAATAATATTTTCTAAATAGTACCCTGGCTGTGACTAGGTTTTCCTTTGTTCTTGAACAGTAACTTGCTTTGCCCTGAACAGGAGTTGCCTTTAACACTACTTTTATGCCCTTCTTAATGGCATCTTTATTCTTTCCAGACTTGCTGTCCTTTATCTTGACAGAAGTTAATATATTTTTTCCTGAAGCATGAATATACTTAGTTTGTGATTTTTGATGTTACTAAAGCTTCATGCAAGACTTGTTTATATGATACTATTGTCTGTTTTCCATTGCTTCTGCAAAAACATCTAAATTGCAACCTTCCTTCTATTATTTATTATAATACCTAAGAAATGTAGTAATACATTTTTTATAACAATGACATAATTAAGAAATCTAAATTTTCAAATATAGATGAGAAGATTAGGTGAATTGATCATCTAGGTAAAGAAGATGTCTGAGTTGAAGAATCTTGTTTCAAAGACAAACATCTGTCTTTTATGGTGATTGGAAGATTAATATAGTCTGGATTTTGTTCGGGTTTGTATATTTGGTGTTTTCGTTTTGTTTAAAGTAACTGAGAGCCCAGCTTATAGAATCATGGAATTGCTGAGGTCTTGAGATCATTTGGTCAAGCAAAGTCAGCTAAAGCAGGTTGTCCAGGACCATGTACAGATGGGTTTTGATTATCTGCAAGGATGGAGTCTCCACAAGTGCTCTGGCAACCTGTTCCAGCGTTTGACCACCCTCACAGTAAAAAGTGTTTTCTTGTGTTTGGATGGAATTTTGTGTTTTTTAACTTGTGCCCATTGCCTCTTGTCCTGTCACTGGGTACCACTGAGAAGAGTCTGGCTCCCTTATCTTCATTCTCCCCCACCAGATATTTATACTCATAAATGAGATTATCCCCTGAGCTTTGTCTTTTCTGGGCTGCGCAGTCTCAGCTGTCTCAGCCCCTCCTCATAAGATGGTTCAGCCCCTTACTTATCTTTATGGCCCTTTGCTAAACTTGTTGCAGTAAATTGGTGTCTTTCTTGCATTGGTGAGCTCAGAACTGGACTCAGAACTCCAGAGGTGGCCTCATTAGCACCAAGTAGAGGGGAAGGGTCTACCTGTTCCTAATGCACTCCAGGATACTTCTGTCATTCTTTATTACAAGGCTACATTATTGACTTATGTTGCACTTGTGTACCAGATCCTCCAGGTCCTTCTCTGCTGAGCTGGTTTCCAGCCTCCAGTGTATTCTGTTGTCTGGGGTTATTCTTCCTCAGGTGCAGGACTGTATTTCCCCTTGTTGAACTTCATGAGATCCCTCTCAGCCAATTATCCAGCCTGTTGAGATCCCTCTGAATGCCAGCACAACTGTCTGGTGCATCTGCTGCTCTTTCCAGTTTTTTTGTTATCTGAAGACTTGCTGTAGGTGTACTCTGTTCCATTATTCTGGTCCTAAATGAGGATGTCTTGGCTCCAATACCCCTGTAGACCCCCAGTACCCCGGGATACTCCACTACAGCACCCATATTGGTCTGCCTGCAGATCTTGACACATAAATTCTGAACTGGCTCCTGGACCATCCTAAAGCAGTTCTCCATGTATTCCATTTGCTCTCTCACAAAGGACAACTCTTCCTCATAACCTTTCCAGCCTATCCTTCCTAAAAAACATGTATCCATCCATTGCAATACTCTAATCATGTGAGTTATTCCACCATGTTTCTGTTATCCTAATGAGGATTGTAGCCCTGTAACTGCACTTAGACTTCCAAGTTTGTGGGTTTTTTGGTTTGGGTTTTTTTTTTTTTTTATTTCCCCATGCTGAATGAATTAGTGTAGGGTCATTTCAGAGAGGTGCCCAAGTGAGCTGATTTCCCAGAACAGGCAAGGGCGCCATCCCCATAATACTGTTCTGCAGGCACTTTCTTCTTTGCATGCCTATACTCAAAGGGATTTCTTTGCCTTTTGGGCTCACTGCCTTCATTTGTCATTAGCTGAATACAGTACTTTTGGCATTAGGTTTTTTTCTTTATTTTTGTTTTCTTTTTTTAAACTTTACAGCAATGAGGCTGGACATGTGCAGTGGGATAATGGAAAAATTCAGGATCTTCCGCACAGAAAAGACTTATGCAGTGAAGGCTGGGAAGTGGTACTTCGAGTTTGAGGCAGTTACTGCAGGAGACATGAGAGTTGGCTGGACCAGGCCAGGTTGTCTGCCAGACCAGGAACTTGGCTCAGATGAAGAAGCTTTTGTTTTTGATGGCTTTAAGGTTTGTATATATTTATCTGTAATAATATGAGTGAATGCGAACTTTTAATTTTTTCTCTTATTCCATGTGTCATTGCCTCAACTTAATTGCCTTCTCTTCTTTCATTTATGTTTTATGAAATTATTTCTCTCTCTCTCTTTGAGGGCTTAGGTGGAATAAGGTGGAACATTGTCACCTGAAAAATTAATTAGCAGGATTTGGAATTTCTATAGGGTTTTTTTCACAGCTTTGCAGTGTTTGTACATTATATATAAAGCACTGAAAAATCTGAGTGACTTACTTAAATTCAAAATAATGGCAGAGCTGTAATTAACTATGGATAATTTCTTTAAGTTTTTACTCTGTTGTCCTCTTTATAAGAAGTCCCATTAGGGAATAACCATGGTTAAGATTATTAGCAGTAAGTGTTTGAGGCAAACTTTGATACTTTTTATAGGAATGTAAAAGTTATAAAGAGCGTACCTAGGTTTTTATGGAAATCCTTATAGTTTAGAGTAAATGATGAACCAGTAACTTTTGCTGAAATTTAACTCTGCACGAGACAATAAAAGATTGAAATCTAGTAGTAAAAATATATAGGAAAACAAACTATTTTATATGTTACAGATTTTCATCAGAATAGATTAAATGATTTATGAAAACTTTTTATTTCAGTATGAAGGCAAGTGCAACTGCTACCCAAACCATAATTGCTATTAAGGCTACTGATGACTCAGGTCAAAATATTTCCTGTATCTGATGTTGGAATTAATTTCCTTTATTACTATTACAATATGTAACAGAAATCAATAGTATTCCTGGCTGTTCCTGGTCAGACCAAGCTCTCAAGCTCTATTTTATTCATAGTGTTGGAATTTAATTTTTTTTCCCAGTCCTGTATTACATGAGAATATGCCTTAAAAAGGGAACTGAAAAGTTATTTTTGTAAAATACCTGATTGGCTTAAGTAAACTATTCAAGTCCTGTGACTTTACTAGAATAGCTTTGTAGTAGTTTGCCTTCTGAATCTTAGGTTTTGACCTTTAGATCTCAGCCCACAAAACTATTTTGTTATCTTTGATTTTGATTTTTGGCTGGATAAAAGCATTTGACCTTCAAGATACCTAGAAAGGCCATTTTTTTTGGTAGGATTTTCCAGATGGATACAGAGGATAAAAATCTGCTTGTGATGGAAATTTTAATAACGACTCTGTTTTTTAACACTGCTTTGTCTTATGTGTGTTACAGTAGTTCTTAGTAGATGTAAATTTATTTGAATTCCAATCCAAGACCCCACCCAAAGCCTTTGCAGTCATTGAGTTGAAGGTCAGTCATATGAATCTTTAATCATGCACTTAGCTACTCTGGAAATTATCAGAAGCTCAGAGTGTCCCATCAACAGACAGTTGTATTCCTTTCAAAATCTAGTATGATAGGAAGTTTATTTTTACATGACATTTTTAGAATTATAATTAAGGAAACAAGAAAGCTTGTTTGGAAGCTCTGAATTTATAGGGTACTAGATTAAATAAAAGCAATTGCTTTAAAAAAAGTTTGTGAAGCAGCTATTTAACATTGTAATTGATAGCAGATTATTTTCATTACAAATCTTTATGGAGCTTCTGCATAAAAATAAGCCATGCTCTTACTTGTTAGTATGAAGTTGAAATAGCAGTTTTCCCTGTCAGCTCATGTAGTTTTACAATACTGATGTGAGAGGTGCTTGCAGGATATTAATTGTCAGATTTTGATTTTCAAAGTCAACTTGGAGTACCCACAGGCATTGTTTTGGAATTATATGCTGTGAAAGTGTTAATTTTAGTACCATCTTAATTGAGAGGGCTAATTATTAGTTGTACCACTGACAAAGAGGAGAACGCATACATTGTCATTATTACTCTTTGAAATTCTTTAAAATCCTTTTCAGGCACAGCGGTGGCATCAAGGTAATGAGCATTTTGGCCGCTCTTGGTTGGCAGGAGATGTTGTTGGATGTATGGTTGACATGAATGAGCACACTATGATGTTCACCTTAAATGGTGAAATCCTGCTTGATGACTCAGGTTCAGAACTTGCATTCAAAGACTTTGAGGTTGGTGATGGTAAGTACTGTAACACATTGTGCTGTTAACTTGCTGTTGCCCAACTTTTGCTCCAACTTCCCTTTAATGTGGTTTGCTGCTTGTTTTTCTTCTTTTTCTTTTTTTTTTCTTTTCCCCTCCCTCAGTCTAGCAAACTACCCCTTGTCCTTTTCTCTATTTGACTAGTATCAAGCCTTTGGAAAGGAGGTTTGCTGGGTGTAAGGATGAGGCAAGGGCTTTTTCTGCAGTGAAGTTTGCAGCCATCTTTTGTGATCAGCCCTTTTGACTATTTTGCTGGGAAGTGTCTGGGGTTTCAAATCTACGACTTCTAACATTTCATCTGCGCTGCAGCAGGTCACCATATGATATAACAGAATCATAGAATGAATCATAGCATGAATTGGATTGGAAGAGACCTTTAAAGATCATCTAGTCCAACCCCCCCTGCCATGGACAGTGACATCAAATTTTGACTAGATCAAGTACTGAAATACTACCACATTTCTGTCAAATTAGTGAGAACTTAAGGTAGAGATTTTAAGCCACATTTAAGGTTTTGTTTTTAGCTCTAGGAAAGAAAATGACACCTGATCCAAGATAAAGCCAGCTGGTACAAAGTTAGCCTCTGGAATTTTTCCACTTAATTCTAAACCAGCAGATTGAGTTTTGTGCCTGTTGTAGTTTTCTTAGTGCAACTGTGAGAGTCTAAAGCAAATTTTAGCTTTTCATGAGGTTTATGAGATTGAAAAGATGCCAAAGATTGTGAGATTGTGTCAGGTGCCACATTGATTCTATACCCCAAAAGTATTTTTGTTTATAAATTTAATTACATACTTGTGTGTGAAAAGGTACATAAAAGGGTAAGAAATTGCATTAATGTAGATAACTGCCTAAAATTTCTGAACTATGGTAATATAAAAAAAAAGTGATTACAAGCTTTAATCTTTCCCTTTCATTTGTTGTAGGTACATATATTCTGGCATATATATTATACATGTGTTAAATAATACATCTGTGTTTGAGAGAGAAAGTAAAATTTTTGAACAGTAAAAGCTGGAAATGATACTTTAGGGTTACTGATCCCTGTTCCTAAGGGAAATATGATCCTTATTAATTAGGCAGTTCCCTGCTTGAATTTTAACCACTTTACTTTCATCTGGATTCCAGATTATTATAATTTCAGGAGTGCATTGGGAGAAGACTTCCCCCCCCCTTCTTCTGTCATACCATAGGAATTAGAAATAATTTGATTTCATTTAAAAAGAGATAATTGCCACAATTTTCTAGACTCATGCCTGTTACTTTACTGCCTTCAGATTTCCTTAGATACTGTGTTAACATGATGAGGAAAAGGGATGCATGAATTGGCTTTCTTTTAGTGGCATGAACATTAAATCATGCTGGTGCCATTAAATCGTAATGGCTTTCCACTTATTTGACAATATAATCCCATTAAGAAGAGAGGGATTCTGAGACAAATGGGAATTCCATGAAATTCTGAGGGTCACTTGTTTGACCACTATTTTGATTTCAATTTTGATGAAATCACAGTGGTGTAGCTTTTTGGTGCTGCTTTCCAGCTGCAGGTTCAGATTTAGAGAGATCTCAGTCTGAAACTGCTAATATAGTTCTCAGTTTGACATGGAACCTGAAGCCATCAAAGCCACGTCAAAGACTTAATGTCAATGTCAAGCCTCTCAGGTTTTTCACAAAATCCTTTTAATTCACATTAAGTTCTGCTAGTGTTGTGTTTGTAGAAAAGAGCATGCCTTTGAAATAAAGCTCTCTTATTCTGCTTTCAAAGGAATGTGCTGATTGATCTCAGATTTAATAACTTGGATCAATATTATGGATATTTCCTATACAGTTCATGGGAGGGGAGGGCATCTATATGTATGTGTGTATACATACAAACACATGTATGAAATACCTGAATTAAATATGACTTTTTATAGGGTTTCCAATTTTTTGTAGGCTGGCTTTAGTTTGGTTCTGTTAATTGTTCTAGCTTAAGAGCATTGAGACCTTTCTGCAGGTCACTTCTGTCGGTGAATCTTATGCATGCCTTGTGCTGCTGCAGAAAGGGACCTTTCACTTTAGAAAAAAAGGTAGAATTCCTGGTCAGACCCCGGTGTCCTGCTTTGAAGAGTGCAGTCTGACTATAAATCAGTCCTGTAGTTTTAATTTACTTAGGAACAGTGAAAGGGGAATATGGTACTCTGCCAGCTTACTAATAAGACTCATATGCTGCATCTTACGTGAGATACCATCTCACTGTAAAATTCTTAAACATAATGGCATATTATTATGTGTTTGTGCAAGAGAAATTTCACACTGTAGATGTGCACAAGTACATTGAGCAAACCAAATTTTGTTTCGTCAACTCATGATCTCTGTGAGCATGAACTGCTTGTATTGACTGTTTGACAAATTGGGTCAGGAGGTTCATCCTATATTCTTGAAAGTAGGGAACGTTATAAAAAGTGTTGCTCTCCTATGCTTCGCCACATATGACAGACAATGCTAGAGGGTTAGTTTTCTTGTGGTGGTCTTAAAGTCTTTCTACTTGATTTGCTGTTTCCTACAATAAAATAAAAATTTGGCTCCATAGCTCGGTTGTTATCCTGGAGATTAAGAGCCCGATCATGGGTAAATCATCTTTTTATGCACCTCCAGCATGCAAGGGCTACACAGGATCTGTGGAGTATCACATCTAATATGGCTGGGTACCCATTTAGAGACGGGTACTAAAAGTTAATTTGTGTTCCATAGTAAGACACATAACTGCTTTATCAGCACACTCCCTGTAAAATGAGATGCCATATCTTTTCCAGATACGGAAAAGCCCCGAAACACCTTACTGACAACTATGCAATTGACAAATCAGTGCAGAAATTCACCAGAGACAGGAATAGTGCTTCCATGATAAGGATTGGCACTGTTTATGAATGGAATATAAACACTATACACACTGTATACAGTATTCAAAAGTAAAAACAAAAAACCTAAAAAAAGTAAAAACAAAAAACCTAACCCAAAACCAAAGTACTCTAAGTTTCATGAAGCTGCAGTATCTTATTGTCAGTTCTCATTATCTAGAGTCACAAAGTGTTATGAATTTTTTTAATGAATTAATTTTAATATTTTTTAAAATCTAGAGCATGCACTTGGTGTATATTTGTACATTTTTTCACTACTCTAGCTTTGTGGGAAAGCACTATATTACTTTTAAAGTAATTTTTGAGGTTCTCTCAAAATACCATCACTAACAGAATTTTAGGAAGAATATCAGTAATAGTAAGGCTTGGAGTAAAATTGGCAACACTCTACTGGCTTAGCAGGGAGATCTGTTTGTCAGGCTCCTTGAAGTACTCTTAGATTTCTGTGAAGTAAATTGAGTGTTGCCTGAAGAGATCCATGTCTATTAGAGACCTTTTAGTTTTCAGAATGATATTTGTGATACAATATTGGTGATGTGCTCTTGATGACTGCTTGCATTTATACTGTTTGTTTTTTGGAATTTGTTTCTTAACATTTTTTTCCAAGTGTTTTTAATTGGGTTATGGAAATCAGCAGTTCTCTGACGTTCATGAAGTATAACCCATGTGTTCTTTCATCTTGTTTTAAGGATTTCTACCTGTATGCAGCCTGGGCCCATCTCAAGTGGGAAGAATGAACTTTGGAAAAGATGTCAGCACTCTAAAATATTTCACTATCTGTGGCTTACAGGAAGGGTATGAACCCTTTGCTGTTAATACGAACAGAGACATCACTATTTGGCTGAGTAAAAGGCTCCCTCAGTTTCTACCAGTGCCACAAAATCATGAACATATTGAGGTTTGTAATCCTATTAAAATGTTTCTAGACTCTTTTATGATTATCTTTGAATTATGTTTTTACTTTTGCACTTCTAGACAAGATTTTTAATGTGATATGTTGAGCCAATTCAGGATGAACCTTGCACAAGTTGCAAATACTGCAATTATTTGGTTGATAGTATTCCTTTGTCTGTGAAATCTGTCATGTGTAAACATAACATTCTCAAAGACAAATTCAACAAGATGTTCTCACTAAGAGCTCCTTGTGCAGTGAGAGCTATGTTTGTAAACAACTTCCAGAAACTGAGCATTCCTACATAACAGATACCGTGTGTTCTGGTGCACACACTTTGTGAAGTGATTTTTCCATAATTATTTGGTTTTAATTTTAGTAAATATTTATTAGCCAGTTGTGTTAACACTTATGTCACAATCAGTTCAGCATCTTGATGGAACTGAATTCACGCGTTTTAGGTCTACCATGAAATTGTTATGAAATTGATGAAATAAGTACTCTTTTTCAGCTGATGTGTATCACCCTGTAGGATTTAAGAAATGATTTGTGTTCTTGCATGTGTTCACATATGATTTATATTAATTGATTTGTGTTGTTTTGAGTGGGGTTGTCTTTATGTTGCAAAGAGTTATGATGAAAAAGGTAATTTGTTTGAGTGCTTTTTTGGAACAACAAAAACCTCCAGTCCTTATAGTTACTATTTCCCATTAAAATGGCAGCACATTTACAATACATTTGCCTATTGATAGCATACTGTTGCATGTTTTGCAAGTCATGGATGCTTATTCTAGAAATATAAGTTGAACATTTACAAAGGGGAAAAAGCATCAGCTTCAAAACAACTAAATCTTTACATGTCATAGGTGATGAGAATTGATGGCACCATAGACAGCTGCCCCTGCCTGAAGGTCACACAGAAGTCCTTTGGTTCACAGAACAGTAAAACAGACGTCATGTTTTTTCGATTAAGCATGCCCATTGAATGCGCTGAGGTGTTCTCCAGATCAGCAGCAGGAGGGTTACCAGGCTCTGGTCTTTTTGGCCCGAAGAATGACTTGGAGGATTATGATGCTGATTCTGATTTTGAGGTTCTAATGAAAACTGCTCATGGTCATCTAGTTCCCGACCGGACAGAAAGAGAAAAAGATGCTACAAAACCAGAGTTAAACAACCATAAAGATTATGTTCAAGAAAAGCCTTCACGTCTTAAACAAAGGTTTGTAGCACGTTTGGCTTACTTTTTTTTTTCTCCTTATTTTCTTTTTTTTCCTTATTTTCTTTTTTTTTTCTTTTTTTTTTTTGTTTTTCCCTGTTTCTTGAAGAAGAAAATGCCAGTCAGGTCTGCAGAGATTTTTGCCTAATTTTGCCTTAAATTTGGATATAACATATTAGGTGGGACATAGAGCATTCATGTGATTAAATTGCATCATCACTTATGATGTAATCAATTAAAATTAAGCAGAAATCTGAAATCATTTTTCAAGCTATTAGAAACCTATCATTGGGTTTACTGTGAAGTCTTTTGTCGTCATCATTTGAAGTGCACTCTAAAACCATGGGGATCCATTCTGACAGAACTAGGAGGTCTTCAAAGTGACATGCAGTGTTTTTTCACGTGGCTTCCAAAAAGCGGAAGGTGTTACATAATCTTTATTTGGAATGTATATTAGTGTATTATCTCAATGAATCAAATAATTATAAAAATATTCCCTAGTTGACAATTTCATTATCCCTAATTTTTCATACGAAGTCAGAAGCAGAACACGTGGCTTGATGATGCTGTGGAGGTGCAAACACTGGGCCATTATCCAGACAATATTACTGCAGCTTTCCAGCCCTTTTCTGCTCCTCTTTACCAAACTTGTTTTGTTAAAGGTTTCAATTACAGAATAAATCAGGGCATGTGGATGGTATTTTTAAATGCATGAAGGTAATTTAAGGTTCCACATTCTTTCAAAGTGACTTAAGTGTTTAACAGCCTGATAATTTTTTACGTTGCATGAGTTTAGTTTCCAAGTAACTTTTGAATACTTTAAGGTCAGAATTGATTTAAATACTTCTAAAAATGAACCCATCTCTTTCTCTTTTTTGAAGAATTTATTTTATTTTAATGTACATGGAAGTAATAAACTAACTAGTGCCATGTATTAATAATGTAATAAATACTATTTATTTAGGGCTAGCATAATAAATATTAGTATTTAATAAATAATAAAATAAATTTATTAATAAATAATAGTATTTAGGGATAATGTATCAATGTAAAATTCCTTTGTGTACATATATTGTTATAATGAGCTTTTCATAGACATTTTGATTTCACTTATTTTATTACAGATTTATGCTCAGGAGGACAAAGCCAGATTATAGCACAAGTCACTCTGCACGGCTTACTGAGGATGTGCTAGCGGATGATAGGGATGATTATGATTATTTGATGCAAACTTCCACGGTACCGTAACAAAGGATTGGTATTTTAGCTGTTTCCTTTTTTTTTTTATTTTTTATTTTTATTTTCTTTTTAGTAACTACATGTTCTTGCTTGTAACAGCTTCAGAATCTAATTTACAGGGAAAATGTCTGTGGTAGCCCTGTGCTACTGAAGTTGAGACCGCTATGTTCCTTTTGTTTTGACTTGATTATCAGTCTAAAACAATTTCTACATGGAAAAACATAAATTAATTGAATCTATTTTTGAAACTACTGTCAATAACACCAAACATAAAAGAGGAAGAATAAACAGTTGTAGAATAATGGAACGAATGGGAAAAAGTGCATTAAGCTAATGTCACATCAATGTTCAGGACCATTTGAAAGTGTCTGTGCTGATTTTACTCAGAATTTATTTCATGGAATTCCCAGTGAAAGTTTTGTGCAGGCTTCGTGCATCTTTCTCTGACAAGCATAAGCACTCAGTCTTCAGTGTTCAATGGAAAAAATAATTCTCTTTTGGATGCATGTTCCTCTTTCTAAAAGATATTATAGACTAGAGACTGAGTCACCTACAGTATAAAAATTGTAGCTGCAGTACAAAAATAGCCTATAATGCTATGATGCAGAAGCCTACAACACAACCGTATAAGCCACATCTTTAATCTTTTACATTTTGTGTTTTAACATACGTATTTTGTTGGCTGTATTTTGATTTCTGTTTATATTCTTTTTTTGCTTTGCTTCTGAATTGCACTTGAACAAGCCTATGCTACTTTTGAAGAGATAATATGTTTTCAGATTTTAGAGCAACACATTAATTCTGAATCCAACTGATACACTGGGAACCAAACACTAACATTTATTGACTTTTTTTTTATTGACAGTACTATTATTCAGTGAGAATATTTCCGGGTCAAGAACCTGCTAATGTCTGGGTGGGCTGGATTACGTCTGACTTTCACCAGTATGACACAAGCTTTGACTTGGACAGAGTGCGTACTGTCACAGTTACACTAGGAGATGAAAAAGGGAAGGTTCATGAAAGGTTGGTTACAATTTTCTTAAAAAGATACATAATTTATACCCATAAAGGCAACTAACAATTTATAAACTCTAAATCCACCCTATTTAATATAATTGGGTTGATGTAAAAACAAACAAACAACAAAGTAATAGGTAAAAGTTTAATTTGTTTTCTCCTCTTGCATGTGAAGAAACAATGGAGTAGTGATCTCATCAAATCAATAGGCACTGAAAAGTAAAATAGCTTTTCTATGTAGTTTCAGACTATGATCCTGTAAATACTGACTTCTGGACTGGTACAAAATAGAGCAAAATACCCTGTAGTATTTTTGGAACTTTCTGGTTTTGAGCAGATCAAAATTAGTACACGAGTTCCTCTCAGCACTTCAGCTGTAATCCATGCCAGAAATTATACATTATGGTTAATTTCAAGTTATTTAAAATATTATTTTGCAAATCAGTTTTGTGTTGTGGAAATTTACAAAAGATTTGCACTTGTTCATATTTTGCCATCTTCTGTTTTTATTCTTTCAATTATGAAGTCTAGGTTTCATTGAATTTTGGCATTAGTTAAGGTGGGATCTGCTATTTTCAGCCACAAGACCCTGTTGGTTGCAGCCATACTAAGTTGTTCTTAGTCCACTATGTAAAGTTTACACACCATTCATAAATAAATCTGTCTTTTGGCATTCAGTATAAAACGCAGCAACTGCTATATGGTGTGCGCAGGAGAGAGTATGAGCCCTGGACAAGGACGTAATAATAATGGTCTGGAGATTGGTTGCTTAATTGATGCTGCCAGTGGCCTGCTGACCTTCACAGCTAACGGCAAGGAACTAGGCACATACTATCAGGTGATTATTTGTTGATGATGTCTTCCAGTGGGAATGGGGAAAACCAGATCATCAGATTGCATCTTATTAGAAACTTTTTTACCAGATTGGAAGAAAAAGTAATTGCGGTTGTTATGACAGTGATTTTTTTTTTTCCTCTCCTATTTGGATTTTCTGGGGTTTTATTCAAAGGCTTGCACTTATTGACTATCAATACAGACATTTGGGGATGAGGGGGGACTAATAAGTAATAGTGTTTTCTTGTCTTCAGTGGTTATATATTTGTGCATATTTGATTTAGGTTGAACCGAGTACAAAGTTATTTCCTGCTGTATTTGCTCAAGCTACAAGCCCCAATGTTTTCCAGTTTGAATTGGGAAGAATAAAGGTAAATAATGCTTCTTTTAGTGCAGGTTTTGGTCTAATATATCATATGAAATAATCTTTTTTTTTTTTTTCGATTTGATGCCTACAATGTGTTCTTGGTATTGGGCACACTTTTATGATTCAAAATGTTTGCACTGTTGTCATTTTTATTTTATTCTTAACTCATTTTAAAATACTTTGTGTATTTAAAAGACAATACATTGGATGAGAAGGTTTTTAACTGATTAGAATTGGCAGAGTATATTGCAAAGTCCTGTTGAATTTTCTGAATCTCGTCCTTCATGATGAAATGAAATCAGCGGGGTCAGTAAGGCAAATCTTTTATTCTACAAACAGGGCATGGATTACTGGTTTATCTGCAGATTATGTTAGGGTTTTAAAATAGTTTTAAAGTACATTCAAACAATACGCTTAAGTAAACCAAACTGAAATTTACTTCCTTGCTTTGAATGCATGGACTTCTAAGAAATCAGAAGAGGTAAAAGAAGAGTGGAGTTCAGAATGCTGGTCCAAGGAAGTGACCACACATTCTATTCAAGTTTCTGTTTCAAATTTAGGTATTTTGAAAAACTTGTTATGGGCAATGCTCTCTTGCTGCTAATCTGCCAACAGTTCCCAGCTGGTTTTACAAACTACTGAAAATGTTAATTTCTTGTGCACTGTACTTCAGTATACTGTATGTTGAATATATTTCTTGAAATTATTTGGTAAAGATAATAAAACCAATTGTTTCTTCTGTTGGAATCTTCCAGAATGTAATGCCATTATCTGCTGGCTTATTCAAAAGCGAACACAAAAACCCGGTCTCTCAATGTCCTCCACGTCTTCATGTCCAATTCCTGACTCATGTGCTTTGGAGTAGAGTGCCAAACCACTTCTTGAAGGTTGATGTCTCTCGAATCAGTGAACGTCAAGGCTGGATGATACAGTGCCTGAATCCTTTGCAGTTCATGGCCCTTCATATTCCTGAAGAAAACAGGTTGATGTTTGTGTATTGAAGTATATAAGAGTTAGGCTGGGATTATGAAGATAGATATATAATAAAATTTCTATAAGAAAAGCCCAAGGTCACATCTGTATTTATAACACATGTAAATAAAGGCACCGTGTTTATTTAGCTAAGATTAAAAATTAATCTTATTTTTCAATGTTTTAAAATCTGCCTTTTGTTGTGTTTCCAACATCTCCTGGGTTCTCTCCAAACTCTTTAACGGCATATGTAGGTTTTGAATGAAAATGAAAGGAACTCTGTTTATGAATTATTAAAGATAATCTGGAAGACAGAAAAAGATCTGTTTCTGTAGAGATTTCTTAAGATTTGTGACCAATTCAATTATTCCATTACTTCAATTTTCCTAAATTTAGTTTAAAGAATTGGAGAAATTTAACTCTGTAATTTCCTGGTTATTCAAATGCCTCAGCATTTTGCCAGAGACAAAACTGAAAATGAAATCACTAAAAAATTAGGGAAGAATTCTAAAAAATAACACCACTCCCAAATCCTCTGCAAATGAACTGGTTAGTCTGTTGCCATTTTTCAACCCCAGATCTATAAACAGTAAAGGATATAAATATCTCAACTTGTTTTAAAACTTTCATTTTCTGTTATCCAAATTATTGTTTCTAGTATGAAGAATTATTCTGTGTTAAGTTAATAATTTTAATCTTTCCACACTGAAAGTAGTTGAAGTTGAACTTTAGGAGCAACTTGAATAAACTCCCATTTGAACTTTGTTCTTAGTTCTTAATTCTTAGGCTTGACAGTGTTTCTCACATGAAAGTTGAAATGTGGAAAATTTCCATCTCTAGAACTGATATTGTGCCAATGGTATTCTTAGGGAGAATTTTTAATTCCTTCAGTGAAGTAAGTTTTTGCACTGATGAGGAATTTACTGTATTATTTTTTTTTTTTCTCTGCAGAACAATTGATATTTTAGAGCTGACAGAACAAGAAGAATTGCTGAAATTTCACTACCATACCCTCCGGTTATATTCAGCTGTCTGTGCTTTAGGCAACAACCGAGTGGCCCATGCTATGTGTAGCCATGTGGATGAATCTCAGCTCCTGTATGCTATTGAGAATAAATACATGCCAGGATTATTACGTGCAGGATATTATGATTTACTTATTGATATCCATCTCAATACCTATGCAACTGCCAGGTTAATGATGAATAATGAATTTATAGTTCCGATGACAGATGAGACCAAGAGTATTACTTTGTTTCCTGATGAAAACAAAAAACATGGCCTCCCTGGTATAGGACTTAGCACTTCATTAAGGCCAAGAATGCAGTTCTCCTCTCCAAGTTTTGTAAGCATCAGTAGTGAATGCTTTCAATTCAGTCCTGAATTCCCTCTGGAAATCTTAAAGGCCAAAACCATAGAGATGCTGACTGAAGCTGTTCAGGAGGGCAGCCTCCATGTCAGAGATCCAGTTGGAGGTTCTACAGAATTTCTGTTTGTCCCTCTCATCAAACTCTTTTATACTCTCCTGATTATGGGAATCTTCCACAATGAGGATCTGAAACACATCTTGCAGTTGATTGAGCCCCGGGTTTTCAAAGAAGCAGTGAGCCAGGAGGATGAAATTGATTTCTCAGAGAAGGAGCTGAATTCAGATGAGCTTAAGTCAGAAGAAGGAGAGGAAGAAACCAGAGGGGAGCAAGTGCCAAAGGAAGGACTTCTTCAGATGAAACTTCCAGAACCTGTTAAATTACAGGTAGCAATACTGCTGTGGTAGTAGTTGTTCCCATTTCTTGCCAGATCATTTTTTCTTTAGTTGGTAATTTCTCTTTCAAGGAATACCGTATTTTGATGTTAGTTAAACAGAGAAGTAATTTTCTTACAGAAAATGGCAAGATTTAGTATCTTCCTGATGTTATAAACTTGTTCCCCGTAGATCAAGCTACTGTTGTTTCATGAAGTAGAATTCCTTTCTCAACAGAGAATTCTTCCTTTTTGTGGATCCAGACAGAAAATAAATTCCCTAGAGGCAAGGAGTAAACCCATTCTTTTATAACTTATATAAAATAATAAGACTTTTATTAGCCTGAGGCACATAAATCTCTTGCAGATGCTGGATTTTCCTCATGTAGGATTACGTCAGATGTAATAAATGACACCATTAAAGATTTTAGTCACTTTATTTGATACTAACTGCTGCTGTAAGGAATCCATCCTTATTTGCATAATATACAGAATATATTTCTTAGCTTGCCAGCTCTTCTTTCTCTTACAATACTGTTTTCTCAGATGTGTCATCTACTCCAGTACCTGTGTGATTGCCAAGTACGACACCGGATAGAAGCCATTGTAGCATTTTCAGATGATTTTGTGGCTAAGCTTCAAGAGAATCAACGCTTCCGGTACAATGAAGTGATGCAGGCCTTGAACATGTCTGCTGCCCTGACAGCTAGAAAAACAAAAGAATTTCGATCCCCACCTCAGGAACAGGTACAGCCTACAATGGGCAATTTATTTTCAGTTGTGCTCTCTGTGGCAGAGTTCTGTTTGATTTTAAAGGTTTTCCTTTTAGAGATCAGTGTCATTTGCCCTTCTTTTGTATTCTTTAAGATTAACATGCTGCTGAACTTTAAAGATGATAAAAATGATTGTCCTTGCCCTGAAGAAATTCGGGATCAACTATTGGATTTCCATGAAGACCTAATGACGCACTGTGGTAAGTCTCATTACTGAATATTTTCACTTTTTAAATTATATTAGCTTTAGGAGCAATCTTTAATAGATAATTTTACATAAGAAACACCAACTAAATAGTCTATAGATTACACTATATCAATTATAAATATTAAAAAGTAAAGATAATCGGCTTGTAGTGAAAAGCAAGGAAATGTTGTTCTTCTCATATCTGGTCAAACTGGAAAGGAATACGGTGTTTTGCTTCGTGAGGGAAAAGGGGTATTTTTCACCCATGCAACTCTGGGAATTTCTTTGGGCTTAATGTATTGGATAACACGGTAGCTCACTTGTTATTCAAGGGTTTCCTCTGCCCTATTCCCTCTTCCTTGCACTCGCTTGCATAGGTTGATATAGGTCAGCTTTGCTGACCTATCAAATTTGCATCAAATTGCCTATGGCCATGTTAACCATAATATAAGATAAATATTAGTATCTGATTCTTCTCAGACCTGAATGAAGATATAGAAGTTTAGTATCTATTGAAATAGACTAATAATCAAAAGGAGCAGTTAAATTTCTGTGGTTTTGTTTTCTTCGCTTTAGTTAATGAAAAAATTAAATTACATTTCATATTAAAATGTGAAATACAATAAAAATTTAAAAACAAAAATACCAATATAAAAATTAAGCCTCAAAAAGTGTATTTCAGATGTAAAGCTGTTATCCACAAATATTGCAAATTCAGTTATAGAGTATTTTGTTCAGAATGCATGCTTATTTACATTTGGCCATGAGGACTGTCTTGGTTTCCTGTTTGGGGGATGCTCATCCCCTCATTTTACTTCACTACCCTATTTAAAAAAAAATAAGTAGAAGAGAAAGCAGAGAGTGTGAGCAGACAAGCAGCTTAACTTCCACTTCATGTCCCATTAGCTAGAAGAAGCTAATGCAGGGATGTTTGATAATATTTTTTTAAACTAATATTCGAGTTGGGGAAGGAGCTTTGGACGGGACACTCTCTGTACTTTACCTCCAAAATTGCATTCTTTATTCAGCTCAGTTTATCTGGAAATAGCATGTTTAATTATTTAATTTACTACCTTAAAATATTCAAATAAACAAAACCACACCATCAATATCTGACTTCATAACACATGAATTTTCTTTCTTGGTAGAGCAAGCACAGTTTGATATCCTTGTGTATCACAAGACAATTTGGTTAAATTGGTCCATCTCAAAGATACTTCTGTAACTAAAATAATAACAGATCCATTAAGGTATCAAATATCATGGAAGGTCTTTGATGCAGCCTCTTACTCAAAGCAGAGTCAATGCTGAAGTTGGACTTGGTTGCTCAGTGATTTTTCACTTGAGTCTTGAAAGCTTCTAAGCACGGAGATTCCATGTCTTTGGACAACGTGTCATAGGACTTGAGTGTCCTAATGGTGACTTTTTTCTTTTTTCTATCAGTTTGAAACCCTGCCTGGTTTAGATTGACAATTGTATCTTGTTCCCCTCAGAAAAGAGCACAGTTGCGTTTTCTTGCTAACTTCCTTGTAGGTTTTGTGGACTGCTATAAGGTCCACCATAAAGCCTCTGTTCTGCATGTTAACAAACCCAGTTCCTTCATTCTCTTCTCATACGACAAGTGGTCCAGCCACCAGTCATCTTGATGGACCATTGTTGGGTGCTGTCCAGCTTTTCAATGTTTTTCTTGTACTGGGTAGCCTAAATCTTGATGTAGGATTCCAGATGTCATCTCATGAGTGCCGAGTACTGGGGAATAATCACTTGCCTTGAGCTAGTGATTATGTTTCTGCTGATACAGGATATTTTAGCTCTCCTTGCTGTTAGAGTGCACTTCTGCTTCCTACCCTTGAGTAAGTTTTCTGCTCCCCCCAGTTTGCATCATCCACAAAGTTGATGAAGGTGCATTATGATACTTCAAATGAAATATTCTTATTTTAAATGAAAAAAGAAAAAAAATGGAAAATTCAAAGTAAACTGTCAGTTGGCAAAAAATGAAGAGGAAATAAAGAACTTATTTATAACATTTGAAAGGAGTAGAAGCTTTATCCTTCTCTTTGATTTTTCCATGTTTCCTTAGTCTTTTATCATCATTCTCCTCTGTTAAAATTACTTGGTCTAGTTTTGTCATTATTTTTCTTTTCTTTATGGGGAAAT
>JAOXJM010000023.1:41123741-41135517 GCA_026413425.1 Tringa solitaria | reverse complement strand
TTGTAGAGAGTGATGAGGTCTCCCCTCAGCCTCCTTTTCCTCATACTAAACAGTCTCAGCTCCTTCAACCGGTCTTCATATGATTATTGCAATGTTCAGTGCACTCATGCTAAGGCTTTGGCAAAGGGGAAAGTCCATTACCAGTTGAGACACAAAATGCTGGTATTTCTAAATCTACCTTTGTACTTCAAATTTGAGTTGTTACCTTTCACTTAAGCTAAAATGAGTGAATGATTGATAGATTCTGGCATTGTTGTGCCTGGGAAAAGCACAATCTCAGAAGAATTTTCATTTTGTGTTCTGCTTTCTTTTTATTCTTTTACAATTTTTTCCTCAACATTTTCTGCTATGAGTTAAAAGCTAAGATTTTGTGAATCTGATTTAGTTTTAACAAAGTTTTTGATTATATGTGAAAGTCTGCTGTAAAAAAGAAAGAGCAGTTTCTGTTAAGCTAATGTTCTTACTGCCTGTTCCTGTCACCCTTCTTTGTAGCCTCTATCATAGTCTTGTTTATTTTGTAGGTTAGTCAGCTGTGCCATTTGTACCTTATATAGCTCAATCTGGGCTCCAGCACCTATTTAGAAATGCTAAGTTTTTTTGCTGCAAATTGAAAGGATTCCTTTCTTCCAGTTAAGGAATGGAAATGTCACTCATTCCTGCTTAAAAACTCAGTTTCCTCACAAATGCTGTTAAGACTTTTTTTTTTTCCTTAAGTGTTACATTTCATAATGTGGTCCACAGTTAAACTGAACACTGAAAGTGGGTATACTTTCCAAAGTAGTGTAATATTGCTGGCCAGCCCCTGAGGTGACATTTTGACTTTCTGTACTGTATTATTTCTGTAAAAAAAAAACACAGCTGCCATAGACAAATCAGAGTTTAGAATGACTTGGCAGATTGATATTATCGAGGTCTTTTTCCACAGCATATGAAGCATTAGTGAGGAAAGGAGATCTGGTATGGATAGATTTTGGAGGCAGGGTCTGTCCTCTATCGTCTCTGCAGATGGATGAGGAACATCTCTCTCATCCATCTCTGCAGATACAAAGTCCGCTTCTAGGCTTTACAAGAAAAAGATCCGCTAATCTTTCTGGGAGTTACTGGGAGTCAAAGATTCTGATAACATCACCTACATTAGGCATACTGCATGCATTCTGTTGCATGACTGATGGTTGCAGATTTGTAGCTTTAAGAGTGATGGAACAGTCCTCATCATGCCTCATCTTTTATAAGGCTGAAATTTTCCTTGCATGATTGCAGGAGCTTTAGGTCAGAAAAGAAAGACTGCTGTAAAACACACAGTGAAATTTGAGCAGTTGTCAACTGTATTTTCTATAGTGGCTTGCTAGTCCTTTTCTCCCATGACCTGAATGCTTTCACATTTATTTATGAATTGTGTGTGTTTTCAAGACTAATTATAGTTTTTTAGAAATTTACTTACTTTTTAAACCATTCAAAACCCACCTGGACATGTTCCTGTGCAACCTGCTCTAGGTGGGCGTGCTCTGACAGTGGGGCTGGACTAGATGATCTCCAGAGGTCACTTCCAATCCCATATTTTTCTGTGATGCTGTGATTTTTTATTGGATGTAACACATCTGCATAAAATATTGACATTATATTCTTCAGATCGGATTTTAAATTATGTAAATCTGTTCTGCTCAAATATGTAGGAGAGAAGAGGTTTTTTGAGCAGTAATTCATGAAGTAAGGTTAATATTTAGGCAGCTTCTGTTTCTGATGATTAGAGTATAGCTGGGTATACCTTGTCTTTCCCTACAGTTGTTTTTTCTTGGCTTGGATGGCACATGTCAAATGTATCAAGGCTAATATATTCTGAAACCAATGCTTTGGCAAAAATATTGATTAGTTGAATTAAAAATTTAATATAGCAGTTTTGATCATACTCTTGTCAGAAAGTATTTTTATATCTGGAATGGAATTTCTGATGAAAATAGAAGAGCATCCTACTGTGATGCAATTAAGTGGTGATTTGGGCAATAACGATAATATGGGAAAAGAAAGGTCAGGTATGTCCACAATATGCATAGAAAAATAGACAACGACGGGAGATTGAGACTCAACCTGAAAAATCCCTGAGGTAATTTTTTACCTCAGGTGGTGAAGAATTGCACAGTAAATCAACTTTGCAAATAACATAATAGGTAAACTATCGGTCCATAACATTTTAATTCAATTTTTTTATTTTGTTTTCCACTAGAGACATCATGAATAATAAAGTATTTTACCAACATCCGAATCTCATGAGAGCTTTAGGCATGCATGAAACTGTCATGGAAGTGATGGTAAATGTGCTTGGTGGAGGAGAATCCAAGGTAAAGCAATTCACTATTAGAAGAGAGATTTTAGAATGTAGCTGTTCACAGCTTTATCCTGTAAGGTGCTGAGCAGTCACTGGAGGTACTGAGACCATAACCTCTTACTAACTTCTATTAGCACAATTGTTGATTAAGTTTTTAGAAGAAACTTTTCTTCCATTGTAAAAGATGATGCAATTAGCATTGTCATTTTTGTTGCTTTAAAGAAAAAACTGCAAATAGCATTCTATATACTTACTGGATTTTAAAGGTGAGATCTTTTTAGACACTAATTAAAAATTGATGCAGTATTACTCTGTGAATCTGAGCATTTGCCTTCTTTCATGTTTCAATCTAGAATTTATAGGTGAATCCAGCTCTTGTTTTTCAAGCTTATACCATGATCTTTGGTACTTAAGGAGTTATTTACTTGCTGAGAAAGCCCTGTTGACTCCAAGGTGGAACCTATACAGTTAACTTCACTGATGAGTAATGAATACAATGCCTAAATATTAGTGGGTTAAAAGACTGTTACATAAATGATCTTTTGCAAGTTTTATGCCTGTCTTAAGAGTTTGAGCTTCAGTTGGTTTTTATTTGCTTCTTAGGAAATCACTTTTCCAAAGATGGTGGCAAACTGCTGTCGTTTTCTGTGTTATTTTTGCCGCATCAGCAGACAGAATCAAAAAGCTATGTTTGATCATCTTAGCTATTTGTTGGAAAACAGCAGTGTCGGCCTTGGTAAGTAATAAATATGTGGCTTTTGAGATTCTAAACCAAAACCAAAATCTTAAAACTCCATGGATTTTTGTGTGTGTGTATGTGTATATATATATATAAAACCAGCCGACCTTTTCTGCATCCCTCTGCATTGAAGTTTGTCCTGTATCCAGTGCAAAAATATCTTCATTAACTGTATTGCTAACTCCAAACAACCCACTGACACTAGTATTGAGATAATTTAATATATGCTTTTTTTATATGTGCCTGAACATTAAGATAGAATCAGTGTTTAGGTGCACATTGTGAGGAACAGAATGAAATAATGATTTTGATGAAGAGAATAATAAATAAGTATTGGCAGCATTTCATCAGGCCTTACTTCTGTTGACTGTTCAGTATACCTATGACAGTGGGAGAAATGTATGTGTGTACAGATGCCCAGAAATTAACCCTGACATTTTCTTAAAATGTTAGCCCTTCTTTTCTAGGCTAAAGTGATATATTTATCCTTTATTTAATTTAGTACTTATAATTCAAAAGATATAATTATTTAGAATCATCACAGTAATTTTTTTAAATGATCCCAAATTGCTTATTAACATATAGGTACAGGACAGAAGCATACACTAAAAATCTTTTTAGAGAGAAAGTGCCCAACTCAAATGCATTTGAAGTGTTAATATGAAAACCTTAGCTTTTTTTAATGTTATAATGACTGCCATTTTTTTAAGAAATAGATAACATATAATCATATTTTAAAGCTGAAAGATTTTTTTTTTAATCTATGAATGCCTCGGTCTTCAGAGCATTCACTGTTTTGTATAATGTTTTGGCCATAATTACATATCTTAATTGCTTGATCTCCTGGTTTTGCAAACACTGGCCTTTTGGCAGCAAATTGATCAAATCCTGAGGTTTCACTTTCTGCATAGTGGTTAAGCTGAGCACCACGGACAGGCTCCTGTCATCTGAGCAGGTCTGCTAATTTGGGGTTGTTGGAAAGGGACAGAAGACATCCAACGGACATCCAGTTGTGCTCTCTTTGGCAGCACATAAACTAAAACGATACAGAGAAGATTAGCATGGCCACTGCGGAAGGGTGACACACAAATTCACAAAGTGTTCTGTATTTTAGGGAAGCGATCACAGCCCCAAGCCTGCCAGAGTTTGAATGTCTGGACGATGCTCTTAAGTCATATGGTTTAGCGTTAGAAAGTCCTGTGAGAAGCAGGGAGTTGGACTTGATAATGCTTATGGACCCCTTCCAACTAGAGATATTCCATAATGCTATTCTATAGTTCTATATTTTCTGTTTCAATATGCTTGATTAAATGCCAGTGGTTTAGGTATAAAATTCCTGCTACATTTTCCTCAAAACAAAGTTGTGTCAGTTCAGAAAATTAGAAAGAATGAGATCTTAAAACAAAATATGTGATGAGAATAGCAAGTGTAAGAGAAGTTATTTCTAGTTGAACATCTACATTGTATTTGATTTCATATCAATGTCAAATTTTATGTGAGTGCACGATTATTTATTATAAACTGAGTGGTATAAATTATATGCTTATAATTGTGTGCTAACTAATCAGAAAATGTTGTATTTCATTTTAAAAAAGTGTTAATATATTTACTATTAATTTGTTGGGTTTTATTAAGTTGGTATTGAAACTAAGTGTTATTTTAACAGCCTCTCCTTCTATGCGAGGATCAACTCCTTTAGATGTTGCAGCAGCTTCTGTGATGGATAATAATGAACTTGCACTAGCTTTAAGGGAGCCTGATCTGGAGAAGGTTGGTAGCTTCTTTATCAAGCATTTTTTTTCCCCTATTGAGAGGGGAAGATTCCTGTTTCCTGGAGTAATCAAAATCAGTGAAATACATTGTGTTCATCGAGACCTCCAATTCTGGAGATGCTATAACCTTCATAGGAAAGCATCTGTCAGGAGTAATATAAGTGTAGATAGTTGTTTCTTGGCATAGGAAGATGGACCATGTGTGTTTAAAAGGACATTTTCAGACATCATTCTTATAAATGGACAGTGAAAAAGATGCTGTCTGAACTGGTTAAAAGCTATGCTTACAATTCTTACAATCCAGAAAGGAGAGGGACAACTGAAAACTACTACTGAGACTCTAAATCTGAATTACAGGAAGTCTTACTGCTGTGTGTTTAAAAAGAAAGGGAGAAAAAAGGCAAGTGAAAAGGAAAGGTTAAAATAAAAGAGTAGACACGTGAGTTATATTAAAAGACATGTTTTCAAATATGGATAGTGCGTAGTTGGGGAATATTACAAAACTGACACATTTGTAATGCTCAGGGTTGCAAGAGAAATGGCATATAGATAGCAAAGCAGTGATTTAGAAAGAGGAAAAATGGAATTGAGTTATGGCGGAAGTAGGAAAAGACTGGGAAAGTGAAGTAAGAAATAGGCTACTCTTCTTATTTGCCCAAAATATGACATGGTTTTGTTGGGCATGTGGACACCATATCTGAGACAACATAAGAGGATGCTTCCCTTTGAAACTACAGTTCTTTTCTATAATTAATGTCTTTTTTATCTTACCTTGGTTTTAGGTGGTTCGCTACTTGGCTGGATGTGGTCTGCAGAGTTGTCCTTTGTTAATTTCTAAAGGCTACCCAGACATTGGATGGAATCCAGTTGAAGGAGAGCGATATTTGGATTTTCTTCGTTTTGCTGTTTTTTGCAATGGTAGAGTAGAAGCCTATGTATTTTTGTAACTTCCTCTACTGCTCAAATAAGTTTGCCGCTTATAATAGTAATACAAGCCAACTTGATAAGTTACTGTAAATTTAAAGGACAATTTGCAGAAAGAGAAGAATTATGCAAGACACACAGTAACTTAGATGCCCATTTCACAAGTCATATAGAGTCCTACAAGCCTATGTCTCATTTTTAAGATCCATTTTTAGTCTTTGAAATGCCCACATCTCCTTTGGAAATAAAGTAGAGAGTCCTAATAAATCTTTTCCTGATAAAACTCATGCTAGACAGAGAAACAAACCTCTTTCTTTTGATGAAGATTTAGATAGTCCAGTTTTAGTGTTTAGCAGTTACATTGGTCGCTTCATTAACTCTCTCACTTGACTATGAGTCTTTATTACAAATCAGTAGCTTCAGTGATGCTTTAAACATCCTTTATTACATAGTCATGACTTTGGCTCTATTTAGTTTTGAATTAAATCACAGATCTGATTTCATACCTTTTTTACAATAATATGTTTACAATAATGTTTGTGTATTTATGTAACTTTGTCATGATATATAAACTGCTTTTTTGGTTAAAAGATGCATATATTCTGCACTTTTGTGTACATTTTTATGATTATATTTCAGAAATCTTTTGGATACAATCTTAAATCTTGATATATGTTCTGTGTTGCAGGAGAGAGTGTGGAGGAGAATGCTAATGTTGTAGTCAGACTGCTTATCCGTCGACCAGAATGTTTTGGTCCAGCTCTAAGAGGAGAAGGAGGCAATGGGTTACTTGCTGCCATGGAGGAAGCAATACAAATATCAGAAGATCCAACAAGAGATGGACCTTCCCCAAGTAATGGATCCAGTAAAACCCTGTAGGTGCAGTGGAATTGTTTACATTGCCCTCATTTTTGTTTATTTGTTTTATAATCTTAGTCATTAAATGACTTGTTTGTTTTAACATGTGAATTATCAGCTGGATTCCTCCTTGGATGCTATGGAAGTTAGAAATTTGTAGAAAGGGATAGAAAGCACTGTCAAATAATGCTTGCTCTGCACTGCTAATTTAAAGAACTCTCTCTAAATATTAAATCCTGTTTAGAATACTGTTTGGTTCTTGTCGGCCAGTTAATAATCAGTCCCCTGATGCAAAATGAGATAGGTCAATGGTAACAGTGCAAATGTCACTACAATCCTTTATGGACAAATTCCATTCTGTGTTAGTCTGCCAAAAATCCAGTAGTTAACAGGAAGTGACCATGTGTAAGCTATTACAGCTATGAGCAGATTTTCTTTATTTATTGCTGATGTAAAAACTTCCTTGTATTTTTTTAATCTTTTAACTGTTTTAACGTTTAACTAATTACAGTGAAACGGAAGAACAAGAAGATGACACTATTCACATGGGAAATGCAATCATGACTTTTTATGCTGCTTTGATTGATCTCTTAGGACGTTGTGCCCCTGAAATGCATGTAAGTTTTATATTTTCATGCATTGGAAAGTAATGGCATAGTTGTTTTACCTCTTGTTCAGTGTTTTGTTGTTTAACTTTTTAACAGTAACACATTATCCGGTATTAAAGCAATGGTATGGCTACATAGTATCTTAATATAAATTATGTGTTCATCAGCTAATTTAGAAGGAATTTCTGTAAAGTATTCAGAAGCTGTTATTTTAAAAGGAATTATTCCATAGCTTTTCTTATTACTGTTCGCTGTGGTTGGTCTTCAGCAATATTTTGTCATTAATATTGTTTGATTGTCCATTTTGACAATCAAACTTCTCAAATTTCCCTATTTATTGTGATGGTGTAGAGTGATTTTTTTATTTTTTTTTAAACTATGGTTTTACTCTCTTTGTATACTTATTTGAACAAACTGCTTAATTGCATATGAAAGAGTAAATATTATAGGGCATTCTTTTAAACATAGGAATAAGCATTGTCCCTGGAAATATGCATCAATACCTCATAATCTTTATTCACACTGACAAACCTTCTCAAAGATAAGATGTCACTATTTCAGTCATTAGATACAAAGAATTAGTCACTCACACCATAAAAACCAAGCCCTTACCACGTAGGAAATAAGAGCTTGATGCTATTAAAAAATATTTGTTGTTTACAATTCAAAATACCTTTCTGTTCTTCAGAAATTTTAGTTAGTTATGCATAGTTTTTCATTTCATCCTGAAATGATCCCTAGTTCATATAGATCAGTATCAGGTTTGTGCAGAGACTGATAAATTGAGAGGAGAGAGATATCCATATAATAAGGTCAGAGTATGAATATCTGTTTTGTTTCAATAAAAAAGAAAAAAGTCTTGTTCTCTCCCTGTCTTGCTGCTTTTTTTAAAACAAAACCAGAACAATTGGGATGCTTTGAAGTGGTAATAATTGACAAGATCAGAAAAACTGATTTTTAAATTTTTTTTTTAGTCTGAAAATCTGCTTTTGCTCCCCAACCCCGCCCCTACATTTTAATGCTTTGTTCACCTATTTTACCTAACATTCCATTCTGAAAATGGTCTTATCTTTATTTAATAACCAAACATCTAGATTTCTAGACTTTGCACATTTGCATCCAAAATACAGCAAATAAGTACAGATTGTGTGAAATTTACATTATTAATTATAAAGGAATTTTGGGAGTAGTCATTCTTGTGTATCATGGTTAAGGAAATTTCTGGAATATGAACACATATAGAAGATAAAAAGAATTGTTAATATTTTATTTGTCTTTTCCTTAGCTAATCCATGCTGGTAAAGGGGAAGCCATTAGAATCAGATCAATTCTACGGTCTTTGATTCCACTGGAAGATTTGGTGGGAGTAATTAGTATTCCTTTCCATATGCCAACCATAGCTAAAGGTAAGATGATTGTTCTACTTTTTTTTTTTCTTCCATCCCATTCTTACATTTTGTAATTTAATGACGTATTAATACTCATACTTCTCTCAGTATTTAAAAATGTTATAGGAATTAAATTATTTAAGATGTGAATTAGAAGAGAAATCATGTCTATTTCAAATGTGTCAAAAATTTTTCTGCATGCTATAGGTAATTATTCTGTGTACACTTAAATCACTGATGTAAATCCCATTAATTTAAATTGAATAAAAAAATTGTTACAGCTGTAAAAAGAAATTTTAGAATGCATACTTTCTATTGTTATAAAATTTTTTTTTAAATTGTGCCTCTTTCCTTGAGAATAGACTCCTTAACTTCTGCTGTTCTAACCCTGTGAATTGTTTCTAGGAGATCTTACTAAGACACCACAGTTGTTCTTCAGCAACTATGGTGAAATTATAGGTGTGACATACATATGCAAATACATTTATTTGTGTTTTCTGCCAATATAGAATTGATTTTAATACTGGGAACTATGTGAGGGAAAGGAATTACATCTGCTTTTCTGAGTATCTAGAGAGAGAATGTTATAATAGCAACATGGATTGTCTAGGGACTTACAGCTCAAGAATGCCCAATAGGTGACAGTAGAAGAGAGAAAGAGATCAACCACTCTATTACACCATTATTTATTTACATTCCAAATAGTGATAGATACATAAGTTGATATCTCAGTGGAACAGAATACAGCTTATAGATACAGAATTGTTTATTTGGTTTTGAAAATGAAACTATCAACATTTGAAAACATTTTAATGAATTCCTTTCAGATATTTCAGAAGTTTTCAGATACAGATGACTTTTTAGCAGAGTCTTAATTCATTGTTACACATTGCAAATATGCTCACCAGTGCTGCATTGCTGTGGTGTTTGATGTAAACTGTTGAATTTTTTACTTTTTGTCTGCTTCTTCTAAGAACTATGTAGTTCTGCAGATGAATTAGTATTTTTAGGTGCTTATATTAGGATGTCAACTAAGAATCCGTTAATACACAAAGCATGAACAAAAAAGCATGTATGGACTTTGAGGTCTATCTGGGTAGAAATTGCCGTATGGATTCTTTTCCAGTTAACTATTATGTTGCCTTTTTGTAACAAAACCATGGGGAAGATGCTTAGATGTTAACAGAGACTCAAAGCCTCTGACAAGTAGTAGCATGATTGCCTAGTTTGCTGGTGAAGGATGATCCTTGTCATTGAAGTCTTATTTCTTCCTTTTAGATGGTACTGTGGTGGAACCTGACATGTCTGCGGGGTTTTGCCCAGATCACAAGGCAGCCATGGTTTTGTTCCTTGACAGGGTCTATGGAATTGAGGACCAGGATTTTCTTCTACACCTTCTTGAAGTTGGCTTTCTGCCAGATCTTCGTGCTGCTGCTTCTTTAGATACGGTAAAGGTTTATGTCTGTTGTTATTTTGATTACATTATCTTACTGAACACTGCAGTATTTTTCATCCCTCAAAAAAAAATTTTTCATTTCTTCATGTTGTCTTATGCATTTCTGAAATGTTGCTGCTGACCTTTGAGAATCTTTGAAGAACAGTGGAGAAGAATTCTCCAAAATGATGCTTGCTTTCTAAAGAACTCCCATTGATACCCATGCCATAAGAGATGCAATGGCTTTCCCCAGGAGACTTTCTGAGCTTGTGCATATAGCTGAGAGCCTCTTTCCAGAGATATAGAGCAAGTGTTCACCTCCATGCATTTCTTAGGGATGCCTACATTGTTATTTAGGAAATAGCTAATTTTTTGTTTTAGTTCCTCAAAATTGTTGCTTTTTTTTTTTTTTGCTGCAAGTCTTATTTCCATGTAATTTTTTCTTTGCTGATGTGATCCAGAAAGATCAGATTTAAAGAGCTTATATGAGGGCTAAAACATGGACTTTGAGTTCCCTATTTGACGTTTTATGACAACACTTTTCTGAAAATAATTATGTTGTTATTTAAGAAAGAGCAGGGGAGGATTTTTCCCTCACTTGGAACTTGGGCTTGATCATAACACAGAAACGTTCTGAGTTTTGTAAATGCAAACTCTTCTGGTATAACCTGATTTTGGAGTGTTAAGCAACTATGACATACTTTAATAGAGTCTTGAAAATTGTTTTGGTTTTGAATGGCTATCTTTATTGTTTATGTGTTTGTTCATTAAAAACAAAACAAAAGCCATCTGTCAGACTTCAGAAGCAGGAAAAGAAGTTAGGCATCCTGCTTCTAGTAGGTATCGAATCCTCATTTGTGTGTTTTGGAAATTTCCCTCTTTATAACTCCTACAAAAGAAAAATAAACAAGTTCTTTTCATTTATAACAACATTGATGAGACAAATCTAATTTCTGTCCTGTTTAATTCATAGGCTGCTTTAAGTGCTACGGATATGGCTTTGGCTCTGAATCGATACCTTTGCACAGCAGTCTTGCCTCTATTGACCAGATGTGCTCCTCTTTTTGCTGGCACAGAGCACCACGCTTCCCTCATTGATTCTTTATTACATACTGTGTACAGACTCTCAAAGGGATGCTCACTTACCAAAGCTCAGCGAGATTCTATTGAAGAGTGTTTGCTGTCTATCTGTGGGTAAGGAAATACTCTTGTCTAATTGATAAAGTAATCCATGATATTTATAATACAGGAATGCATAATATGGCACCAGTAACATAATTAAGGGTTTTTTTCTGGTAGTTGATTGTGATATTTTTAAATACGCTGTATTCAATTTGAAATTTTGTTAATCACTGGTATGCAGTCCTCAGATATTTTTGCTGTTACCAAGTTTCTAAAATTAAAACCTTGGTGATTAACTAAGAGGATATGTTGCAAAAAAGACAAAGCTCTGGAAATGTGGAATTGTGTATACACTGAACTGCCATTTAAGTACTTTCAGCTGTACAGATTGGCAGTATGGTTGATGATCAGTAGATTATACAGTTCTATGGAGATGTTTACTTATGTTGTGTTACATTTGGAATCCTAATTAATGACTAGTATTGTTATACCGTATTATTAATACCCATGGAACAAATTTTGTCTGGGTATCTGCAGTCTCAAAACCAGTTAATTATTATCCATTTTTTTTATAAGCTTACAGGCTCTGTCATTACAAGTTGGCTGG
>JAOXJM010000023.1:41075500-41091491 GCA_026413425.1 Tringa solitaria | reverse complement strand
AACATAGTTGGAAAGCCTAATTTCTCTTATACACAACTTCTCTTTTACATCTTGTTAAGAATACAATTATCTTATTTGTACTACTCTGATGACAAACATCTTGACCTGGTGCTTGTACCAAAGAGTAATGCTACATGTAGAGAGTACTCCATGGTGTGATTATGTATAAAGGTGGGTCAGTGTACCCGAGGTTACTCTTGCTACTCTCTGACATGATTCAAATTATCACAGTATAATAAAGAGCCAGGCTATGTAGCTTTGATACACTTATAGGCTCTCCCAGCCCATTAAGTCTTAATTCTATTTTACTCCCAACGTTTCATTGCACGTTGATGGAACGTATTAGCACTGTGGGAGAGACTAGAAAAAATATATATGGAAAGAATGGCAGTGTTGTCCTTCCTGATGGTACTTACACTATTACAATGTCACTGCAGATTACATTGGAAAAGCATTTTTCAAATAGATGTTAAGATTATTCTCACATTTTTATGGCTGAAACATTTGTTAATTTCAAAACATGCTTTGGTGAAGTATTCATAAGGACTAAAGTGTTATTTATTTTTTTAATTCTTTGTCAGTCTGAAGTGTAAATTAAGTACATGCTATTAACTGGTATCTGTGTCTGAATTTTTAAAAATATAAACTGTGATTAAAAGAATTAAGTATCTGTTTAACGTGATTGCCTTTCTTTCATAATGTATTTTATACACTGGTGTTACATTTGTAAAACAATTTGTTCCCTAATAATTTTTTTCACTTTCAGCCCCTTATTTGATTTGTCATGAAACTTTCTTAAATGTTACAGACAAACTATAAAGATTCACTGACACATATTTTTTTAATAGCTATTAAATTAATAATTTCTCAGATTATGTAATTAGATGTTATCTGCAAAGAGTTGGTATACCAGTAATTTCAGAAAGTTAGAACACTAGTGAAATATGATTACTGTCTTTCCTGGTAACTTGGTATTGAAGTTAATGGAAATTTTGAGTAAAAAAAAAAATTGCCTTTTATAGCTTAATATTATTAATTCAGTTATTTTCAAAAGAAATGTATTCTAAATCTACAGAAAGGTATTGAAAAGAAAAATATCTTAATACCTTTAATTTTCTTCTTCTTTTTAGTGGAAGATGTTCAGGTCTCCTGTTACAGAATATTGGCCAGTTTATATGCTCTGGGAACCAGCAAGAGTATCTATGTAGAGCGGTATGAACAAAAAAAGTGTTTCTCTCTTTTTTATATTTATATTTAGTGTTTATATTTAGGTTAATGATTACACAGTCCAGAAATGAATATAGGAAGAGATTGTTTTTGGAAAGATATCTTGAGAGAAAAAAGATGTATAAGTGGAATGCATTTATTAACATACATTTAAAATGTTGCATTATGTGTTTGTCAAAATATATTTCTTGATTAAAACAAAAATTACCAGTAAAGTTATCTGACTTTACAATAAATATCACTTGATTTGATGTTCAACTTGGGAATTGTGAAAATATATCATTTAGCTCAGCTATTGTTATAATTCTTCCTTATATGTTGTTTAATTGTTACGTATGTTTCTTTCTCATTCCCCTAAATTTAATTTAATTTGTTGCTTATACAACACTACTTTTCTAGCTGGATTACCCAGGAAAGTGAGTCTTTATAATTGCTATTTTTGGGCATTGCGTATCTGCTAACCTTCCTCCTAGTTATATTTGGTCTGTGTAAACTGAATAGTAGCCCTGAAGTGACTAGCACTGTTCTGAGGGGGAAGACTAAACAGAACTCATACAATTCAGATACTGGCAGCAATAATCTAGGAAGTTCATACAGCTGTACAGTCTAGCAAATCAATCTGTGCATAACTCCAGACCAGCACCGTGACATACCCTTCATTACTTCTAGGAAACTTGAAGAAAGTTGAGGACCAATGTCTCTAAGTAACAATATACACATATGTGGAAAAACCAGGTCTCATTAATTTCATAAGGAATATAAAATTAATTTGGTTTGGTATTTGGTAAATAATGATGTGGGGTTTGCAGTTAAGATGAAATTTGTCAGTGTAAGTGATAATTTTTTGTATGGTTGTCTACAACTATCAAGAGATGAGAAGCACATATTGTGCTCTTGTAGGTGTATCTGAGGTTTTGCTTATGAAGACCTAATGAAAAGGGAAAAAAGGAGCAATCAGGATAAATAATAATTGGATTGAAGTTAGATTTAACAAAATCAAGTTTAATGAATTAGATCTAGAATTTAAGAATTTAAGTTCCTAAAATGAGAGAAACTATAGACTGAAGATGAATGTTGTTAAATCACAAGACCTGCTGGAGGCCTTTTTTTTTTTTTCTTGGAAGTTCTTGTGACTCCTGGATTTCTGTGTGGCTCAGCTTCAGTAGGATTTCATACATGTCTAAAATCTGCTCTGATCAATTGAATTGGAAATCAGAAACAATAGTTTTAAAGTCCCCTTGAAATGACCCAAGTGAAATGACAGGGGATCACTTACTTCTTCCTAGAGATGGGCTTTTTATAATTTTGACACACTTAAGGAATTTCTGTTATCAAATAAATGTTTTTGTATCAAATAAATGTATTTGAAGATACTAGAGCAATGATTTTGTGCAAAACTTTCAGAGATATTGATTAGGAGAAGCAGTTTTCCATTCTGTAAAGAACTTGATTTTCATGCTAGACCAATGTTTGATTATTACTATTTGTCAGAAAAAGGAAATTATATCCCTCATAAAATGATGGTCTCTTGATCTGTTCATTAGCTTTTTCTTAATAGTAGAGATTATAAATTCAGTAAACATGAGAGGAAAGTAATAGAACGGAAGGCATCGTTATGATGACTTTGGGTTTTCCCTGCGTGTTCCTCATTTGCTCTCAGTTAAGTAGGCCACCTTTGACATTTTATGTCTTAACATTTCATTCCTATGTTAGCAGAGGGTTGCTGGACTTCAATTTCTATTGCCTGTTCTTGTGTTAATGGTCCTAATAATGTAGTGGCTTATCTCTTTGAGATGAGCTCATTTTAGAATAAAAATAAGACTGGTATACAACTACACTGAGGTGTATTCAGTCATCAAAGATGTGTGTACTTAACGACGTTTGTTAATTCACAGGCAACGATCAGCACTAGGAGAATGCTTGGCTGCTTTCTCAGGTGCCTTTCCAGTGGCTTTTTTGGAAACTCATTTGAACAAACATAATATCTACTCCATTTACAATACCAAGAATGCAAGAGACAGAGCAGGTATTTCCAGAAACTCACATGTTGGTTATGAAAACATAATTTCAGTATATGCTGCCTGCCTTATTTACACGTACTTTTCCATACTGTTCTATAGTGCAAGAATTTTCTTGTAATCTCTTGATTGTATTTCTTTCCTAAATCAATGGGCTAAGTGTGCTTAGAGCCAATTATTTTACATTTCTAAAGATATAGATGTTTTCGAGACACCATTTCTAAAATACCTCTTTGGAGTAAATTCATTGAAGGCACTTTGCACGTTCTTAGTATCTCAGGTATTATATTTTTGATGATAAAATTGTGTAGTCTACTCACTAACATCAGTTCCTTAGTTTTCATATGCAACGTGGTTTCCTAAAACATGTGTACTTGAAATTGCAGAAAAATAGCTTTACCTGTATTCAGTACATAATATACCCTTAGAAAGTAAATACACTGGAGAACAGTATGTTCCATGTTGTTTGTTCTTTGTTTAAAATACAAGAAAGTATGGATACTTTTGATTAACATATGTTTATTTTGCATATACCCTTTTTTCCATTTTGAAACTCTTGATGTTTCTCAGGGTAAAACATAGTTATTGAATAAGGTGATATGCACTACTTGTTTCTATTGTAAATAGAGGTTCCAGTAAAACTGTACAAACTATTCATATATGCTGAGTATGAATTGTATCACAGATATGTATAGAAGACAGTGTATAAGATGGCAGTTTATAATGGCATTCATTTTATAACATCAGCTTTATTTTTGAAAGTGTACACCAGATTTATTCTTCAGAGCTGTAGTATCTTATCTTGCAAATGTCAACAGCCATGCTTACTGACCATATATATTCTAGCTATTTTAATACATCTTGAAAGACAATCAGCTTTATTTTCATTGATTTTTTTAAATCAGAAATTTGAATTAGTTTTTCAAAATTGCATTTAAATTTATGGAGACTCTGGGATGGCTGTGTAAAATATATTTGGTTTAAATAGCAGAAGAGACTTTTTAGAAGAAAACTAGCCTTAAGCTATGTTGGTACAACCATTTGGATTCACAAACTGAAGGCTAAATTTTCATTATATAGATATCTGTATATCTCATTGTATGCGTACATCAGGATGTTAGACATTCAAGAGCTAATAGTTGTGCTTACAGGTATTTATTTGTAGATGAAAGAGACTGCCTCCAAAAATAAAGGTAACTGCAGTGAATTTTCAGAGGAAGGAACTGATAATTCAAATACCTTGAAAAGTAAATATTTGCAGTCACAAATTCACCACCAGAAGTCAATTTCTTAGAATCTTCTCTACTCATTATGTCAGGCAATGATTTTTTTTCTTTCTGGTAACATTCCAGGTCTCATCTAATATGTCGTGGAGAGATGTTTCATTGTATTTGTTGGTTTCTTCAACTGCAAAGCTTATGTTGGAAGAAATTATGAAACTTAAGGTTTATTCTGAATATGGCAAACTGCATCTTATTTCTCTGAAGTCATTGCATAATAATTACATTGTTGAAGTTTCCATATAGGAATTATTTTTATTATAGAAAGTTTTTTTTATTGAAGCTTATATGTAAACAGTTTATTGCTCAATGGCATGAAAGAACCTTGTTGTGTTTGGGTGGATCAGTGGAGCATAAATGTAAATGGAAACAAAAGTTTTACGGAATAGCAATTGAATAGAATTGTTTTCACTTTATGACTTAGTTTATTGATTTGGGGTTTTATTTGTTTTTCAATAGTTCTCAATTTGCCTACCAGCGTAGAAGAGGTTTGCCCAAATATTCCTTCCTTAGTGAAGCTAATGGAAGAAATTGTGGAACTGGCAGAGTCTGGTATTCGTTACACACAAATGCCACATATCATGGAAGTAATACTGCCTATGCTGTGTAGCTACATGTCACACTGGTGGGAGCATGGCCCAGAAAACAACCCTGACAAGGCTGAAATGTGTTGCACAGCCTTGACGTCAGAGCAAATGAACACTCTGTTGGGTAACATATTGAAAATCATCTATAACAACCTTGGTATTGATGAAGGAGCCTGGATGAAGAGATTAGCAGGTAAAATGTAAAAATAAATAAATTAATAAACAAGGAAGAGCGTGTGTATATTCAGAATGTGTGTGTATAAATATATACATACAGTCTAAATTGCTTTGACAGGGTAAATGCAGAGTTAGAGTAGAACATTCATATTTTTGTTTTTAAACAATAACAGATCTTGATGAACCAGAAATTTTAAGTATAAAAAATGAGTAGTGTAAGCAGTATGTTTTAGTCTCTTAATAAGTATTATAACAAGTATATTAGACTATTTCTTTTTTTTCAGATATGCACATATGCATTTTGCAGTATATTGAAGTAAGGGACTATAGTTATTTAGCCCATGTTTATTTTTCAATATATGATATGTTTCCATTTGCAGACATTACACAGTCCTTGCTATTCTATATGAGTGCTGGATATCCTTAAAATATTGTTTTGAAGCTGTATATGTATACCATTTCTATTACAATGAAATGTGGAAATGCATATGTCATTTCATTAATCCTAATATTAACTTCATTGTGATACCTTAAAATTTATTTAAAACCAGTTTATTTCTCAATGCTACAGTCTCTAAGGAAAAGTGACTTCAGTGTTGTGAATTCTGTTTTTCAATTAGGCTTTCTTATGACTTTTCAGTACTTATTGTAGTAGTAATTTCATTCACGATAGCAGTCTGGATTCCTAGTCTTTGGAGGTTAGTAATGTGACACACTCTAAGGATAAGTGGTAACTGCTTAAAATTCTTTGTAATGTAATGGATATGTTACAAATGGTTTTGCACTGCTGGGTCCAGATGAAGTGCTAATTTACATATTCATTTTTATGAGCAGATTTGCAAAAAGCTTGTGCTAACAAGTCTCAAATGGCTGGTTAATGGATGGTTAAATCATTCCCATTTCTGTCTACACACAGCCTTCCAGTATCCTAATGTGCATAAGATATACAGGCAGCCTGTTCCAGTAGGTTTCCAAATAACCAGAATCGTGCTTTCCAGTTCTACTTTGCTCAAGCTAAAAAGAAAGGTTAAAAAGAGGAGCCAGTGGCTGAGAAAACTTCCATGCACTAAGTAGCTATCTGCCCATACATACTATTGAACAACTTCTACGTTACTCAATAAAATTGGCATATACCGATATGGTGACAGAATGACAATAAAGAGGAATTTCAAGTTTTGTGATCTGAGTTGTAGTCCATGAAGTTGTAATTTCTGCCCTCATAGTGACAAAGTGAATTGACCAGGTGAAATCCTGACCACATTTAATTCTTGGCAAAACTTCTGCTGATTTCAATGGGGGCAGGATTTTACTCTGTAGCTTAGAAATAAGATCCAATAAAGAGGGAAAAGGTAGAAGTTTTTATTTATATTTTGTGGCCAGGTATATATTAAAATATTCATTGCCTTAAATAGTGTTTTCCCAGCCCATCATAAGCAAAGCGAAGCCACAGCTCTTAAAGACACACTTCCTGCCACTGATGGATAAACTAAAGAAAAAAGCAGCAGTGGTTGTATCGGATGAAGAACATCTAAGAGCAGAAGGCAGAGGTGACATGTCGGAGGCTGAACTGCTCATCCTAGATGAGTTCACCACTTTGGCACGGGACCTCTATGCCTTCTACCCTTTGTTGATTAGATTTGTGGACTATAACAGGTATGTGGAGAGGAATAGGTCAATGAATCTTGTGAAATCTTCCTGTTTATTGATACCATCTCTTATCCCTTGATATGCCTAGCATTGAATTGAAGTAGCTTTTACTCAGCCTGCCAAACTTGAAGTTGCTCGAGCTGATGCTCTATGACTTTTAGGAGGAGCTGGGGTCTTTTTCAGAAGAAAAATAAATAAGAGGTGCGATCCAAATCTGTTGCATTACACCTAGGATTAACATGAAAGGATTTTAAGGGTTTTGAAATAGGACATCAAAAAGCCACTGCTACCAGAGAGGAACAAAAGCATGCAGGCTTGGTTTTGTTGGCTTGTATCCTTGTAAAATGTTGAAAACTGGTTTCAAAGCATAAATCTAGTGAGGATCATCTGCATTTCCACCCTTTTACCAAATTTTAGGGCAAAATGGCTGAAAGAGCCCAACCCTGAAGCAGAAGAATTGTTCCGCATGGTGGCTGAGGTCTTCATTTACTGGTCAAAGTCTCATGTAAGTAATTCGTTGGTAAATACTTATTTTAATTAGGTTTCTTAGTAGGCAGACCAATTATTTAGTGATTATATTTGGGAAAACACACTTAATGACAGAAGTGAAGAAGTGAAGCTGCAGATGGGAAGGTATTCATGACTTTCAGTTTTCTTACACTTTTGAAGTGCCTGGTTAGTTAGGGAAGTTTATGGGTCTTTTGTAGCATAGTAACATAGATTGTAGATATTTATCATATAAATCCTCATTTGTTTCTTGGTTTTTGGGGGCTTTTTTTTTATATATATATATATACACACATTAAGTTAATTGAGATCTGTGTCCTTACCCGTTTGTTGCTTGGTTTTGATGTGTTTTTTGTTTTGTTTTTTTTCTGAACAGTTACGTTCACCCCCAAAGCCTTTTTATAGCCAGGATGTAAGGATACTAAATTAGTAGCAATTGTCTCATTAAAGTCCATTTTCCTAAATTGTACAGTCTGTCTGCTTGAACCTCTAGGCAGAGTTACAATAAAACACATCCTCACCAGGACTGGTGTAACAAGGGTCTCCTGAAGGAAATGTGCAGCTCTGTTTACGGTCACTTAATTTCTGTTGCAGTGTAGATTTCCATTTCTTTAATAGGAGACTAATAGAATATCAGGTTGGAAGGGGCCTGTCCAGCCTGTCCGCATCTTTTTTGCATAGTGCAGCCCAAAACTGAACACAATATTCCAGTGTGGCATTAAGACCTAATCGGGCACTGTCACTGATAGTGCTTGAATGAAAATAAAACATGATTCATGTGAATACTGGAACAAAAAGAAAAAAAAAACAAACAGAAGAGACTAAATATGTTCAGGCATTGGACCTCTGTATGGACTGTTGTCTATATTAAATTTCTGCCGTAACTTCAGTTCTCTCAAGTTTGGGAAAGAAGATGCATTATTATTTGTGTACTTGTGCTTGAATTTGACTGTAAGCTTTATTATACACGTCACTGTGCACAGAAAATACTATCCACAGTACTGGGTTATCAAATTACTTGTGTATTCATAATTTCAGTCTTTTATTTACAGTTTCTTATGTATCTGAATATAGTGGGATTTATGGGAGGTGGAGGGGAGGAGAATGAATGAATTATTTACTATTATGGGAAAACCCAAACAATATTTGTATATTGAATTAAAGGAGGAGTGAGATTTTTATCATAGCTATTTAATAGCCAGAGAAAAATTTCCTTCTCTCTAACAGAGAAAAAAAAAAAAAACCCAAACCACAACCCACTGAGCTATGCCATGTAAATAATGCTGGAATTCAAGGCCATTACTAATCACCCATTAATTTTTTCTGTCCTTGTCTTGGGGATTTTAAAAATTTCCAGTTAATCTATATTTTTATTAAAGGTTTGTTTAGATAGATTTGTCATGTATTTGTCATGATAATTTGTCATGATTTTAACTGAGATCTTTTATATATTTCTAGAATTTCAAAAGGGAAGAGCAGAACTTTGTGGTACAAAATGAAATCAACAACATGTCTTTCCTTATCAGTGACACCAAATCTAAGATGTCCAAGGTACTGTAAGGATTTTATATTTTTCTCTTTGCAGAGGGGAAGGAGACAGACAACTTCAGAGAAGGACCACCTTTTTGTTGTTTTTGGGGTTTTTTTTAGCCAATATCTGTTGAAAACACTGGGTTGAGAATAAAACTGTAGTCATTTGAGAAACACAGTGAACTCTCAAGATGTTGATGCAAAATATTAGCAATGATATAATGGCAGTTCCATTGGATAGGGTTGCAGCTGTATAGGTAGTAAGGACATTGTCAAACCAGAGACAAGTACAAAATTATCAGTGCAATTCTTTTATTTAATATTGAAATTTTTTTCATCGTTGTTTTTTGCTGCAGGCAGCAGTTTCTGACCAGGAGAGGAAGAAGATGAAGCGAAAAGGTGACCGGTACTCTATGCAGACCTCTCTCATTGTGGCAGCACTGAAGAGGTTACTTCCCATTGGCCTAAATATTTGTGCTCCTGGAGACCAAGAGCTAATTGCACTGGCCAAAAATCGATTCAGCATGGTAGGTGCTGTTTTTGCACTTTTAAAAAGGTAGAAATATTTTACTAATTAAATTCTTTGAACTTTTCCCCCTGTACTCATTACAGCATGACTCAAATATTCAAGACTATAATTCCATTATATAAAGGCATAATGGGTGACTATGGTAGATAGTAATCTAAATATTGTTCTCATTTTCAGGGCATTAAACATTTAACTTTGGACATACTTATTTTCTAAATTATCAGTTATATTTTACGAAGCTTGAATTTGGAAATGCAAATGAGAACTGGATGTTTCCTAACTTATACGCCCAATATCGTAACTAATTTGTTTTGATAACTTTCATGTGAATGCAAGAATTTCTGTAGGGATAAACTGTTTCAAAAGTGATTCTTCTAGGAGTAAACTCACCATGCAATAATGTGATTTAAACTTGGAATATACTCCTTTCTCAAGCTCTGATACTTTATACACCCTAGCAGGTTATATGACCTTCAGACAGCTGAACTGAATGTTTATAAAGGATAAAGATCTTCAAAAGAAACAGAAAGCAAATCAGAGAAGGCTGTGTTGTCTGTTAAATTGTCAGGATAAGAAAAAAATTATGTGTTCATAGTATTGGCTTCATTTGGTCAAACTTTGATTAAAGTATGTATATACTAGTAATTTTAATTCAGACTTGCATTTATTGTGTTACTGTAGACAAACATGAATGATGCCATCCAGAACTTATTCCTGTGAGCTTGCATATGACTAGCTCTGGCCTGATAGAAAAAGATGTATTTCCACTGAGATTTTCCTCAATCTTCCACATTGTCAGTTTTATCCTTCATCTGAACTAAGCCCAAAGTTGACATTTATATGAACAATATCTTTTCTTAATTGCCTTCTATTCCTAATTTATATGATTTGTAATGTGTTGACAGAAAGATACCGAAGATGAAGTACGAGATATCATCCGCAGTAATCTTCATCTCCAGGGCAAGGTAATCTATGTGCAGTTTTAAACATGATTTTTCTTCCTTTTAATTCATTTGTTGGTGCCATATAATGACAACTTGTCTTGGTTTGTTAGGATAACCTGTAGTCCCTTTTTCTCTTCTGTCAAGTAACTTGTTCATGTAAATTGTTAAATGTTAGCTTTTTAATATGTTTATATATGCATTATATACAATAATGTGGCCCTTCAAGTCCCTGCCTATGTACACCATTAAAATAAAACTGAAGATGGCAGCAAGGTCTGTGATTGTTTAAACTCTACCTTCTGTTATTTGGGATAGAATCTGTAAAATGCTCAATGTTACTTTGTATCAGTTTGAAGTGTAAAGGAAAAGGAAGCTGCCACTTTGAAAAATCCCCAGTTTGCTCAGTTTTGTTCCTGTTTTTCAGCCCAGGAAAAATAAAGTATTTCAGAAAAAGCGTACATTTTTGCTATCGAATTCCAGTTAGTGCCAGATGAATAGCCCTAGGGGAAAAAGTCCTGAACTGACCCAGTATAGTTGAATTGTTTTATTAATGCTTCAGATAATGGCAAAGAAGAAGCCATAATATAGAAATGTAATAAAATGATGTACGTTTCTTCTCTGTTAAAGGAAGATGGAAGACCTATGGGTGGTGCTTTATTTAGGATTGCCCTTTTCCTCCTCCCACCACCCCAGGTTTTATTCATCTCAAGGAAAAAACTACCTAGTATTTCCCATGCTCAGTAAATGTTTATCAGAGAATAAACATGTGAGTTGGGAGTCTGGCTTTTCTGAAAGTGTATTTAAGAATCATCCAAAAGTCTAAATTCCACTGCAATTCAGTGCATAGCAATAAATGTTATTTTCTGAAAAAAAAAAGTTTCATTATTTTGCAAAGCTAACAAGTAGTGTTTTTCATAAAATAATAAATAAAATCTATAGGGATTGCAATAGAAAAGTGTACCACTGAAAACAAAAGATTTGGTTAAACCCTAAAAAAAGCTTAAAATGCTTATCTCTATCTAGCAAATATATTTATATATTGAGAAGCAGAAGAAACCACACAGGTAGAGTACTATGAAGAAAAGAGCATTTATGAAGATCATGAGCAACAATACTTAAGCAGCGTGCATGCCATGAATATACAAACCTCAAATGTATTGTGATTTTGAGTGTGAACTTCAGTAATCTTTTCTTAATGATGAAGATACATATTTCTGTTCTGACATTTTCAGTATGTGTATATTACCATTCTGTGAGCCATGCATTGTAAGTCTTGCCTGACATTTCATGCTGCTTTTTAGCACTTGCCCTCCTGTTTTAAATACTTCCATCTACAGTTTCTACTTTGTTTCTTTAGGGTTACATTCTGCACAGTGCTATTAAGAGATTTCTGTCTGTTACTGCTTTGTTGCCTTGGTGTAATGGTATTCCTTAATACTTTGACCTGTGCTTTCTCTTCAGAAACTTCCTTTGCATCAGTTAAAAGTTTGCTATTGTTCAGCAGTATGACTTCCTCTGTTTATAACACATGAGAATAAAAGTACCTTTAGATTTCTGATATTGATGAAATTTCATAGTGCCTTGATAATTAAGAAAGAAGTAATCTTAGCTAATCCAAAGTACACACTGACAGATTTTTCAGTTGTAAACTTTTCAGCAGTGACTTTGTATTTTCCTAATTGTAAAATGTATTCCCAGTGGAAGATGACATTCTGAAAGGAAACCACATAATAGGAAGCTGACAAAGCTCAATAGCTGTTGTAGCTTGATTCATTTTACAGCTATCTACATTTTGCTTTACTAGCTTCGAAGAGCTCTGGTTTTGACCTCTATGTGAAAAGTAGTCACTCAACTATGGACAAAATACAGCATTTCTAGAACGTCAAAACTTCAATTTATTATTGCATTTATTATCTTTAATATGATTTGTTATCTGTTGCTAAGTAGTTTGTTCTCAGTGGCTTGAAATATATATTTTCATGAATCATTTAGGACTGACATATTCTAGAGTTCGCATTAAACCTAAGTGTATAACTTAAATATTTAAAAGTAAAATGTAAAAAGTTAAACTCAGTAGTTATTTACAAAGTAAAATATGATTTATTCTGTAATTCTCTGTCATGAGTCTTCAGTCACTATCATGACTAAATGAAGTACACATTTCGATGTTTCTTGTTAAGAAAAATGATGACATTGTGCTATATGTGTACACTACCCTTCTTGTCTGATTGAGTCAGACATAAAGGGAATGTAGGCCAAATGTCTTATAAATTTAAATTCTTTTTTAATTTTATGAGTTAATATGAAACTTAGTATAAATGTTGTTTGTGTAAGGTGACTTTCCAAGAGGAGGAAAGGCTGGTTTTCTTCCAAACATAGCAATATTCTTCCTTTGAATAAATGGTGTTTTCTGTTAACCGCTTTTGCTTCTCACAGACACCATGTTCTGTCATTTATGTTAGAGCTAAAAACGTAATTTATCTTGATTTCTTTTTGGAAAACTGCACTGTTTGAGAATCACCCTTCTGAATCTTTAGCTATTAATATTGTGGCGTCTGTTTCATGCATTTGTCTACATTTGTCTTCACCCTGTTTCTGTCTTTCCTTTCCTTGCATGCCTGCATGCTGTTACTCAGTACCGAGCCTTTTATTTCAAGAAATTGATGACGAAACTTGCATTCATTTTGACATGGATGAAGCTCAAGTCACCAAAATCTTCCAGCCATGCTAATTCACACTTTGAAATGTCAACTACTCATACCCTTAGAAAACTACCTATACACAAAAGCTGTACCTTGATAAAATGTGAGGAGTCCTCAGATCAAAAGACATCTCCACCTGTGATTAAAAAGTCTTTTGTGGACTATCCATTCATGATGATCCAGTCAAATGCTCAGACAAAGACTGTGGATGTGACAGTTGTTAAGAAATGGAAAAGCCGAAATACGGAAGAAATGCCTGTCAGTTCTGGCTTTCTAGGTTGTAATAAGCTATTATTGAGCGACTGTGTAAGTTTATAATCATTCCTGGAACTTCAGTAAACTGTGTATCATAAGATGTTTTGTGGAGGTGAATTAGAATTATTGTCCCACCTTAGGCAGAAATTGAAATTTGGATCCACAATGATGTTTTAGAAAAGTAAGTGTTGAGTTTTAGCCCTATTTGAATCTGTAGGATTTAGGCACTTAAATGCTCTAGGAGTCTAGGACAGTGTGACTTAAACCTAAATTGCACAATCAGGAATGATCACTGGCCAGAGCTCTTGGTAAAATGGGTTGCACATTGCATTTTTCTTCAGAGCCATTGGCACCAAAAAAGATTGCAAAGTCTGTAGAATCAGTGTTGATTAACAGAGGCACTAGAGACACAAAATGAACAAAAAAGGAGATTCCTAATGGTAGGACAGAGAATCACAGACCACTGCAATGGAATATTTTAATTATAAAGAGAAAAATAAGAAAGATTTGGCTTCATGCAGTATTTTATAATTTGTAGACTAATAAGCAAATGCATCTTGAATTAATTTTTCATAAATTAGCTTTTCATTTTTTAGCTAGTAATCAGTAAAATTAGGATCTTCTAACAATGGAAAAAAGATAAAATGAAAAAAAGTAGACATAAATAAGACTAATATGACTAATTTCAATGAATGAAAACTAAGTAATCCCAACTAGTAGAGCAATAATTTCATTGTTGTTTGATTTAATAAGTGGAAAGCCAGTGTACAAATTTATGTCTGTCTACCTCATATTCCTTACTTCAATAATATGTTCATTGCTGGTGCCAGTGCCATTTGTTGGCCCATGATCATTTGCTCTTTGTATGATTATTAGACTTTTAATCTTCGGGAAGTTCTCAAGAAATGTTACACAAATCAGTTTTTAGTTTTGTTCTCCTAGTCAATGTAGTGGACACTGCATGGGTTAGCCATGTAAAGATGTGGGTTAGCCATATAAAGTGCTTCTTTGAAACAGTTTCTGTACTAATTAAACTGTTGGACTCTGAGGTTGGAAAATTTTGCTTTGGTGACATGGGTAATCTTCTCCTGCAGCTTGAGGATCCCGCCATTAGGTGGCAGATGGCACTTTACAAAGATTTGCCAAACAGGACTGAAGATTCCTCAGATCCAGAGAAGACTGTGGAAAGGGTCCTTGATATAGCTAATGTACTATTTCATCTGGAACAGGTTAGACACATTTTTCCAATTCTATTGCTTCTTATTCTAAACAAAAGTATTCAGCCTTTCCTTTGTACTTTCACCTGCTGTGTTCAATGTTTGGTTTTTTTTCTTTTGTTTAATGGCTACTGTTAATGTGTTTTGCCTTATGTTTTGTAATCTAATACCACAGTCATATTGATCACACAGCGTTCTTTCCAGCAGCTCCAACAACCATTTATTTAGAAAAGGACTAAGAAAGCGATACCTATGTTTTAGCTTCTGGTGGAGCTCAGCTAGCAGGAAGTAATCACTAAATTGTCCATGGACCATGAAATATGAGTAAAACACCAAGTTAATTATTAAAAAAATGCCATTTTTCCAGGGTATTTTTCCTCAGCTGAGATTCTTGAATTACTGAAGTATCTACTGAAGTAGCAAGAAACTTAAAGCTGCCTACATAGATATATGGTTTGAAGCTGCATATTATAGCTGTATGGAGTAGAACAGTCAGATGATTTGATACGCAACTCTTCTAGTGATGACTTTAGAAAGCTATTTACTATGTACTAGTTAAGAAAAAGTAAGAATGTCCACTTGACAAAATCTATATGGAGATTTGTGTGAATATGGACAAGAATGTATACATTTAGAAAATTAAACCAGCATTCAAATTCAGGAAATTCCTGATAATCCGGAAATGTTAGCAAGACTGCTCTTTGATCCAGCAAACTGCTTGCATACATGAAGTCAGACTTGATCATGGTGGTGCAACAGTGAATACAAACCAAGGTATTAATTTGGCCAGCTCAAATATTACTTGTTGCATTCAAGAAACAGGAGAAGCAGCGTGGAGGAATGATTTTTCTGAGAAAGTTCTGGCAGAATCTTTAACTTGTTTCAGAGTCTGGCATTAAGCTGTATTGTTTTATTGAATATGTTTTGCATAAATACATGAAATTCCCATGTGGCCTGAATTACAGTAACTTTCATTAAAAACAATCAGTAATTTATTTTGTGTTCTCCTTCCCACTAACATGAATAGAATTTTGTCTTTTGTCTCTCTGATTAAACTTGTCCCTAGAAATAGGACAATGATGAAAAGTGTTGGAAGATAGGTGTTTGTTGGTTGGTTTTGATTTTGGTGTTTTCCTTCCCTTGGGACAATAGTTTATTACTTGAAGACAAGAATCTTTAAGTTTCTAATTCTTTAAATTTTGAAATTAAAAAGACCCAAAACATATGTTGGTACATTTTACAAGTCAAAGACTACCTGATAAGTTTAGTTTTCCCATTTTACTTACTGAATCATTAGCTACTTTGCACTTTTAGACTTGCTTTGCGTTTTCTAGGCTTTCTTTTTTAAATGTACTGAAGAAACGGCATGTT
>JAOXJM010000023.1:41059040-41072998 GCA_026413425.1 Tringa solitaria | reverse complement strand
CCTGCTTTGGCAGGGGGGTTGGACTAGATGATCTCCAGAGGTTTCTTCCAACCCCATATCATTCCGTGTGATTCTGTGAATATCTTATGTTCATTCTAGCTATGCAGATTCACGGAAGGGATATAGTCCTAAGTAAGTCTCCATGCCTGTCTCTCATTTTTAAAGTTAATTCCTTTCCATTGTAGCTGGTCATGGTAAATATTACAAATAAAAGATTAATTGTATTTAAGACAATTCCTTTAAAAGTATTGTTTGAGGCAATGTGGAGGTGTACAATTTACCTGTACATATGTAGAGAGTTACATATAAAAGACAGAAAAAATGAAGAGTCTTTGTATTAAAAGTTAAAGTTTCCTGAGAGATCACCTCAACTATGATAATATTCAATCTAAAAGATATAAGAACTAGGATGAAGTGGAAAAGGAGAATGTCTATGTCGTACAAGGAAAAGCAGAGTTTTGCTTTTAAGTTTATTTCCTAAATTCTGATTCTACAGTTTGGCTAACCACTTGAACTCTGCCTAGAAAACTTTTTCCCATCTATAAATCTTTTATCTTCCCACTTGATTTATCTGTTATCTCACATTTTTATTATTATTTCTATTATTATTATGCCTGGACATTAGGGACATTGCCACATTGTTCATTTTTTTCTGTATGTACTCTATGCAACAGGTTGAGCATCCTCAGCGGTCCAAAAAAGCAGTGTGGCATAAGCTATTATCTAAACAGAGGAAAAGAGCAGTAGTTGCCTGCTTTAGAATGGCACCATTGTATAATCTGCCAAGGTAAGAGCTATATTTTTTCTATCTTTCACAAATGCCTTTATGTTCATAAGTGCTATTTGGTGAAATGAAAAGGAAGAAAAACATGTAAACCAGTAATTGATAAACTCTCAGATGATTGATAAAATTCTTCATGGAGAATTGGTTGTCATGCAGTCCATTTTGCATTGAGTCAAGAAAAAAACAAAACCCAGTAAAAATCATCATTGACTTACCCTATTTCCACTAGCCTCATCATCAATTTAATTTCATGGAATTTTGAAAAAAATAGTTTATTATTTTGTATATGGAAGTCTAATTCTGAACATTAAAAACTTCAATTATTTGAGCACAATACAATTGTTATCTATTGCTCTTATTTTAATATTTAAAATTAAAATTATGAAAATATTTTATATTCAAAATAAAACTCACTAGTGTAGCAAAGCAATTATTTTTATTTCTTACCTGTGTTGAAATTTCTTTGAAAGTCTATTTCTTATCTGTTTCTAATATCATTATTATTACATTTTAATATCAGTTCCACAAGTTGATTGGACACAGTTTTGAATAGAGCATTTTAATGTAAACTTAATTTTTAAAATAGGTGCTTTCAGGAGGTTTTACCATAGAAATTTTGCTTTCCTTTTAAATGGTAGTTGTAATGACTGGGCAGTTCTTCAAGCTAAATTAAATGCATATTGACCAAATCTTCTCTTTAAAGGTTTACATCTTTCATTTTAAATCGCCCTTTCTAGGCACCGAGCTGTCAATCTCTTTCTCCAAGGCTATGATAAATCTTGGATTGAAACAGAAGAACACTATTTTGAAGACAAACTGATAGAAGACTTAGCAGTACGTCTGGGTGCAAAGGGTCATGGGAATGTATTATGGATTAATATTCATCTTGTATAATAATAACTATAAGTCTGTGAGGTACAGAAGATATCATCTAAACTATCTCTTACAAGTGGTGGGGACTCCAGAATCACCTCAGGCAGTCTGCTTCAGGGCTTCAATAACCTTTTATAAAACATTTTAAACTTTTGTCTAAATTATATGCCAGTTGCTGTCATTCTTATCTCTCTTACCTTCTGCTCTGTGGAGAACAGTCTATTCTCTTCTTTCTTTGCAGTTAACCTTTATGTATTGGATGACTTTATAACCCACATTAAAACCATTTAAATCAAAAGGTTAGAATATGAAGCTAGATGAATTCTAGTCTTAGATTAATCAGTCCCTCAGAAGCAAACATGAAAAGGATGTTCACTGGGACTGTCTCGCAGAAGAATCCTCTTATATAGTTGGTCAGGGAGGTGAAGATTTTTCCCAGCAGTAAAGTGTTAGAGTCGTGCCTTTAGCCTGGTAAGTCCCCAGAGTGATTTTCAGTAAAGCCTTGTGTCCTCATCCCTATAATTGTCTCTCAGAAAGGTAGTCCTATCGAAGCTTGGATAAGAACTAACACTAGGAAATTATTCAGTCCCTGGGAGGGCGAACAGAACATGATCTGAGGTCAGTCTTTTGATTGTGAGGAGAGCCTGCTCTCTGCAATACAGAGAGGAAGCTAACTGGAAAATTGATATTAGAAGAAAACAATACTGCTTTTACTGTTTAAAGCTTATGCTTAAAACCAACTACCCAAGTTGCAAACAATTTTGAAAATAAGGATCAAAATAGTGAAAGGAAGATCAGCAGCAATGAACTCAACACAAGCAGATGATGGAAGTTCATTTTTGCGTGCACACATGCAGAATTCATTTATTGTGGTATCCTTATTGTATGATTGAGCATTGTGAAAAAGCAAGAGACTTCTGCCAATACTGACTTTATATACAACCTTTAAAACTGGTATCTTCATGTATCCCAACACACTGCAAATGTTCATTGCCAAAAAATAATTATGTTTTAGCGATTGAGAGTGTGAGGATGTGGAACAGCATAGCTCTTTGCCTGTGTGTCTGTATCTATATGCAGGTATATACGTGTGGAGAAATAACCCAACATGGTCATTTAGTTAACTCTGACATAAAGGGTTGTCTCCTTACCTTCTCTAAGTTTATTAAAAACTTCTTGGTGGCAGGTAGCTTATGTGTAAAACTGTCTTGGAGAAGACAGAATTGGACTGGATTAGCGGTAGTCCTTTAGTAAAGGACTACAGACATTCCCTTGGAGTTTCTCAAGCATACATATAAGTGTGTCTCCAGTGCTTTCTTTCAGTCAAAAAAGCAAACAAAATTCTGTCTTTCTTTGAAATAAATTTCTATCAAATTCTTGCTGCTTTAGAGCACTCTCTTGGGGGGTTTAGAGTTTGAGGTTCCACTGTTCAGGTCTGTGGAGCTGATAGAAACTGTTGTATAGGCTTCGTGAAAGATATGGTGGTGATGCTGGTGAAGGTTCTCTGTTCCTCTTGGAGAAACTGTACCCTGGTGTAGCAAGGAATTTAAGATCTATAGGACTGTCAAGATGGAATCACAGCCCAGGCTGTGCTGGCAGAGCTTGTCTAGAAGGGTACAAAGCAGGAGCCTTGAGTTCTCTAATGTATGCTTGAAGGATTGTCTGAAGTGTCCGGACTGTTCACTCATTAGACAGAAAACTGGAACAATCCAGAGCCCAGAAGCTATAACCAAGACTTCCTGTCCTGTAACTCTCTCTAGTCAGTAAACTATAATGTTGTGTGCCGTAGTATGTTCTTTCTCAGTACTGAGAATCTTGAACTCTCTTTTCTGCTAAGTGAAAATAATTTAAAGGAAGAAATGCAGTAAAAACTACCTCCTTCCTTACTTTGCCAGGTCCAGGCAATTTATAGACCTGTAGTAAGGGCTGTTTCTGGTATGTAGAAGATGAGTGCTTGCATCCCTTAAAGCAGAGGACTGCACTAAACTTGAAGTTTTGTTCCCTGAATCTTTCCTTAAGTCTACTATACAAATGTGGCACTTCTTCTTCTGCCTCTATATTAAAAGAAAAAAGTATACGCAAGTCCTCTATTTGAGGAGCTTAATTCAGCTAATTCTTAATTCTGCTACAACAGGGCAAGCCTCTAAGAGAATTAGATTTTTCGTGTTTGATACTAAAGGTATAGGATATTCAACACTGTCTTTGCTAATAGTTAAAATGCCTCTGTTTTATTTACATAAGTTACATGAACACTTAAGCTTATGTGATAAAATTATTGATTAGTTTTGTTGGTCAGCATTGCTGAACATAATAATTTATAAGAAAAATATGTTTAATAGATGCTTACTAATTAGATGCTATAAAAATTAAATCTTAAATCTTCAACATTTAGAAATGGCAACTAAAATTTACTCAATGTGTTTGCTTTATCCTCTTATGGTGTGTTCAGGTAAAGCTTTTTATTTTACACTTAAATAACTATAGGACAAATGTCTCAAAACATTGAAGATTAAGAATGCTTATTTCCCAGAAATGTCAGAAAATCATTTGGATCTAGTGTTCACGCTATGCTTTAATAATCAGTTCTACTTAACTCAGTCATTGGTGAATTTGATCCTCCATTTGATTTGAATTAAATCTATAAAAACTAATAACTTGTGTTAAACATTAACACAACTTCTGCCCCTTTGCTTCATCAGTTTTGATAACATTAGAGAGATATTCTGGTTGATAACATTACCAAGCGTAGAATGCTGCCACTTAATTAAAGAGAATGGTCAGACTCCTAAATGAAATTGAAATAAAGAGCAGGGGAAGACCTCAATAATGGTGAGATATAACTAAAGTTACAATTTGCAATGTTCAGATCTTGTTATTGATACTGAAAATATTCTTACATATTGCAAAATGTGAAATGAACCTTGGATGTCTATCATAGACTGGGACGTGAAACAATCATGCATATATGTCAACTACAGTGAATTCTCAGCTGCAAGCAGTCATATTTGGTACAGCTGAATGGAAAAGGTAGACTTCGTAGGCATATATGAAGTGCAGTACACGTAGAGATCCATAAGCATTCCCACAGGAATGTATTTGAAACTGGCACATACAATATTTTGAATGATATGTAAAATTTTTTATATATTATTGATTTGTTGTCTTCTAAAATTCTACACCCTGCCAGCATTACTGTTTTTGGTAGATATAGCTCCTTCTGTCTAGAACTATTCGTGAGCTTCAAGTTCGGATTTCTGTTCCCTCAAAGCCTCTCAGAGTTCCTCAGTAAACATTATACCTGCTTAAGACTTGGAACAGAGGATTCTAATTTTTAGCTAATGAAGCTTGTTAACATAGAGAGGAAGAGACAATATAATAGCAAATGATGGCATCTGGTTACCACTCATTCTGGGTAAAAGCATTAAAAGATGGAAGTTATTTTCAGAATCTGGAGAAGATGGTTAGTTTTTATGAGGTGAGGAAATCCAAAGCTTTGCAAATGGTACCATCTTTGTAAGTCTTCATGGTCATAAACACAGTCAGGGTTCAGGCTTTTCATACTTTGCTTGAAAATTGTTTCCTCCTCGTTTTGCAAGTCAAAATTATGTATGTGAGTATTTAATGTTTAATAAATTGCACAGAGTAAAACATTTTTCAGTATAGATAATTGAATATACTTTTAAAATCTTTTTTCCCTAAAGAAACCTGGGGAGGAACCACCGGAAGAAGATGAAAGCGTTAAAAGAGTTGATCCTTTACATCAACTTATTCTGCTATTCAGTCGAACAGCCTTAACTGAAAAATGGTAGGGATGGTGTGAGAGACTGCAGAGTGTGTGCAGATTTTCAGATTCCTGTACTTGAAGTTATACATGTCTCTGTTCAAGTGAGGTTGCATAGACTAGGCCAAAATGTGCATATGTAGATACGGTGAGTTTGAGTTACACTGAAACTTCTCTAGCCTGTGGTATGTAAAGAGATTTTAACATGACTGATAATGACATGTAAGGAGTTTTCTAGAGACAAACAGATGTCCCTATGCACTTTTTCACAGTTACAGATTCTGTGTTCATGATTTACTACTCTTCTATCTGTGTTCCCTACAGACAATTATATTCTGAATGGGACATATAAGTGTATTCTAGGTATAATGGAATGTATAATGTTCTCTTCATTGGAAGGTGTTTATGAATTTCTGGGCACTTTGTTTGTAGCTGGCTTTGCTTTTCAGTTTGTATTAGTTGATCAAATCGTCACTTTCCAAAGAGACTTTTTTAATTAATTATGAACATAGAAATTCTTTAAAAAGATTTTTAAGGTGCTTAAAAATATTTTTGACCTCCAATTCTACTATAATGGTGTTAATCTACCTCAATTTCCCTTTTCTCTCTCTATTAACCAGCAAATTGGAAGAAGATTTCCTGTATATGGCTTATGCTGACATTATGGCAAAGGTAACTTTTTTGCTATTTTTTGCATCATTTCTGTTTTAATAAAATTAATGAAGAAGAACAAGAGAAATTATGTGTAAAGTGAGCTAAGGTTTAGCTCCCCCCCACACTTATCAATAAATGTTTTCTTTCTATGTGATGTCAGAGCTGCCATGATGAAGATGATGATGATGGTGAAGAAGAAGTGAAGAGTTTTGAAGTAAGATTATTCTTCTGTTTTGTTTTTCTTGTCATATTAGACATTATTTCATAGCTTTCAACTGACATTTAAGTTTCTTGGTTCATGGCTTACTGCAGCTTATTATGCCAGTGAACTGCATGTCAGAAGCTGGATTGGCAGATATGAGTCACCAGATTCATAATAATAAAACAAAAACATCTGTAGTATCAAATAATATAATATTAGAGAGAGAGTAATTTAACAGATCTTACATGTTTGTCTGATTGACTTCAGCTTTTTGATCGTTGACATATTATGGATAGAAACTTATTTTGGAATAAATAACAGGCTGTATCTTGTACAGCATATAATACTGCTTTTTGCAGTAGTCATTTACATTCAGTACCAGTAATTTATACAGTATTTTTATGTTCACGTGTATGATAGTGCTTCTTAGTAAAAGGTGAGCTTTTTTTCATCAGCTTTTTCTTACGTTGAGAATAGGAAATCTATATTTATTGTTGTTTACAGTTGAGATTTTAGTGGTCATCACTTACAAGGAAACACGCTTATATGAGTTGATTAAAAGAGATGAGTCCTTGTAATGTGTTTGCTCTTGGATCTCTCTCTTTTTCCATTATTAAAATGGAGTTTACAAGAAATTTGTTTGTTCTGAGGGGCACTAAGTGAATTAGCTTGTTAATATTTTTAAGATTTTAATATATTTTAGCATGTTATAATTCTGACATTTAAAAGTTGTATTTTTTCAAATTACTTAATACTTATATATTTAATAAAACACAGAAGCATGAAATACATGCTTTTATTATTTCTTAATTTTTTTCCCAAATATACTGATTGATTTGATATAAAATTACCTGTGATGTTTTGATTTTTGAGGGGTGGTTTGGAGCATATTTGCTTTTACTCCCACCATTTCATATACATCAGAAGTACTGTATGTTTTCTACATGATGCTGTGTGAGATAGGCAATACATACTTAAATAATTCAGTGCTATTTGGCTGTATGCAGAAATCATAAAGAATACCAATACCAGATTCTTTTTAGTCACTCAGAAGTTCTACTCCAGTTGAGTTACAACTAATGTACCCAATATATAAATTTATGTTTCTTGGTAAATATCTAAGTATGAATCCAAATTTCATTGCTTTTTTTTTTTTTTTGTGTTTTTTTTTTTTTTTTTTTTTTTTTTTTTTCCTGGAAATGCAATGTCTGACTTCTCATTGATTAAACAATATGTATTATTATAAGGTTTTGTCAGTTGGCCCATGCATGCTTGTTAGATATCAAAAGTCTTGTGCTTATTGATGTGAAAATTTATAAATAGGAAGTCACTGAGGTGAATGAACAAATTTATCAGTAAAGGATTTATTAGTGCTCCTTACCTAAGTTATAATGGGTTCCTTGTTCAGCCTTCAACTTTATTTTGAGGGAAGATCCCATTCATTTGTTTCTTATTGGGTATTTTTCTGTAGCTTTGAAACTTATGTTCAAATAATGTATTAATCTGTTCAAAAGACAATTTTGTGTATGTATTTGGTCAGTCACCTGCAGAAAAAAAATTTTGGACTTCTTTTTCTTATTGCTATTTCGCTTCTTGTCCTTGCCCTTCCTTAAGGTGACAGGATCACAACGCAGCAAGGTAAAACAAAAAAATATGTGTGTATTTGTCTGGGTCTAATTTTGTGACTTTTAGGCCCAACATCTTGGATACATTCAAATAAAGGGTCTTGAAAACGTTTTTAAGATTTCAGTTTCAGCATGACATCTCTAACAAACCCTTCTTGTGCACAAACTCTTTTTAAAGACTACAAGAATTATTTACATAAAATATGTCATATAAAATGATGTCGCCATTTTGGGTAAAACTGTCATTTGGCTTGTTCGTATTGTTTTGCTGTTCTTGCCTTTTGTGCATCAGTTATCTTCTTTCTGGTTATAACTTAATTTGAATGATTATAATCACTTATCTGGCTCTTAAGGGAAAGCAGTTGGACTGTTTTTCTGTATCTTAGCAGACATACATTTCTGATACAGCAGTAGAATTTTGTTTCAAATGTTTGTCACAGAGAGAGCATCAATTATAATATAGTTTGTCTGGGATTCAGATCCTTTGGAAAAGACTGAATCCTCAGCATTCATTGGAATAGTATTTGGTAGAAAGTCCATAGCTACTTCATACCAGAAATGATTCCTAGTTGTTCCATGTTTTCTCTAAAAGCATAGAGGCAATATCTCTGAAATTTCACAGTGTCTTTTTAATTGACTCAATTTGTTATCAATCTTTTGTGTCTCATCGTGCAAGTCTCACAATTTGTTTTTAAAAGGTGTCCCATGGCTTAAGCACCAGCCTACTTGCCTGCTTCATGCAAGTAGAAGTCTCAGTTCCTGCTGTTGACTCAGGCTGCTTGCTGATAGCCCTGCAAGGTTGATGTTCTCAGAGGAGGTATGGTGTGGGGGGTAGCTAGTTTTTGCTTCTGAAGTGTTTCAATATAGTGATTTGTGTTGTGGCTAATGCCAGCTGGACTAAGTAATGATGACTTGCTTGAGACTGGGAATGTGCAGATTTAGCTGATGAGCAGGCTCCAGTCAGTAGATTCGAAGTTTGTTGCCTGTGGCAATATGGGGAAAAATGATCATCTCCACTGAAAAAAGCAAAATGGTTTGGGTGTTTTGATTGCTAGCACTTCTGTTAACATTCAGTGCACAAGAGAAAGGTTCCCATACAGCTGTGGAAAGAGAAGATGTATCCCAGGATCAACGTTGCTTTTACTCCTTCAAAAGTTTGCACAGATCTCTTCCACCTTCATATGATAAAGGTGTTATCCTGGAAGATGAATGCACTCACACAGCCTCACAAAAAGTGTTCAAGAGGTATTGTAATTGCCACAAAGAGAAAGTACATATTACAAAACCCCAAAGGAAGTACATAAGCAATCTAATAGTGTAATTCCTTCTTTTTTTCTTCCATTAATTCATCTATTCAAATATACATGTCTGTCACTGCCTACCTTTTTATCGTACACTAAATGCTATATGCTCCATAGAAAATTTTCTGTCTTGCTGAGTGAGAAGTGTTTTAAAAGGGGAAAAAACACAATCATAAATAATCCTTTCTTGCTTCAGGCATGTCAGGAAATAGTGTAAAGATGTGAGACCATATATACCAGCTGTGCGTGTGTGTGCATGTGTGCATTTATGTGTTTCTGTTTGTCAATCTGACTCCAAGTCCGATGTTGAAGGCAGTTCTTTTATTCCATGGTTTGGATGCATGTGAAAAGACTTGACTGTTCAGTTTCTATGACAATAAAACCCTATTGCTCCTCTAGACTTCAAAAATACATGATGTTTGAAGTCCTGAATCTTTTCAGTCAGAGACACAGAGACTTTTGGGCAAGCTTAAAATGTGGTAAAAATAGCAAGTGTATTTTATCGGCAATTTTTATGCCCATATCTCATGCAGTGTAGTTTCATTTTTCTACGAATAATTTCTGTTGGGATCACTGTGTGGGCAGTAGGGAGGTCGCAATGTAAACCCACAATAAAGTTGTCTGTACATTACTATGTGCCTGTCTGCATTTGCCTGCTAGTATTTGCTTTGAATTATTATGATTATCTTTGCTCCTTGCCCTTTGTCTCTACGTTAACTATCATACTGAACAGACGCTCAATTGACTCCCCTGTAGAGTTGGTGTCAGTGTCCCACTTGATTCTATCTGATAGGAAATTCTTTCCAATACAAGTGTTTCACTAGCTGAATGCAAATGGGTTTCTGCATTTGAGTCACTGACTATACCGATTTGCTGCATATTAATATGCTCTAACTGTGTGTAGGATGGGAACTCAAAAAAATGAATCAAAACCTAGCTTATCTTTTTAATGTAGATCGGTTTAAATTGGGCCTTCACTGCAAGAAAAGAAAAGAGAGAGAGAGCTTCCTGTGTCAGTTTTCTTCATGCCTGTTACTGGTAGCAACTTTCTTCATAGACTTTTATACTCACTACATTTTTGTCAAAATGATACATTGTGCTATCACTTATCTCAGGTACAGAAGGACTTGCAAGTTTCAGTACGTACAAATAATGCAAGCTTTTAAGGCTCTAGCCCATTGGAAACAGTCACTATTATCTCTCACTGTCACAAAGCCTGCATAAATGGAGTGACCATATACCATGTATTTACAATAACTATTTTTGTTAAAGAATGCTAGGAATTAAGGTCAGACTCATACAATCATAGAATGGTTTGCAGTGGAAGGGACCTTAAAGATCATTGACTTCCAAACCCCTGGCCATGGGTAGGGACACCTTCCACTAGACCAGGTTGCTCAAAGGCCCATCCAGCTTGTCCTTGAACACTTCTGGGATGGGGCAGCCACAACTTCTCTGGGCAATCTGTTCCAGTGTCTCACAACCCTCACAGTAAAGAATTTCTTCCTAATATCTAATCTAAATCTGCCCTTGTTCAGTTTAAAACTGTTACCCCTTATCCTATCACTACACTCCGTGATAAAGAATCCCTCTCCACCTTTTCTTTAGGCCCCCTTTAGGTATGGGAAGGCTGCTGTATGGTCTCCCCGGAGCGTTCTCTTCTCCGGGCTGAACAACCCCAACTGCATCAGCCTGTCCTCACAGGAGAGGTGCTCCAGCCCTCCTCTTCATGGCTCTCCTCTGGACTTGCTCCAAGTCCACATCCTTCTTATGTTGGGGGCCCCAGAGCTGGGCATAGTACTCCAGGTGGGGGTTTCACAAGAGCAGAGTAGAGGGGAAAAATCACCTTCCTTGATCTGCTGGCCACACTTGTTTTGTTTCAGCCCAGGATGCAGTTGGCTTTCTGGGCTGCAAGTGCACGTTGCTGACTTACATTAAGCTTCTCATCCACAAACACTCCCAAGTCCCTCTCCTCAGGGCTGCTCTCAATCTATTCTCTGCTCAGCCTGTATTTGTGCTTGGGATTGCCCTGACCCAGGTGCAGGACCTTGAACTTGGCCTGCTTGAACTTCATGAAACCCCACTTTGCAGAGGCCCACTTCTTAAGCCTGTGCAGGTCCCTCTGGATGGCATCCCTTTGCTCCAGTGTGTTGTCCAAGCGACACAGCTTGGTGTCATCAGCAAACTTGCTAATGGTGCACTCAATCCCACCATCCATGTCACCAACAAAGTTGTTAAATAGTACCGGTCCCAGTACCAACCCACAAGGAACGTGACTCGTCACTGCTTGCCACTTGGTCATCGAGCCATTGACTCGAACTCTGAGTGTGGCCATCCAGCTAATTCCTTGGTCAATGTATCAATTCTTAGGAATTAAGCATTCCGATTAGTATGCAAAAATGTTTTTCTCATTAGTTTTTCCTATCCATAACGGGATGGATGCAACCTAATACGTGGTTTCACTATCCACAACTACAGGATAAATTATTTATATATCTATTATAAAAACACAAGCCTGTGGTTGAGTAAGATTTGATCAGTTTTTACATCTTGTCATAAGGAGGGTAGAGTTATTTTGTTCTTACGTACTGATGGTGCTGATATTATGCTATTTGTTAATGCCAGGACCTTCTTTCTTTTTCCTTCTTGTGTTCCCCACCACCCTATTTCCATCACTCGCTGTTTTTTCAATTCTATGCAAAAATAAAGAGTCTTTAATTCAGTTAGAGAATTTATGGTGTCCTCCACTAGGCAGTCAGCCCTTCACTCCTCATTTGCTCCTACTTGTTGCAGAGTTTTGATTCCCCACAATCTAGTTTATGATATCAATAACATAGGATCAACGCCATTAATACAGTCTTTATTATAAGGTCAGCTGTGTCTCAGTTTCTGGCCTATCCTGCAAGGCAGTTTTGGGCTGTATGAATAACCTCCCATTGACTATGGGAAATGTGCAGCAAAAGTCTTGCAAAGAATCTCTTTTCTGCAAAGTGAATAACATAGCCCGGCTCTTCTTTGGATTTCAGTTCAGGGGCTTAGTGATAAATGATGATTGAAGGCTATTCATTAAGATCTTTCGTTGCTTCCTTTGGCTGCTTCCCATCTTCTGTGTTTATCAGCATCTCTTCCCACTACATTTTTTTTCTGCTGCTTTTAGCAACATTAGTCTGGTAGTTTTCAAGAGTACTCCCAGGCATCCATCTGCCCTGTCTTTCAGCTCAAACACCAGCTGGTGCTCCATGCTTCACTGCTGTAGCACAACAGAACTGGTTGGGATCTATGTAAGGCAGAGCCTTTGGGAGTCCTGGGGTAAAGGAGTGATATATTTTGAAGAACAAATACATTGAAATGATTAGGTGACCATTTGTAGATTCAGGTTCTTTGTTTATTTAATGCAGTAATTACATAACAATCTTACCAAACTTATGCTGGTACATAAGGTGTTCTGCTCAGGTGTTTGTAGCTCAGATTTAATGCTATTTCAGCACAGAGTAGTATTTTGTTTAGTGTAGTATATGGTTTTTTATTTAATTTTATATTGTTTTAAAAATATATTTATAACATTAAAGGTTTTAATACAGATTGTTGAAATGCTAGGAACTGTGAAATATAATGTCGATAAAAAAATCCTGACTTTGTGCCCATGTGGATTATCATGTTGAGTACTGATATTGAATAACATAGGTATGTCATAACTTCTATTGATATGACATGGTAAATTTTTTCCTCCCAAGCCTTTATTGCTGGGGAGAGTCAGCAGAACACCAGAACTTTGAATATCCGTGTGAATACAAGAAAAATTTTTTATTAATGATTGCTATAATTCTTGTGTCTTTTTAGCTGTTGTATTATGCAGAACATAACAGCTTTTTTGCTATTTATTCTAAATTTTGTTTAAAAATCATGAATAAGATGGTTTGTTCCTCTTCAGTTCTATTTTTTTCCCATAATTTTTAGATCAATGTTACTTCTTTTGCTTGGATCTCACCAGATTACAAAATACTTAAGCTAACGCCTAAGAAAGCTGAATGTTTACAGCTGATCAAAACAGTCCTTTTGCATACATGTTTTTCCTTGCTACATTTTATTTTTATTGTTATTACTTATTTAGCACCAACAGCGATACAGACGAACACAGGGAGTATTTTCAAATTGTATTAATTCATTGAGTTAAGATAGACTGGATAAAAGCATATTTTTACTTAAAATATTTAATAAATCCTTTACTATAAGAAGCCCACCAATGTTCTAAAGTCTTGTAAAGAATTATTACATACAAAATAAATAGCTGTGGTTTTGAGGAAATTAAAAAATTGTGAACAGACTGTCACTGCATATATCTAAGAATGTGGTAATTAATTTATGAACCTACTTGTCATTTTTAGTGATGATAATTAGACACCACTTTCAAGCATTTTCAGAAGTACCTGCTTGTATCATGGAAGTAATATCAAATAGCAGAAGGCTTTATAGATGCCTGGCATTGAGACACATCAGTATTTCTAAACTATGGGAGGTTACATAGAAAAAGAAAACACAGCAGATGGCAGAGAAATTGATTTATATTATTAATGGATATTTATATTTATATGATTTATATTTTAAAATATAATATATACTATATATTTATATTTATTTATATTAATAATGGATAATAGTTAAAATTAATTTCTAACTTCAAAAAAATCTTTCGGGGGTGAGACATTCAGCAGAAGCAGAAATATGAATGTAAAAGTGC
>JAOXJM010000023.1:41022893-41035059 GCA_026413425.1 Tringa solitaria | reverse complement strand
GGATGCAGTCCTGAGTAATGTGCTGTACGCAATCCTGCTTTTGCAGGGCATTTGGACTAGATGAACTCTAGAAGGTCCCTTCTAATTCCAACAATTCTGTGATTATTTCCAACTTGTGCTTTTTTCAATCCAAGATCCAAATTGCTGTAAAGGACCTTGAATTTGTTGTACTAATCACTGAAGTCCAGCGATGCTCAAGTATGCCTTATCAACTGCATGATGCAACAATGTATCACTGAGGAATAAATTAGGTAGTTGAATAAATCTATCCAGATACACTCCAGGTTGAAATCATTGCCAAGTGAAATGGTAAACTTGATAAGCCGAAAGAGATAAAAGATCATTAAAAGAATCGATATCATGTCTGTTTAAGGATATACTAGTGGAACTTTGTTCATAAATATTTTGAAATTTTATTTCAACTCTTCTTTCTCTCCAGAAAAGTTCAGTGATACTCATTATGATTCATGTTACACTTTGAGCTCTATGGGCTGCTGCACGTTGTTTTTACAGGTCTTCGTAGCTGTAAATTTGTGTACACCAACAGTGACAATACTTTACCTGACATGAAACATTACAGAGGCATCCTCTGTGAGCTTGACATACCCAGTTATTCATCACTTTCAGTTTTCACTTTGTCTTTATTAAATTACTGTCTTCAAAACAGATGATCGTGTAAATATTTTATCCTGTAAATGTACTCTAAGGAATCAAGCAATTAATTTTTTTTCACTGCATTACCAGCTTTAACACTAGTAGCTTCTTAATTGCATTTTTACAGGATGAAAAATGCATGCACGTATATTAATGTCAAAGAAGTCAATAGATATCTTATTACATATATTGTGTTCATTACTTAGGACTCCAGTCAAATTGAATTACTGAAGGAATTGATGGATCTTCAGAAGGACATGGTTGTCATGTTACTGTCTATGCTGGAAGGTAGTAAAGAATTAATTTGAAATCCTCCTTCAGAGTTATTCTAGCACTTTTTACATTTGTGATTGTCTTCTTGTGAGAAATAATGCTCCATTTTCCTTTGGGATTTTAATTTTCATGTCTCAATTGTGAGAAGAGTTGTTAGGTCTTAAAGCAAACAGGAGATTTACATAGTGTAGTTGATATAGTTTATATTAGTTCTGAATGACATAATTATATAAAATCCAGCTCTGTTAGAAGTTTTACTTTGTTTCCGTGAACTTGACTTCTCATTTGGCTTAGGTGAAAAATTTTTTTACTATTGAAGTTGGAATCTTGAGTTCTAGCAACTGAACCGTTTATCAGTCATCTTATTAACACCTTTACTATATTGCATTTATTTTGATAGAGAACCGGCTTTGATTTGTTTAGGTTGAACAACCTTTGACTAGGTTGAAGGTCTTTTATAACTAGTACCTGAAATTATTCCCCAGTGAATGTGATCAAGAAATACTACTATTTCTTTAGCTCCTTCTTTAGTGTTTCCAATACTAGACTAACCAGACATATGCATAGATGATATAAAGATCTGCTTTTTCTTTTTGCTTCTTACATGTATCCTATCACCCTTATTTTCTTGAGAGAACTGGGAGGGCAATAAATGCAGCATAGGTTGCAGTGTAGCATGCATTGCTACTGCTTTGCTCATAGAGGGTCACTCAGAACAAAGTAAATTCTTAGTAATGTAGGCTGTACTTCATGAGCAACCTTACCGAGCTACTCTTCTAACTACTGTGACATGTCTATGTAAAATTTATAGTATGTTGCCTCATGTTTAATGTCACAGATATGTCTCTGTAGGGCTTGTTAGTTCGCAATTTCTTTAATGGCAAATACTTAGTTACTTTTGTTTTTTTCAAGTCTTAGGGTATTATTAGTAAAAGATTTCTGATTTTATAACTGGCTCTCATGTGAGTGCGTGAGCCAAAAGTTTATCATCCTTACTGTGAGTATTTCACTAGTGATTATTATACACTTTGCCAAAACATTTGCTGCCATCAGTATCTCTAACTTACTGTCATCACGTCTAGGTAATGTTGTGAATGGAACTATTGGCAAGCAGATGGTTGATATGCTTGTGGAATCGTCCAACAACGTGGAGATGATTCTGAAGTTTTTTGATATGTTCCTAAAATTGAAGGATTTGACTTCCTCTGATACATTCAAAGAATATGACCCTGATGGTAAAGGGATAATTTCAAAGAGGGATTTTCACAAGGCAATGGAAAGTCATAAGCATTACACCCAGTCTGAAACTGAGTTCCTGCTATCATGTGCTGAAACAGATGAGAATGAGACTCTGGACTATGAGGAGTTTGTGAAACGATTCCATGAACCTGCCAAAGACATTGGTTTCAATGTTGCTGTTCTCCTGACCAACCTTTCAGAGCACATGCCCCATGATACCCGCTTGCAAACTTTTCTTGAACTGTCAGAGAGTGTGCTGAACTACTTCCAGCCTTTCCTTGGACGCATAGAAATTATGGGCAGTGCAAAGCGTATTGAACGAGTTTATTTTGAAATAAGTGAGTCAAGTCGGACTCAGTGGGAGAAACCTCAGGTAAAAGAGTCAAAGAGACAATTTATATTTGATGTTGTAAATGAAGGCGGAGAGAAAGAAAAGATGGAGCTTTTTGTAAATTTCTGTGAGGATACCATTTTTGAAATGCAACTGGCTGCCCAGATCTCTGAGTCAGATCTGAATGAAAGGTCAGCAATTAAAGAGGAGAATGAGAAAGATAAGCCTGAGGAACAGGATCCTAGAATAGGTTTCTTCTCTCTTGTGACCATGAAGTCAGCATTAGTAACTCTCAAGCATAATTTAATGACTCTTATGAAAATGCTCAGCATGAAAAGCCTAAAGAAACAGATGAAAAAAGTGAAGAAAATGACCATGAAGGACATGGTCATGGCTTTGTTTTCTTTCTATTGGAGCATTTTGATGGGCTTACTACATTTTGCTTGTAGTGTTGTCCGGGGCTTCTTTCGCATCATATGCAGTTTGCTGCTTGGAGGAAGCCTGGTAGAAGGAGCAAAGAAAATCAAAGTGGCTGAACTGTTAGCTAATATGCCAGATCCCACTCAGGATGAGGTGCGTGGGGAAGGAGAAGAGGGAGAGAGGAAGCCCGCAGAAGCTGTGTTGCCTACAGAAGACTTGACAGATCTGAGAACTTTATCAGAAGAGAGTGATCTACTTTCAGATATATTTGGGTTGGATTTGAAACGAGAAGGTGGACAGTATAAATTGATCCCCCACAATCCAAATGCTGGTTTGAGTGATTTACTGAGCACTCCCTCCGTAGCTCCAATGCCTGAGGTGCAGGAAAAAGTCCAGGTAACTGTATCTTCTATTTCTGCTGTGTGTTTCTCTCTTCCATATATTAAGTCTAAACTTGAAATAAAACTTGTATCTGTGTTTTTCTGGATTTTGTGACATGTTTTTTAAGGAATCACATATAATTACTGGTGTTTCCCCTCTCTGATGTCATAAACTTGAATTCCCACAACCTTCTCTAAATATATGGTATTTTGGTTTGCTTTTAATTCAGTGTTAAAATGAATCTTTGTAAATATGAATGGAAGATCATCTTCTCTCAGGGTTTCAATTGTTTAAAAAAAGAAAAAAAACCTAAAATTCTGCACTCTGTGTATCCTTTTAACTAACTCTGTACTGTATAATAAAGTTTAGATGCTTTTTTTGATCTGACTTTCTGTAGGAGCAGGTGAAAGAAGATGAAAAGGAGGAGAAGGAGGAAACAAAATCTGAACCTGAAAAAGCAGAGTATGTATTACCTTAACCCATGATGCTAAAAATGTGGTTAGTTTCACTGAAAAAACAGTTCGATTTGTACTTACTTCTGTGCCTTTAAATTTTTTTAACTGTCCTCCACAACTGTACACATGTCCAAGGAGATCCCATGTAAATACATCACTTGAGATTTTATGAATTTCCCTCTTCCAGCAGCATTCCTTTGTAATGTTGATTTAATTTTTTTCATAATCTGTTTGATTAAGTTTTTCTTGGCAAGTCTGAAAGCTAGAATAAAATCTCTGGGAAAAATTGTAAGAGAATCTGGTTCCAGAGACTTGTTATCCGTCTGTGACAGAGACTGTTTTGCCATGAGTACTCTCACATCTTTAAGAACAAGTGTTAGCATTTGATAAATGATCATTTTAGTCTTTTTAGGATATGTTAAAATCTAATGTTAATGAGATTAGCTTAGAATGAAAATAGTGGAAGGCAAAAAATTGTGCTTGGTTTTAATGAATAAAAAGTATGGCACTCCATCCCTGTATTTTATTGTTCTGATACATGTGCAATTCTCATACATGTACAATTCCTGTAGCTGATATATCACTGTCAAAATTCTAAGTGGATCCCTTAATCTCAAGCTCTATCCTTATTGCTCTCCTGGGATGACAAACACTTGCCACTAAAAACTCTTTTTCCTAATCACTACAGCAAATTTCTAATTTAGTCAGTATAACTTTGTGAAGGAGAGTCTTGCTGACATTTGAATGTCACTTTGTTGGTTGCTCTGCTTGACCGTGTGAGTTGCAGTGATACCTGTATTCTCTGTGAGGAGTGCAGTGCCTTGCACTGTTAGCTGTCCTGAAGCCACTTCTAACATGAGACAAACTTTCAACTGAAAGTTTATCGAGTGTATTCTGGTAAGAGAAGCAGTTTAGGAGATCAGTTATTCTGTTTGTAGATAGGTATAGATAAATAAATGATGTAACTTATAAGTTGCCTCTCACTCTGGTTTGGCTTCAAATGGGATTCTATGATCCTTTAATCTATCATGCTGTCAGGTCAAGTTATCTTCCAAGATAATTCACAGTTGCTTAGATCATGTGTTTGGAGAAGGCATCCCACTAATTATGACTTTCTGAAATTGGGTAGCATGATGATAATAACACATTGAATGCTATCAAGCTTTCTTATTCCTGTCTCCTCTTGAAGCAGGTACTTATGAATTCCTTAGTTGGGCAGAAATGCAGAATTTAAAATTTTAAGTTTGGCTTGTAAATGCAAGAAGCAGCAAAGTTTTCTACAACCTGTATGGGAACCAGATAGCTCAAGTGCATGAGGTTGGAGGGGAGCACTTAGACATACAGGCACTCATAGAGACATACACCTGTCAGCTCACAGACATTTGTCAATGCAAAAATTAGTTGCACAGTTATGAAGCAGGCCCTCAGGTATTAAGGTTGGCAGAGTCTTGATTAGCTGCCTCTATCAGTTAGCATCCTCCCTTCAGCGTGCCATACGAGTAAGTTTAATTATCTGTATACCTAAGCAGTCTGTCACCCTTGCCAGAGCTTCGGGCTGAAGAGACATACGTCTCCTTGTTCATGTGTATGAACTGCATGAGTCATGACTACTTGAGCCTCATGAAAAGACACAATGGTCACTTCTGGGGTGTGGTTTTAATGTTTTGTTTAGCAATTCTATTAACTTGATGCATTATTTTGGCTTCATTTGTGTCCTAAGAGGAGAAGATGGAGAAAAAGAGGAGAAAGCCAAGGAAGACAAAGGGAAACAGAAATTAAGACAACTTCATACTCACAGATATGGAGAACCAGAAGTTCAGGAATCAGCTTTCTGGAAGAAAATCACTGCATACCAACAGAAGCTTCTTGTAAGTTGTTCCCTAAACCATATGTTTAGCTGTTGGCAAGGAAGTCTACTACTGTTTTATTCAACCAATGTAAAGACAAACTTGCACCTGGTGAACCTCATTTTTCTGTCCACAGGACAGAAAAAAAAGGACATAAAAAGGACATAAAACCAGAGGTTTAGAATGGAATGTTAGAGACCAGAAGCACACAAATAACTTAGTAAACAAGATATTAATTCCTAGGAAAACTATTATTGTCCAAAACTCAGACTTTTAGAGATGCTCTATCCCTCATGGGAAAACAGCCAGGCATTTCTATGTGAATAAAACGTCCCACATATTCACAGCAGCTTGTGAGCCTGTAGGATTTCTCTTTCCTTGAGATACACCTTTGGGAAATGACAAGGTCTCCTATAAAAAGGATTGTTTAGCCTAAAACTCATAAGAAAAGATGTAACTCTTTTTTGGTGAAATAACAAGCTATTGTTTGAAGAACATTTCAAAACCTGTGGAAAATAAGACTAATTAAAATTGTATAACTATTTGAGAATGTCTCAGTAAAATATGATATCCCTGGGTTTGCTTTCGAACTATTTAAAATCTATGATTTTTTTTAGCTAGGAGATTCCACACACATTCTGAGGCTGGTGGGAAATGCAAAGAACAAAGAAATACACTTTTGCTATATATTTGGTAGATACAATTATGTAGGGACATCCTACTTCTAACATGAGTAGCATAGCAAAACTATAAGACTGCAGTTGCAATCTTAATAAGAAATTAGGTGTTTAAGTTTTGCTTTTGAACTCAGATTTGCTTTTTAGGCTAATCACATAGCAGCTGTGTGAATTTTCTTTATTTTTTCTTCTAATAGTCTCATTTAATAATTCACTAATAATCATCTTTGGTTAGGACTGAAAAATGGAGGAGTTCCCATGTGAGAGCTAAAGCATTCAAAATGGTTCTAAGAAGGTTTGTGAATTGTCTAGAAGGGAAAAGCTAGGTTTCTGCAATCCTTTTGATAGCATCATAATGTGAGAGAAGCTTTCTGCTCATGATACTTAGGTCACAGATGAACTTTTTGCTGAACTGATAGAAAAACAAGTGATTTTTGAATATAAGAAGATTTAAAATGAACTTATATGCAGACATTTTTGTTTCTTGGTAAAAGTAACAACTTGCCATATGCAAGAATATTGAGGTACAGGGAAGACAGAGATTTCTGTATTACTGTTACTGTATTACTGTATTACTGTATTAGTCTGTTACACTACTATAACATTGTGATGTCTCTATGTTGTCTCTAAGTGTATTTAGAGGATAATGAAAAGATATAAGCAGCAATTAGAGATCCTTCATCCCTTTCTGCATGGAGGGAAACAAAGGTCCTTTATCCATTATTGCACATATGGAGTAGAAGAGGATTTGTACAATGCATCACTCAAAATGTTTTATTCCCCCTCCCCGGCCTCCATTTATAATGCTATTTAAAATCTCCATCAGGGGAACAAACAAAAAAAAAAAACCCACATGTGACAACCTAATAATGATTGTGGTATCATTATTAGGCAAAGTATATTTATGTTCTGTTTCTATTTTCAGAATTATTTTGCACGAAACTTTTACAATATGAGGATGCTGGCGTTGTTTGTTGCTTTTGCCATCAACTTCATCCTGCTTTTCTATAAGGTAAACTTGTCAAAATATTACTTTTCCAGTTGTATATTGAAAAGCATTCAGGTTTTATAGACAACGTACTATGGTATAACTGCCTAGCCTAGCAATTTAAATGCCTGCTTCCTACTGCCACTAACATGGGGAGAGCAGAAGTGTTTGTGTGAAGTAATACTAGACTTCCAGTGCACAAATAGCTATTTACAAAGTTCTGTGCTGTGACAGAGGCAGCAGACTGAAAGGCGTACCTGTGCCTCCGATGCATTTCACGGTACGGTGACTCAGCCAAGCCCAACCTGCACTGGCAGCACATCAGCTGAGATGTTTTCTTGTGCCATTATACTCCCCTGAGAGGGTGTGTACAGCAAGGAGACATCACATCATCTTAAGCTGCCTAGAATATCACTGATCTTCTTTGTCAAGGCTTTTAGTATCATTAATACAACTCTAGAGTCTTTAGACTTGAATCAGTTTCTGGCAGAGCCCTGCTGCTACAGACTGCATGTGGGGATGTCAAGAGTTTACTGGGTTTCTTCTGAGAAAGGCTAGGCTCTTTCTTGAATTTGAGGTAATAAAATTCAACATGGCCCAAATGTGCTACCATAGACAGAGAGTGGAAAAAAAGAGAAAATGCATGCTATCACAGAATGGTGTAACAAGACAAAAAAGTCCCTTTTTTAATGCAAAAAATTATTTCCCCACAATTATATTGCCCTTGGCATCATTGTTTTCAGTTATACTACTTAGCTTGTAGCAATCTAAAGCTCCTGTCAAAGGAATACAGCTGCGATATTAAGATCAAGTGATTTAAACAGGTCTCCACCTCTGCTGTGACAGAAGAAAAGGAAGTTCCTGTGTTATCTGCTGCTGAAAATACCAAGTTGGACAGCCTGGAAAGTGACAACGAGAGGGTCATTGCAGTGCATTATGTCCTGGAAGAAAGCAGTGGCTACATGGAGCCCACGCTGCGGATTTTGGCCATCCTACACACAGTGATCTCATTCTTCTGTATCATAGGGTATTACTGTTTGAAAGTAAGAAAAACTGAATGTTGTTTTTTCTTCTAGCTGCTAACTTTTTTTGTCCATTGAGTGGTATAAATTGGAACAAAGTCATAGCAATTTTGCTTAAGCAGGTTGAGGAACCATGTAAGGGAACATTATTCTGTTAGTGTAATGTACACAGAAATTGTATGTTAGGTGATGTGTGAATTCAGGATGTTACAGGCCAGAGCCTGATTTGCTGGGCTGATACTGGATCATAGGATCAGCGTTTGCAGTGTTGCTGTGTCAGCCAGACAATACAACAGTGACCTGTGTCAGAAGCTGCTTCTGACTGTCAAAGGCAAGCTGTGAATGCACATGGCCAGAGGAGGCTAGATGACTGTCTGCATTACTAGTCTGTCAGCTGGGTCATTTGAAAAGCGTGTAGCTACTGCATGTTGTGGCTATGGAGAATGTCTACTTTTAATACACACTCTAGTGTTAATATTTTTGCCAGGAGTTCTGTTAAGGATGTAAGAAATAAAGAAGCCATCTTTCTTGGCCAAATGCTGCTCCTGGTTTAGGAATACCAAATGCCATAAATCTCTGGAGCTGAGGGGTGTTTCTGAGATGTTCTTCCCCCATTTTTACACTCTTCCACGGGCAAAAACTATAGGTCAAAATGTAAGATAGTCCTAAATTAAATGAAACTTTCCTGTGACCCAGTATGGCTCCTCATTTGTCCTTACAATTATAATTAGTTCCTTCGTTAAGGTTTTATAGGGTTCTTGATATTTTTCTTTTCTCCTTTTAATGGATAATACTTTTTCTATGCTAAGAAGACACAATCTGCATTTGTAGTTGAGGCAAACGGTCATTATACTACTGCATTAAGTGGTTGATTTTCATCTCCACCTTAAGTGTGTCTGCAGGTCAATAAATACTAAAACACATGTTCCTGTTTCACTGATTGGCATGCAGCATGAAAGTTTTGATTTCTGGCTTTTGAGATGTCCTTTTTTTCCCAACTCATCGCTTTTTTTTCACACTGACTTTTTAATGCTACTTTCCCATGTTGTTTCTTTCAAACTATGTTTATTCTCTGACTGGAAGGGAAAGACATGATCGTTATTTGCCATAATGAATTGCCTTCTTTCCAGTTCTGAAAAATCTTCATAGCTACAGGTCTGTGTATGATATTTTTGCTTCTGGAGATTGCTGAGCATGAAATCCACTATTTTTTTTTCTCAATTAACAGTGTGAAAATAAGATTGGAACTATTGTTATTGTATCTAATGCAATCACCATGTTACTTGAGTAGTCTAATTTTTATTACTATTTCATTATAATCATGTCTGTATAGTAACACCTTCAAGGTGGGTAATACAGGGTGGTTGAATTCTGGGGACCTATGAAATAATTCTAGGTAAGAGTAGGGTTTATTTTTTGTTGGTAACAGATTTCTTAGAAAATCTGGTCCACTGGGACCACTAGTTACATCTGCCTTTTCAGGATGGACTTTTGAATGTCATCCAGCTGATAAAAGAGAATTGTAGGAAAAAGCTGATACTTACTGCTCAGATATCTCAGCTGCTGGCAAAGAACAGAGCACAAACCAAGTATATGGAATGTGGATGTGATTTAAGGATTTTTCTTTTTACTTGTTCTTAACTCTCTGCTGTGAAACCACCTTGCCTTCTGTTGTGAAACCACAAGAGTTCTTTAACAAAATGAAAGGCAACCTCTAACACCTCTGGGTACCAAAATGCAATCCAAAAGTGTGATCCCATTTGGAATTAGAATTTCTAAGCATTTAAATATTACTTTTATTTTAGTTGTCTTTCACTTTTAATGTCTTTAATAGCTCCATTGCACTGATGAACTATTTTTATTTGAAGGATCCCTTTCCAGGGTATTGAGCCATCTTTTTACAACTGCGTGGTGTACTGTAGTTATATGATTCTGACTGACCTGGTCCTTGCGCATCTATACCCTTGCAGTGTTCTGGCCAATTGTCAAATCTTTTAATTTTTTTAGATACTATTTTTGCTGTGTTCAGTTTTCAAACTGCCATAGTTTAGACTGGGCTGGCTGCTAAATGAATGGCAGATGCTTTCTCAAACCAGGACACATACTTAATATTTCATAACAACCACCTTTTCTTAAAAGTTTGCAGACATGTCAGTGCATTTTAAATGTTTCCTGTATTTTTTTCAATTGCAGGTTCCACTGGTTATTTTTAAGAGAGAAAAGGAAGTGGCAAGGAAATTGGAATTTGATGGGCTGTATATAACTGAACAGCCGTCAGAAGATGATATTAAGGGACAGTGGGATAGACTTGTAATCAACACACAGTGAGTTTTTTATATACTCTGTCCTTTTTGCAAGGAATTGTTCTTCAAGCTCCACAATTAAATAGTTGATCATCCAGCTTGTCTGAAATAAACAGTTATGAGGAATATATTTCTATCAAGGACATACAAAATATTCCAGGAACCTGTAATGCTAATATTTACTATTACTTTTTAATCTTCTTCATTCCCAGGTTTTTATTTTAAAATAATTTCTATTCCATAAAGAAAAATACATTGCAATTAGTTTCTTTTTGGCAAGCACAGTGATGATTGTGTATTGTTGTCAGTTCTAGAGTGAACTGTTCTTTGGATCCTTTTAGTGTCTCTTGAAGGCTCTCCTTTAGAAACATATTTAAAGTCCCAGCTCTCTGCCTGGTGGGACTGTGTGAACCAACTGCTTTAGAAGCCTGTCTGCAGGCACTAGCTCTGCCACTTTTTCCCAGCCACATTGACATGGTAGGTGAATGCTATTTGGCAACTTTCATTCCAATAACTTCACAAATGACTAGCTGGCGAGAGCAACAACAAAGTGCCTCTTAGAAACAAAACCAGGATGTAATTTTTATGATGTCTTAGTAACTACTGCATGTTCTCATGATTGTCTGAAGTGTAATCTTGTTTATCTGTGCTTTTCAGGTCTTTTCCAAATAACTACTGGGACAAATTTGTGAAAAGAAAGGTAAAGCTTATTTTTAAAAATATATGTGAAGTTAAAATAAAGTTTTAATCCATGTTTATTTCCCTGTTTGAAGAAATGCAGACTACACTTCTTAGAAATATAATTTTGATTCAGTGTAGATTTCTGTATTTACCATTTTCAAATACACAGACTTCCTTATTCATTTCATGCTTGCAACTACTTTTGTGTTGTTTGGATAGTTATTCTTTCAATCTTTTTCTACATACAGCTTGTTACATAAAACAAGAATTTAAATACATTCATGAAATTCTGTGGAGAATTTCTGCGTACACTTGTATGTATGTTACCATATATGTAAATTGTTTTGTCTGTGTGTATTTATGTATTCACATACGTGCACACAGAATAGAGAGTCCCTCACCCAGGAGAGGGCTAGAAAGAATTTTGATAAGAAAATAGTACACATTGAGATGCTTAGGCACAGGGCATAGTCAGACAACTGTACTGACCAGCAAACTATATACATGCGTCTGACCCTTTTTGTCCCTTATCACTCTATTTTCTCACACTTTTTCCTCCCCAAATCACCTAAACCCATCCTTTTTCCCACTGTTGCTTCCTTCCCATAACATCCAATAATAAGTTCTGTGCCATCCACAAATGCTTTTCTTTCACTATCCCATACTGTATCCTACATCCCTTGGCAATAGCCCTCTTAGTCTGAAAGGTGATCTGAAGAACTACTCCCAGTGATTCATCTTGATGGGTTTCATAGCTGGACACTGAGGCTGAGGCTCCCCTAGGACAGCCCTGAGAGGTACCAGGCAGGTTATCCATTCATTGGGAGTCTGTTCTTTCTTCCCCTCATAGAAGCGACAGGAAAACTAGCTCAGCTAAAGTGTGTTTACACAAATG
>JAOXJM010000023.1:41004623-41017465 GCA_026413425.1 Tringa solitaria | reverse complement strand
GCCTGAGCGAAGAAAGGATAACTTTTGAAAACCTACTATGTTATACTTCAAACACCTGAATGCAGAATCCTTAAGAAAGAAGCTGTAAAAAGTCTGGGTGTTGTTGAAAGTGATGAAATACTAGTGCAGGTTGCAGCCAGATGTAATAAAGGCAATTTCTCAGAAGTTTCTTACTATTTATTCAAATTGTGCATTCTCACTCTGTGTCATCATTCACCATCACTAAACTCAGCTAGTACAACTACAGTACTATGGTTTATGGGGACCTGTTCAATGCTGGAGAAAAAGGTCAAGTAAAATCTCATTCAGACTAGGAAATTCATCCAATATCATGCCAACTAATGATATTCCAAGGGAAACTGGAAACTGCACTATAACATTTTGATTCACAGCTGTAGAGCTTAATTTTTATATAACCTCATAGTCTTCTAAGTCTTTGAGCTGCTTGATCAAGCACAGGAGAATGCAGTATTATGCATGTGTTATTGCTTTGCTATCCATATCAAACTTACCTTAAAAAATAAAGATATGGAAAAATGAACAGTTCCTTTTTCCATATAGGTCAATATTCATGTTATTTTTAGGAGCTCTACAGCTACTGCTGTTTGTAAAATATAAAATCATCACATTAAATTATCTAGAGATGATTTTCCTTGGGTTTTTTTTTCCATTTCATGAGAGACTATCCTGCCTGTCTGTAAGCAATCCTGTCCATGGTGTTTCACACATTAAGACAAATATAATAGGTGGAATGTAGTTACAAGAATATACCTGTCACTAGAAGTGAGTGGTATTGGGTCAGAATAAAGACAGACATTAGATTGCTACAGTAATATTTTCAGAAATAAATTTCAAGAGATTTTGATTCATTTTACCACCTAATTATATTATTGAAAAATATTTGAATGAAAAACTAGTCCTAACATTTTTGAACTTTTTTTTACCTTTTCCTTCTAGGTCAGAGTTTTTTATAAATTTTGACTTCTTCAATAACTCAAATATGGGGCTAGAAAATTTTCTTATAACTTGTGGATGAAAATGGTATCAGCAGCTTTTAGCTGTGCTACATTGTTGTTGGAGAAGCCATTTGATTGTTCGAGAAGCATTCCTGTCTTTGATGAAATGGCAGCATGCTAGATCTATCTTTGTGTGCACTTTGGTATCTGGAGCATAGCACAGTTTGGGAACCTTTGAGATTAGCATGATTCTAATAATTTATGTCAAGGTACGAATGCAAATTTTGTTATGGGTGCATCTGTCCACCCTAGTTTATAAAAGCCTGTTAGAAAAAGAACTTGCAACTTTTATCTCTCTAGTGTATGTAGTTCATTTGGTATACAAATATCATCCCTGAAATCCTAGTCAGACAGTAAATGTCACCCAGTGATTATGGCCTGAGTTACAGAAGAAACTCAGGTGAAACCTTAGGCTACAGAGTTGCTCTCTACCACGAAGGGAATAATAAAGCAAAATCAGTTGCTGACCGTGCCATCAGTGTGCCTAGTAAACTGTCATCAACTCTTTTCTTTAATATAGTTTTACACCACCTTATGAGAAGGTTTAGATTTGTTAACCTGGTAATTTGTTGCCTTTGCATAGATTAAAACAACCCAACAAATGAAATGGTAAAAAAAAAAATTAAAGTCTGTTTAATCTTGTTTAACTAGATAATAGACTCCAGAATTCACCGTAAGTCTATGTGCTCATTATTTTTGTCTTTACAGAGCATTATTAATATAACTGTGCTCTTCTGCCAGCTCTGAGCTAAAGGTATCGTCCTGTGGAAGTTCAGTGAAGGCAGAAAAGTATAATTCACTGTGAATAAAGGGTCAAAAAATTTACCCTGAATGAGTTACTGTATCATCTAAATGTTTTTTGTATAGAAGTAAGATGTATCTATGAAAGACCTGCCTTGTGTAAATTTGAGAGCAAGGGTCAAATCTTTCATAAATCAGAAAACTTCTACTACATTTGTTCTGCTTTTCCCTTTTAGTTCAAGTAGACTAATACACTTCAGAAGGAAAAATGAATTTTTAATTAAAATAGGTTGTGGACTATTTGAATAGAGATCTTGATCTAAATTTGATTTAATGCTGGTTTTCAATTGTAGTAGTTCCACTTATAGTTATGTAGTGTTTATATGTTTATACAGAGGCTCAAATTGCGTCTTTTGCTTTTTAGATTTATGTGTAAAAATGGTGCTAATTTTTGGTTGTGTTAAAGAGTAAATACCTTTGCATATAATACAAATAGGAGTTTGGTATTTCTTCCTGCAGACTATGTTGCATATTCCCCTATCGCATTTTGATATAAGATGCAATTTCTTTATTTATTTTTACAGGCTAAATTCCATTGATGTTAAGTATCAGATGTGGAAATTAGGAGTTGTTTTCACTGATAATGTAAGTTTCTCAGTATATATGTGTATATATGCTTATATTCACCTTCTAAAGAGCAATATAGACTTTTTAACCCAAAAGTACTTCAAAGGGAGGTGAAAGGGGGGTCACGCATGGTTCTTTGTTGCTGTCTGAAGCTAAACCCCGACACTTGCCTAACTCAATTTATTTTACTGATGGAAAAAATGGTTGGGGAACATACAATTTTGGAACTATGACTGCTGGAAAATGAGTGTAGTCTGACTTCAGCCAGGAAGAGTGAAATGATAACTCTCCAGGTCTACAGACAGCATGATTTGTAAGAAGAGTTTGTTCAGGAATAGGTTTTTTTCTAAAAAGGCCCTGAATTTTCCCTTATAAATATGTACTTATCTTTAACACCAATAAAAATTAAATTATAGAGGAAAAGGTGAAATTAACGTTTGTTGAAACAGTAAACTACTTAAATAATACATATGTTTAAGTAGTAGTTTTAGTAGTTTGAATTAATTATAAAATTCATTTTGTGGCTTGCAAAGTCCTTTTGTTTGTCATTAACCATCTTGGGGGTTTAATATTTTAATTTAATTATTTAGAAATTAATAAACAAAAAATCATTTAAATCAGAAAAAAAACTTCTTACATTGGAAACTTTAACAAATAAGTTTTTACAATTTTGAAATTAGCTTTTACAAATTACAATTTAGAATATATCAATTTTGATCATTCTTTGTGAGCTCTGTATTTGGTGACAATATTTTTGCCCGAAGAAAAATTCTCAAAGATCTCTTGCAAAATCTGTGTAAAAAAAAATTTAAAAAAATCGTTTTCTATTTAAAGAAAAGCACATTCAATCAATTTTTACCTTTCCTTAGTGATGTGAATTAACTTAAAGAAAATGTTCTGAGTTTGATTTTGTGATGTACTTGTTTTCTTGTTAGTCTTTCCTTTACCTGGCTTGGTACATGACCATGTCAGTCCTTGGCCATTACAACAATTTTTTCTTCGCTGCTCATCTCCTTGACATTGCAATGGGATTCAAGACATTACGAACTATCCTGTCATCAGTGACCCATAATGGCAAACAGGTATCAACTGTCATCTATTATCTTTCTGTAGATGACAAAATTATTCTTTTGTCATGACATTTAGAACTTGGGTCAGTATGAAAACTAGCCAGTGGGATTTGTAACCATAACAAAACGGGACTCGGATGTATGGCAGTCTCTACCTGTTTTGAGCAACTGTGTTATAAAGTTACTGATTAAAATTTTTTCAAGATTCATCTAAAGAATGGTCCAGTTGAGACCCAGTTACTCTTTTTGTTAGAGAGCTGTTTGAGAAACTCTTTGATAATAATAAATATTGTATTAAAGAAGTTATAAAATTGGAAATTGTATTCCTGATTTAAGGCTTTTCATCTACTGAGATGTATTGTAGAAATGTCATTTCATGTAACCCGAGACTTAGTCTTCCTCAAGTCTGATAGCCTTACTAATTCTAAGGACCTCTATAAACAGATTTTAACGAGTCGGGAGGGGAAGCCATCTTTGGTCTGCTTATAAGATTTTCCAGCAAGGCAGCTAATATAAGTCTTATTCAGGTGAGCTGAGAACGGCACCATAAAGATCTTCTCTGTTGTGTATACTTATGTGCTGTTACAGCACAATGGAACTTCAGTTCTGACTGTGTACAGTGTAGGTCCTTTAAAAGTCTGGTGGCAAGTGCCATTTGGAAACTTATAAGCAGCAATTTATTTTTCAGGGCTTTTCATTTTATTCTCTTTTGTTTTAAGCAAGTTTGATATTAGAGAAGTTTAAAATCATTAGCAATGATTTTTTATAAATGCAAAAGGTGATTGAGATGTTTTCTTTTGCAGATTTAGCCCTGCCTTCAAATGCACTGTTCTCATCAACTTTTTTTAAAAAGTAATAGACATTTCAATGGACATGCTTTATATTCCGAAATTGTTAGTGCAGCACATGACATATAGAAGACTCTTAAGTATGAACTCACCATGAAAAACTGTTATTTGTTTTACTTTGAGGCAAACATACATTTAATTTGTATATAAAGAATTGTCTTGAAAAGTTGCAAAGATCAATATACTGCATCTTTTGCCCTTAAAAGAACAGAATTTCTTAAATTCTTAATTCTTAACAAAAAAAAAAATCAGTCTGCACCTTTTAAAAATAGTCTTGAATTTTTAGCAAACTATCTATCAAGCAAGGGGGCATTATTTAGGCGCGAAACGTTTTAGATCTGGCAGCTGTGCAAGTGAAATATCAATTTGCAGGATATTGCAGCTCACTTCCAGCTGCTTTCCATAAAGCTCAAGACAAAATTTTAATGATGCAGTTGAGCAGTGGGGTATTTATTGCTGCTTCTCTGAGGTAGATACTAAAATATTAGGAACAATTTGGTTTATATGTGATTTCACAGATGTAACAAAAGTTGTTTTGGCATTAAATTAGTAGAAATACCATATTGCAATTATATAAAAGGTAATATTAAATAGTAGTACTCTTAGGTAGTAAACCTTCAGATATTTTTGTATAGTTGTGTGGTTTTCAGATTGTGGTTCTAATAGATTTTTTTGATTGCTTATGTATCCACTATATTATGCAAAGTTTGTCTTTGTTTCTGAAGCATAGTCTTCCTTTAAAATAAAGCAATTTTTGCATGAAAATATGCAGATATATTACCAAATATTACAAACATGTGCAAAGAGACAGACAAAAAGTTAATAATAAATATAAATTATTTTTACTTTCATTCTCTTTTTGCAAAGAAAACTGTATAGCATAATTCAATTGTGGTGTTATATCCATTCTTTATTTTTGTCTTCCAGCTTGTCTTAACAGTAGGATTACTAGCAGTAGTAGTATACTTGTACACGGTAGTGGCGTTCAATTTTTTCCGCAAGTTCTACAACAAGAGTGAAGATGGTGATATGCCAGACATGAAATGCGATGATATGCTAACAGTAAGTCTTATTTTTTACTTTATAGAATTTTTTTTCTTCAACTGTTATGTTTTTGTCCTGACCTTTCTTGTAATTTCTATTCATGCAGTTGTGTCATTATCAGAAACAGAAAAGACTATAATTAAAGGCAAAGGAACAAATATAATGAACATCACTAACAACTATATATATATATACACCCTGTGTATGTTAAACAAATACATCTATAAATGAATAGAAGAAATGTAATGGTATTCTTTGCTATAGTTTCTCAAAAAATGAAAAACAACTAGAAGCTGTGAAGCTGAGCTGAGTCAGTTAAAGGGCAGTACTTCTGAATCTTGAGGTTTTGCAGGCCATTCAGGAGGAGGGTCAGTTATAGGCAAGGATTTCATGAGCAATTCAGGTACTGAAATGCTTAAGCTTGGAAATCCATCAGTTTCCCTTAGCACGTATTGCCATGGTTATCTTCAATTGGCAATTCTATTACTGAAATCTCTCCTGTGCTCAGAACCACTGAAAATTATTTTGTACTTACTGATACAGTGCCAGGCTTTGCAGTTGTGGCTGGTATGTAGAACTTAAATTACGAAGAATTTCAACATGTGTTGGTGTTAATATCCTTCTAAAAATAGTCATCGACAACAAGTTATATATATGTTACGCAATATGAATCACTTGGGTTTGTTTGGCCTGGAGAAGAGAAATGTTCGGGCTGGGGGGAGTGTAAGAGCAGCTCCCCAGTGCCTGCAGGGAGATTTCTGGGAAGTCAAATACAGGTTTGTTACAGCAGTGCATGGCAGGAGACCATGGATATAAAGTAGAAAAAGGTGTTCTGACTGAGGAGAGCAGAGCAATGGATCAGGTTGCTCAGAGAGGCTCTAATGACCTGACTGGATAAAGCCCAGAGCAACTTTATCTGACGTTATAGTGGACCCTGCCTGAAGCAACATTTGGACCAGAGACCTCTTAAAGTCCTTTTTTACCTGATCTGCTCTGTAATTCTCTGACAATACACTTACAAAAAAGCTACAATATTTTACAGGAATGAGTTAGAATAATGTGTGATATGGTATAAAATCAGAATTGACTTTTGTAAAAGCAATAAGACTTCAATGTGATGCTAAAAAAAAGAAAAATACAGGGAGTATATTTTTATTTTTAGAAATAGAAAAATAACTTTTAAAACTTTTTAGATAACTAGCATTACATTCATTCTTGACGTTAGTGATTGACTTTGAATGGTGAAATAAAAACTCTTTCTAAAAATTGTTATATTCTTCAGCCATTGGTCATTCAGCATTGTATGTTATTATACCAATTTCTTACATAAGGAAATTTGGAGATAAGAGTTTCATAGAAATAACAGAATGGATTTTCTGTATGGTTAGGTTATTGTCATCACTACTTTTTGATAGGGAGTGAGAACCCTGAAACTGTAGTTTGCAAAGCTACTTAAGGAAAAAGAACCAATCCCCTGACCTCTGAGAGTGATCTGATTTTCTATTAAGTTATAGCATGATAAACTGGAAATTTTGCATTGTCAGCATCCCACATAACTATACTGAGAGACCTGTTGTACCACTTTTCAGACCATAGTTTCATAGTATTAGTCTCAGACTTTTTCCATCACTATCCTGTTCTCTACACAAACGTTCTCAAAGATTTTCTGTTTGTTTTGTTTTTTTTAAATTTTTGTTTGAGGCACCAAAGATGGGGAAAGTCACTCACTTTTGAGTTAGGAAAATGTAAAAGAAGGCTCTGGTGGTAATGGAATTTCCTATTTGCACGTTACTGAAATGATTGTATGTGAATCATGTTGTGTGCTGAGCTTAAGATAGTTGAACCTTTTGTGTTTTTGATCTGCTACATAATGACAGAACATGAAACACTGCACCTTCAGCTGCACAGCAGTATTTCACCTCCCTCAGAAATACACATAACCTCAAATGGGAGACAAAGATGACATAGTAGAGTTGCTAGACCACAGACCAGTTCTGCCAATTACTGAATTTGCAACAATGGTTTCTGCTTTTAGCGGCAACAAACTCTCTATCCCTTTATTTTGTGTTTTCTAGTGCTACATGTTTCACATGTACGTTGGAGTACGTGCAGGTGGAGGCATTGGTGATGAAATAGAGGATCCAGCAGGAGACGAATATGAAATCTATCGGATTATCTTTGACATCACTTTCTTCTTTTTTGTGATTGTCATCCTGCTTGCCATTATTCAAGGTATGTGTTTGTAACTCACAATGAGACTGAAAATGTTATTTTGCAGCACAAAGATCTTAGTGCTACAGTAATCACACATGCAAGATTCAACTGGGACACCAGGGCATACTATGAAGCACAGATTTATATAGTAAATCTCACCCAGCTGGCTTTTATTCATACACTGTTCTTCCTAGTTAAAATCAACAGACTCTAACTGAATCAGTGGAAACAAAAAACAACCAAAACTTCTTTGTTGTGAGAATACTGGTGTCACTACAGTTTTTATTTTCTCATTGCCCTTTCTAAAAGTCTCCTGTAAGTAATCAGCAAGAGAAGTGATTAGAAATCACTTTAAAATAGTCTTTCGGCATAACCCACACTTTGTGAGCTTCTGTGGACAAAATCAGTAGTGGGTGCTGTCAATATTCCCCTTGCCCAGCATCTAATGTTCTTGGCTGTCTGGCAAATCTTCAGAATGGTAGTAGTCGTGTGAAAAGTGGAACACAGCAGTAAGAGGTTTAAATTTTTCTTACATAAAACCCCCTGTTTGGTGTGATGGCTACTTACTTGAATGATATCAAAGAGTAAAGAAGGGTGCTTGATATGAAACAGCTTTACTATATCCTGATTAATGACAATGGAAAGTCAGTTGCCATCAGTTTAGCTTCTGAATTTGAATGAAACTACTTGACTGATAGTATGGTTTGCTGTTGTAATCTGTATAGTGGGTACTGAATTTTGGGAATTTTCTAGGTTTTTTCTATTATGTTTGTATTAATGATGTTTAATATTATTGCCTAAAGTACTTAAAAGCTCCTTCTGTTTACATATTATACCTTTGAAAGATTGTCAGGAATGGCCAGATCATCTCATACTAAAGTTTGCACAAATTAACAGAAGTATATACTTCATTTTGGAAAAGCGTGTAATGATTTTTGCTAGGTCCAGTTGCTGTTATAAATAGTGATACCTTACTGCTCTTTGTCAGCTAACAGCTAATTTATGGTTATTTTCTCAATTCCTACAAGGAAGCTTAGAAGGCGACTCTGAGCTTGTCGTAAATTGTTTATAACTCTTACTCCAGCAACAAGTTTTTTAAAGGGCTTGGGGAGGGTGCAAAATGTTTTCTAGCCTGAAGTGACATATCTTGTACTGTTTGTTTCTTCATTTTGTGAGGGGCTGAAGAGTAGCCTCAGCTGTCAAGCTTTGAGCATAATTCTCATCTAGTATTCATCAGTTCCAGAGGACAGTAGTGTCAGTAATGATTGTAAAGTTGGTCCTTATTTGCATTGGTGTAAATGAAGGGAGAATCATAGAGCATTTATAATCTGAGCCATACTGTTGTGTTTTTTCTTCATTCTGTATCTCCCTGAAATGACCTCTTGCTTCTGTAGAACTCTGAAAGTGGAACCTCATACCACATGATAACCATGATGAGAGAGAATGCACAGAGCTCTGGGCCTCTCTGCATTTGCCCTGTAATAAATCCCTGAACTCTGTTAAATGTGCAGCAGTATTCTTTCTGTAGTAAAGCCTCCATCACTGTAGAACCACAGGCGTCTTCATGTAGTGAATCAAAATTAGAGCATTGTGAATAAAACAGAAGTCTGTGTGTCCCATTTTATAATGCCAAATGGTATCCAGCCATGTTACTGGTAGCCATTTTCTTGACTTGCTCATTATTCTTCATGTATTGCACTGGTTTTGTGGGGTTTAGAATGTATATTGGCTTCTATTATTTCTGCACAAGATTCTTGTTTAATATTCATTGTTAAAGTTACTTCTGGATTTCCAAATATTATTTGTCACAGTTCTGTTCTTGAACATTAACTACCATTTTAACTTAAACCCTAGGTTTAATTATTGATGCTTTTGGTGAGTTAAGAGATCAACAAGAGCAAGTTAAGGAAGACATGGAGGTAAGAACATCCAAGTGCTGAACCATACTCTATTTTCAGGTTTCCTGAATGTCTGTTTTCAATCAAAACTTGATCTAGGTAGTGGATAATTTTTTAAACTAAGGAAAAAACAGTTCTGTACATGGTCCAATATCATACAATATCCTGGCTAAGATTCTACTCTCACACCTCAGTTCATTAGATGGAAATAATAACTGAGAAATTTTTTTAAAACTTTTTTTTTTGGTATGTATTAAAATGTAATAACTTATGTAAGTAGTTCTGTTAGTACCCAATAAAATTCTTTATAGAGAATTTTATGAAGAGAAAGCTCCACTAGTGTCCAGGTTCTGAATAGCATTTACTACTCTTTCCTGCCTCCTGTGAAAGAGGCATGCTATGTTTTGACAGGTGCTAGCTGCTACCTTGCAAACCTGGGACACAAACCCAAGTTGTCTAAACTGGTATTCTGCTCTAAGCATATTTTGGGTTTGATTTCTGGTTCCTTGTGTGGATTTATGTTTTTTAATGCTTCCAGATCAAGTGTGGACACGTTTTTTCTGTCAGTGATAAGTTAACAAAAATTCAGAAAAAAGGGCTAACAGCTTTTTTTCTTATGACTTTTTAAAGTTTAGACTAATCCCTATATCTTCAGTTTTGTAAACAAGAAAAATCTTTGTACATTGCTGTATGTTATAATAAATTATGTAAGTCTCTTGGATCTTCAGCCTAGAGGTCTCTAACACAGCATGTTAACACTGTCATTTTACAGTTCATCTCAGAAGTAATTTTCTTTTGTTAATCTATGTGTGAAAATATCCTGTACTTGTTGGTTTTCTATTTTGTCATTTGAGTATAAGAACTCAGAAAAGTGTCAGAAACCCACTGTGTTTTGTAATCTAAACTTTGAGCATATTCAATTTCAACTGGAGAAGCACAAAAGGCATTAAGGTAAATATTACCATATGTTACAGTAATTGCTACTTACAGTGTTAAAGGAGAAAAAGGGGGAAATCAGCTTTGATGGCTGTATGCAATTCTTTCTCCTGATACCTGTTCACTTAAAGCTGGCAAGGATTTTTATTTTTTTTTTAAACAGTAAGAAGCTATTCTGATGGCAGTTAAACTTCTATTTGGTTGAGATATCCCATCCCAATCGTTAAAAGAAAACCCTTTTTGCTCAGCACATATTATACATGATGCATTGCCATTTTCAAGAATGGTTACATTGTTGTTGGCCTTTTCTCAAAGGGGGCCGGGTTATATATACTGTTGAAGTGCTCTGTATTCTTTCTTTTAGACGAAGTGCTTTATCTGTGGAATAGGAAATGACTACTTTGATACAGTTCCCCATGGCTTTGAAACACACACACTACAGGAGCACAACTTGGCCAATTATTTGTGAGTACGGTAAAAATTAACTCCTCGCTAACTTGTGACCTTTGCAGCCTCTGCAAGTACCTGATTAGCTCTCTTGCATAAGTAAGAGTCAGTACTGTTTGGCTTTGATGTGCACTCATGCTGTCTGAATATATAATTCTGTGGGGATGGTAGCAAGGAATGAACAAACTTCATTACCTTGTTTCCAGCTTGGTTGTGACACACCAAGTTTGTGTGAACTGGGAGATGGAAACTGGGAACTTAGTATGTGGCTGTGGAGGCACTGTAAAAAGTAAGGTGAAAGAGGGAAGACTTACATTGGACATAATATTTTGAGTGGAGTGCTGAGGCTGGCTAAGAGAACCTGGGACAAAGGGAGGTAAGGGAACTGGAACGAAGAGCCTAGGGAGGAGAGGGATCAGACCAAGGACATCAGGTCCGCCTTTGGAAAATTGAAACAGAACATCAGTAACCACTAAACTCAATCTTTTAAAATCTGGAAATCAAACCATTTATCAGGTCCACAATCACTGTATCACATTGTTCCTCTTCTGTCAAATACATATGAAAATACAGTGCCAAAGTGTATTTTATACAAGTGCTGTCAGTATGAAGCAATGGATGGATTGTGACTTTGTGTCTATAAACTAGCACTGCATGTGCTTTGTAGGGATGTTTGAATTCCACCTGAAAAACAGGTGCAAACAAACGTTGAAAGGACTGTCATGAGGGATTTTGTTCTTGCTTACAAAGTATCACACAAATAACATGTTGTAGCATACTTAGTATAACTGCATCATCCTGAGGAAATGTTTTTTGATATTTTTGTGCATGTTCATATTTCATATTTCTACATATGTTTGGAGAGAGTGTTTTATGACTGAAATTTTGAAATCATCACTGTCAGATACCTCAAAACCTCAAGACTAATGTATTTTAAAAATTGCAAGTTCTTTTCTGCCTATGTTGATCTTGAGTTACATACACTAGTAAAATATCCCCAATCTATAATTTCAATAGGAGAAATATCTTAATAATCTCCAGCATTTCTTATTCATTGTGAGGAGAAGGGAAAAAAAGTTGCAATGGCTATTTTCTGTCGATTTCCAAGTTGGTGTTCATGGGCAAGAAAATGTCTATTTTAATTAGAAAGCTTAGAAAAATCTCCATTTCGTCTGAGTTGTTATTTACTGTAAATCAAATGGAATCTCTTGCATTTTAGCATACTATTCATTGAACAATGAGTGAGTGTCAACAGTGTCAGAAAAGTATATTTAATATATTTGGGAATATTTTCATAAATAGAACTCTGGAAATTGTAAGTCTGTGAACAGCATTATCACTAAACAACATTCTGAAAAATAACCATCCCTCTCTGGACTGCCTAATGTTTCCAAACACTATGTTCATAATAGCTGTTTCTTTGCTTGTAGGTTTTTTCTGATGTATCTTATTAACAAAGATGAAACAGAGCATACAGGACAGGTAGGTTGAAGAACTCTATCAATCTTAACAATTATAAAATAAGACTGATCCTAAAATAAAAATAATTCAGGCTTGGCAAAACTAAGAGTATTCTAATGAATAGCTACTTATATGGTATGTAACTTAATTCTCAGTCTTCTAAACAATTCTTAGGACTTTGGTTGCTTAATGTTAGATATTTATTTATTTCATAGTACTTTCTATTCCTATTTTGTTATCTGACCTACTATTCTTAAATTATTGCTTTCACAAAATATAATACATACTATAAACAAAAATAATGAGAAACAAAACATTTAAACATCCTGTGAAAGCAGCACTCTTCTCCGCGTTGATTCTTTTTTAATAATCTTTGTTCTTATTATTATCTATATATAATATTCTATGACCATATGAATAAGTCCATATGAAGGAGCTTGTGCATATATTTTAAATTAAACTTGTGAGAGTAGTTTTTCGTGGAGGTTTCTTCTTTGCTGTTTTTCTTTTAAGCTTCTGGCGCTTCCTTCAATTTAATAT
>JAOXJM010000023.1:40963807-40995095 GCA_026413425.1 Tringa solitaria | reverse complement strand
AAATGATTTCAGATTCCCTCTGGAGAGTCACAGAGCATTATGGTTAATATCCAGATGGAAATAATTATTTTTATTTCTTTCTAAATCTCTACCTGTGTGGATGACCCTTGATATCTAAATGGTATGCAAATATAGGATAGTTAGAGACTTTCCAGTACTGACTGCTCATGGTGATCTCCAAAGTATGTAATTTGTGGTCTCTAAAAATGTTGCTTTTATATGCTTCATGGAACTGATGTATAATTAATTTTTTGTCATAAATATAAGGTTTTTGTAAGAAATCGTTGTGCAGCCTGTAATTGCAGTAGCCTCTTATCTGGAGTTATTTGATTTTTTTAAAAAAAGATCAAGGTAATTAATATACTTGCAAGACTAATATACATATTTCCCCCAGATCATTTCTATGCAGGCTATGAATTCCTTGCCATAGGAATCCAACAGAGTTAAAAAAGGCTGCTTAAAATAAGCTCCCGAGAGGCTAATCTGAATAATACTGCTCAAAATGTGCTTCTGCCTGGAAAAACTGCTAGAATATAATTCACATGAAGTTTTCCTCTTATTGTTTGCTGCTTAATTTATCAACTGGGGCAATGTAAGCTGTAAAAACAAGAGCTGTGAAATGAATTTATGTACAAGGCTGTTTTATAGTTAACATTTTGCATATATGGTCAACTCTTGATGAACTGTGGTTCGATTATCCGGCTTGCAAATTAACCATGACTTGCATGTAGAAACATCTATGCTGAGATTGTTTTGACCAACTTGGACCTAGAACCAGTAGGCAAACTTATTTGTTGTGCTTATGGTGTGTAGACTGATGAAACTCAGATGTCCCTGAGTCCTAGTCTCAGTATCTGGTTGCTCTTTTTGCCTCTGCATGCTCATTGTATATTTTTGTGGCTTAATTTGTGTTCGCAGGGTTTGGATTATTTTTGTTGTCTGAGATCCCTGTTTCTTTACCATATGTAAATTATTATACGCTCCAGAAACACACAAGACTGGGCCAGTGGGGCTTAAGTGATGCACCAGAATTAACCTAACATGGAAAACTTGTTGGGGCAAGATGAATTCTGGCTGAGGCAACTGGATCTAGGGTGCTATTTTTCTAGGTTACATGTTCCCTTCTTCTCCTCTGTGGACGTGACATGCACAGAGAGATGATACATACATGTCCAGTTGCATAGGAGCAATCAAGGGTTCCAAATAAATATAGCAGGCAGGAGGTGGTGTACTTGAACAAATGAATGAACCAACCTACAAAATTTATACACAATCCTGGATGGCCCTCAAGGAAGTAAATGGACAAGAGTAGGCAAAATGAATTGTTATGACAAAATGAACATTATTCCAGGTATATGCATACCCAAGGACAACTGAGAAGCATATAAGTAGTAATGTGTGTGATGAGGTCTCAGACCTACTGTTTGTATTCTGACTGTCTGTGCTATGCAGATGTGGCAGAGTTGGCTACATGGCAGTGAAAGCATTCCTGTCTGCAATAGTCTGTGTGGCCTTTCTGGCTGGAAAAGGGAAATTCTGGCATCAATTCTAACTGGAAAAGAATTAATGCTTTTTGTAATGGAAAGGGAGCCTGTTTGATCCATACAGTTACCATTAATTACTTTCTTAATGCTATTGCATGGTGAAATTATCCAGTACCCTCTAAAATACATATTCAATATGAAATTCTGAATACAGGGTGCTGGGCTGCATGTCTGTGTAGTCAGATACAGTACTACCATTCCACTGTTCCATTTTAATATCTGCCCTAAAAGTCTGTGTGGGGTTTTTTTTTTTCTTTCTTTGCTTTTTTTTTTGTTTTGTTTGTTTTGGTTTGGTTTTTTGTTGGTTTTGGTTTGTTTGGTTTGGTTTGGTTTGGTTTTTTCCCAGAAGTACACTGTGATTTAGAAAGGTAATGGAAATGGAAAAGGCTTTAAACACTGGCATAACATATTTTACATTTTTTTTTACCTGGAATCAATTCCTAAGTTCTCAAAAATTTTGAAAATACTTCTAAGATTTAAATTTTATGACTTTCATCCATGAAAAGGAATAGAGCAACTCCCTTTGAAAGGTAATAATCTGAGTACATACTTTCCACATGACAAAGCCGTGGTTGTGGTTCTGTGCCTGTTTTAAAGAGATTGTAGTGCTGTCTAACAGAAGTCTTAGTGCTCCTAATAGGAAGTCTGTTATGAAACAAATTTGACAGTCTGCTTTCATTTCTGTTTTCTTCTGCTCCCTGTCAGCTGTCATGACCTTTACCTTTCTGTTTCCCAAAAGATCCTCCTGTAACCTATCACATCACTATCACAGTATAACCCTGTTTATAATTATATCTGGAAAGAACAGCCAGCTAAAACGTTGATTATTCTTTTAACGAATGGACATTGTCACCTTGTCAAGATTTATCACAAAGTACAGTCAGACATTGATCTTGCAAAATACATTTATGAGGCCTACAATGAAAACAAGTTTTATTGTATAGAAAACCTTTGTTTCAGACAAAAAATAAGTACAAAATTTATTGTTAGTATTTCCTGAAGGCATAAGACTAGAAAATAGACAAGTTGACTTTCTTTATAGTTTGACATCAGTACATATTTATTCTCAGTACTTTTAAGCTACTCTTAATTAGACAACTCGGAAGCAGAATCAACATCATGTATTCCTTAAATTAATTTAATGTGTTCACTAATAGAAAGTGTAGATTTCATATTAAAAGCAGCAATAATTAATTTTTCTGGCTAATTCCAAGGATGAACCCTTATTCTGAAGAAAAATATCATAGAAATTGACATTTTAATGTTAAGCAATTTAGATGTAGGGGTTTTTTTACCTATCTGCATTCTCTTATTATTAGGTCAGCAATTTTGGGTTTAATTTTCCTCATTAATGAAAAGCTTATCCCTCAGAGAGGGCTGCCAAGTATGTACACAATTTTCTAAATTATTTCAGTGGTCTCATTCTTTTCTTCTTTCTAATATTGGTAAGATGATACACAAAAAAAAGATAATAAAACCATTGTGTCTGTGAGCTGCCAAATTATTCTGTGATGGAAGATTAAAAAACATGTTCATACAAAAAAATCGACTTGAAATTATTTTTTATATTTTAAACACTGATTTATTTTATATTAACTTGTATTTTGCCCCCAGTAACAGTAACTTTTACAAAAAGATCAGAAAATATGAGAAGTGGCAGACTTTCCACATGGGGAAGAGCATACGGAGATGCTGACAGCACAGACCTCAGCAACACTGAGGACTTCAATTAGTGCTGTACAGATTCTGCTAAATCAGTTCTTAGAATTTCATGAGGTTGTTCTGGAAGTGTTTGGGATGTGACAAAGCTGCTGTAAGGGCTATAATATCACTCCTTAGAGACCAGATGTGCAATTTACTGTGCCTTATGCATATCTCTCACATGTCATAGAATGAAAGAGTAGTAACAATACTACTGCGGTATAATGACTGCATTGTCATGCAGCAAAGTGGTATGGGTATCTTCTGCAGGAATTTAACATAAGGAAAATGCTTACCCTCATCTGAGTGGAAATTAAATTAAAAAATCTTGCTTTTATTCTTGTTTTCTTGATGTCTTTATCTCAGGCTGTGGTCCTATAAACATGCCTCTTTCCTCAGAAGGAAATATGTATGGACACTGTGGCACAAAAAGCAAGCCAAGTTGTGTTTTTCATGTGACTCACAGCTAGCTTTTACATCTCTTTAGAAACCAACATCACCTCATTAATACTGATAAATTAAATATAAACTTTGCAATTATAAATACCCATCTCAGAATCTCTTCTCAGTCAGTCAATGCTGTAGATGCTTCAGCATTTTGTGTGCTTTGGTTTGAACATTCATGAAAAATGCAAAGGCCTCCGGTATTGAAACTGATGTGAGTGTCAGTTGTCAGGTACTGTGAGGACCATTGATGGTCAGTAAGGAGAGAGAGAAAATGCCTGGAAACACTGAAGCTGTTGAAGCCAAGGTAACTCCTGTTACTTTGAGCTGTGGTGTCCCTCCCTGTAGTGCTAGGGGGAGGGGAATGCCCTGGGTGTGCAATGCCCCTGAAACTTCCCTAATAAAACTGGAAGTAAATACATTTAAAACTGCTCAGTTTCTGTTGCCAAGGGATGTGTTTCCTCAGATTTCCTGAAGGAAAGTTGCAGGACAAGGGTGTGTGGGGAAGACTGTGTGCTCCTTTTTGTTGTTGTAAAGGCGTGACTGAAAACATCCTATTTTCTGTTACTCTTTCCAGTTGAGGACTTGTGAATTAAAGGAATTTTAGACATTTGTAGTGTAAAGGCATGTTTCTGTTAAAAACGTCTAAAGTCAGTCGTATGAATTACTGTGTTCTTGAACAGAAACCTTTAAATGGTACATTTAAAAGCATCCAATATCTCTTTAACATGGTGCAGGCATTTTAATGATTTTCTATAGTAATTTCTTGTTTTGGCTGTGTCGTATTTGACCTCATTTTAATTCATCTGAATACTCCATTATTGATGTCTTGCTTCTTACTGGTTCCTTGCAGTGTTGTCTTTTCAAGAAGTGAAAATACTACTGCAGTGGCACCCTCATTTGTCACATTTCTTAGCAACTCAGATTTCCTTTTCATTAAACATACTTTGGTTTTCCTTCTAAACTCAAGTTAGTGGATAACAATTCTAGAAAAGATTTATTAGTACATCTACTTTATCTGGCTATTCTGCAATTTCAAGATGTTAGCACTTTTAAGAAGCTGTTAGAAAAGTTTTTTATACTGGTGCTAATTCAGAGATTGGTTTGTTGCATGGATCAATCATGAATTATGAGTGCTCCCATTATAAGAATAGATTGTCTTGGGAGGCAGTCTAAGCATTCATGGGATCACAGAAATAAGTAGACTAATTCAGTAAAACAAGATCCACTGACCAATCACAATCAATGAAAGAAAGGTGGTCAGTAATTATGATCAAAACTTTTTTTCTGGGAAAAGGAAATGACTTAGAAAATGTATATTAATGACTTAAACAATTAGATGCCTTCTACAGAAAAGTGGTCAAAACTGAAAGCTCATTTATAAAGTAGTAAAGTTTTTGAGGCGTAATTGCTGCCTTAAGGGAAAACATTTAAAATACTTTGTGTTACACTTACTTGGAATGGGTCTGTTTAAGCAGAACAGGGAGCAACTTCTAGCTAAATAGGGCTTGCAAAATAAAACTAGAATACAATGAGAAAACTGGTGGTGCAACAATTTTAGAAATGGCGGAATTTGGTGGAGGGCAGTTATGTTCCTCAGCACTGTTTGCGTGGCAGGATTCCAGCGTGCCACAGCCAATTCAAGCACAGTAGCGGGCCTGCCTGCTGAGGAACACTGGGCCTCTTCTATGTGCTTGACCGTACGTGACCACCAGGCCCACAGCAAAGACTGACTGGTGGGGAATAAGAGACATAAACATGATCTTCTCAGCTTCTCTGGCTTGTCGCAGACACAGGTAGAATACAATTATTACTGGGATTTACCCACTGGGAGCTCTGGAGGCTTTGTAACCAAAATAGTGCCCCAAAGTAACTGAACCACTGCAGCCTCACCACTAGACTTCTGGAAGAAAGCTGAAAAAACAGAAGGCTTCCACACATTTTACAGATTTTTTCGACAGACTGCTATCTTGTAAGATAGTGAGAAGTATGAGGAGACATCTTTGTTTTCTGAAAGGACAATGAACGGGTTCTTTATTAATCTGGTGAATACTTCCTACCAAGAAAGAATAATATAAAGGTAGCCTGGCATCTCTGATTCATAAGGATAATAAAAAAAATATTTTTCATATTTATTCATATTTATTTTCATATAAAATTTGAAACTGATGTGTTAGTAACCTCAGTCCTTTTAATAACATGATTATTGCTTTAGGAATGAGATAGAAACTTTTTTTTAAGGAAAGGAATTCATCATAGAATTACCATGTATTTAATATTTCCATTAAAAGAAAGAAAACATAATAATCAATTCCTGCATTTCTGCCACATCCATGTGAAATCAATGCTGATTAATATTAAGACAGATCTAAAGCAAAGCATAGCAGTGTTTTTTAAAAAACAGTACAGTTTAGCCTCCAAAGGCACAGTCTAGATAATAGAGCATTTAAGACAAAATATTAACCAAAATATTTGAACTGGGAAAATGTGGTGTTTTAGTCAGTGCCATGGGAAGTTGGAGATTTGCACTCTCTTTCCGGCTCCTCTGTTCACTTCCCATAAACTTGTTATTTTTTCCTTCAGTCCATATCTAGCCCATTCAGCTTGTGGCATGTCTGCTTCCCAGGGTAAGGTGAGTGTCCAGCTGAATCTGAACATTCTTCATGCTGAGACCCAGGTGTGCACCATTGCCTGGTGTCTGCAGACAATAGAGTCTGCGCGGGCCCCTGGTGTGTAGGTGTTGCATAATTCAGTGAGACGAATGTGGTACATCAAACAAGGAACACCTTGGCCCACTGGAGCAGAATGCAGCACAGCTTTTAGTTTTTCCTCCACTGTTTCAGAAAGAAATTAATTTTAAAAAACAATTGTAGATTCTTGCAAGTTGGACAAGAGGAGAATAAGAATTGATGGTATTACTAATTTTAATCTACCAAGTGCTTTACAAGTGAAGCGGACTTTATGCTTCCTCAGATGCTGAAGAAAACAGCTCTTTGGTGAAAAATGTCAAGCGTGTAACGGTGCTGAGAAACACCAAACCAAGTATGTAGTCAAGGGTAAAAGCAGGTACACCATGTTTACCCTTTTCTTGTTTGGTTGCCATCAGATTTACCAGTGTGGTACTGCATGAATCAACTAACTTGTGAAATACCAGATCCTACTCTGAAACTGCAAAAGGTGTGCAGAATTTAATCCATTTAAGAATCCTGGGTTGGCTTATTTGTCAATTGTCTGTCTCGGAACAGAAAGGTACAGTTCCTAATTTTTTTAATTTGAAGTTGAAGGGTAAGAGAGGGGATAATGCAACCTGATGATGTGCCATTAACAATAAGCAAATTTCTTGACACTGTTCTAAAAATCCCCTTTCTTCCTCTTATAGGGATAGAGAAAGATGTGAAGTAAATATGAGTTAGGGAAGAGAGAAATTGAAATTAAAATAGGAGGGTTATAGGAAGAGATTTCAAGAAATTAAGAAAAAGCAGAAACATATGATTATAATGAGAGAACAAAACGTAAATTGACAAGAGAAATTCCCTCTCCCCCACCTCCCCAAAATACCATGTCCCCCGCCTACTCATGGCCGCAACCTACTCCTGGTCACATGTCTCTACTTGGTCAGAGTTAATGATAAGTACAAGCCTGTTCTTTCTGTGTTCATAGTAATAGTTTTAGCTGTTGACATTCTTCTACAGCGCTTCTTGAGCAACCAGTTTTACTTTCCTCCCATGACCAATTTCAGTGCTGACTACTTCCAAGGTTCTTTGTCTTTTTGAACTTTGGGGACAAAATGGATTTACACAGTAAAGTGTTCAGCTGTTTTATATGACAGCACTCTTATACCTATCATAGTAATTTTAAAGTAATGCACTTATGAATCCCACATTGACCATTCTACAAAGGCAGCTTGTGTGCTGCAGGCCAGAAGATGAGTGTTACATAAAGGCAGCATTAATCTAAATATGTACGAAAACATTACATTATATTACTGCGTTGTCTAAGTAGCTACACAATACTTACTTTCTCTCTGTTCTTTGACTAGACACCTTTTCCCACTGTTTACAAGCTCTGCAAAGAGATTCTGATATTTTTTTTTTCATGTTTGCTGGTTTTCAAAGTGTGAAAACTGCTGTAAGAGTTTTGGTAATTCTTTTTTAATTTTATTCAAACTTCTTGACTATTAAAAGGGGGGAAAAAGGTTCAGAACTACCAACCTCTTCTTGAAACTCCATTGCAAATTTCTTTGAATCTGCTTGAAATGCTTTCTTTTCCCATCCTTTTTCATTGTTTCAAATGCTAACTCTTTTTCCTTTATCATATGTTTTTGCTTGGTTAGTGGATAACCTTTTTCCTTTGAGGATTCTGCCAGTCACAAGGCTGTTCAGCTGTCTTTTCGAAATATGGAATTATGACTTTTTCACCTGAATTTTTTTTCTCATTTCTGTATTGTATTTTTTGTGTTTTTATTAATTTTTGATTATTTGATAATCTCTAAAGCCTCTGTGGGTAGTAAAGTTTTCTAACAAAAATTTCAGAATACTATATGTACCACTCTAATGAATGTAATGTGTATTATCATCACATGAAGGAAGAGAATGCAATTAAAAATGAATAATCCAACGCTATTCCCAATTCTTTATTACCTCCAGCAACCACTAAAGTTTGAATCTTATCACATACTTACAGCTGCAATAAAAGCACATCTTCAGTAGAGTTGGGGTATAGTGTTCCTGGTCTGTTAATGCGAAGTGTATGTAGGGTTATTTATACAACATTTTCGCTTAAAGCATCAAATATAAACCAATTAAACATATTTGTCTCTATAAGATTCCTTTCATGCTTTAGAAAAAGCAACCGAGAAGAACAAAGGAGTAAGAAATTTGCTTCTTTTGCTTTTCATGGTTCATTTAACTCCCTAATACTGATTGTTATGCAAGGAAAGATTATTTAATGTTCATTTAATATTCTTGGAAATATTCCAGATGTGTTGATGTGGGGTCGGTTTTCTCTTATGCATGGGTCCCAGTTCCTGATATGAAAAAACATTTTCATATTCTTTTTTTCATGCCCACAAAGGTGCTTATTCTCTGTTGTCATCTCTCAATTTTCTTTTGATGAACTAAGCCCACTGAATTCTTCACATCTTTCTCTGTTAGAAGATTTCTTCAGACCTCATTAACTGTGTGTTTTGAAAAGCATATTTTTTCAAGCATGGGTAGCAAAATATAATTATATGCATTGTAGAAGTACTGTGGTGTGTACTTAGTCTCATATACAGGCAGAATCAAGTGAGTGCTCATATGACTTATTTATGCTGCTAGGGTTTGTTTAAATACTTCTTAATGAAGCATTATGTTGAAAACATGAATGTATTTGCTTGAACAATATGACATTTGCATCTTTTCCAAACCCACTACTTTCAAGGATAAGGTAAGTTTGTATTTCTTATTCTTGAGTATGTGGCTTAAAACTATTCAAAATGACCAAACAGTCAAAATCCAAACTCTTTTATGACTGTTGTGTCCTCATTAATGTCCTGCGCCCATCATGTAAGAGTTATTGAGCTGTGTGGCCTTTGCATTGATAAAAATATTTAAACTAAAATTCCAGTAAAGGTACTGCTGGCTACGAAATACTGATTCCTGTGGAATCCCATATGGAAGCTCTCGCTTTCTAAAATGTTGCAAGAAAATTTTCTAGCTCAGTTTATGAAAGGCAAATAATTGATAATTTATGCTGTATCTTTAGTCAAGTAATCAGTCTTTTACAGAGATCTGAAAAAACTTTGGATATCAACATTCTGAGCAACAGCTCCCCCCCCTTGCCTGGCCCAACTATCCCAGGACCTTAAGGCACCATGATCCTGTCCACTGGCCCCTCTAGCCCCATCTTAACAGCCATGGAAATCCTTGGAAACCCGCATTTCCTTCCTTTTCCCTTTGATCTCCTATCTCCCCCTTTTTTCTTTCGTGGTTTGTTTTGGGGTTTTTTTGGTGTGGATTTTTTGGAGGTTTTGGGGGGTTGTTTTTTGTGTAAATGGCTAAAGAGGAGCCTCAAGGGCCTTTCTGGGTTACTTGAGGCTCTACCTCTGTGAAGAGACAGCACTTGCAAGGGAGTGTCTCTCACACAAAGAAAAATTTCTCTTATGTATTGCATGGGCTCTGTATGGTGCCTTTGGATTACATTTTGGTAATGACTTCTAGATGTTGGGAGCTCTGGGAACTTCATTAGCATGGAAAGAGTCCTTCACTTAGCATTAGCTGAGTTTCCTCAAAGGGACTGATTATGCATTTCCAAAATTGTATTATGAATAGGACCCATACTTCACCTCCTTTGATGACACTTTGTCTTCAGAGGATCTGATCTTTCCATTGACATCTGTTACTGTCCCCTTCTGAATTCCTCTAACAATGTTTAGGGGGCCCAGAGGAAAAGACATTTTAGCTGACATTTGGAAGGCAGGTTTTTTACTTATTTAATTTCTTCGGTTTTGGATGCCCGTCATTCTTATTTCCATTCAAATTAATTCCTGCGTATTTAACTGCACTGATATTTTGGCTGATATTTTGTGGCACCAGATGAATTCCCTGTTGAAGTGTGGCAGCCACAGCAGCCTGTTCAGGAAAGGCAGTACTGTCTGTGAGAAAAAGCATATGGCCAAGTGCCAGACTTGCCTGCCTCCTCCAGGCTCTCTCAAAATGTCCACGTGTAAGTAACAACAAAACCATCTTCTGCCAAATTTCCCCCATGGTGGAGCATAGGAGGAAGACACAGATATCGAAATCTGTAGTACCCTGTTCAGGACTGCAGCGGTGCCATCAATATCCTTGCTGGCAGTGTTCCCTCCTCCATACTCTGTTCTTACTCTTCCTCTTGTGAGACACTTATTTACCCCTTGCAGTGTAAAACTCCCTCAGCAGGTTGGAGTGAGAGTAGCTCTTGTCCCTGCTTCTCTTCACAGCAGGCTATGATTGCGTGTTGACCTGTTCTGTGGGAAGCATGAGATGAAGTATGCCCTTGGCCGGTGGCCGCAAGTACACCGTCCCTCTGGCTAGGAGAAAAGCAGGTCACACAGCCTTTAGCTGTTTTCAGAAGGACCAACCTACTCTTGGATTTCAGAATGAGCTGCCTTGTGCCAAACTAAAAATTGAGATGACCCCCCCCCCCCCAATATTAGTTGGAGTGAAACCTGCTTATTGGGAAAGATTTTTTTTTTTTTTTGTAATTAGAAAAAATTATGAGGATAAATGATAAAAGTTTGTGAGTGTAGTTGGTATGAGTATTTACATTCTTAGTGACTGACTGAAATAATTGTATAGAACAATGCTGTTGTGCTGCATATAGTGGTTAGAAAACCAAAGTGTTCTCCTAAAGGCCTGTACACTTTTGTCATTTCAAACAGTAAGATGGTATCTCACTTTTGTCCTTGCTTTTGCCGGCTTTTTCACAGTTGTTACCAAGTGTAGCCATGTTGTTACCTGAGGTTTCTTGTTTGCAACATGGAGAAGTCAACATCATTCACAAAGTAGTTTTTAAAGACCCAGAAGTGGATTGCTGTTAGGTTTTTTTGAAAATTTGCTAATTAAAGCAAATCAGCAAAAAATCTAATGAAGTTGAAAAGTGTGCATGGGGAAAGGAAATGGAGTGATGAACATCGGATTTTCCTCTGAGACTGTTGATCCTAGAATATTAATCTGTGAATCCATACAATTAACCATCCACCAGCCTGATTGGTACGCAAGTGGCATCTGACAGAAACAATTTGTTGCCCCAGCATGAAAATGAGACTGTTTTCAGAGAATGCACAGGAAACCTTGTCACAGATTTGGAGGAAACCTCCATATTGACTGCTCTAGGTGTACTGTCTCTGTGAAGTACCTGGTTTGGTCTTGTTTATACGAGACAAGATAGCTGTCAGAGTGCTGATGGGATTAATATTTTTGTGTGGGTCTGGCTGAAGTAAGTTAATGAAGTGACTGCAAATGTCTGTTGTGGCCACTCCTTCCCTCAGCCTCTGGTTCTTCAGCTTGGTTGAGAGCCTGTCTTAGGTTTCAAGTAACCCAGAATTCCAAAACCAGCAACAAAAATCAGCATATGTTAAAATTTTTGGTTGTATTTTCTTAAATTTCAGATGCAGCCAGTTGCAAAAAAAATCACTAGAGGATTTTGAGGTAAAAACCTTCAGGTTTCTCCTTAGAAATATGTGATGGAATAAATTTTCCTCAGTATTTTTCATGCTTCTTAGCGTTTTAAAATGTGAATATCTACCAAAAAGTATTCTAATACTTTTATTACTAGAAAAATTTTGTCATTAAAAGGCCCAGATAATGTAAAAGGGAAGTGTAAGAAGTAATATGTAGAGCACATCATCAATACACACTTTCTAGATCCTATGTTTATGAACAGTTTTATTTTGCATCAGCAACATTAACAACTGAACTCATGTGCTAGTAATGATAATAAGGAGATCTCTGTTTTTCCCCTGCACTTGAAATAATGAATGACAAAGTTCATTTCTGATAATATATGATAATATATTGCTGTAATCATTCAGAATTTATAACAAACAACTGGAAAAAACCCTCAACAGTCTTTCTTTATGTCTTAATATTGTTGTTTATCACCTTGGGAAATAATTTGTCTTTCAAAAGTCACTAAGAATATTATATTCTTCCACAAATCTTGAGATTTTTAAACATTTATCAATTCTTTAAGAAAAATATATCCTGATTTATTTGTCATATTTTGTATCTTTCTGTCTTTGTTTGGTTCCTTTGCCATACTCTATTGTTCAATTAGGTGCTAAGGTAATGCATATATTTTATTTGCAGATCTGTAATTAGAAAGAAATTGTCATTTCTCACTTAGTATCTTTTGATATATGTGAAATAAGTGCTACTTCGGGCCTGCAGTATTTTTGAGGGAACCAGAATTTATCAGTGTATAATCTGCTGTAGGGAGCCAGGATTCATTTAAGAGAATCCTTAATGAACTGAAAGGTTAAATGTTATCTAATTAGTGATATCATTAATCTGAATGAAAACTGTGCTTAGTCTGGCTTCCTTTGTAAGTACCATGCAAAAATGCTCATAGCCCATAAAGTATTCTATTCATTGTTTTTGGGTCTTGATATTTTATACCTATCTCTTCCATGAGCTTTGGCTACCAATTTTAAATGTTACTTGTTTGATTTCTGGGGTTTTTTTGTGTGTTAGAAATGTGGTATCCATCTCCTGACCTCTTGACATGAATAATCCACTGTCATTCTACAACCAGCATGTTGTGGTGATATACTGGTTTCACTACAGATTCAGAAACCATTTTAAAAACATAAGGGTTGTCCAGTGCTTGAAACAGAGCAATTTCACATGTGAAAATAATTCAATAACACATTGGTTCTTAAAACTAAAAACCTGCATAATAATTAAAGAGTTTAGGCCTAACATCATTTAATGGTTCTGACAGAGCTGCTTGATTAAAGACACCCAGAGAAGATTAATGACTGCAGTAAGTATACGACCTTATGGCATCTCATAAAATTGTTCTCTGAAAAGTTTAATGTAGACTTAATAAACAGTAATTATTCCTTCCTACCATATGGTTGATACGAGGTAGGTGAGGGCGGAACCCACTTGAAATACTCTTCACAGACTCGGGTAAGTTGAATAAAAACATTAATTACTTGTATCATGAAACATAAGAGGTGATTATTCCTAGGGGATATGTCATGATAATAAAAATACTGGCTTTCAATGGCAAAAGTGTTGAGAAATGTTAAGGATTTATATTTCCATAGAGGTTTCTTTGTGAGAATATCAAAGCATTTGAAAGATGGGTAATTATCATTCCAATTTCAAACCAATTGATGTGAAAAGTTGAGAAAATAAGGGCCAGAATTTAAAAGTTATATTTGTACGTAAAGGTAGACATAATCTTGTGGAAGATGCTGATTTCCCTAAAGTGTGCCTTAAGATTTTGGGTGCTTATTCCTCTGGGCATCCAGTGATTTCATTTGGAGCTGATCAAAACCTAATTTAGTGGTAAGCTAAAGACCAGAGGATATTAACAGAAAAATAATTCAAGTGTCTCAGACTCTCCTGGAATCAGATTACGATATTGCACACCAAAACAAAGCCCTGGGAATTAACTGAATTTTTCTAAAGTTCTACGTTATTCGCGTTGAAAGTAACATTTCAGATTGCCTAAGTTTTAGTCATTAGCTGAGGCAATAGGAGTCACGTGGTCTCTGTAGGCTGTGTCTGTGGAGTTTCCTTTAGATTATCTGCTCTGTCCTCTGGAGAAGGCCATTTTTCTCTGGGTGTGGTTTTATGGTTACTTCTGTCTATATAGTTCTCTGTGAATTGCTTGTAGTTTCAGCATAAGTTTTTAACTCAGTGGAAAAGAGTAGTTCAAAACAGGAAAAAATTACAGGAAATAAAGCACTTTAATATACCTTATTGTATATAGGCAGTAATGGTATATTTTGAGTCAATAGCACAATAATATAACAGTAGAGCTCAAATAATGCTCATTCCCTTCTATGCTTTTTTGTGATGTTACTCGGTCTTAAAAATCTTCTTGTATCGTTTGTATTCCCTGTGCTTTGCTTTACTTATTCAGAATATCAAAAGGGGGAGCATTTGTCAAATCATACTCATTAATGTCTGACAAATTGATTTATCCTCATCTTCTCTCTTGAACCAGAAGCTTGTTTTCCCCATCTTGTTATTATTTTCTTTATTCTATGAAAGTGTGTTAGGTTTCTCCTGTAATGGAGAATGGGTCAACAAATAATTTAAAATGAGAGTTTGACATAGTGCCCTTTAGAAAAAGGCTCTTTCCATGAATTTATAGATATAAATATACCAGTAGAGCTCTAGTTTTGTGGCCAGAGGTAATATATCATGGGTTGATACTAACTAAAGGCAAACGGATCCCACTGTTTCATTCAGTAGGAACTGAGTTAGTCTGCATGTGTTAGTCATTTATTGCCCTTAAACAGAGATGGATCTCGCTAGATTAGCTGGTTATATTCAGGTATTTCAAAGTACTTTTTTCCACATATAAAATTTGTATGCTGTTATCTTGTCTTTACAGACCAGATGTGCTCATTTTAGTGGACTTCTGGGCAAACTTGTCCCTATTGTTGTTATATTAAAGTGGAAATTAATTGATTGTAAAACTTATTCTGACTGTAGTGGTTTCTCACTGGGAATCAGATAGACAAAGTGAACTATCTTGCAAGTCCTGCTTGTTTTTGTACCAGCTTAGGTCTCACTGAGCGTAGTCTTTCTGCTCTCCATTCTGTGTAGCTGGAGTAAAGGGAAGGGCATAAAGTTGGGCTGGACTTCAAGGCAGGCCAAGGAGATAGGAAAAGCCATGGTGTTTTCAACAACCTGCCCAAGGACTTCCCCTTTCAGTGGAATAGCTTCCAGTTGTAACCAATTTACTGCAGGTAAGTGAGAAGAATGGTCCTCATAATACTAACCCCAAACCTATTTGTCACTTCATTTTCACATAATCATCAATCTGAAAGTTTAAGTGTCCTTTAAGTAGTCTTTGTCCTGTTATTCTGCACAATAGGAAATCACTGAGTTACCAAGAAATTAATGTTCTTGAAAATATTCATTGAAAGTACTGCAACTTCTTTAACAGCAAGAGAAGTTAGGCGAAGGTGAATGTTTAATAACCACTGTTATTAAAGCTTTGATTAAGAACTAGTTATTTACTCATTTATACAGACACACGGATCCTACAGTGATGAATATAGTGTGGAAACTTGGACAGAAAACAAAAGATCTTTAATAATATCACGAGAAACTGAACAATGTTGCAAGTGAAATTCTTGAAACGTGCAAGAAGAGATGTTCAAATGAGAAGAGGAAGGAGTGTTATGCCTCCTGTGCTTCTTCAGATATGCACGTTCTTTTACTTCAACACATTTTCACATATACTTTTTCCAAGTGGTGTTGTGTTATTCAATTTCATATGTCAGTAATATCAGAGAGATGTAGCAGACAGTTCATTAAGCCTCATTAGACAAGGCAGCTGCAGCCCAGGATAATAGTGAATGAATGGCCCACGCTGGCAAAACAGAAGACAAGCAGCATTACTTCACTGGCTTCATTACACTTTTCTGTCACTTGTGGGGGAGTGCTAAAAATGATACTTGGTTGGAAACTGCTCTTGTTAGCAAAGACAACTGTTTGCCTTTTCGTTCCTCACCTCCTAACAAGCGTTCTGCTTTGTAATGGTCTAAAATCTGAGGGTGACAGAAAGCCATGGACCATATTCCAGGTGCCTGCTTCTGACAGCCACACAGGTGATTGATTCTGTGATAATAAAACTCCTGTTAGAATGCAAATCAATTTATAAACTAACAACCCCTCTCTGCAAATTTCCCATTGGCTCTATAATTATCTTTTCTACTTAATTATTAATATAGCCACTGGCAAGATAAAGATATCATTTGGAGATACAAATGAACATTCCTTTTTAAAAAGCAATCTTTCCTTAAATGAACCAAAAAGAGTTATTTATGTTGTCTCTCTCTTCAGTTGTATGTGTTGCAGTAGCTGCTGACAGGCATGCCTTTGATTACAATAACCAAATGACAGAGGTACAGACTGTGGAAGGTATGGTTCAGTTTGTATGCAGCTTTATATTGTTTCTGTGAGATCGAGATTACTTTTTACTCAAAATTACTACTTGACATGCATAAAAACCTTTTAAATGAACCTTCCAAGATCCATTCTAAATTTAAGTCACCATAATTGTCTTCAGCCTGTACCTGAGAAACTATGGTATGGGCTGGCAGAGAGATTTGTTCAACCTTATGCAATAAATCAGCAGAAGAGAAACAAGTAAAATCTATTTGTCTTTTATTACAAGCCTGCATTTTATTACCAACCCTGTGGTGTGCTTTTTTCTGGAAAGTAATTGCTACATCCTTGGCCTGTTGCATGGATGTCTATTTCTATTTGCAAAACCTGCCCACCCACTTTATGCCCAAGTATGTAAACTAAACCTGTGAGTTCTGTCTCTGTCCCTGGCCCAAATAATACAAGTATCTATACTGAAACACTTACCTAAGCTATTTTGCCGAACTGGAGATTGGTTCTTGGGAATTTGGTCTGCCTGATGAAGGGGAGTGGTCCTATAGATTGATGCCAAAATGCATGGTCGTGGGGGGGGCTATTTCCTTTTTCAGCACAGTGAAACCTAAGCACAAGATGTGCTTACCAGGGGCTTGATGTTAATTACTGTGGAAAATATTAAGCAGAAGATATGCAGCTTTTGGATATGTTAGGGTGTGCTTGTAACAGCTCTGGAATGCTTGGGTTTTATCCCTGTGATACGTGGCCTCTTATACCTTAAACTGGAATCAGCCTGCCTTTCAGTTTTTAGGAAGCGTACGCCCAGTCTGTCACTATCAGCTCATACTATTGCTCCTCTGCAGGCTGACAGAAAAAGAGATTACTTTTGGTTTAGTGCAGGGTAAATGCATACTTTATATTTGGCATTTCTGAATCTGATCTTGATATACAATCTTTTGAGTTTTAATTCTTTGCTTGTTAAGGGTATTTAACATAAGTCTAAATGAAAAGAGGTCATTGACTGTGATATCTGAGAACATGACTAGAAGCACTCTGGGGGATACAAGTGACAAGGGATAGAAGAGGAAGAGCACACAACTGAAAATGCCGTCTACCAAGCTAAGAGTACTAAATGCACCTGTAAATCTCCTGTCTTATAAAACACATAGCAAAGTTAGGAAGGGACAAAGAGAGCCTACAGAAATTGTCAGGAGGACCAGAATTCAGGCACTTCAGTTTGGAAGAAAGGTAATCAAGAAGTGATATCCTAGTATTTCTCAAACTGTGAATCATTCTGAGATAATGAAGAAAGTTTATTCTCTTTCCCATCCCTTCCCCTTCACTCCCCCCCCAGACAAGACCCAGTGGTTACTCACTTTAATTATCTGACTCTATTTTTGTAACACACAAAATCACACAATTCAGAATCCTTTTGGTTTCCATAGCATAGCATAGGGAGCAGAAAAATTAAGAGTCTGGGAAGGGAAGAGCTGGGAAAATTTCGTTTTTTACATCATTAAATTGCAAAGGAGCTACAGTAGAACAGTTAAATGTGATCTTAGTTGCATATACTTAAAAAGGGATTTGATCTGTTCATTGATTTTGGTCTAAACTTCTCTAAAGCATGGATTTACCCATGGTCAAATTAGCTGTTTTGCCTTTTCCTTTGTGATAAGTTTTTTGTGCCTTTGCAATAACATGTAAACATGAGCAAAAAGAAACTCAATGTATGCTTACACAAAGTCAAAGAGAAAACTGACTGAGATCTTTTGGAGTGAAATAAACCTAAAGGTGGCCTGTGTAGTATTTTGACTCTAGAAAATGCAAACAAAAGTATTCCTTTTATTCCAGAGAAAAAAAAATAAATAAATTCACTTGAAAACTGTTTGTTTTTTAAAAAATAGTCTCAGTTTTCTTACTTTGAATTTTACTTTTTAACAGGTACAAGAAACTTGAGAAGTTATTTGGAACCAATAAAATGCTCTTAATTTAAATCTGCTCAAACATACCTGGCAGGATAAGAGGGCATTGCAACAGCTGCAAATTATCTTTTCAAAGACAGAGCATTGAAAAGAGGCTTTTTGCAAACAAGACTCAGACTTTTTGTGCTTTTCTCACTAGAAGAAGTTGTATAATTACTGAGGTGTGTGGCTCTTTTTGTTCTCAGTAATTAGTACCAAGAAAATGTATTACCATAGCAGAGGATTTTCTGTCTTCTTGAAGTATTTTGGAAATGAAAGGTATGCACTTTTTTTTTTTTCATTTAACAATTTAATGTATATGTGTGTGAAATTCAATTGATATGTATTTTCTCAGTGTGGAGAATGACTGTTCAGTCTTAGTAGTGTTATTTGCACTACAGGTAAATCTCACTTGTTTAACAGCAAAAAGTGGGTTTGAAATGCCTCTAAAATTGTCATACCTCTCTGTAACAATTGTTTATTACTGGTACTTTCCTGCAAATAAAATAGTTGTCCAATAAACTCAACTTATCTGCAGGATTTTTTCAGCAAGTAATTGTATTCTTGGTGTGATTCTTGATGTTAGTCTGTTATTTAGTGCTATGTTTCATTTAAAAGAAATGATGCTATAGTTGCATACTATTCGTCAAAGAAAGATCTGTGGTTGTGGATCAAAGAAAGATTCTGTGCTGGTTGATGTCAATTATTTTTCATTTGATAAATAATGGTAATTTTTTGGTTTTTTTCTGCATGAATAAAATGTTACCATCCTTACATCTAAGTCTCAAGCAAACAATAACTTGGTATTAAATATTGCACTGAGGAAAAAGTCTACACTACAGGTTGGATGTACCCTGTTTAAACCTGATAGGCAACACCATCTCCATTCTCCCAGATTTGCACTGGTTGCCGTAGAGGCTGGTTTCTGGAAGGTCTGCGGCAAGGATGCAGCCACTCACTCCAGACATGCTCTGGGCCCGGGGAGCTGCTGTGGTGCTCAAAAGCTGACAGTGGAGCAGAACTGCCTGTGCTGCAGCTGTGCAAGCAGAGAAAGGCATGGGTGGGTGTTAATACCATGGTTTGTGTTCAGGCTGGACACCAGAAAGAACATGCAGAAACCAGACTGGCTGCTTGAGTACCCCTAGTCTGTGCCCAGCTCCACTGAAGTCATCCTCCAACTCTGTCCTCTGCTGTTGACACTTCTGCAATGCTTCATTTGTCATGTTTTATCCTCAGTTGACTTTGGTCATCTGTCTTCCTCACTGATGACTTATGATCTTTCTCCAGCACTACTTCATTTACCTCTGTTCAGTCCTGCAGTCCAGCCTGTCTCTTGAGTGTCTGTTCTTGATATTTTGTGAACTGCAGCAAACCAGAGTATACTTGGCTTCACTGAGGACAGTACAAGCAGTTTTTCAGATCCCCCTACTTGTGACCTTCTTCGTATCTTTCCTCTTCTTTATCCATATTAGCTACTATTTGTAGTAACTATAAAACCATATTGTACCTATGTGTAACTGAACCTTTTAGCTTTGATCTTTTTTGGTCTTTACAGTGTTTTGCGAAAATTATACCTCCATTTCTGTTCTATCAATTTCCTTTGACCAGAGAATTTATTGTATGTTATTTGCAAGACACCTCAGCTGTTTACGTAAAATTGCATTTTCGTAACAGCCATAGTTGTATTACTTTATGTGAATTAGGTTGACATATATGAATTACATATTATTTTCCCCTTTTCTCACATCTGTCTACTTGTCTTTTTGCCCTTGCTTCATTTTGTGCATCCGTCAATGTAAGGATAATGATTTTCTGAATGTTCAGAATGTGCTTAGCACATAAATCTTGCTTCCTGATGATGCCTCTGGAATGAGGATGCTGGTGAGGTGGCACAGTGCTAAGCATTAGCACTTATTGGGTTGGCTTTCATATGTATGTTTCTAAACGTGAGAAGAGGGCTTACTGATATATTTGTTGAACAAGACCTCACCTTGTTCAGCAGTATGTCAGATTTGCAAAAGTTACCCAAGAGACTTAGAGGTTTTCTCTCTTTCTTTTCTTTTTTTTTTTTTTTTGACATGCAGCCTTTTGTATTGTATGTCTTCCATGGTGTGAACTCAGTCTGTGAAACTTCAGGTCGTTAATCTACTTGTTTTCTTTTTCTCACCAGTGCTGGTGACCCTGTTGATTAACCCCCTCCATGCTTCTCCTTTGTGGTGTCACATCCCGAGAACAGTTTGGGTGTTTGGGTTTTTTATTATCTTTTCCATGCTGCCTTGTGAATCTTTCACATTATTCTGTCATGCTCAGAAGCTTTGTTCCTCTCAGCAGCAGTGGAATTAGAGCTCAAAAGTTTCTGATATGTTAGTAAAGTCACAGTACCTGGACAGATAGAAGTAAACAAACTAGCTGTAGCTTGCAGGGACCTGGATAGGCTGGATTCAGGCATGGTAATGTGTAATAATGGTGTATTATAAAACCATGAGATTTGAGAATAATATAAGCTTTTTCTGGACTCCGAATTCTGGCAATTTTTCTCATTTTTCTATACTGTCCTTCACCACTGTATTTCTGATACACGTCAACTACTTTCATCCCACCTAATACTTGCTAGTCAAATTGCATCTAGTTCTTGCAAGGTAACTATTTAAAAAAATAAAGCAATATACTGGACAAATAAAGCACTAAAATAAAGTAAATAAAACAATAATATAAAATACAGTAAAGCAATAATACCAGGGCCTCTTGCAGACACATTTTCTTTTTTATGGATGCACAGGAGTATGCCAATTTTTGTTTTCAAGCTGATTTTGAATAAGAAATGGACTTCAGTTCTTGTTATAATAAAGTTTAAGCGATTTTTCTAAATTTGATATAACTTAGTCCTGAAATTAGTCTTGAAGATTTTCATTGCATCCACCTCCACCACACAGAATCCTACTTAGGAGATCTTGATGAGCGCAGAAGATTTTTAATGAATTAATTAATTTTCCTCGTGTCTGATGAAACATCAAAGAAATAGGAATATGTTTCTTTTCTCCAGCTCAAGATATGATGATTAATTGTACAGAGTGCTACATAGGTACCAGAATGAGATTGAAATTTTAGCATTTCTGAAATCAAGCTTTAGTGAAATATAAAAATCCGCAGCATTTCAAGGAATTTGAAAGTAAATAGAATGCAGTATCTCTTCTTAATAATGAGCCAAATCCTCATTAGATTTTTATTCTTTATTAGTTAGATAATGAGTTGCAGTGTTTTAACAAAGTCTGCTTGAATGCGTAAAGGTACACAGTGTCTCTGGGATTTATTCTAACTTTACTATAACTGAAAAGATTTCTGTTGCTGCTAATTTCACAGAATAGTAATTTAAAGGAAACACTTTGGTTAAAGGAAATATACTAAAATATTCTAACGCTTTCCTTTTGAAGACACATCATGTGATGGGCTGTAATGTTTATGATTATGGTAAGAAATTATCAGACAGAATATAAATGATTCTTACAGTAAGAAATGATTAAACACAGATGGTTTATTTCATTATTTAATTTCTCTGCTTACACAGAGATGCTTCTTTTCCCTCAGCAGTGATGTCCCTTTGACTGAGTGATGCTTGCTTTCCTCCACCCATGTCAGAGGTTTCTTATTAAAGCTCTTGTCTCTTACAAGTCCTTAGGTTGCTCTCCAGTCAAACATCTTCAGCACCTTTCCTCCAGAAGTCACCCAAAGGGCCATGTGCATGCAATTCCACAAAAATAAGTTTGATGAGAGAAACTGAGACTGGTAAAAATATACCGGCACTACAGGAATCGCTAGTTGTAAATGAAAAAAAGCACCATTGTTTGGAGTTAAAGCCAATGTTTGAATTATAGCTGGAGCTAACAGAGCTGTGAAGACAAATCTTGTTGACGAATGATCTGCAAAGGATGTTTTTCCATATGCCTGGGCTATTCTGAGACAATCAAGGCAATGTTGCTCTTCTCCAGATGTACCTATTCATCTGCAAAACTTTTAGCACAGATTGTTCTCCTATTTGTAAACAAATTATTCAACAATCCCAGTGTATCACCAGAATGACAGACAAACAGATGTGATGTGCTATCAGAAGCGGATAATTTGAGATTCAATAATTCTTCTGTGCACACTGCCAATTAGCCTTAAAGAGTAGAGGAATGCCTGATGGAAAAAGGCTTAATTTTAAAACCAGCTGGTCTGTTTGTGGGCCTTGGGAGTCATATATATCTTGATGATTAAGTCAGAGAAACAGTTTTACTATCTTTTCTTTCTTTTTCTTCCATTCCTCTCAATGTAATTTTAAACAGCTTAAGTGATTTATGTTGGGCCTTCTGGCCATGCTGCAAATTTGCCTCAAAGTTACCTTGTTAAGAGAAAAATTGGAAAAGAAATGACAAAACCTGACATTCTTCACCATTTGCTATTGCTTATAAACTGCTATTGTCTTTTAGAAAAGACAAAGCTAAAACCTGTATTTATTTCATGGTCTATTCTTAGGCATCTTTTACTGTGTGCAAAAATTAGTGTTATAGCTGAACTAGGTTTCTCCCTAGAAGATAACAAAAAGCTAAATTTTTTGAAATACGTATTTGTGTGTATGCTTCTAGAAAAGATTATATTTCTACATTTTACTTCTAAACATCCCTCTTTCTCTGATTCTGATAAGATTTAAAGTAATATGCTTTAGATCTTGTTTGTTGTCTTTCATTTTGCCTGATAATAGATGTCCTTATGTGATCTAATTGCTTAAAATGTATTATTCTCCACTTCTATGAATTTTAGCCTTGCTCCAGATGGTTAGATATTACTTCGAGCAGGGAAAAGCTAGGGCTGTCTAGCTTAATGGTTGAAGTCTATGTCTAAGAGTGGAGAAGGAAACTTCTACATTTAATGTGTTGCACATTGCATTAAAAGCTTGTCTGGAAGCAGATTTCACGACAACTTGTTCTCTTTCTTTAGCTCTTTGCTCTTGTATTCTTGACTGCATGTCTTGGTGGAATCACTGTGGGTGGTGAAAGTGCCCTAAAAGTGGTCTCTCTGTGGCTGGGGAGAGTGGCATTTCATGCAAGAGGTGAGTAGCATTTTTTAATGAAAGTGGCTAAACAAATTCACTTCCAGTTCCTATTAGTATGTGGTGTAACTCCAGATTTCAGTTACTAAGCCCAGTACCTGTTTGGGTCTGCACTGTTTGGCAGATGGCTTTGACTGGGAACCAGACATCTCACCGCCTCACTATTTGGCCTGTGCCATTTAGTTGTTTGCACAAGAGTCTCATGTCAAGGAAAATGTTGCCGTCTGATATGTAAATGCCAAATCTATGTAAGCCCCTTAAGTTTTCTGACTCCTGAAGCCTGGAATTTGAAGATCACAGTCTTGCATTTAAAATATGAATTCCACAAAGTCCTGTATTAGCAGCTTGCAAAGTCTTTCTGGATCATTTTCTGTCATTTAGGACACTTAGGCTCTACTTTGTAAGGTTTAACTTGAGGCGTTCAGAGTCCAGATTTTTATAATAAATATCCAAGATCTGTGTGTAACAGCTGAGTTAGGCTACGAAACACCTATACATAAAAGCCAGTAAGAGATTTGAACAGAGCAGAGGTTTGGACCTGGTTAGAATCCAGCTGCTGAGTGTGGTGAAGGTGTGGATATGGCTCTTTAAAGCTATTTTGCATAGGAGACATATTTAATGGAACTGGACCCAATGACATTTTTCCTGCGTGGGAGGACTAGTCATGAAGTTGAGTCACTTGCTTAGCTCTGACCTTGCAAATAATTCCTTGTACATAATATGATAGCCTCATAAAGGGAAGTGTCTTGCTTCTAGCTTTAGTTGGTTTCCTAAGAAGTGCTTTCATGCTCAAACATTTTGTAGACCAAAACCCCTTTTCCTGAAATACTAGATTATGCTTTGGAGGAGACAGAGACCAGGAAAATGCCTTATCTAATTTTTTTTTTTTTCTGTGAGGAAAGAGGTAGGCATTAAGTTGTTTAGCATTGTCATATGATTGTGTTTACTGGCAGGCACATAACTAACTTCAGGATTAAGTGGCCCAAGAGCGGCTTTTTGGGGCATACAAACATCATTTTTAGGATTTGTGTGTATCACTTTAGATGCTTATATCTCTTTGTTGATCTAGCTGTCAAAGAACAATCTTGTTCTACCAAGTGAGAAAAACAAACATGAAAAAGTCTTCATATAAGTCCAGTTTTGTTTCATTTAACTTAAAAAGGTGTAAATGAGCCACTGAAGCTAAATTACAAATCTAGTTCCCTAGTTGAAATACGCTGATATAACTGTTGAAAACGATGTTTTTTCATCACATTATGTTGGATGAGATTTTGTTTTAGCATTGCAAACCAGTGTAAGTCACAATCTATCCTTGAGAAAACAAAGGAAGCAGTGCAATAACAAAGGTAACAAACACAACTTTAAGAGGCAAAGTAGGCATAAAATAGTAATAAATACTTTATTCTCTTTCAGTTTTAGAGTTCATATTGTCTTATTTCTGATATGTACTTTTTGTCAATGGCTAGAAATATATAAAGCCTCTGACTGATTCTTTTTACCTTCATTGTACTTAAGGAAGGAGTTAAAAACAAAGATGAATCTGTCTTCAGTGAGACCAAGGTACCTGAAACACAACATAGAGGATGAAGCAGAGATATACTGTTAGAAATTCCTTGCCTAGGAATGAACACAGAAGTTGATTTGCAGGTGCACCCAACTTTGACTTCTGCTGTTCATACTCTCAGATAAGCAAAATAAATTCCACATGGTTTGCTGGCTTCTAAATTTAGTTTTAGCAGTCCTACAGACAATAAATGAGTAATGAGGGAGGGATGTGGATTTTTTAGAATGACTTGTTTTTGGGTTTTGTCTTTAGTGGGCTTCTGGAGATTTTCTGAGAGATTGTTGGAGGTGTAGTTAGTCATGGTCCAGGCTTTTGAGATGAACTTAAGAGACTGCTGATGATATTTCACCATCTAGAAAGGTTGTCACCGCAAGGTGAATAGGAAAGATGGAGGCTGTCTTGCATGTCACACCATCTGTGCTACTAATAGATGTGCACTGGAGGTTACACTAGGCATTGAATACGCCTGAGATTTTTTCCTCTGCAGATAATAGTCAGTCCTGCGGGCATATTAACATGGAAGCAATTGACTCAAGCACTTATTTTGGCCTGGGACTGGCTTTATACAATGGTATGGGTGGAGCCAAAGAGGTCCAACATTGTTCTTTTTCTTATACTATTGACATGCTGGTGGTTGTATATTAGCCAGTGTTTTTACTTATGGATGATATTTCATCTTCCATTGAGGCCATGGCATTTTAATTAATTGGTGATATGTCAATAGATGCAGTCTAGATCCAATTTTCTTTTTCACAGTCCTGTTAACCTTAATAGAAGAAAGATGTGTGTTCATTTTTCTGGTGTAATAAGATCCTTAGATGGTTACTTGAATGGTAGTCCTGAATCTAGCATTTAATTTCTTCACTAGCTAAACAGTGTATAGCTTTAATGTGCAAAAAGGCTTTCACATTAAGCATCTCACGGTTAGAAATCCATTTTATTTCCAGTTAAAGGCATGATTGCAGTTAATGATTGTAGGTTGGGACAAAAGGAAATTCAGTCATTAAAGTGTCACCATGCGAGCATAGTAGTTATACAACTGACAAAACTGCATTGCAGGGGAAGCACACTACAGAGCAATTTAGCTATATTTTTTTGTTGTTGTTGCTGTTTTGCACTAAGGGCTTTTGGGTAACGCTTTTTGTTTTCCAGGCACTTTGCTGTAAATTTTAGCTTGCTGTGAAATTTTTGTTTAATCATTCTTTAAATAACATTGGTATAATAAATGGAGAACTCTAATCTAAACTACTTAATGTGCCCACACAAGTGGGGTGATCAGAACTTGTTAATGACCCTTAATGTTCTATTTTGCTTTAAGACTCTACATTCCCTAAAAGATTCAACTAATTTCAGTTCATTTTTTTTACTATGCAAACTTAAAATTACTTTTACAAGACAGGTCTGGTAAACAGATGTCTGGGCTTCTGATTTCCCTTTTGTATCTCTTCTGATTTGAATCATTATGTTATAAACGTAATACATTTGATAATGTAATGTAATGTAGCCATTACATACCATGTTTGGAAATAACACAATTTCTAAATACCCAGATGATCCTTCTTCGGTGAAACATCACGCACATAAGTATCATCTTTTCTGAGTGATGGAACTAATTATTCTTATTCCATTTTCATCAGCTCTAGTATGGAAAAAATCTCTCATTACAATTTTGACTTTCTGTCTTTAGCCTTATAATAATTACAGACAACTGCCTTGTTATGCTTTGGATAACCTTCATTTCTTCATTCTAGTTCTTTATAGGATGAAATGTTTCTTTCATCTTCCACTTCCTTAGTGGAGCAGAGCATAGATGATGGTGCTCCTACTTGCCACTGCCTTTCCTCTTTTAATAGCAGATTAATTCGTTGTTAATTTTAAAACCTATAACTTGTGATAATGTAATGCCATTTATTATGAAAGCTGTTCCAACTACATGTTTTGTACCTTTCAGAGACTCCTTTCACAGACATCTTGTCACTTATGAAAAGGTAATAAGCATGTGTTCTGCTAGCTTGTTTAGTTGCAGAAAGGTCTCGGTCTGCACAGGTTCCAAATGCTTCCTTTCCCATAACAGACATAATTTAGCAATGTTGCACACATCCAATTCTGGCCATGCAATCACTGGGAAGGGTAGAAATGTGTTCCTGGGGAACAATGTAATACCTTAATGAATTGGGTATATAAATACTTACATATATACATACATATATATATTTATATAAAGATATTGCCTTTTTTTTTTTTGCCACATGCAGTCCCAATTATATTTTCAGTCTGATATCAGGGAAAAACAACTCAGTACATCTGTTTATTTTCATTATTCAGGATAGTTTTTTATTCTTCGGAATTAGAGCTACTCTAATTTGTAACTGTCTGGTTCATTTTCCTAACAACTTATATTTACAGTATCCAAACTTGCATGTAGGATAAAGAAATCTAAAATGTGAATTTAGGATTTATATTTCAATCTTCCACCAAAATTAAAAGAAAAAAAATCTGAAGGAAAAGTAGTATTCAGGGGCTGCAGAAGATTCCTTTCTACTCTCTATTTTACTCCAAAGTTTCTGTGTACTCCATTTGATCTTACAGCGTATGACAACGGCTCTGCTGCAATTATTGTATTTCTTTCCCATAAGCAGGATACTTCACCCTGAATGCAGAAAATCAATATAGTGTTACTGCAAGACTATCTTCAAATTGTCATGAAACACTTCATCCCTAAGCCTCAGTACTAGCTTCTCAGTTATGTTTTCTCTTCACCCTGGTCCATTTATTTCAGACTTCACTTTCTGCTAGCAGCGAATCAAGTTTTTCCTTCAAACTCACTCTGTGTAAGCTTTTTTTCTGCTTAGCTCACTATCCTCAGCCTGTCTGTCTCTTTCTGTAAGGAATGAGTGGCTTTTTTAAAGCATCAGGTGTTGACACAGTCTATCAAAGCCTGGGTATCTGCAGGTGTCTAAAAGTTGTCCCTCATGCTGTGTGCTTTCCCTCCCTTCTCCCCAGTTCTTATTTGAAATCCATTTTCTATTACATGCCTTAGAAAATCTAGTCCATACTCTGATCACCTTTTTGGTAATTAAATTACTTGTCCACTTTCCTAGAAGCTCAATTGATCTTCATGTCTATTGCTTTCTATTTTTTCATGCTTTCTATTTTTTCTGTTATTTACTTCCCTGATAGTCTCCAGTCATGTCTCAAATTCCTCTTTACTAATGAAACTGGTTAGAAGCATAGCTCTGATTCAAAATTTCCTACTGTTTTATAACCGAAGGATGTGACAAGGCAGGTCTGAACTGGAGAGTTTGGTCTGTCTCAACAGAACTGACTTCTATAAACTACCCCTTGCTTATCTCTTTGAAGTGATGCTGACTGTAACCATCAATCCCTGATTTCTTGCCTGTCATAGAACAAGGTGTAGGCATTCCCACTCTTGTATTTGCACTCTGTTGTTTTATACAAGGTAGGATTTACTCAGTACATATCTGTGAGCCTATTTATCTGAGAACATCCAGGATAATTAAGCCTAACTAGTTTTCTAAGTAGATTAGTTAAGTAATGTTGAATGGCTGTATAGATGCCCCAAGTCAGAATAGAAATGGTTGCAATGCTAGTTGCTTAAATTCACTGGCAATAATAAAGCTAAATTTAATTAAGACCACTTTAATTCTGAATTAGTCTTTAACATGGTACATAAAACCACTATGAAAGAACGCTTTTAGATAATTTTCCTCAGTGGACCCATGTTGGCAAGTCTTTTTTCACAAGATTCCATCAAGAAAAAGGCTCTTAATGTTTAAGCTGCTTAAATCAATTTCAGGTTTTAACAAATTTTATTATTTTTTTTTCCCTTGGTATGATGACATGAAACTACTACTTTTTTGGGATGTGCTATCTTGGAAGCTATTGTGACTTTTTGCTGTTCAGATAGATTTTAAAACTAATGAATTTCAATATATCAAATCTGATATAAAACTACTTTATTCTTGAGTTGTTAAAAAAGACTGAATGAAATTTGTTTTCTGACTACCCCAAATTGAACTATCTGCATTCACCACTGGGGCAACCTCCTTCTTTGCCATTATGTTTCCACACAAAAGGAAGAAGAAATATGCCTACTGAAATCTATAACACTTCTTGGAGGTTATAGGTGAGGTTAAAGGTAAGAAATATATTTATTCAACAACTGGATTAGTTGTCCTTTTGAGTTCAACTAATCTAGCTCATGTCATTCTGCAGAATTTATGGCAGTTAAAGAGTAACTTTTACCCTGTATGTTTGGAAACAGCTGTAACATCATGCTAAAATATAACAAAAGAATTTTAGAATTTATATGTGATAGTTTGTGAGGATAGAGGCTGATTGTTTCTGCTGGGATTTTGCTAATCAATATCTTATTGTAGTCGATGATCAAAGATAAAACAATTTTGTCTTAACTCTGACTGCATGTAAGCTGTTTTGGACCTGTGTTTTCCCTGGATTATTACCATTCCATTAAGTAAATCCCAGTTCAGCAGCTATACATATCTTTCATTAGATACAGTGGCCTTTAGCAGTGCTTGTTGTCATGATGGAAGTTCTGTTCAGTGTGACCTTTTATGATTTTAATAGTGGCAAAGAGTCTAAGACAGGTCGATGATGATTGTACCTGGGTGATAACTGTCTGAAAGGCATTTTGTAGCGATTTATGAAATAAGCTCCCTTATTGTTCAGGGGTACAATAATGAGCTGTCAAATAGGAATATGATAAAACAAAGTTGCTTGCAAAAGTAACAGATGCTACTTGCCTTTGGCTGTTATTTTAGCATGGATAGAAATTTCTTAGGTAGGTGGATGGCAGAAAAAATGAAATTCCATATAGTTTTGGACTTATTTTGAACAAATAAGCTCAAATATGGGAAATGCAATTTGAAGGAAAACACCTCAGAAAAAGAAAACATAAAGTTATCTGATTAATAAAAGTCAGAAAAAAAACTGCAAAGCTTGTATGACTCAGACTTATTTTGTCAATAAGGTACAAGGTCTGAAAGCAAGCTTTGAAATGATATGAAGAAAAAATGGAGAAGCAATACTTATAGAAATTCTGAAATTTTAGGAGTTATAGATCTGACTTCTAGCCTCTCAATCACAAGAGTATCAGCCCAAACTTACTGCAGTTTGTTTTAAGTTATTCTAGGAGTCTGGTCTTGTAAGGGGGGCAGAAAAAGCAGAAACATTTACATGTCTTATCTTCTGCCAGTGTGTATGCGCCCCAGTCATGGCTGAATATTTACAACATAAGATTCGCCAAGAAAAATATTTCCTAATGCTTACTTTGCTGAACTGCATAAATTATTTGCAAAAAGAAGGGGCTTCACAATTTGGTTACTGTATTGTAGAGGAGAGCGGGGAGAGAGCTTTGTATCAAGGAGTTACTAAACTGGCTTTTCCATTTGTTTCAATTTTCTCTTGGCATAAAGAGAAATAACGGTCCTATTTCAGTGGTCCACAAAACAATTTCTATATGCGATACGTGTAAGTAGTATGAAATTTAAGTGGTTTGTGATTCACCTAGATGAAAGATGTTATGGAAATGTGAAAACACTGTCTTCATTATGAAACAGGATCATTGCATTGCAAACAGTATGAATCAAAAAAATGGCTCAAAAGACTGCCTGTTGGCATCTGATGGAAGTGCTTTGGATAGTCCCACAGTAAATATGACAAATGCACTCACTATACTGTTGCAGAGATTTGCTTAACATTTATGTTATTTTCTGTCCAAAATGAGACATCTGTCCATAAAAATGCTACTCTTATTTTTGTTAACTTCTGCACGTTTGAATATTTCTTTATATATGTTGATCTAAACCAACAGAGAAATATATGCGCTTATCTAGTCTATCCTCTACCATGGGGAATCTTTCCATTATTTTTCAACAAATCTTTTCATCATTTAATTCAATCAATAAAATACAAGGCTGGAGACCAATGAAGGAAGCCTCTGGTCTGTAAACCCTGAATATCTAGGTACTCCTCAGGTGTGCTGAGGAGACCAGATGGAAAGATGGACACAGTATTGCCTTAGAACTAGAAGCATGGAATATCACTTATAGCTTAGGAGAAAGTTACTGAGGGGGAGTAAAAATTTTTAAATTGATTAATTAAATTTGTGTCTGGTCTCAGTCAAAAGACAATCATGGACTATGAAAAATGCATAGAATCATCTATGTTGGAAGGGACCTCTAAGATCATCTAGTCCAACCATCAACCCAACTCTAACAAAAAAACCCATCACTAAACCGTGTCCCCCAGCACCATATCAACCTATTTTTTGAACACCTCCAGGGATGGTGCCTCGACAACTTCCCTGGGCAGCCCATTCCAATGCTTGATAACCCTTTCAGTGTAAAAAATTT
>JAOXJM010000023.1:40926784-40945021 GCA_026413425.1 Tringa solitaria | reverse complement strand
GAGTTAGGTTGATGGTTGGACAAGATGATCTTGAAGGTCCCTTCCAACCTAGAGGTTTCTGTGATTCTGTGATTCTGTTACCAACATAATACTTGCACTGGATTTGGAAAAATGGTAGACTTATTACCAGCAATATTATTCAGAATAAAATAGGGGAAATCAAACCCCATACTTCAGGACATGAACTGAGATGTCATTAAAGATCTCACTCTGGCAATCTACTGTGCTGGCCAGATGAATGGTGTGGACGGGGGTGCTATCTTCCTCCCCAGTATGAAGTAGTCCTTTGCTGGAGACATCTAACATACTTACTGGGCTATTGCCACACAAGATCATATGATGCATTTGTATACACCTTCGATTAATGCCTCTGACTTTCACTTCTGTGCTGTACTTTTATTTGCACTTGAAGGCATACTTTGATCTTCATATTTTGACGTTGTTCCACTGTAAATGATGTTGATCTTTCAAGGTTTCTGAAATCTGTGGAATGATGTTACACCAAGGCTGAGTCTAACTTTTGTGCAATTTGTGTTCCTGTCATGCAGAACTGTCTCCTATGATGTCTTTGTAACTGTAAGCAGGAGAAACGAAAAAGAATGAAATGGAGCAGAAGAAAAATGAAAGGGAATAAAAAGGTGAGAAATGTATGAAACGATCACGAGATACTCAAAGATCACAAAACCACTAGGACTTTACAATAATACAGCTTTCTTGATGAGACTGCTCCATGTGTCATCTACTATTTTCTTTCATTTCCATAATGCTGAAGTAGTGACCAGTTCCTAAATAAACAAAGTCAAGCTCCATCAGTGTCTGGGTAAAAGACCTCTTAGGCATTGTGCATGTATTACAGTAATGGGGTAAATTTATTCTCATGAGACCTTGAGCTAGGATTAATGCAATTCATATTGCTTATGTCTGGTGTTTTGATTTTAGATGGATTATTGAGGACTCACCATGGTCCACTGCATTTTTTTAATTTTCTTTTTTTTTTTTTTTTTTTACTTAATAACAAGGTTAGTCCTGCTGTTCTGACAAAATTATGATTTGAAATTATACAGTTCTCAGCTTCATTTTTTTGGGCTGAACTGATTGACATTGTTATCTGCTTTGTGTCCCAAGCAGTTGTGGAATCTCTATGCATTATTTAAGCACCGCTCTTTTCCTTTGCAGTAATGGATGGGTGTACAGCAGAGACCAATTTAGTTCAGACATGTGTGAGCTTATGTTACTCAACTCTTTGCTACAAATCTTTGTAGAAAAGCACTGTGAATTTTAATGCGGCTTTTGTCTTCCATTATGGTTGTATGATTTACAGCATTCTTCATTTGCCAGCAGCCCCTCCATTGCAGTGCAGATTCTTGAAATGAAGTATATTTGAAAAGTTGGATATGAAAATTAGAGGGCAAAAGTTGCTTGTAATTAAATCAAAAAGTGAACTTCCAAAAATGTCTAGGGTTGTCACATTTAGCTTGTGCGAGCACCTTTGTTTAGTACAAGAGATTGACTTCAGTGGTGTGATCTGGTCTTGGGTCTGGACTTGAAAAACTTGGAGGGATTTGACTTGTGCTCACTCCAGTTTAAAGACTTTGTAAAGAAAAATGGCATAACGACTTGATTTAAGTATTGCTTTCCTGCATACCACAGCTGAAGATTAAAATGTATGAATACATTAGCCTAGTGGAGGTGATAACAAGGAGTGATGCAGGAAAAAGAAATGACCTGTATAATAATGAGAGTTAGAATAGTTGCTTGTAACTATTTAAATTTAGGATCATTCCAAATGCAAAAGCAAAACCTTATATAAAACCAATTCTTTATAGCTCAAGTTGCTCTGAAGAAATAATTTTTGCAGTAACTATGAATGTTGTGTTCATAATAAAAATAATTTACCTAAACCAAAAAATAATCAGAAAGGCACATCTTTCATACAGGGTCTCCCTACTTCTCCCTGTGTACTTTGCCTGTGGCTGAACTGTGTTCTCCAGAACAGGCATGTTCTTTATCTTTGTTATTTGTGTTACACCTGGCACACTGGGGGTGCTACTGAACAGAGTGTGTGCGCTTAACAGCATTTGAAGGCACACCATTCATACTTCCATTATCTTATGAATTAGGAGATCGATTCCACGTATTTTTATCATCAGCTGAAAAATCTGGCAAGAATGTTTTTCCATAATGCTGTAGTTCATCTCCTCCTTCACAAGCTTCTATGTGAGGAAATACAGATCCACATTAAGGTTAAGTGTGTGGCCATATTGTGTACTGTGTGTAGAGCACTTACTAGAGGCCTACTTTGCCCTTGGTTTCATCAGATAGTTTTGCAATATAGGTGATTTTAGTAGAGTTTTAGAAGAAATTTGGCTCTGATCTGATTATGATCGCAAAGCAGCTTTGCCAAGCAACAGAAATGTATGTGTAGAATAGAGAGTGAAACATGTAAAGAATTGTTTATTTTCAGGAATCGAGTGCCCTATTTTAACCATAATTAAGGCTACTTAAAATTTTGGTTGTTGCACAGCACCAGTGTGCAAAGCCAGGCATGCTTGCTGCTAAGGTGAATGGTAGTATTTCTTTATGTAGCTGACTAGTCAGTACAGTCGGTGTTCATAATTCAGGTTGCTATTTGTGAGAGAAGATCAAATGCATTATTTACCGAAGAGCAGAGATACCAGTAGTATGGCACCTATTTACTGAAGAACAGAGATACCTGTTAGGGTTTTGAAGATACTTCCTCTGGTTTTACATGTTCTGTGGTTTTTTCCTTAAGGAACATAATTTTATACTTACTCTTAGCATGTGTTTGCTCTCTATGGGTTTATGTCTATATGCATTTACAAATAATGTTTTCCAATGTGAACATAACATTTTTGTTGGAGGACAGCTATGATGTGGAGACAAGAGCCTTCTGAAGAGGGGGCAGATTTCTGTTTGCCACTGCAGAAGATTTTACTGTTCCATTTACTCTTTTTGGGATCCTCAGTATAAAAATAAGCTTGCTTTGAATGTGCACGTCCCCTTTTTGAGTTGTAGAAATTTCAAGAAAAAATAAAAATCAAAGCCCTCAAATATCCATCTAGGTTTTGCAATCTTTAAATAAACTATGTTCATGGAAGGGGGCAAGTCATAACAGACGTGATATATGTCCTTACATTGAAGATAAGGAATATAATATCTAAAATTTGAGAATTCTGTGATATTTTCTCTCTGAAATTATTTTTGTTCTCTTAGACAAATGTTTATCAGCTTTTCTGGCAAGAGAACTTAGTAACTTTCGTAAATGTTAGCTTTCTGATGTCACGTGGGACTTCTTTCTAAATTATACTCTAGGCATTTCTGTTGTAAGAAACTTTAGTAAAGAATTGATATGGTGAATTAAACATACACAAAACCAGCTTTGTCATTCATCTTGGCATGCCTACTTTGATTTACACAAATGGATGTAGAAGCATGACTGAACTTTGTACAACTGTAAATGACTGCATGGGGTCCAAATTTTGGATAATTTAATTGTGTAACAGAGTAGAGGTATGTGAAGCTCAAAGAACTTTTTTTAACTATTAAGTTTGGAATAAATTTCTTCTCAAATCTCCCTTTTAAGTTTTCTGAAAATGAAGAGAACAACACAGAGGTAATAAAAACTTACAGGGAGAAATGTACTAAAATTTACAGACAAGAACCTTTTCAACTGAAGCATTAAGGAAAGTTCAAATGATATGCAGGTTCCTGCAACAGTAGTGGGACTGCATTCAGAGAAGGCAAATAACATTTAAACCTTTTTACAAATGTGAAGGATAAGAAACCTTCACAGGCTAAAAGTATTGCTTTGGTGATCCTGGTGAAATGAAGACATTCTGTAAAAAAAAAATCAAGGACATGAGAGAGAAGAAAGGTTATTACTGTGCAAAAAGAGAGACTATTGTTATCTACAGATGATATTTTAATCAGGTAGCATCTGTTTTTCCTAATTTTTGATAATATACAAACATCACTTCTAGAAGCTGCCAGCCAGGAGACTTGGCTATGCTCTGGCTATTGAAAAAAACTCAAAACCCAACAAAAAACCCTAACAGCAAAAAGGTTTGATAAAAGAAATTTCTTCCTTTAGTTGAAAAGTCTTCAAGTCCCCTTTTCTCAAGGAGAATAAAAGCTCCAATTGGGTAAGTCTGCCTGGGTATAGATGTTTGGGATTTTTTTCATCATTGTTAATAGCCAATCTCAGCCTTGGTTACTGAACAATACTAACTTGATTGTATTCTGTTGCTTTAGGCAAAATGGCAGAGATCACTGTTATAGTTATGACATATGTTGACAAGTATGGCCTCTGGTCTAGCTATGATCTTGATGATCAGACTGTGCTTCCACAGTATGTGCTCTAACTGTCTTCCCTCCTGCCTTATTATTCAAAAGTTACCACTAAGGAAAAATATCATTTGGAGGCTGTATGATAATACTTAAAGAATGATAAAGTCATGCTTGGTCACTGAGATAATGATCTCTACCATACAAATATGCTCTCTCACAGCCAGTCAGAAATTCTTGTATTAGTTCCAGTTTCTTGCCCACTCCTTCGCTGAATAGGACCCCTCAACATCTGCTGAAATTGTTTCTTTCAAAGGTGAATTCAAGCAGTCAGTCACAATATGGTTTTGAAAAGCCTTAAAGCAACACACTAGCAAAATAAGAAAGAATTTGATCCAACTCTGTTCGTCCCCTATCCCATCTCCTACATCACCGTAAACCTTTGGATTCTAAAAGGCTACATCAGAAGGTGTTCTGCCATGGTTGTTTGGGTCACTTTGCGTGACGATGGGTTATTTTAGGGCTTAGAGAAAGTATGTAGTTTCCACCCTGCATGGCCAAAACAAAAAAAAAGTGTGAACTATGCCCAGCGCCTAGAAGAGGAGACTTTCATGGTACAATAATCTCACAATGAGAAAATATGTTTACAGAAAGCGATTTCCTTGGAGGAATCATTGATTGTATTATTGCAATGTCAGACAGTCAAGATTCTCTTAATAACATTCTCCTTCACAGGCCAGCTGGCACTTCTGCCTAGTCATTTCCATCATCATTCTCCATTTGTGAGAGCATCTATTCCTCTAGATATGAATACGATGCAACAAAATTCACGATTAGAGCAGTGGGTTATTCAATAATTTACTGACTGCATTTTAAGGGACAAAAAGTCACCTAGATGCCTCCCATACAGCTGATTGCCTAAGTAAGTGTGCCTTCTCACATTACCTGGTATTCCCTACAAATTTCGAAAGGAAATCATAACATTCTTGCATGAAAAATTACAATGACTAATAATAATAATAATAATAAAAAAATTAGTTTTACTTTATTTGGTGAATATTTAGTAATTCAGTAGCAGAGTACTAAAGACAAAACATTCCTCTGTGAGCCCTTGGCAGATGCACTACAGATAAACATTGTGCAGCAACTGTATTAAAGCAGTGTGAAACTCATGGTGTGGGTGAACTGCTTGCCCATGAGAAGGTGGTTCACTGTGTCTATAAAGTATTGTAATTACCAGAGAACAGTTATTATACCTTTTAGCTTAAAATTAGGTAAATCTAGGAGAAAGTTTATCTCCTTCCAGATATTGTGATTCCTTAGTGATATAGCATACCAGCTCTATCTGTTGAAAAACACATGAAGTGACCTGGTGCCATGCCTGGGTACTACAGTAGCTGCCTACTGAGCTGTGTGAGGCAAAAATAAGAAGCATATTAAGCATGTAAATCTGCTTCCTTTTGCCTTGCTTTCTTAAATGAATAGAAGTTAACCCATATTAATGTACTAGCTTATATGTTGTTATTTCACCAAAGAAATGTTAAAATAAGCTAGAATAAAACTTGAGTTCTATCATCTTTTTAAAAAAAATATTCAAAATTTTATACCATGTATTATTTTTAAGTACCACATTTTCTCCCCATTGTACCTTGTTGGAAAAAAGGTCCATGGCTATGATTAGCTCTTATACGGCAAGAAGAAATGTGGTTGCTCTTTTTGACTTGTTTTGTGAACTCATATGACTATGAAATCCAAATTGGTCCTGAGGAAGGAGGCAATCATTGTGCTTATAGATTTCTGCTTTTAGTCATTTGCTGTGGAAAATCAAACCAGTTTTCCAATAATAAATCTCTGTATAAGCAATAAGACATTGTGGGCATTTTTGTAATGTGATTTATTCCTGGTTTGTGAACAGAATGAACAACAAAATTTCTTTTGGACTTATGCTGATAGAAAAGAAGAATAACTGTACTGAAGATAGAGGGGTGACCCTGCTGTTAAACTTGTGTAGGATTATACCCCAGAGGTTAATGAGGAAAAATACAATATAGCATAAAGTCTAACTCAGGTTTGATGGAAAACAACTTTTTACTTGTATGCATTGCAGCTTACAAGGCATCCTTTTCTTTTTGCCTCTGATAACCTAAAATCATAGAGTAATTTTTTAAATTTACCTGCAGAAATTTTCAACTTTTACCACTGTTTCTAGAGAGGGAGAAGAACTGTGTTTCTGTTTTCTTTTTACTTCTTTTAATCAAAGATTTGTTAAGTAGGCAGTCTGCTAACACTATGTTTAGTAACAACTTCGTGTCTTTTCAGGCATTTTTTGACAACAGATGATCTTATCTAGAAGATACCAGATAAAAACAAATAAACAAGTCCAAGATTATCCTTAGTTCACAAGCACTAAGTTGGAAGTTAGTATGACTGTGGCTTGGCTCCTTCATAATAGACTCTTGTGAAGTTACATGTTTGGCTGTAAACAATATATGGCCTAACTCTCATACCATCAAAGTCATACTATTTAATGTAACATACCCCCCAGGTTAACATTTTCCCACAACTTCCAGGGCTTCCACAGGAGGTATATTCACCTTATCCATACTTTAAAGAGCAGAATAAATAGTTCTTTTACTTCAGCAAGTCTTTACAAGATATGATTAATAGTTCCGACATTTTGTGCATCAGTCTCTGAAGGCAGAGTTGTTGCTGTACCTGTGGAATTTAAGAAGCCCGAAATTGTTTCACAATATCAAAACTGAATTCTTGCTAACCCGGAGAAATTGAAGAGGCTAACTTCACAGAATCTCCAGCAGGGAGCCAATCAAAAAGGATTTGCTTTATGGGTGAGATGAATTAACTGACAGTATGAGACTGTTTGTAGTACAAGTTGCCTCCTTATGGACTGGACACTAACAGGTATGTGTTAAATGAATCTCCATTTCAGTCCAATTTAATGAATGGAGGCCTCAGTTAGGGGAATCTGTTCTTCAGAAAGAGACCTGGGATCTTACCAGGTGCACACTTACATTAGTGACTCCATGAGCTGGAGGAGTACTCTTTAGGTGTGGATTTACCTCATGTCCGTAATTGGAGTCTTGATGTACATACCCAAGCATATCACTGCTGTTGTCAGTGTAGTTTCTCTTCTGGTGGAATCAAGATTAAACTCACAGTTCAGGGCATCGCCTAGAGCATCTCACTTGCCATTTGAACACAAGATCCTGAAGCGTTTAACTCTGTATTTGTGCAGCACATGCCTAAGGTTGGCAAATCTATTTAACTTCATTGCTGGTAAAAATGATCTGTGGACGTGCAGGTCTGTAATCACACCAAAGTGTGCGAAATCAAACCTCCTTGTGTTTGATTTCCCTCTTGTACTGCATTGATGGGAACACAGATACCCCTGAACTGCTGAAGGTCAGTGTGATCTGCAGGACTACAGTGCAGAGCAGAGAGGTCTGCCCCCTGTATATTTTGTTAACTTAACAAACTCTGTGCTCTAGTTTTCCAATTTCGAGGAAAAATTGAGAAGTTTCAAAGAGAAGCTGCATGAATGATAAGTATGCTAACCAATACAGACAGTACAGCTTAAAGTGACAGACTATGTAGCCTAAACAAATAAAGCATTTCAGAGGGAAATTTCAGTGGTGATTTTGTCATGGTAGGCATCGACTGTTCTGCAAACAGAACAATCGTTAAGAGAAGTCTCTTTGGTGTCATACACAGAGACAAGTATGGTAAGATTCAGTGCATGAAATCTGAAACAAGTGCATTCAGACAATACATTTAGCTAAGAAGTTAATTAAGCATTGGAACAGCTCCCATAGGTTTTTGATGGATTCTTTGTCACTGGAAATTTAAAAATTAAGATCAAAACACAGCTATTAGACTTGACACCAGGATGAATTCAGGGAAAGGCCCAGTGCTAGGTGGAAGACCAGAGTACATGATAACATTGTTCCCTTCTGGATGTTTAATCTATTAATCTTAATGAAGAATAGATGTCCAATACAAGTGTAACCTGTTTGTACTTGTCTGGTGAGCTCTGTTTATGGCTGGCTGGGGAGGAGATGATGTGTTTCTATTTCTATATCCTGGTCTCCTGTGGGTCCATGGAAGTTACGTGTAACTGAGTCAGATCTTGTGACTGTCTGACTACCCTGGCAGGTGCCAGAATGGAGACCAAACCATGGCTCAGTGCTACCTTTACGTAGACTGGAAATGAACAGATCCAAGGCACAGTATAATGCTGCAAATTTTATAATGAATAAAGTTTATTCCTAAGACACCATTCTTTGGTTGAATGCTCCAGCTCCATCTGTAGTTCCCACTGGAGTAGGAATACTTCTGTTCTGTGAAGGGAGACTGGGTCGCAGTTAGACCGTCAGCAATGGGCATGTCTAGCTGCTGTTTGTGGGTAGACCAGAGGCCAGGTTCTGTTCCTATATCTCCTACTGTGGCTGTCCAAAACAAAACAAAACAAAAGCCATTTATAACTCTTCTCTCAGGCCTTGACAGGATGGCAAGCATGGGAGTGTGATGCTTCTATGGCAGCTAGGCCTCCTTGTTTCAAAATAATGTTTAGAGTAGGTAAACTGGTGGCTGGAGAAAGCCAAAATAAAAATACAGCATGTATGTACTGCAGTGACTCACACTGCTCTGCTTAGCAAAGGTTATATCAACTTTCAATACAGAGCAAAATAAATTAATCTTTTCAGCACTGTTCTGCAGTGATCCTGGAACAATACCTGAATTGCGATGAATAAATTCCTGTTCCTAATTTTCATCCTAAAATGGAAATACTAGGAGTAGTAGTCACTATCTTGTTAGGCTGAGGAAGAAAAGCAATGCATGCAGATGAAATTTAGCTCTTTGATCTGAAAGTGACATCAGCTGGGAGAGCAATTTATTGAGGCAGGTGCCCTTGAAATCAATAGGACATTAAAAAGGAAGTATCTCTGGCAACATATGGCAAAACCAGCACTTATGAACTAACTGTTAATTTCCATTTTCCCCAGGTGAAGCCTGGGTGTGGAGATCCAGAGTCTATCGGAATGTGAATTAAAGTAATCCAGAGGGCATGTTAGAAAATGAAAACTTAGGATTTTCCAACAGAGAGACATTTAAATTAACAACTTAGCTGGCAAGTAAGGCTGGGGAGTGAATGCATATGGAAAATTAAAGATTTTCTTGCTGTCTTGGTTAGGGCAAAGACAAAGTCATGATTCTGAGAAATGAGGAATAGTGTATCATTCTTGTTGGCACTGGGTGAACCAAAAAAACTGGGTTTCACTGTTTTTAATGTGAAAGAATTGTCCGAATATGAGTTTACTACAAATGGGGCTTTTAGGAAAAAATTATAAGCAATGATATAAACGAAAATTTACAGGGGAATAGGCAATGAAAGTACATACATAGATAAGCAAATATACTACAAATATAGTTTGTTGAACTGCAGAAAGAAAAGTCTGAAGAAAGAAAGTTGATTATTCCTAGCTGAACTGGGAATTGAATAGTATAGTTGAGAGCTTGAGAACAGTTGAATCAGAGTTGAGCAGAAGTAAAAAAGAGCAATAAATTAATGATTTAAAACTTACGTAGACACATAAATTGTATCTCTCTAGGCAGAATTTTTAGTTTATGTCACATTCAACAAAATAAGTAATCCTCTGCTCTATGCATTCTTACAAGAAGACAATACCTGTAGATATTTTGGGAAGATTTGCAAGGCTTCTTCTGAACGTTTGTTGCATTTCTGAGTAAAGTCCCATTGAGTGCAACTGGAGCTGTTCCTTGAACTTTGATTTTAGTGTGGCAGGATTTCAGCCTCTGATTGTTGCCAGACAAATCCATATTGTGTAAATAAGAAACAAGGAAATAAAACTGTACTGTGTTTAAAAATCATATAGAGACCAAAAAATTTCACTGCCAAATCACCTTATATATGTGTGCTTGAACATGAAAGACATGACTCTCAGTTCACATTGATGTGAATCATGAGCAGTCTCTCCACCAGTGCCATTGATATACATAATTGTGCTGCTTTCTTATTCAAGGCAGTTGTAAACCCTGCTAAAGTAGTTACCGAAACAGGGTTAAAAAGCTGTTTTGCATTGCAGAAGTAGAGCAAACCAGCTGCAAGATGGCAGTAAATCTGACTTTGCGAGGTTGTACTGACATGAAACCAGTATGAAATCAGTTCAGGTTATACACAATTACACCAATGTCAAGGGTAAATCAGATGACAGAACAGCAAAGTCAAATAATTTTAAAAAGCCGTGTCATAACGTGGGATTTTTTATCTCCAGTAAGATATTTGAGTATTCTAGAGAATTCATAGAGGGTTTATCATCATCTAATGTTTATGTTTGATTAGACTGTCCTCAATCATAAATTAGACTGTGCTAGATAATCGCAAACTGATGCAGCAGAACCTAGATCTCTGTTCTGGTTAGAAAGACTAAGTTCATGAAACTGTGTGCTTTAGGATTGTCTGATTCAGGTAGGAGACTATTCACTAAGTGCATCAAAAATTATTAGTTACCTTCCTTAAGCACACTCGGAATAATCAGTACTTCAGTAGGTCATCATAATCAAATAAACACAAATATTTTCTCTGTATTAAATTGTAAGTAGTGAATTAATAATAGTTTGTTATAATTTTTGAATCGGAAATCATTAGGCAAATACAATGATAGTGAAAAGGCCTACCAGAGGCTTGAAAATAATTGAGTTCTTTCCTGAAAAAATTTTTAAAATTTGATCCTTTAGTACATTTTCTTTGATATAAAGTTTTAACTCTAGTACACAACTTAATGTCACAAATAAACTCCTAAGCATGTGGTAAACCAGCTGATGAACCTAATCTTTTGTCCCGTTGATTTTCTAAATTGCCATGGGTTTAATTGAAGCTAATGTTTATTCAGTGGAGACATAAAAAAAATCAAACTATGAAGTTTTGAATTTGTTATAACATCAGAACAGTATTTAAGAGTCTTGTAACATACTAGAAATCAGACATAAGAAATAACAATAAGGGAGTAGTCAATAGAACTCTGTCTTTTATAAACCATCTCACCGGGTATAGAAGGTGATGGATTAATGGCCTCAAAGTTAAAGAAGAAGTGAATAACAAAAAATTTTAAATCACAGTGAAGTGGAGATAAAATCCTATCACACACTTTCTACTAAGAGAAACGAAAGAAAGAACAAGATAGAGGATAAGAGATCCAATCTGCTGTTGACAAAAAAATTAGTTTGCTGGAAAAGGTAGAGAAGGAATCTGATGAAGGTATTGCAGATTTTCCAAAGCCTAGGAACTATAAAAATCTTGATTTGTGAAAAACCATGACTCTGACCTCACTGACACACTCCAGACTATCTGTGTGGAAAATGGTTTAAAAATGGCAAAGGTCAGATATCTGGGAGAACACATGAAATTTTGAAAGGTGTAAATATTTAATCTATAAAATTTTTCGTTGCTACTGTTTCATTTAATCTACATTTCATTATGTACAAGAATTCAGCAGCTAAGGAATAACAAAGTCCTTGTTCCTACTTAGCTGATCTTTATTTGTTATTACCATGTGTTAATACCTCTTAACAGAGTAAGACTGTATGTCTTTCACAGATTAGAACTTCTAATATTTTACTCTTTCCTTGATTTTGCAATTAAATTCATTTCCTGTAGCAAAATTTTTTCTTTGAACTAGATGTATGAAGTTGTGTGTAACAATGCCATAGAAGCCTTTTCAATTAAAATGCTTTTAAATTGAAAATATTTTTCCAGTTGTACATGCACAGATGCATGCCTGTATGTGCGCAGACACACAGATGCTGCAGAAAGTAAGACTGGAGAAAATACCAACTCTTCTGCTAGGGAAAGTAATGAACACTCAGTACAGCACAGCCCTGATCCTCCACAAGTTTAGGGAACCTTTTAAGACTCCTGGATTATAAACCAAGGAGCTGCTTTTTGAAAATAAGCCAATTTCTTTAAAAGGATTTGCTTTTTTGAAGCCTAGGGTTTAAGCCCAAGGTAAATTACAGGTTCCAGGTTCAGCACAAGATTGAGGAGAGCCACATGAAGCAGTATAATGAATGAGAATTTCCGATGGAAACAGATGCCCTGTCAGGTCATCCAGGTTAATCCCCTGTGGAAGCAGGTTTATTCTCTGCTATATATCCTCTGGTTTTTCTCCTAGTACATGGAGAAGATAGCCCATTTTGCAGTGGCATGTAACTCTGAATCTTGACCCCATAGTAATTTTTCTGTAGAAAAGATTTTTATAAACACTTATCCCCTGAGTGCTAGCTGTTTGGCTTTATGTGATGAAGGCACTCCAGCTTGACAGATGTCAGCTATTATTCCTAAAATTTCTGTATGTACTGCAGTTTGTATTGCTATAGTACCAGAGATGCCAACCACAACTGAAACTGGAACTGAAGCATGGCTAGAGGGTAGCAAAAGGCGTACTTCTGTCTATATAATGTTCTGCCTCTGTTCCCCATAAAGAAGATAATGCATTTAATTCACGTAGATGGTCTGAGAACAAGTACATAGTGTATGTGATTTTTCAGGAGGATTTTATGGCTTTTTACTTATATTTTGTATTCCTTTTAGGCTAAAAGGGTTAGTCAGACTAATAAGAAACTTCATGCTTTCAAGTCTGCGTGGAAAAAAAGAATCACTGATGAGTGTTACTTCCATCAAACTTAATCACCTACTTTCTGTAAGTATGCAAATAACCCCCTTGTAGATTATCCATAGACTTAAGTTTAGTGCTCTTTTAAGTGCTTAATTGGGTTGCAGCCAGACTGCTCAGCAGTATGTAAGGATCCAGTCCATTCCATGAGACGAAAACTGGGTAGTAGTCATGATATTTGTTATTATTGGACCCAGTAGCTCTTTAGATCACACTCATCTGGGTGTGATTTACACATGTGGAAGCTTGGGAACAGGATCACACCCAAACTATAAGCACACACGGTGTCACTCTTTTTCTTGGCTAACACACATAGTGAGTGGCTGAGACAGGGACTATCTGGCACAGTTTAATGCTTGAACTCGATGATGTGCTGTCTTCTGACTTCCCTCTTTTTTTCCAAGGGTATTTTACCTTGGCATGTTGCTATATTATGCTTGAGTTTTTCCTGCCTATTCAGAAATTTTGCTATTGTGGAATTAAACAAAGATTTCATTCTCTGAACGTATTAATTGCCACTCTTTCAAGATCCTAAATGCCATTTAGAAATTCCATACATATGTGGCAGGGTTTCACATTTTTAATTATTTGTTAGCAGCCTTTGCTCGATATGAGAAGAACCATTTTAAAGGTGACTGAAGGACAACTTCACAGCTTTGAAACAATTTTTAGACCCTTTCACCACTGCAGTGCTTGTTTAGATTTGTTCTGCATGAGTAGTCAACAAAATTCACTGCGAGGTGATTATCCTTTGGTGATTTCTATGAAATGACTCTTGTTTTTTGTGGCTAGTCCCCTGGGTAATTATTCCCAACAAAACCCCTGCTGTGGCTGACACAACCCAGAGCTGTTGTCCTACCTGATCCTGATGAAATACTTAATGGTGCAGATTAGGTCTTTCCATTATGTAATGAAAGTCATTGATGAGTCATTTTGTAGATACTTTCTTTGCAGATACCCTCGGTCAATGTGTATAGGTATAATCTCAGTTCCTGTCTCTTGAACTTCTTAAAACAGTGTAAATGTCACAGCTAAGTATCTGAAAACAAAATCTGTGTAAAATAAAAGAGCTGTAAGTGGGGCTTATTACCATTAAATCTGTAAGGGCCAGAGCACAGACAAACAAACATGTATGTAAACAAAAGCACAAAGAAAATTGCTAGTGATGTATATTTTGCGAATAAGATAGGTCAGTCTTCCGATGTATATTATCCTGTGGGTTGAATGATACTTTGCCCTTTTCAGTCCTTTTGGAAATACTTTGATGTATGTATTTTGACATACTAGACTGCAATCTCAAGAGAGCAACTGTTAAGGTCGTATTTGATACTCCACTGTGTATGTTCAAGGACTCCATTTATGATTCTGGTTGACCATTTCAAACTGTGTTTCTGACAGCTTGGCACTAATGCAAGCTATGTGTCATGAACAGCTGAAGCAGTTCTGTGACATGAAAACCATCTGGAGCTTTCTGCTTTTTTTCAAAGTGGCAGCCTTGTTGTCCTCCTCCTTTGAGTATTTCATTCAGTTTTCCTTCCCTGTTGTCAATTAAGATGATTAACAATAACAGCATTTTGCTTTCCACCCTCCTTGGATTTCTCTGGATAATTATCGAACGTTGCTGTATTCATGTGAGCTTTTGACGCCAACTGGGCAGAGAGCACTCAAGAACAAAGCTGTTATTCTTCTTTCTGCAATTAACCAGCAGAGACAGAACAAACAATTAACTTGGCACAGTCATGTCAGAAGTGAAGTGGTGGCAGGCTTCCTGGGTCAGATTTTTGATCATAGAATCATAGACCTTTTATAACTGAAAAATGCTATGAAGTCACAATAGCTTTGTGTGGTGCTTGCCTTGTGTTGGCAATAGCAGCACTGTGAAACACAAAGCAGTTGACAAGCAGGCCCTTAAATCTCATTGCTGAGGCAATTCCATCGATGCCCCATAAACGGTTTAAGCACCAACCATCTGACATCACTTAGTGAGACATGATTCTCTTGATGTTGTTTGTTATTTTTATTGTTCTTTTGCACCATTGCCTTCCCTTACTAGGCATTTCATTACATCTTCACGCATACATCTGTTATTGGGCAGAAATCTCCACTGGGAGCTGGTGTGGGTGCCATTATTCTGCTGTGCTCATATTTTGGCAGCAGTAACAATCATTTAGTACTCAGGCAAAAAGCCTAGTCATCCTTTTTCTGTTTTGTCAAAGCTGAGGTTCAAAATTGTACCACAAATTCTTCTCTGATTTAAAAAAAAAAAAGGGAATGAAAATAATTATGTTTTTCACAGGGATTTAAATATTCTTCTGCTGTTCTATTGTGCCTTAGAAGCAGATGAGCAGAGACGTTGTTTGGCAAGGTTCACCTTTGATTAATGGGTGTGCTGTCGCACTGAGTGCAGAGTAGCAAAAGAGGGTGATGTTGCATCTCTCCATGCAATGTCCTGAATTGCAGGAGCACTGTGCAGGAGCAGAAGGACTCCAGCGGGACTGGAAGGCCTGAGTCTCCCCAGCCAGTACATGGGCAGTGTGAGAGGGAAAGACAGGCCACACAAACCCAGACATGGCAGGGGCATTTCCCATAATCATACCTCTGCATCTGAGCCCTGGTCAGAGCCAGGCTATCCTAGTAAGGTCTTATTTAGGGACCCCACATTCAAGAGTCTTGGCAAGGAAAAGAGATTTAGTCCCTGTCCTCCGACTCTTAAAATCCATCAGCCCTCTTGTTTTACTCCCCTTGAGCAGTAACAGGGCTGCTCCTCTTCAAGAGGCTGCAAGGTTTTGTTGCGAGCACAGGTGCTGAACATCTGCACTAGAAGAAAAGAAGCTGTGAGATAATGGGTAAGGGGAAATTCGTAATCCTCCTCCCTCACATCCCAGCTCAGCGAATCTGTGCCTGGAGTCCTTATTTAGCAAGGGGACAGCAGGTTATCTGGAGTAGACTGAAATCCCTCTAGCCTCAGTGCAAGGGCATTCACAGAGCGAGTTGCTGTCCCTGTGGTATTCCTCACCTCCCAAGGGTGTATTCTTGCCCAGCACGTGATAAGGTCAGAGGAAATTCAAATCTAAAGCAGCCTAGAAAACTGAATTTTGATTCAGTGCAGGTGTGCTTGTGCTGTGGGAATTGGGGATGTTCTCTGGCTCCTGGGTTTGAGTGCATGCTCTGGATTTATCCCATTTGCAGCCAGATCCGAGTGCTCACCCTTACTTGTTGCACCTTTTTCTATAAGAAGTAAAACTGTGTTTGTAGGCTAGAAGGAAAACATGTCAGTACTTTAACATGTCTGCAGTTTTTAGGACACACTGACCAAGACAACAGGCAATACATGGGCAGCACTTACCCTACAGTCTTAGCAAAGCCTTGGTTATTTTACTGTTACATAAATCCCAAACATAACTGTAGCCCTCACACATGCATACTGTACAAACGCACTCTAATAAGACAGTAGGTTTTTCCCTCAGGGATTCAAATGTAAATTCTATGTGGAGACAAAAGATGAGAAACAGTTACCAGCAGCCCATTTGAATCATAGAGAAGATAAAAGGTACAGAAAGCGAACCTGTCATTTGTCAGAAATGCTAACACCCAAAGCTCCTGTTTGATGCTTAACGGTTGATGAGCTTCAGGACATTTGCATAGGACTTGTGTGGGAGAGCTGACATCTTTTGTTTGTCAGAAGCATTTTTAGCTATTTGTCTTAAATAACCTTACAGAGGTTTGCAAGTGTAATTGTCCAGTGATCAAAATTTACCACTGAAGAAATTTTGATGGTTAAAATGTCACTTTCTAACGGGTGATAGATAATTTGCTCCTAGTCATGTAACTTGGTAGCCATGAAGTAGAGAATTATTCAGATCTTCTGTTTTTTGTTCCATCAATTCCATTGTCTCTCCACTCCTTTTACTCCAGTCCTGCTTGTCTTTTTTCCCGTCTTTTTTCCTTTCTTTTTTCCTCACTTTTTAGTTTTTAATATGGAGAAGGGAGAACAAATATGTTTAAAAGTCAATCTTTCAGGTTTTGAAATTTTTATTAGGAAAAGGTAGGCAAGAGTAGCTAGTCAGTTCTGAAAGGGAGCACCTCATCCTTTTCTGTCTGTCTTCTCTTTTTTTTTTCTTTTTATTTTTCCCCTGTGGAAATGATGAGGAAGAAAAATAAGAACATTTGCAGAATTCTTGGAATATGTGTGCAAAAAAAAGAAGTCTTTCTCTTGCTGCATCCTTTCACATCCTTTCTGCTTTGTCAGCTGGTAGCAGTGAAGTCTTCTGTGTTGGAGCTGTTGGTGTTATCAAGGACCTTATGAAGAACCCAAAGTCTGAAAGCTCTTCAGTTTTCAGTGCATGGGAAAGTATTTCTTTTATCTTTGGCTCTTCTTCTCCTATTTCTGTTATTCAGGAAACCATGCTGGCATAGCTGTAGATCTTGTTCTGTGGGGAGTATTGAAAAGTGTTAGACTTTAAAGCAGTGACAGCTCTGTGATCTGGCTGTGCATGAACCTCAACCACATGTAAGGCTGGATTCCCTGGTAGGACTTGAACTGAGACCTTAAGTTCAAAAGGAATAACCCTTGCTCACAGCATGAAAGAAATGATAATTACACATTCACTTTTGTGCCTCTAGCTAGTACAGTCAGACTTGCTGCTAATGTCTGGCAGGTTTTTGTGTGGTGATAGACCTGAAGTGTTAGTTTTAAGACATTTTGCAGAAAATAAAGGTTAAGCAATGCTTCTGAAGAAAAATAAGTAGTCACGTTTGAGCAGATAACCTTCTCCTGGCTTTTGCTGTCCCAGTGGAGGTGTGATAGCTGGGTACATTGCTGAGGGGAGAAGCATGCTGAGAACTGAGGCTTCTTTTCTCTTCTGCTGTCAAGTCTTTGCAGTCTTCGGAGTCTGAGAGGAAACTGCTATAGTGGGATTCTCCTTTATGTCACAATATAAAGTTGCTTCTTTTGGTTATAAAGTCTTTTTAAGTCCCAATGCCCCATTCAGTTGAGATGCCTCTCAGCTGCTATAGGGAGTGTCTGAGTTATCAAGTATCCCTCAGAAAGCTGTGTTAATCTTTCCTGCAAAAAAATGTATTAAAAAGTTTTTTTCTGATGTCTTTGTGACATCAGCTATAGACATTTTTATTTTAAAGACTTTTAAAAAGCGTGTTCTTTCGACTCGATTGGTGGATGAAGGAAAGGCTGTGGATGTTATTTACCTAGACTTTAGCAAGGCCT